>CM046725.1:41724099-42924099 GCA_025584915.1 Monochamus saltuarius
ATATATATATACTAAAAGGCACAATAGTAATGCTTAGTCAAAGATAAAAAATAACAAACAAAAATATATATAAAACACCACTACAAACATGAAACTAACCACAGAAAAAGTAGAATGAAACATATCACTCATTGATTAGAAAGAACAAATTTATATGCGTAAAGTAAATATATTTAAAATCAAAATCTAAGATGAATAGGTGTTAGTAGAACAATATTCAGTAAATTCGTCAACACTGTAAAAGCAATGCAGTAATAGGAAGGATTTGACAAATCTACGAAAAGCTCCATATGATAATTGAGTGATATGTTTCACTCTACAGAAGTTATCAAATCCATTGTACAGGTTAATATCTGGCTTATTTGATTTGGTGACATTAAGTCGAGAATAAGGTAATAACAGATTTCCAGCGTGTCTGGTGTTATAGCTATGTACATCAGAATGGGTTTGCAGATGAGCTGCACTCTTATGAACCAATGATAAAGCCTCATATACATATAAACAGGGTAAGGGCAAAATTTTGTAGTGAATAAACAATTCTCGACAATGAACTCTGCTAGTGGCATTACCAATGAGGCGAATAGCTGCTTTCTGAATAACAAATGCTCTAAAGGCACTAGTAGCATTGCCCCAAAGAGCTACACCATAAGACAGATGACAGTGAACCAAGGAAAATACAGCATTTTTAAAGTAGAAGTATGGACACATGAGCGAAGCTGCCTCAGAAAGAAAACCTGCCGTGCCAGTTTAGAGCAGAGGCGATCTATATGAGTAGCCCAAGTTAAACGCGTATCCAAGTAGATTCCCAACAATTTAACATTATCCACATTGCAAGATACTTTACTAGCAGTAAAGGTAATGTCGCGAGTCTTATCCATATTTAGTTTCAGCTTGTTTGCGGAGAACCACAGACTAGCATTGTCCAGATCACCTCTGCTCCCATCAATACCACCACGAGTTAACAAAGTGGTATCATCCGCAAATAAAATACAAGTCGAACGTTGAATGTTGACAGGCAGATCATTAATGTAGATTAAAAATAAAATCGGACCAAGAACTGATCCCTGCGGTACACCGGCCGATACAGGTAGAATTTCGGAGTCAGAATCACCAACGGAAACATACTGCTTGCGATCTGATAGATAGGAGCGGAAAAGGTTTAGCTCTTTGGAGCGAATACCATAATATTCCAATTTATATAAAAGGACATTGACATCGACACAATCGAATGCCTTAGACAGATCGCATAATGTGGCGTGAATGTTCATCCCACAGTCCAAACCCTCTACAATGTTCTCTAGAACTGCTAGCAGAGCTCCGACTGTGGAACGACCATTGCGAAAGCCAAATTGACAGGGCGACAAAATAGATTTGCTTTCAAAATATTGCAATAACTTATTTTTTAGCAAAATTTCTAAAACTTTTGAGATCACAGGTACAATTGCAATTGGCCTAAAGTTGTCCAATAAATTATTGTCCCCTTTTTTGTGAAGAGGAAGAATCTCGTAACTTTAAAGCAGTCCGGCCAAATAGAATCCTGTATACATTTATTGAAAAGAGTTGACAGGGGCTTAACAATGGGCTCAATAGCAACTTTTAGCAATTTACTATTCAGGCCATAATAATCGAAACAGCTAGAATTTTTCAAGCTTAAAATAGCCTCACGAACATCAGACTCATCAACCGCTGAAAGGAAAAACGATGATATTGGTTTAGGAACTTTATTTAAAAAAACAGCAGGATTCAAATTATCGGAGTTGCCAATTGATTTTATGATGACATCAGCTACGTTAACGAAAAAGTTATTAAATTCCTCCGGAGATAAAGAGGACTTATTTTTACTGCAGGAAGGTTTCTCAGTATTAACAATTTGCCAAACTGCTCTAGACTTGTTATTAGAGTTGCAGATAAAATTATTGTAGCAAATACGCTTTGTAGTTTTTAATGCTTTCCTATAGGATTTGCGCAACTCACAATAGGAAACCCAATCGGATTCAAGATTAGATGCATTAAATTTCCTTTAGCTTGACTGAGCCTGCGTCGCATCGACTTAAGTTCACCGTTAAACCATCTGATACCAGAATTAGACCGAATTTTTGACTTAACAGGAAGTTGCAATTTACAATGTTAACAAAAGTTCCTAAAAATAGGTCAGCAGAGTCATTTGAATTCAAAGAGTCGCAGCAAAAATCATGGAGGCAACCCAACTGCAAATCCAGTACAAATTTATGACAAGTGGAATCGTTAATTATACGTGTACAGTAGGAAACTGGTTCATCTTTACGAGTGCACTGACCATTAACATGTAAAGATAGTGCAAGATGATCGGCAATGTGCATTTCAATAACATTTGTAGATACAATGTCAGGACCTAGATTGGTAATAATATTGTCAAGACATGATTTGTTATCAATCGTAATCCTTGTAGGTTCTCTAATGAAGTACCGTAAACCATACATAGTAAGAATATTTCTTATATCACTAACATACTCTGATTGCATGTCAAAGTCCAAGTTAAAGTCGCCCACAATTATGGTATATTTAAATTTGCAAAAACAATAGCGTATAATATTACTAAAACAAGTTTTAAAAATAGAGAGGTCACCATGAGAAGACGAACGATAAACTGTTATGAGTACACAGTTTATACCAATAATTCGGCCGCACAAAATTCCGCGTTAACTTGACTGCAGAATGTAGAGACATCAATAGCTTTTAGACAAACATTAGATCTAGAAAATATGGCGACACCACCATGCTTGTTTGAGCCTTTTCGGCAATAACTTGTTATTAAATGAAAATTAGGTATACATATAGTCTCCAGGAACTCATTCTGCAGCCAATGCTCAGAAACACATAATATGTCATGCGGATGAGTACTCAAAGACGTATCCAAGTCACATACTTTGTTGGTAATACTTTGGACATTGACATGCAATATAGATAAATTACAGTTAAGTAGGTTACTTTCAAGAGGCTGATACAAGATTTCGGGCTCGAAAACTGATTCACACGCACTCCGTCAGGCCAAATTTCAGGCTTAGTAATGTTTGAAACATCCGACATCGGAACAGACACCTTAAAGGATGCGTACCTCTCTGGATCACGAGAATTTAGCTTCTCCACAGACACTTGTTGCGAAAATCCTTCAAATAATTTAGGAGTAACTCCTCACTCGTATTAGGTTCCCAGTTCGTGGTGTGAAAATGCCTACGAGCTGATTCATTGGCCGACTTCAGGGAAGTAGAGCTGGCTAAATCCTGCAATCACCAACCAAGATATTTCTGGACCTCTTCTTCGGGCCTGACGATGGCCCTGCTTTCGAGACTGACAACACAGAAGCAGGATCAGACTGATCAAGGTGAATAATATCACGACAAATTTCAGACGATTGAGCAACATGAATTGCGTGGGACACAGCAGCAGAGCTAATTTGATTAGGAGGTCCACTGGGTTTACCTTTGCCAAGAGGTTTTGAAGAATTTTTATTTTTAGAAAGAGCACTAGCATAGGTTCCAATTTTAGAATTCTTATCTGGCGTAGAGATGGCCTCGTTTTGCTGATTAAAGCTCGATGGCATCATACGCATCATACATAACTGATCTTGAAGAGACTTAATAGCAATTGCTTGATTTGTAATAACTAGGTCTTTTGTTTTATAATTTCTTCGAGATATTTAATTTTTATTTCTTCAATACTAGAATCTTTAGCACTGGTGGCAACAGGATGACTGGCAACAGGCTGACATAAGGATTGGGTACCTACAGTTACAGCATCCACAATATCCAAACAGCAATTAACTGTAGCATCGTCTATAAACTTGACAGACTTCAAGGCATTCAGGCAGCTCTTGTGAGAGGTCGTTCCACAAACCACGCACTTCAAGCCACTGGTGACCGTACTTTTGCATCTCTTGCACTTGTTAGAAGATGAATTATTAAAATTAGCCTTAGACATTTCAACTACCAGATTAACAACCTTTGGTGGTACAGGCTTGCGCCCACCAGATAGAAAAATAATAGAAGGCAAAAAGCAAACAGAATCAACCACCATGGGTCGAATAATAATAATAATAATAATAATAATAATAATAATAATAATAATAATAATAATAATAATAATAATAATAATAATAATAATAATAATAATAATAATAATAATAATAATAATAATAATAATAATAATAATAATAATAATAATAATAATAATAATAATAATAATAATAATAATAATAATAATAATAATAATAATAATAATAATAATAATAATAATAATAATAATAATAATAATAATAATAATAATAATAATAATAATAATAATAATAATAATAATAATAATAATAATAATAATAATAATAATAATAATAATAATAATAATAATAATAATAATAATAATAATAATAATAATAATAATAATAATAATAATAATAATAATAATAATAATAATAATAATAATAATAATAATAATAATAATAATAATAATAATAATAATAATAATAATAATAATAATAATAATAATAATAATAATAATAATAATAATAATAATAATAATAATAATAATAATAATAATAATAATAATAATAATAATAATAATAATAATAATAATAATAATAATAATAATAATAATAATAATAATAATAATAATAATAATAATAATAATAATAATAATAATAATAATAATAATAATAATAATAATAATAATAATAATAATAATAATAATAATAATAATAATAATAATAATAATAATAATAATAATAATAATAATAATAATAATAATAATAATAATAATAATAATAATAATAATAATAATAATAATAATAATAATAATAATAATAATAATAATAATAATAATAATAATAATAATAATAATAATAATAATAATAATAATAATAATAATAATAATAATAATAATAATAATAATAATAATAATAATAATAATAATAATAATAATAATAATAATAATAATAATAATAATAATAATAATAATAATAATAATAATAATAATAATAATAATAATAATAATAATAATAATAATAATAATAATAATAATAATAATAATAATAATAATAATAATAATAATAATAATAATAATAATAATAATAATAATAAAATAATAATAATAATAATAATAATAATAATAATAATAATAATAATAATAATAATAATAATAATAATAATAATAATAATAATAATAATAAAATAATAATAATAATAATAATAATAATAATAATAATAATAATAATAATAATAATAATAATAATAATAATAATAATAATAATAATAATAATAATAATAATAATAATAATAATAATAATAATAATAATAATAATAATAATAATAATAATAATAATAATAATAATAATAATAATAATAATAATAATAATAATAATAATAATAATAATAATAATAATAATAATAATAATAATAATAATAATAATAATAATAATAATAATAATAATAATAATAATAATAATAATAATAATAATAATAATAATAATAATAATAATAATAATAATAATAATAATAATAATAATAATAATAATAATAATAATAATAATAATAATAATAATAATAATAATAATAATAATAATAATAATAATAATAATAATAATAATAATAATAATAATAATAATAATAATAATAATAATAATAATAATAATAATAATAATAATAATAATAATAATAATAATAATAATAATAATAATAATAATAATAATAATAATAATAATAATAATAAGCAGGAGGGGTCATCCATCATCCACGACCTTTGGTGAGTAGCGACACCACTTACTCTAGCTAAAGGGTGTAAAATCGGACCGGCAGCACTGCGCACCCGGGAGGGATCAGCTACTTTTTCCTCTGGTGCCGGCCGTCGATGTGTCAGGCCAACCACCTGACACACTGAAACCTCCGGTTCCGAATACCAGGAGAGAAGACCCCCACAATCGACCCCATTCGGATGGGAGTCATGGGCAAGGTGGTGGGGCCCAGCCGGATGGATTGCCCGTTGACGACCAAGGCCATGAAAATGGAAGTTTTGAGTGGACCGATGAACTAAGGGACGATCTTCTGGTCTGCTATGAAAGCAGCGAGCCCGGGCGAAGGGGATACATGGCGCGGATGTATGCTCGGTGGTGCGACATGCACCCCGAAGGCCGCGCCCTCACCGCACAAAATCTGCGGGATTATGTATCCTACCTTCGTCGCAGAGGCTATGAGAGGCGTCCTCATCTAAGGGTGAATGAAGTGGTTGAAGAACCACGGAATGATCCCGAAGAGGCGCCGCGCTTCATCCCCGAGAACAGGACGACCTGAGCACCCGGAAAACCCCCGAAGCCCGCAGATCTGGCCCGAGTGGATACTGCGCTCCGTGAGGATCTTCCAGAAGAGGCTGACATCTGGCGCGTCAATTGCGCTGTGTACGACGCCGCTGAACTGCTGACTCGTGTGGAGAGAGGGCGTGAAAATGCCGTTTCTCCACAGGATAGAGCACGGCGGCGAGTGCACAAGATGGAAGCTAAGATCCGGTCGGCGAGGCAACACGCGTCCCGTATCCAATGTGTGATGGACTACGTGGAAGCCAATAGGGCTTTCACACCTAAGGTGAGACGCATAGCTACCTCCCTTAGGCGGGTCCATCATACCCTGAATCGAGCGGTGCTGCTCACCATCAAGCAGCATTCTCTCGACAGGATACGGATGCTAGTGGCTGCAAAAAAGTCACTAGTGAGGCGGTCGAGGAGGTTGGAGCAAAATAATTTGTTCCGTGTAAGGCCTTCTCGACTTTTTGAACAGCCTCAGCGTGTTGCGGACAATCCGCCGACTGTAGATCAGGTAGAAGCCTTCTGGAGATCTTTATGGCCGCAGGATTCCACTGGATAGAGACACTCCAGCCCTGGCACACTTCGAGGCCTTTTGTCAAAGGCTTCGAGAGCCACAAGAGGTGTGCCCACCGATAACCCCGGATGAAGTTCGGAGATCATTTATTAGATCGAAGAACTTCGCTGCTCCTGGTCCCGATGGGATCAGCAACTTCTGGTGGAAAAAATTCACCAGTGTCCACCGCCATTTGGCCAGAATATTCACGTCCTGGCTAAATGGAGAGCAGCAAATTCCGGCGTGGTTTGTCGAGGGGAGAACCGTGCTTATCCCTAAGAGCGGAGATTTGTCCCAGCCAAAGAACTACCGTCCAATAACCTGCCTGAATGCGTGTTACAAGGTGTTTACTCGCATCTTGTACGCGCGTGTGCTCCACGCAGTGAACCCCGTTTATCAACGGATATACGAGCAGCGAGGGTCCAAGAGGGGTGTAGCTGGCTGTAAGGAGAACCTGCTCATCGACAGATGTATTACGCAGGACTCCGTGCAGTACAAGCGAAACCTCTCAATGGCCTGGATAGATTACCGCAAGGCATTTGATATGACATCATATGAGCTAATAGTCCACTTGCTCCAATGTCTTGCGGTGGCCGACCCCATAGTGAGATGTATTGAACAACTCATGCCGCTCTGGAGGACCCGCTTTACCATAACATCGGCTAATGCAAGGGTCCAGACAGAGCCGGTTTTGTTCAGGAGGAGTGTTCAGGAGATTCCCTGAGTCCCCTCTTGTTTTGCATCTCACTGCTGCCATTATCCGTTGCACTTCGTCGTACCGGGTTACAACTGCGGTACCCCAGGAGACCGGAGGCATAAGGTCACCCATTTGTTCTATATGGATGACCTTAAACTCTACGCCTCCGGAGAGAGGGATTTAAATCAGTCCCTCAGAGTGGTACATGAGTACACGCAGGCGGTTGGGATGGAGTTCGGGCTGGACAAATGTGCACTGGTTCATCTCAAGAGAGGACGATGCGGTCCATACGGAGAGGACGCCCAGCTCATAGACGGAAGCATCTTTCACTATCTAGATGCCGGAGAGTCGTACACCTATTTGGGTGTCCCACAGCGGGGCACTCATGAGGTGGCAACGGTGAAAAACGCTCTCCGCGGCAGGTATCGGCACCGCCTCCGACAGATCTGGTCTTCGGAGCTGTCGGGTAAGAACAAGGTGAGTGCCACAAATATGCTTGCCGTTCCGATCCTTCTCTACTCCTTTGGAGTAGTGAAATGGACACAAGAAGAGCTGAGGCAACTCGATGTAGGGACCCGTAAAATGATGCATCTCCATCGGAGTTTGCATCCAAGATCGTCCGTTCCGCGGCTATACTTCCCAAGAAATCGGGGAGGCCGTGGACTCTTGAGTTTGGAGTGTCTCCAGGGCAGAGTGGTTTTGGAGGAGGCCTGCAAAGTCATCAGGAGCTCGGATCCCCTTCTCTGCATGGTCCAAGACCATGAAGCAGCAGGGATAGGAGCGTTTGTGTATAAGGCAGCGAGAAGAGCAGCCGATGAACTTGGTCTCGTGTTCGATACTGAGCGGGAAAATCCAGACTCTGTCACCGAGTCGGATCCTGCTCAGTTAAAAGCCAAAATTAAAGCTGCCGAAACGCGTCATCTTCTGCAGCTACAAGGATAAGCCAATGCATGGTCTCTTCTACCGTCATCTAGAGGGGCTTGGCTTATCTGAAAGGCTGACCTTTGCTTTTTTGAGGTCAGCGGGGCTGAACTCTGAGACCGAGGGATTCATAATGGCTTGCCAAGATGGTGTAATTAACACACTCGTCTATCGTAGTCGTGTCTTGGGTATCGAGGTTCCTGATACCAGCTGCAGGGCCTGCCGCCAAGCGCCGGAGACGCTTATGCATCTCCTGTCTGCCTGTCCGGTATATGCGGCCACAGCGTATATCCAAAGACACGATTCAGCCTTACGGGTGTTGTATTATCATTTACGACACTCGTATGAGATAGACGAGACGCCAGTGCTGCCTTATGCTCCGGGGGATATAGAATCCGTAGTGGGGAATGAGAAGTGCCGAATTTATTGGAACTATTCATTCCCCACCCTCAGGCAAATCCAAGCCAATAAGCCTGATGTAGTCCTCCTCGACCACCAGCTTAGGACGATGTTTGTGATTGAGTTCTCGGCTCCCGCAGAGAACAACATCGTCCTAAAAGAGGAGGAAAAACGGAGGAAATATCGAGATCTTCTCTCCGAGCTCCGCAGGCTGTATCCAGACCACTCTGTTAAGATTGTGGTGCTAATTATAGGCGTCCTGGGTGGAATGAGACATACGTTGCTTTCTGACTTAAAGATCATACCGGCTTGTCGAAATTCGGCAGAGATCTTAGCCGGCAGAATGCAGAAGGCAATCGTCCTTGGTTCGCTACGTCTGCTCAGAACACACGATTTACGGGCGCAATGATTACTGACTCCACGGAGTGAAGTGGTCATTGCTTGACTCTCCAGAACATCTCCGAATGTGTCGGAGCCTCGGAAGGTGTTTACTGGAAAAAAAAAAAATAATAATAATAATAATAATAATAATAATAATAATAATAATAATAATAATAATAATAATAATAATAATAATAATAATAATAATAATAATAATAATAATAATAATAATAATAATAATAATAATAATAATAATAATAATAATAATAATAATAATAATAATAATAATAATAATAATAATAATAATAATAATAATAATAATAATAATAATAATAATAATAATAATAATAATAATAATAATAATAATAATAATAATAATAATAATAATAATAATAATAATAATAATAATAATAATAATAATAATAATAATAATAATAATAATAATAATAATAATAATAATAATAATAATAATAATAATAATAATAATAATAATAATAATAATAATAATAATAATAATAATAATAATAATAATAATAATAATAATAATAATAATAATAATAATAATAATAATAATAATAATAATAATAATAATAATAATAATAATAATAATAATAATAATAATAATAATAATAATAATAATAATAATAATAATAATAATAATAATAATAATAATAATAATAATAATAATAATAATAATAATAATAATAATAATAATAATAATAATAATAATAATAATAATAATAATAATAATAATAATAATAATAATAATAATAATCAAGATCGTCCGTGCGTGGTGAAGAGCCACACCCTTCCCGAGGTGACCCTGTTTAAACAAAACACGGCGGATCTACTGGAGTAAACCAGGAAAATAAATCCGCAATCTAAGGTGTTTGCCGTGCTGAGGGACGCATGGCTCCGCGTTACGGGAGTCTCGAACGGCTGCCTCCGAATACCTGGCGTCCTTCGGTAGTAATATAGCCCTTCCATGGCAAACCTGCTCTACCATGGTCGAGAATATTTCAGAGTTACTCGTGGGACAGAAATGAATGCTACCACTAAAACCAATACAGAGGCGTCCTCCTCTCAAATCAGGGATGTGGATGGGGATCCACCTCAAATAACCCCCAACGTAAACACAAACCTGGAGACGGGGGTTGCACCCCGGTTCTTGGTTGTGCAAAGAGTAGAAGGTGACTTCGCCAAGGTGAATCCTTCACAATTGAGAAAAATTTATACAGTCTGATTGGTAATGCTAAAAGTGTTAATAAAATTAAAGATGGCTTGTTAGTGGAAACCGTCTCTGCCGCACAGTCTAGACGTCTTCAAACGGTAGAAATGTTAGGTGATCTTCCAGTAAGAGTAGTTCCTCATAGGAATCTGAATACATCGAAAGGAGTAATATATTGTCGAGACTTATTAAATTGTTCGATTGAAGAAATTCTTGAGGGACTAAAAGAGCAAAGTGTTATTGGTGTTAAACGTATAAAAGTAAAGAGGGATGGGAATTTCATTGAATCACCAAACCACATACTTACATTTAACACTCCTGTTCTCCTAAACGAATCAAGGTTGCTTTCTATTCTCTCCAGGTTAGGTTGTATGTCCCACCACCTTTACGGTGCTTTAAATGTCAAAAATTCGGCCATACCTCATTTCGTTGTAATGAAGAACAAGTTTGTGTATGTGGAAAACCGTTACATGTAGGTAGTACCTGTGAAGAACCTGTGGTTTGTGTCAACTGCAAAGGACCTCACTCAGCTCGATCTCGCAATTGTCCAGTCTATAAACAAGAAACGGCAATTCAGGAAATAAAAGCTAAAGAAAATATTTCATACATTGAAGCAAAGAAAAAAATTACAGTGAGTACCCCAACAACAAATGTGTCTTATGCAGAAGCTGTTAGCTCCCCTCCAAAAATCGACTATAAGTCTTTAATAAATCAGTTAATACCTGAAATCGTGACCGCACTAACACCTCTCATGAAACAAGAGACACCATTGCAAACGTTCAATGTTCTAGCGTAAGCGCTCAGGAAAAACGAAAACGAGATTACTCGCCGGAGCAAGTAGTATCTCTGTCATCGGGGATGAAACATCCCTTAGTTCGCAGGTGGCAGAGATAAAGAAAAACCAAAAAGCGAGGCTGGCCTAAGGGCAAGCCCCGGAAACAAACTCCGGACCGTGGTGAAAACACGGACTCGCATGTCTAATGAATTTGTGATATTATTCTGTGATAAAAGTCTGTGATATATTTTATTTATACATAGTTTTATTTATTTGTTCTTGTCTTATTTATTTATTTATTTATTCGTTGTATGTTTTTTTGTCCATTATTATAATCTATGTTATTTATTTTATTTAAACAAAAATGGATTCTAAAATAATTCAGTGGAATTGTAGAGGTGTGATCAAGAGATATTGCGATATTGGACTTTTACTTCAAAATGATCCAATATGCTTATGCTTACAAGAAACCAAATTTAGTCCAAACCAGGTGTATTCTCTTCGAGGGTACAATATTGTTAGATATGATGTAAGCGATGCTCAACGAGCTTGTGGAGGGGTTGCTATTTTCTTAAAGGACAATATACCATATCGAGAAATAGCAATTCAGTCTGTAAACCTTCAAGTTGTAGTGGTTGAAATACTGCTACCCAAGAAATTAACTGTCTGTAATTTATACTTACCTAACCAAAATTGGCAGACCGATGATCTGGATAAAATTATTGCTCAACTTCCCAAACCCTTTGTCGTTACTGGAGATTTTAATGCCCATAGTCCATTGTGGGGATCTACAAAACGTGACACCAAAGGGATTAGTCTGGAAAATTGGTTAGATAGGGATGATATTGTTTTGCTAAACGATGGCTCGCACACTAGCTTTAATACCATCTCCAATTGCTTTGATGCAATTGATCTGTCGTTTTCATCCAGCACATTAGCGAGTTCTTTGAAATGGACAGTTGTGCAAGACCTCCATAATAGCGATCACTTTCCTATTTTAATTGAAGTAGAATGTCAAGAGCCAGCTAAATCCATTCCTAGAAGGTGGATTTTAGAAAGAGCAAACTGGCAAGATTTTCGAAATAAGCTAGTTAAACCATCAATTAATGATCCAAAGAGTATCACAGAATGCATAATCACGGCTGCAGAAACCTCTATCCCAAAATCTAGTGGAAGACCTCTTCGTCGTATAGTACCTTGGTGGAATGCTGAAGTTGAGAACTCAATCAAAAATAAAAAGACGGCTCTAAACCGTTTTAAAAAATCTCCCACAATAGACAATTTAATTGCTTTTAAAAAAGCAAGAGCCAAAGCTAGAAAAATCATCCTGGAAAGTAAAAGAAATAGTTGGAATAATTATACGTCAACAATATCATCTAATACTAATATTAATGAGATTTGGAGGAAAGTGAAAGCAATAAGTGGAAATTGTTTTTCTCATCCACCTACTGTATTTTGACTGAAACGGGGTCAATTCGACGGATCCATTTGTGATATCCGAAACTATTGCCAACCAATTTCAGGCAACAAGTAGTTCAACTAACTACAGCCCCTCCTTTCTTGAAATTAAACCTGCAAGAGAAATACATTTAAATTTTCATACAAATGAAGACCTACCTTACAATTCTCTATTTTCCATCCAGGAACTAGAATTCGCTCTAAGTGAGGCAAAGGCATGTGCTCCGGGGTCAGATTTCGTGGTAAATGATATGCTAAAAATCTTACATCTGAAATAAAAATCGTACTGCT
This sequence comes from Monochamus saltuarius, assembly GCA_025584915.1. Taxonomy (NCBI): domain Eukaryota; kingdom Metazoa; phylum Arthropoda; class Insecta; order Coleoptera; family Cerambycidae; genus Monochamus; species Monochamus saltuarius. Next base: position 41,737,125 of record CM046725.1, read on the forward strand.
TCATAGTTTAAAACCAACTATGGAATGAATGTACTTACCCTATAGAATGGAAGGAGACCATAGTTATCCCCTATTAAAAGCAAATAGAAATCCTCTTCTTCCTACGAGTTTCCGGCCAATCAGTTTAACAAGCTGTATAGGCAAGTTATTCGAGGATGATTAACAATCGATTAATGTGGTTCCTGGAAAAAGAAAATATTTTAGTGCCATATCAATCAGGTTTTAGAAAAGGCAGGTCCACTATGGATCATCTTGTTGCCCTAGAGAACTCTATTCAAGAGAGTTTCAGAAGAAGGGAACATTGTGTTGCAGTATTTTTTGATATTAAGGGTGCTTATGATACTACTTGGCGATACGGAGTTTTACATAAACTGTATAAATACGGCCTACGAGGCAAACTCCCATTACTTATAAAATCCTTTTTGAGCGAAAGAAATTTCCGGGTCAGGATCGGAAACACTCTCTCTGAGATTCACACATTAGAAAATGGAACTCCTCAGGGTTCAACCCTCAGTTGCACTCTATTTGCACTAGCAATAAATGAAATCGCTGAGAACATTGATAGTTCAATATCGCGATATCTTTATGTTGACGATTTATCGATTGTGCTATCAGGTAAAACAGTGGGAGAAATTACCCGCAAACTGCAGCCGGCAATTAATTCTATTATTAAGAATGGGGAGGATATAGGATTTGTGTTTGCCAAAGAGAAAATGCCCTGCATTCATTTCTGCAAACTCAGAAGACCGCACTATGATCCCATGCTATTTGCGGGTGATGTTGTTATAAAGTGTGTTAACTCTGTGAAGTTTTGGGTCTCGTTTTTGATAGGACACTAACATGGATTGAGCATATCAATACACTCGTCGATAAATGAAGTAAGTTCTTAAATGTAATCAAAACGTTAGCTCATTCGAAATGGGGTGCGGATCCTGAATGCTTGATAAGAATTTACAACGCTATCGTGTTATCGCGTCTCGATTATGGTTGTGCAGTTTACTCGTCTGCTCGCAAAAGCTTACTTCGTAAACTAGATATAATCCATCACGCAGGAATTAGATATTGTATTGGTGCGTTTCCCACAAGCCCAATTAAGAAGCTATACGAGGAATCGGGTATTCCATCTTTAACAGACAGACGACATAGACTGATGATTTCCTACATAAGCAATATACTATCGCAAACCAACCATCCAAATCACAATTTTCTACTCACACCAGAAAATACATTCTCGAGTAGACCCACCATTACAAGACCTCTGGGTGTTAGATTTAAAGAGTTTTTAGACAGCATTGAGGTTCTGGGACTTGTGTGTTCCCGGAAGGTGTGAATGAAATTCCCCATGGAATGTGAAGGAAGCTACTGTAAGATTAGACTTACAATACTCTAATTAAAACATCAACTCCACGAGACCTGTACCTCCAAAACTTCCTTAAAATTAAAGATGAATTATCCCCTGTAGACATCATATACACCGATGGATCTAAAACAAATAGTGGGGTCGGTTGTGCTTTTGCTGTAGACGGACAAGTTTTTAACTGGACATTGAATAAATTGTCTTCAATATTTTTTGCGGAACAATATGCTGTATGGCAAGCCCTTCTGTATATTTTAATGAACCCTTCAAACAAAAATTTTTAATCGTTAGTGATTCTCTGAGTGTGTTACAAAGTATAAAGTGTATGTATACTAGAGATCCTATTACACAAATGATCCAATCCGCAATCTCAAATCTTATAGAACACTCATTCACCATTACATTTCTTTGGGTTCCCAGTCATATAGGTATTAATGGTAACGAGCTCGCTGATTCCGCTGCTCGTTCTTCCACCATAGAGACTTGTCTGGATATAGAGCTAATTAAGAGAGCTGACATAAAAAATTTTTTACAAAACAAAATTTTAATTAAAAGTGTATATAGTCAATATAACTTACCTCGAGAAGATACAACAAAGCCCACAGATTACGTATAGGCCACACTGCCTTAACTCATCAACATCTGTTGAAAGCTGAACCTGCTCCAAGATGCCCTCATTGTGATGTTGTTCTCACAGTTCAACACATAATTTGTGAGTGTCCTCATTATGATGACCAAAGACAGCAATCTCTCATAAAGTCAGAATTTCAGGAGAATTTAAATAATACGGCTGCAATCAGAAACACTTTAGAGTTTTTAAGAGTCATTGATATATATAAGAAACTATAAAAAATGGACTTACCTTGACTCAGGATAAAGGAGCCAATGACCCTAGCAGTCGACGCTCCTTTCAAAAAAAAAATAGTAATAATAATAATAATAATAATAATAATAATAATAATAATAATAAAAATAATAATAATAATAATAATAATAATAATAATAAAAATAATAATAATACCAGGAAACCACAATAATAATACATAATAATAATAATAATAACTGCTTTGCTCGTCACAGCAAATATACTCAGATGAGTACTAATGTAACTGTCTGCTCCCTAGACACTTGGAAAGAGTCCGGAGTAGTACTATTAGAACACCAAATACATCCTACCTACTCATTATAAGGTAGTGTCAGAACAAAATAATAATAATAATAATAATAATAATAATAATAATAATAATAATAATAATAATAATAATAATAATAATAATAATAATAATAATAATAATAATAATAATAATAATAATAATAATAATAATAATAATAATAATAATAATAATAATAATAATATATATATATATATATCAGCACTACAGGCCTAGTGGCCCTTGGCTACGAGTTCTTTCACTCTCCTTTTCCATTTTACTCTATCTTTCGCCTCCTTTTCCCAGTCGGTAACTCCTATCTCTCCTAAATCTTTTTGACTTCTTCTAACCATTTCTTTCTAGGTCGTCCTTTTCTTCTCCTCCCTCCTTCTCCTCTCATTAATATTTTTTACCCATCTGTCCTCAGACATTCTGGCTATATGACCCAGCCATCTAGCTCTTTGCATTTTCACAATCTGTACAATATTCGGTTCTTTGAATAACTCTTCTAATTCTTTATTTGTCCGTCTTCTAAATTCACCATTCTCTTTTACTCCTCCATAGATCTTCCTTAGAATTTTGCGCTCCCATATTTCAAGTTTGATTTCTTCCTTTTGTTCATTGTCCACGTTTCACAAGCGTAGGTAACTGTAGGTCTTATTACTGTTTGATACATTCTTATCTTTGTAGCTCTTTGTATATGTTTTGCCTTTAAAATCCGTGATAACCCTCCTGCAGCCTTACTTCCTTTTGCTAATCGTTTTCTATCTCTTTTCTTCTTCTCCTTTCCATGATAGTGTTACTCCTAAATATTCAATTTGTTGTACTTTTTCTATTGTGTACTTTTTATTTCCTATACAATTTATGGCCAAGTTGGTAGTTCCATTCCCGTTACTATCGTTCATTACCATATATTTAGTTTTCTTTTCGTTAATACTTAATCCATATTGTTTTGCTTTATTTTCTAGTAATCTAAATATATTTACTATTTCTTTTGACCTCGCCATTAGGACTACATCATCGGCATAAGCCAAACACTGGTGTCTATTACCAAAAATCAAGCCTCTTGTCCTTATGCCACTTTCCCTCAGTATCATTTCCTGGACTAGGTTGAAAAGAACTGTGGACAACGGATCACCTTGTCGCAGGCCCCTCTTTACTATAAATTCCTCAGATATCTCACCTTCCATTGTTACTTTATTCTTGGTTACGCTAATAGTCATTTCCACTAATTTTCTCAACTTGCTTGGAATCCCCAATTTTATCATTGTCTCATACAAGCTTTTCCTTCTAATTGTGTCATATGCCTGTTTATAGTCTATGAATAACATATGCAAACTTAGATTATGCTCATAGGTATCCTGCTGCAGCTGTTTCATAATAAAGATTTGATCTACAGTCGATCTGCCAGCTTTAAATCCCCCCTGGTACTCTCCCACTTGTTCGTTGTGATACTTGTTCAGTCGTTCTTTTACTATTCTAGCTAACACTTTGTATGTTACATCTAAGATTGCTATGCCTCATTATTGCAATCTTCCTTCAGTCCTGTCTTGTGTATGGGTATGATGAGCGCTTTGTTCCAGTCTGCTGGCAGTCTTTCTTCACTCCAAATCTTATGTATCAGTTGCCATATTCTAGTAATCAGTTCTTCTCCTCCATACTTCAGAATTTCTGCTGGTATATTATTTTCTCCACTCTTATTATTTCCCAGTTGTTTTATGTTTTCTTTCACCTCATCTCTAGTTGGTGTCTCTACCATGTCATTATCTTCCTGTTCCTCTCTTCCCATGGTGTTTTCGTTCTCTTCTTCCCTTTCGTTTAATAATTCTTCAAAATACTGTGCAAATCTGTTTAACTTTCCCTTCTTTTCACCTATAAGCAGTCCTTCTTTATCTTTGAGATAATGAGGCCTCTTGAATTCTGTCCTTTACTTTTCTTTGCTTCCTGATAGAAATTTCTCAGTTCCTTGTTCTTGTATGATTCTTCTATTTTTTTCAACTCTCTCTCTAAATGGTTTAGTTTCTTTTGTTTACATTTCTTCTTTGCTTCCTTTCTTGCTTGTTCGTAGTTTCTCCTATTATCTTCACTCTGTACCTCCATTAATCTTACTCTTGCTTTATTTCTGTGTTCCAGACTATGCCTGCATTCCTCATCAAACCATTCATTATTTTGTTGTTTCCCTGGTTTCCCTAACATTCTTCCTGTTACCTCTTCCATTACTGTTGAAATCTGTCTCCATTCTTCATCTACAAGTTCCCGCTGAGGTGTCTCTTCAAGCAGTTTTCTCATTTCATGTTCAAACTGCACTGCCATATTCACGTCTTCTAATTTCCTTACGTCGTACTTTTTCCGCTTATTCCTTTCTCTAATGTTATTTTTAGACGGTCTTTCTTGTTTCATTGTTGCTACCACCAATATGTGATCACTGTCTGCATCAGCTCCTCTGAAGCTTCTCACATCAGTCACTAATCTTCTATGTTTTCCCTCAACAAGTACGTGGTCTATTTGATTTTTTGTTTTTCCATCGGGGGATATCCATGTTTCCTTATATATATTCTTATGGTCAAATGACGTACTTACAACTTTCATGTTATTTTCAAATGCAAATTCTCTCAATCTTTTCCCATTGTCATTGCTCGTGCTATGTCTGCTTTTACCCCCAGTTACATTTTTGAATTCTTCTTCTCGCCCGATTTTTGCATTCATATCACCTAATATACATTTTATGTCAAATTTTGGAATCCTTCCTATAATTTCATCTAGGTCCTCATAAAATTTTGATTTAATATCTAAATCTTTACCTTCAGATGGTGCATGTGCATTTATTAAACTTAACTTCCTATATTTTCCCTTAATTCTCAACCTACATACTCTCTCTGAAATTCCCTCAAACTCAACAATTTCATTTCTAAATTTATTACTAACTATAAAACCTACTCCTAACATTCTATTGTCTATTCCACTATTAAAAAATATATAATCTTCAACATTTGTTATCATTTTGTCCCTTTGTTTCGTTTCTTGCAGTGCTAATACATCCAATTTGTACTTCCTCATTTCAGCAATTAGGTGTTTTAGCGCTCCTTCCTCATATGTCCCTCTAACATTCCATGTACCCAGTCTTATTCTATTTTGATCCCTTCTTCCACCTCTCACCTTCACCATATTGAATTTATTTATTCGTCGTCCATTTCCTTGCCCAGTTGCATCCTCCTTATTTATTTCTGCCCTATTTTTGGTTAGTTTTTGTCGTATTGTTAATTTTTCTATTTTTTCCAGTTTACCTTCACATGTATTCCATTTCCACACTTCATTATCTATTATCAGTTTCATGAATCCTATTTTTGTCCTTTTTCCTTTCTTTTCTTCTTCTTCAGCCTTCTGTCTGATATGTTTCTGTATGATCCTCTCCTCCTTTGTTAGGTCATCATTTATAAATATTATGTCTCCTCTCCTATTCTTTAATTTACTTTTGTTTTCATCACATCAGTTTTGTTTTCATAGCTATTAAGTTCCACCAAACAAGTTTTTCCCCTAATTTCTTACCGCTTCCACAGTTACGTCGACTCCTACTTCTTCTTTCAGTAGTCTTCCACTGCCTCTTTTGTACACTTGTTATCGTTTGTATCTATTATCATACCCTGAACAACTATATTTTTCTTCCTCTTCTCATTTTCCAATTTCCTTATTCTTTCATTATTTATATTAATTTCTCTTTTGAGGTCGTCTATTTCCTTCACCGCCTTTTCATTTACTGCTTTTAACTTCAGTATCTCTTCTCTATATTCCCTTTGCTCCTTTCTCAAGTCTTTTATTTCTTGTTTTAATAACTTAGTATCTTCTCCTTGTATCTGCTGCTCTAACTTTATCTCTTTAACGTCTACTGCTAAGTCTTTCATTAAAGTCATCATTTCTGACATTCTTGACATCATATCATCATTACTTTTGAGTGGTGATCTATGTGTTCTTCTTGATTTTTTAAATGGCTCTTCATCTCCTATCTGTCTTTTACGTTTGCTTTCGTCTGAGGTATAATCCATGTCATCCTCCATTTTTTCCCAGTATTTAATTTTTTTTCTCTGTATTTCTTCTTTCTCTTTTTTTACAAAACGAGCCCACCGCGCAAGGAGCCTAATCCCGGTCAACCCGTCAGAGACCCGACTCCTATCAGTGCAGCCGTTAGCCTAAACAGCCGTTTATACCGCCTCTTCTGCTTTTATTTCAACTTTAAACAACTCCCAGCAACCCGCCTATGGTCAAAACCTAGTACATATATTCGCTGATAATTCAGTGATTGCTGCGGCCGCGCGACTTTATCGATCGCGACTCAGTTCTTGTTACTAAGTACTGAAATTATTTATTTGCTTACCAATTCAGCTAATTTCTTATTTGGATCTCTTGTGATAGTTCTTAAACACAACTTAAAGTTCACATGTGCAATTAATACTCAGTATTGCCCAACTTTTGGGTGAAATAATGGAGCACTTAATTTACACGACTACTTTACCCACTGCCAGAGGCGTACTTAATAATAATAATAATAATAATAATAATAATAATAATAATAATAATAATAATAATAATAATAATAATAATAATAATAATAATAATAATAATAATAATAATAATAATAATAATAATAATAATAATAATAATAATAATAATAATAATAATAATAATAATAATAATAATAATAATAATAATAATAATAATAATAATAATAATAATAATAATAATAATAATAATAATAATAATAATAATAATAATAATAATAATAATAATAATAATAATAATAATAATAATAATAATAATAATAATAATAATAATAATAATAATAATAATAATAATAATAATAATAATAATAATAATAATAATAATAATAATAATAATAATAATAATAATAATAATAATAATAATAATAATAATAATAATAATAATAATAATAATAATAATAATAATAATAATAATAATAATAATAATAATAATAATAATAATAATAATAATAATAATAATAATAATAATAATAATAATAATAATAATAATAATAATAATAATAATAATAATAATAATAATAATAATAATAATAATAATAATAATAATAATAATAATAATAATAATAATAATAATAATAATAATAATAATAATAATAATAATAATAATAATAATAATAATAATAATAATAATAATAATAATAATAATAATAATAATAATAATAATAATAATAATAATAATAATAATAATAATAATAATAATAATAATAATAATAATAATAATAATAATAATAATAATAATAATAATAATAATAATAATAATAATAATAATAATAATAATAATAATAATAATAATAATAATAATAATAATAATAATAATAATAATAATAATAATAATAATAATAATAATAATAATAATAATAATAATAATAATAATAATAATAATAATAATAATAATAATAATAATAATAATAATAATAATAATAATAATAATAATAATAATAATAATAATAATAATAATAATAATAATAATAATAATAATAATAATAATAATAATAATAATAATAATAATAATAATAATAATAATAATAATAATAATAATAATAATAATAATAATAATAATAATAATAATAATAATAATAATAATAATAATAATAATAATAATAATAATAATAATAATAATAATAATAATAATAATAATAATAATAATAATAATAATAATAATAATAATAATAATAATAATAATAATAATAATAATAATAATAATAATAATAATAATAATAATAATAATAATAATAATAATAATAATAATAATAATAATAATAATAATAATAATAATAATAATAATAATAATAATAATAATAATAATAATAATAATAATAATAATAATAATAATAAATAAGCAGGAGGGGTCATGCATCATCCACGACCTTTGGTGAGTAGCGACACCATTTACTCTAGCTAAAGGGTGTAAAATCGGACCGGCAGCACTGCGCACCCGGGAGGGATGAGCTATTTTTCCTCTGGTGCCGGCCGTCGAGTGTCAGGCCAACCACCTGACACACTGAAACCTCCGGTTCCGAATGCCAGGAGAGAAGGTCCCCACAATCGACCCCATTCGGATGGGGGTCATGGGCAAGGTGGTGGGGCCCAGCCGGATGGATTGCCCGTTGACGACCAAGGCCATGAAAATGGAAGTTTTGAGTGGACCGATGAACTAAGGGACGATCTTCTGGTCTGTTATGAAAGCAGCGAGCCCGGGCGAAGGGGATACATGGCGCGGATGTATGCTCGGTGGTGCGACATGCACCCCGAAGGCCGCGCCCTCACCGCACAAAATCTGCGGGATTATGTATCCTACCTTCGTCGCAGAGGCTATGAGAGGCGTCCTCATCTAAGGGTGAATGAAGTGGTTGAAGAACCACGGAATGATCCCGAAGAGGCGCCGCGCTTCATTCCCCGAGAACAGGACGACCTGAGCACCCGTCGGGGTTGCCTTTATAAAACCCCGAAGCCCGCAGATCGGGCCCGAGTGGATACTGCGCTCCGTGAGGATCTTCCAGAAGAGGCTGACATTTGGCGCGTCAATTGCGCTGTGTACGACGCCGCTGAACTGCTGACTCGTGGAGAGAGGGCGTGAAAATGCCGTTTCTCCACAGGAAAGAGCACGGCGGCGAGTGCACAAGATGGAAGCTAAGATCCGGTCGGCGAGGCAACACGCGTCCCGTATCCAATGTGTGATGGACTACGTGGAAGCCAATAGGGCTTTCACACCTAAGGTGAGACGCATAGCTACCCCCTTAGGCGGGTCCATCATACCCTGAATCGAGCGGTGCTGCTCACCATCAAGCAGCATTCTCTCGACAGGATACGGATGCTAGTGGCTGCAAAAAAGTCACTAGTGAGGCGGTCGAGGAGGTTGGAGCAAAATAATTTGTTCCGTGTAAGGCCTTCTCGACTTTTTGAACAGCCTCAGCGTGTTGCGGACAATCCGCCGACTGTAGATCAGGTAGAAGCCTTCTGGAGAGATCTTTATGGCCGCAGGATTCCACTGGATAGAGACACTCCAGCCCTGGCACACTTCGAGGCCTTTTGTCAAAGGCTTCGAGAGCCACAAGAGGTGTGCCCACCGATAACCCCGGATGAAGTTCGGAGATCATTTATTAGATCGAAGAACTTCGCTGCTCCTGGTCCCGATGGGATCAGCAACTTCTGGTGGGAAAAATTCACCAGTGTCCACCGCCATTTGGCCAGAATATTCACTTCCTGGCTAAATGGAGAGCAGCAAATTCCGGCGTGGTTTGTCGAGGGGAGAACCGTGCTTATCCCTAAGAGCGGAGATTTGTCCCAGCCAAAGAACTACCGTCCAATAACCTGCCTGAATGCGTGTTACAAGGTGTTTACTCGCATCTTGTACGCGCGTGTGCTCCACGCAGTGAACCCCGTTTATCAACGGATATACGAGCAGCGAGGGTCCAAGAGGGGTGTAGCTGGCTGTAAGGAGAACCTGCTCATCGACAGATGTATTACGCAGGACTCCGTGCAGTACAAGCGAAACCTCTCAATGGCCTGGATAGATTACCGCAAGGCATTTGATATGACATCCCATGAGCTAATAGTCCACTTGCTCCAATGTCTTGCGGTGGCCGACCCCATAGTGAGATGTATTGAACAACTCATGCCGCTCTGGAGGACCCGCTTTACCATAACATCGGCTAATGCAAGGGTCCAGACAGAGCCGGTTTTGTTCTCACTGCTGCCATTACCCGTTGCACTTCGCCGTACCCGGGGTTACAACTGCGGTACCCCAGGAGACTGGAGGCATAAGGTCACCCATTTGTTCTATATGGATGACCTTAAACTCTATGCCTCCGGAGAGAGGATTTAAATCAGTCCCTCAGAGTGGTACATGAGTACACGCAGGCGGTTGGGATGGAGTTCGGGCTGACAAATGTGCACTGGTTCATCTCAAGAGAGGACGATGCGGTCCATACGGAGAGGACGCCCAGCTCATAGACGGAAGCATCTTTCACTATCTAGATGCCGGAGAGTCGTACACCTATTTGGGTGTCCCACAGCGGGGCACTCATGAGGTGGCAACGGTGAAAACGCTCTCCGCGGCAGGTATCGGCACCGCCTCCGACAGATCTGGTCTTCGGAGCTGTCGGGTAAGAACAAGGTGAGTGCCACAAATATGCTTGCCGTTCCGATCCTTCTCTACTCCTTTGGAGTAGTGAAATGGACACAAGAAGAGCTGAGGCAACTCGATGTAGGGACCCGTAAAATGATGCATCTCCATCGGAGTTTGCATCCAAGATCGTCCGTTCCATGGCTATACTTCCCAAGAAATCGGGGAGGCCGTGGACTCTTGAGTTTGGAGTATCTCCAGGGCAGAGTGGTTTTGGAGGAGGCCTGCAAAGTCATCAGGAGCTCGGATCCTTCTCTGCATGGTCCAAGACCATGAAGCAACAGGGATATGAGCGTTTGTGTATAAGGCAGCGAGAAGAGCAGCCGATGAACTTGGTCTCGTGTTCGATACTGAGCGGGAAAATCCAGACTCTGTCACCGAGTCGGATCCTGCTCAGTTAAAAGCCTTAATTAAAGCTGCAGAAACGCGTCATCTTCTGCAGCTACATAAGGATAAGCCAATGCATGGTCTCTTCTACCGTGATCTAGAGGGGCTTGGCTTATCTGAAAGGCTAACCTTCGCTTTTTAGAGGTCAGCGGGGCTGAACTCTGAGACCGAGGGATTCATAATGGCTTGCCAAGATGGTGTAATTAACACACTCGTCTATCGTAGTCGTGTCTTGGGTATCGAGGTTCCTGATACCAGCTGCAGGGCCTGCCGCCAAGCGCCGGAGACGCTTATGCATCTCCTGTCTGCCTGTCCGGTATATGCGGCCACAGCGTATATCCAAAGACACGATTCAGCCTTACGGGTGTTGTATTATCATTTACGACACTCGTATGAGATAGACGAGACGCCAGTGCTGCCTTATGCTCCGGGGGATATAGAATCCGTAGTGGGGAATGAGAAGTGCCGAATTTATTGGAACTATTCATTCCCCACCCTCAGGCAAATCCAAGCCAATAAGCCTGATGTAGTCCTCCTCGACCACCAGCTTAGGACGATGTTTGTGATTGAGTTCTCGGCTCCCGCAGAGAACAACATCGTCCTAAAAGAGGAGGAAAAGCGGAGGAAGTATCGAGATCTTCTCTCCGAGCTCCGCAGGCTGTATCCAGACCACTCTGTTAAGATTGTGGTGCTAATTATAGGCGTCCTGGGTGGAATGAGACATACGTTGCTTTCTGAGTTAAAGATCATACCGGCTTGTCGAAATTCGGCAGAGATCTTAGCCGGCAGAATGCAGAAGGCAATCGTCCTTGGTTCGCTACGTCTGCTCAGAACACACGATTTACGGGCGCAATGATTACTGACTCCACGGAGTGGAGAGTGGTCATTGCTTGACTCTCCAGAACATCTCCGAATGTGTCGGAGCCTCGGAAGGTGTTTACTGGAAAAAAAAAAAAATAATAATAATAATAATAATAATAATAATAATAATAATAATAATAATAATAATAATAATAATAATAATAATAATAATAATAATAATAATAATAATAATAATAATAATAATAATAATAATAATAATAATAATAATAATAATAATAATAATAATAATAATAATAATAATAATAATAATAATAATAATAATAATAATAATAATAATAATAATAATAATAATAATAATAATAATAATAATAATAATAATAATAATAATAATAATAATAATAATAATAATAATAATAATAATAATAATAATAATAATAATAATAATAATAATAATAATAATAATAATAATAATAATAATAATAATAATAATAATAATAATAATAATAATAATAATAATAATAATAATAATAATAATAATAATAATAATAATAATAATAATAATAATAATAATAATAATAATAATAATAATAATAATAATAATAATAATAATAATAATAATAATAATAATAATAATAATAATAATAATAATAATAATAATAATAATAATAATAATAATAATAATAATAATAATAATAATAATAATAATAATAATAATAATAATAATAATAATAATAATAATAATAATAATAATAATAATAATAGGGGTCAAGGAGTCAGCTTCTAGCCCTGACTCCAGGGGAATAGCTGAGTGGGAATGGCAAACCCATGAGGAAGCTATCCCAAGATCGTCCGTGCGTGGTGAAGAGCCACACCCTTCCCGAGGTGACCCTGTTTAAACAAAACACGGCGGATCTACTGGAGTAAACCAGGAAAATAAATCCGCAATCTAAGGTGTTTGCCGTGCTGAGGGACGCATGGCTCCGCGTTACGGGAGTCTCGAACGGCTGCCTCCGAATACCTGGCGTCCTTCGGTAGTAATATAGCCCTTCCATGGCAAACCTGCTCTACCATGGTCGAGAATATTTCAGAGTTACTCGTGGGACAGAAATGAATGCTACCACTAAAACCAATACAGAGGCGTCCTCCTCTCAAATCAGGGATGTGGATGGGGATCCACCTCAAATAACCCCCAACGTAAACACAAACCTGAGACGGGGTTGCACCCCGGTTCTTGGTTGTGCAAAGAGTAGAAGGTGACTTCGCCAAGGTGAATCCCTTCACAATTGAGAAAAATTTATACAGTCTGATTGGTAATGCTAAAAGTGTTAATAAAATTAAAGATGGCTTGTTAGTGGAAACCGTCTCTGCCGCACAGTCTAGACGTCTTCAAACGGTAGAAATGTTAGGTGATCTTCCAGTAAGAGTAGTTCCTCATAGGAATCTGAATACATCGAAAGGAGTAATATATTGTCGAGACTTATTAAATTGTTCGATTGAAGAAATTCTTGAGGGACTAAAAGAGCAAAGTGTTATTGGTGTTAAACGTATAAAAGTAAAGAGGGATGGGAATTTCATTGAATCACCAAACCACATACTTACATTTAACACTCCTGTTCTCCCTAAACGAATCAAGGTTGCTTTCTATTCTCTCCAGGTTAGGTTGTATGTCCCACCACCTTTACGGTGCTTTAAATGTCAAAAATTCGGCCATACCTCATTTCGTTGTAATGAAGAACAAGTTTGTGTATGTGGAAAACCGTTACATGTAGGTAGTACCTGTGAAGAACCTGTGGTTTGTGTCAACTGCAAAGGACCTCACTCAGCTCGATCTCGCAATTGTCCAGTCTATAAACAAGAAACGGCAATTCAGGAAATAAAAGCTAAAGAAAATATTTCATACATTGAAGCAAAGAAAAAAATTACAGTGAGTACCCCAACAACAAATGTGTCTTATGCAGAAGCTGTTAGCTCCCCTCCAAAAATCGACTATAAGTCTTTAATAAATCAGTTAATACCTGAAATCGTGACCGCACTAACACCTCTCATGAAACAAGAGACACCATTGCAAACGTTCAATGTTCCTAGCGTAAGCGCTCAGGAAAAACGAAAACGAGATTACTCGCCGGAGCAAGTAGTATCTCTGTCATCGGGGGATGAAACATCCCTTAGTTCGCAGGTGGCAGAGATAAAGAAAAAACCAAAAAAGCGGGGCTGGCCTAAGGGCAAGCCCTGAAACAAACTCCGGACCGTGGTGAAAACACGGACTCGCATGTCTAATGAATTTGTGATATTATTCTGTGATAAAAGTCTGTGATATATTTTATTTATACATAGTTTTATTTATTTGTTCTTGTCTTATTTATTTATTTATTTATTCGTTGTATGTTTTTTTGTCCATTATTATAATCTATGTTATTTATTTTATTTAAACAAAAATGGATTCTAAAATAATTCAGTGGAATTGTAGAGGTGTGATCAAGAGATATTGCGATATTGGACTTTTACTTCAAAATGATCCAATATGCTTATGCTTACAAGAAACCAAATTTAGTCCAAACCAGGTGTATTCTCTTCGAGGGTACAATATTGTTAGATATGATGTATTTTCTTAAAGGACAATATACCATATCGAGAAATAGCAATTCAGTCTGTAAACCTTCAAGTTGTAGTGGTTGAAATACTGCTACCCAAGAAATTAACTGTCTGTAATTTATACTTACCTAACCAAAATTGGCAGACCGATGATCTGGATAAAATTATTGCTCAACTTCCCAAACCCTTTGTCGTTACTGGAGATTTTAATGCCCATAGTCCATTGTGGGGATCTACAAAACGTGACACCAAAGGGATTAGTCTGGAAAATTGGTTAGATAGGGATGATATTGTTTTGCTAAACGATGGCTCGCACACTAGCTTTAATACCATCTCCAATTGCTTTGATGCAATTGATCTGTCGTTTTCATCCAGCACATTAGCGAGTTCTTTGAAATGGACAGTTGTGCAAGACCTCCATAATAGCGATCACTTTCCTATTTTAATTGAAGTAGAATGTCAAGAGCCAGCTAAATCCATTCCTAGAAGGTGGATTTTAGAAAGAGCAAACTGGCAAGATTTTCGAAATAAGCTAGTTAAACCATCAATTAATGATCCAAAGAGTATCACAGAATGCATAATCACGGCTGCAGAAACCTCTATCCCAAAATCTAGTGGAAGACCTCTTCGTCGTATAGTACCTTGGTGGAATGCTGAAGTTGAGAACTCAATCAAAAATAAAAAGACGGCTCTAAACCGTTTTAAAAAATCTCCCACAATAGACAATTTAATTGCTTTTAAAAAAGCAAGAGCCAAAGCTAGAAAAATCATCCTGGAAAGTAAAAGAAATAGTTGGAATAATTATACGTCAACAATATCATCTAATACTAATATTAATGAGATTTGGAGGAAAGTGAAAGCAATAAGTGGAAATTGTTTTTCTCATCCACCCTACTGTATTTTGACTGAAACGGGGGTCAATTCGACGGATCCATTTGTGATATCCGAAACTATTGCCAACCAATTTCAGGCAACAAGTAGTTCAACTAACTACAGCCCCTCCTTTCTTGAAATTAAACCTGCAAGAGAAATACATTTAAATTTTCATACAAATGAAGACCTACCTTACAATTCTCTATTTTCCATCCAGGAACTAGAATTCGCTCTAAGTGCGGCAAAGGCATGTGCTCCGGGGTCAGATTTCGTGGTAAATGATATGCTAAAAAATCTTACATCTGAAATAAAAATCGTACTGCTTCATAGTTTAAACCAACTATGGAATGAATGTACTTACCCTATAGAATGGAAGGAGACCATAGTTATCCCCCTATTAAAAGCAAATAGAAATCCTCTTCTTCCTACGAGTTTCCGGCCAATCAGTTTAACAAGCTGTATAGGCAAGTTATTCGAGAGGATGATTAACAATCGATTAATGTGGTTCCTGGAAAAAGAAAATATTTTAGTGCCATATCAATCAGGTTTTAGAAAAGGCAGGTCCACTATGGATCATCTTGTTGCCCTAGAGAACTCTATTCAAGAGAGTTTCAGAAGAAGGGAACATTGTGTTGCAGTATTTTTTGATATTAAGGGTGCTTATGATACTACTTGGCGATACGGAGTTTTACATAAACTGTATAAATACGGCCTACGAGGCAAACTCCCATTACTTATAAAATCCTTTTTGAGCGAAAGAAATTTCCGGGTCAGGATCGGAAACACTCTCTCTGAGATTCACACATTAGAAAATGGAACTCCTCAGGGTTCAACCCTCAGTTGCACTCTATTTGCACTAGCAATAAATGAAATCGCTGAGAACATTGATAGTTCAATATCGCGATATCTTTATGTTGACGATTTATCGATTGTGCTATCAGGTAAAACAGTGGGAGAAATTACCCGCAAACTGCAGCCGGCAATTAATTCTATTATTAAGAATGGGGAGGATATAGGATTTGTGTTTGCCAAAGAGAAAATGCCCTGCATTCATTTCTGCAAACTCAGAAGACCGCACTATGATCCCATGCTATTTGCGGGTGATGTTGTTATAAAGTGTGTTAACTCTGTGAAGTTTTTGGGTCTCGTTTTTGATAGGACACTAACATGGATTGAGCATATCAATACACTCGTCGATAAATGCTGTAAGTCCTTAAATGTAATCAAAACGTTAGCTCATTCGAAATGGGGTGCGGATCCTGAATGCTTGATAAGAATTTACAACGCTATCGTGTTATCGCGTCTCGATTATGGTTGTGCAGTTTACTCGTCTGCTCGCAAAAGCTTACTTCGTAAACTAGATATAATCCATCACGCAGGAATTAGATATTGTATTGGTGCGTTTCCCACAAGCCCAATTAAGAAGCTATACGAGGAATCGGGTATTCCATCTTTAACAGACAGACGACATAGACTGATGATTTCCTACATAAGCAATATACTATCGCAAACCAACCATCCAAATCACAATTTTCTACTCACACCAGAAAATACATTCTCGAGTAGACCCACCATTACAAGACCTCTGGGTGTTAGATTTAAAGAGTTTTTAGACAGCATTGAGGTTCTGGGACTTGTGTGTTCCCGGAAGGTGTGAATGAAATTCCCCATGGAATGTGAAGGAAGCTACTGTAAGATTAGACTTACAATACTCTAATAAAACATCAACTCCACGAGACCTGTACCTCCAAAACTTCCTTAAAATTAAAGATGAATTATCCCCTGTAGACATCATATACACCGATGGATCTAAAACAAATAGTGGGGTCGGTTGTGCTTTTGCTGTAGACGGACAAGTTTTTAACTGGACATTGAATAAATTGTCTTCAATATTTTTTGCGGAACAATATGCTGTATGGCAAGCCCTTCTGTATATTTTAATGAACCCTTCAAACAAAAAATTTTTAATCGTTAGTGATTCTCTGAGTGTGTTACAAAGTATAAAGTGTATGTATACTAGAGATCCTATTACACAAATGATCCAATCCGCAATCTCAAATCTTATAGAACACTCATTCACCATTACATTTCTTTGGGTTCCCAGTCATATAGGTATTAATGGTAACGAGCTCGCTGATTCCGCTGCTCGTTCTTCCACCATAGAGACTTGTCTGGATATAGAGCTAATTAAGAGAGCTGACATAAAAAATTTTTTACAAAACAAAATTTTAATTAAAAGTGTATATAGTCAATATAACTTACCTCGAGAAGATACAACAAAAGCCCACAGATTACGTATAGGCCACACTGCCTTAACTCATCAACATCTGTTGAAAGCTGAACCTGCTCCAAGATGCCCTCATTGTGATGTTGTTCTCACAGTTCAACACATAATTTGTGAGTGTCCTCATTATGATGACCAAAGACAGCAATCTCTCATAAAGTCAGAATTTCAGGAGAATTTAAATAATACGGCTGCAATCAGAAACACTTTAGAGTTTTTAAGAGTCATTGATATATATAAGAAACTATAAAAAATTGACTTACCTTGACTCAGGATAAAGGAGCCAATGACCCTAGCAGTCGACGCTCCTTTCTAAAAAAAAAAAAAATAATAATAATAATAATAATAATAATAATAATAATAATAATAATAATAATAATAATAATAATAATAATAATAATAATAATAATAAACCAGGAAACCACAATGCTTACATAATTCAAAAAACTGCTTTGCTCGGCACAGCAAATATACTCAGAAGAGTACTAATGTAACTGTCTGCTCCCTAGACACTTGGAAAGAGTCCGGAGTAGTACTATTAGAACACCAAATACATCCTACCTACTCATTATAAGGTAGTGTCAGAACAAAATAATAATAATAATAATAATAATAATAATAATAATAATAATAATAATAATAATAATAATAATAATAATAATAATAATAATAATAATAATAATAATAATAATAATAATAATAATAATAATAATAATAATAATAATAATAAATATATATATATATATCAGCACTACAGGCCTAGTGGCCCTTGGCTACGAGTTCTTTCACTCTCCTTTTCCATTTTACTCTATCTTTCGCCTCCTTTTCCCAGTCGGTAACTCCTATCTCTCCTAAATCTTTTTTGACTTCTTCTAACCATTTCTTTCTAGGTCGTCCTTTTCTTCTCCTCCCTCCTTCTCCTCTCATTAATATTTTTTTTACCCATCTGTCCTCAGACATTCTGGCTATATGACCCAGCCATCTAGCTCTTTGCATTTTCACAATCTGTACAATATTCGGTTCTTTGAATAACTCTTCTAATTCTTTATTTGTCCGTCTTCTAAATTCACCATTCTCTTTTACTCCTCCATAGATCTTCCTTAGAATTTTGCGCTCCCATATTTCAAGTTTGATTTCTTCCTTTTTGTTCATTGTCCACGTTTCACAAGCGTAGGTAACTGTAGGTCTTATTACTGTTTGATACATTCTTATCTTTGTAGCTCTTTGTATATGTTTTGCCTTTAAAATCCGTGATAACCCTCCTGCAGCCTTACTTCCTTTTGCTAATCGTTTTCTATCTCTTTTTCTTCTTCTCCTTTCCATGATAGTGTTACTCCTAAATATTCAATTTGTTGTACTTTTTCTATTGTGTACTTTTTATTTCCTATACAATTTATGGCCAAGTTGGTAGTTCCATTCCCGTTACTATCGTTCATTACCATATATTTAGTTTTCTTTTCGTTAATACTTAATCCATATTGTTTTGCTTTATTTTCTAGTAATCTAAATATATTTACTATTTCTTTTTTGGACCTCGCCATTAGGACTACATCATCGGCATAAGCCAAACACTGGTGTCTATTACCAAAAATCAAGCCTCTTGTCCTTATGCCACTTTCCCTCAGTATCATTTCCTGGACTAGGTTGAAAAGAACTGTGGACAACGGATCACCTTGTCGCAGGCCCCTCTTTACTATAAATTCCTCAGATATCTCACCTTCCATTGTTACTTTATTCTTGGTTACGCTAATAGTCATTTCCACTAATTTTCTCAACTTGCTTGGAATCCCCAATTTTATCATTGTCTCATACAAGCTTTTCCTTCTAATTGTGTCATATGCCTGTTTATAATCTATGAATAACATATGCAAACTTAGATTATGCTCATAGGTATCCTGCTGCAGCTGTTTCATAATAAAGATTTGATCTACAGTCGATCTGCCAGCTTTAAATCCCCCTGGTACTCTCCCACTTGTTCGTTGTGATACTTGTTCAGTCGTTCTTTTACTATTCTAGCTAACACTTTGTATGTTACATCTAAGATTGCTATGCCTCGGTAATTATTGCAATCTTCCTTCGGTCCTGTCTTGTGTATGGGTATGATGAGCGCTTTGTTCCAGTCTGCTGGCAGTCTTTCTTCACTCCAAATCTTATGTATCAGTTGCCATATTCTAGTAATCAGTTCTTCTCCTCCATACTTCAGAATTTCTGCTGGTATATTATTTTCTCCCACACTCTTATTATTTCCCAGTTGTTTTATGTTTTCTTTCACCTCATCTCTAGTTGGTGTCTCTACCATGTCATTATCTTCCTGTTCCTCTCTTCCCATGGTGTTTTCGTTCTCTTCTTCCCTTTCGTTTAATAATTCTTCAAAATACTGTGCAAATCTGTTTAACTTTCCCTTCTTTTCACCTATAAGCAGTCCTTCTTTATCTTTGAGATAATGAGGGCGTCTTGAATTCTGTCCTTTACTTTTCTTTGCTTCCTGATAGAAATTTCTCAGTTCCTTGTTCTTGTATGATTCTTCTATTTCTTCAACTCTCTCTCTAAATGGTTTAGTTTCTTTTGTTTACATTTCTTCTTTGCTTCCTTTCTTGCTTGTTCGTAGTTTCTCCTATTATCTTCACTCTGTACCTCCATTAATCTTACTCTTGCTTTATTTCTGTGTTCCAGACTATGCCTGCATTCCTCATCAAACCATTCATTATTTTGTTGTTTCCCTGGTTTCCCTAACATTCTTCCTGTTACCTCTTCCATTACTGTTGAAATCTGTCTCCATTCTTCATCTACAAGTTCCCGCTGAGGTGTCTCTTCAAGCAGTTTTCTCATTTCATGTTCAAACTGCACTGCCATATTCACGTCTTCTAATTTCCTTACGTCGTACTTTTTCCGCTTATTCCTTTCTCTAATGTTATTTTTAGACGGTCTTTCTTGTTTCATTGTTGCTACCACCAATATGTGATCACTGTCTGCATCAGCTCCTCTGAAGCTTCTCACATCAGTCACTAATCTTCTATGTTTTCCCTCAACAAGTACGTGGTCTATTTGATTTTTTGTTTTTCCATCGGGGGATATCCATGTTTCTTTATATATATTCTTATGGTCAAATGACGTACTTACAATTTTCATGTTATTTTCAAATGCAAATTCTATCAATCTTTTCCCATTGTCATTGCTCGTACTATGTCTGCTTTTACCCCAGTTACATTTGAATTCTTCTTCTCGCCCGATTTTTGCATTCATATCACCTAATATACATTTTATGTCAAATTTTGGAATCCTTCCTATAATTTCATCTAGGTCCTCATAAAATTTTGATTTAATATCTAAATCTTTACCTTCAGATGGTGCATGTGCATTTATTAAACTTAACTTCCTATATTTTCCCTTAATTCTCAACCTACATACTCTCTCTGAAATTCCCTCAAACTCAACAATTTCATTTCTAAATTTATTACTAACTATAAAACCTACTCCTAACATTCTATTGTCTATTCCACTATTAAAAAATATATAATCTTCAACATTTGTTATCATTTTGTCCCTTTGTTTCGTTTCTTGCAGTGCTAATACATCCAATTTGTACTTCCTCATTTCAGCAATTAGGTGTTTTAGCGCTCCTTCCTCATATGTCCCTCTAACATTCCATGTACCCAGTCTTATTCTATTTTGATCCCTTCTTCCACCTCTCACCTTCACCATATTGAATTTATTTATTCGTCGTCCATTTCCTTGCCCAGTTGCATCCTCCTTATTTATTTCTGCCCTATTTTTGGTTAGTTTTTGTCGTATTGTTAATTTTTCTATTTTTTCCAGTTTACCTTCACATGTATTCCATTTCCACACTTCATTATCTATTATCAGTTTCATGAATCCTATTTTTGTCCTTTTTCCTTTCTTTTCTTCTTCTTCAGCCTTCTGTCTGATATGTTTCTGTATGATCCTCTCCTCCTTTGTTAGGTCATCATTTATAAATATTATGTCTCCTCTCCTATTCTTTAATTTACTTTTGTTTTTCATCACATCAGTTTTGTTTTCATAGCTATTAAGTTCCACCAAACAAGTTTTTTTCCCTAATTTTCTTACCGCTTCCACAGTTACGTCGACTCCTACTTCTTCTTTCAGTAGTCTTCCCACTGCCTCTTTTGTACACTTGTTATCGTTTGTATCTATTATCATACCCTGAACAACTATATTTTTCTTCCTCTTCTCATTTTCCAATTTCCTTATTCTTTCATTATTTATATTAATTTCTCTTTTGAGGTCGTCTATTTCCTTCACCGCCTTTTCATTTACTGCTTTTAACTTCAGTATCTCTTCTCTATATTCCCTTTGCTCCTTTCTCAAGTCTTTTATTTCTTGTTTTAATAACTTAGTATCTTCTCCTTGTATCTGCTGCTCTAACTTTATCTCTTTAACGTCTACTGCTAAGTCTTTCATTAAAGTCATCATTTCTGACATTCTTGACATCATATCATCATTACTTTTGAGTGGTGATCTATGTGTTCTTCTTGATTTTTTTAAATGGCTCTTCATCTCCTATCTGTCTTTTACGTTTGCTTTCGTCTGAGGTATAATCCATGTCATCCTCCATTTTTTCCCAGTATTTAATTTTTTCTCTGTATTTCTTCTTTCTCTTTTTTTACAAAACGAGCCCACCGCGCAAGGAGCCTAATCCCGGTCAACCCGTCAGAGACCCGACTCCTATCAGTGCAGCCGTTAGCCTAAACAGCCGTTTATACCGCCTCTTCTGCTTTTATTTCAACTTTAAACAACTCCCAGCAACCCGCCTATGGTCAAAACCTAGTACATATATTCGCTGATAATTCAGTGATTGCTGCGGCCGCGCGACTTTATCGATCGCGACTCAGTTCTTGTTACTAAGTACTGAAATTATTTATTTGCTTACCAATTCAGCTAATTTCTTATTTGGATCTCTTGTGATAGTTCTTAAACACAACTTAAAGTTCACATGTGCAATTAATACTCAGTATTGCCCAACTTTTGGGTGAAATAATGGAGCACTTAATTTACACGACTACTTTACTCACTGCCAGAGGCGTACTTAATAATAATAATAATAATAATAATAATAATAATAATAATAATAATAATAATAATAATAATAATAATAATAATAATAATAATAATAATAATAATAATAATAATAATAATAATAATAATAATAATAATAATAATAATAATAATAATAATAATAATAATAATAATAATAATAATAATAATAATAATAATAATAATAATAATAATAATAATAATAATAATAATAATAATAATAATAATAATAATAATAATAATAATAATAATAATAATAATAATAATAATAATAATAATAATAATAATAATAATAATAATAATAATAATAATAATAATAATAATAATAATAATAATAATAATAATAATAATAATAATAATAATAATAATAATAATAATAATAATAATAATAATAATAATAATAATAATAATAATAATAATAATAATAATAATAATAATAATAATAATAATAATAATAATAATAATAATAATAATAATAATAATAATAATAATAATAATAATAATAATAATAATAATAATAATAATAATAATAATAATAATAATAATAATAATAATAATAATAATAATAATAATAATAATAATAATAATAATAATAATAATAATAATAATAATAATAATAATAATAATAATAATAATAATAATAATAATAATAATAATAATAATAATAATAATAATAATAATAATAATAATAATAATAATAATAATAATAATAATAATAATAATAATAATAATAATAATAATAATAATAATAATAATAATAATAATAATAATAATAATAATAATAATAATAATAATAATAATAATAATAATAATAATAATAATAATAATAATAATAATAATAATAATAATAATAATAATAATAATAATAATAATAATAATAATAATAATAATAATAATAATAATAATAATAATAATAATAATAATAATAATAATAATAATAATAATAATAATAATAATAATAATAATAATAATAATAATAATAATAATAATAATAATAAAGTAAAGTAAAGTAAATGTTTATTGACCACTCATACATACAGATACACGTACATTTGTAGTCATAACTAGGTATAGATTCAAAGTATAAATCACATCAATAATGCACACATTAAAATCGTCACTAAAAATACAATAAAAGACACAAGTAATGCAGGTAAAATGTAAAATACACATACAAATCAGTCAGTAAAAAAAAACAATAATAAAATAAATAAATAAATAAATAAAGCACAACACGACAAGACTAAATCACTTAAGAAACACAATAAAGTCGTCAATAGTGTAAAAACAATGACACAGCAAAAAATCTCTTGTAAAACGGCGAAACCCTTGCAGAGACATCTGATTTAATTGTTTTTCCTTAAAATAATTATGAAATTTATTATATAAGCCAATTGTATATTTATTATTTTTGTTATGTTTATACGAGAGAAAGGAACCACAAGATTCTCCGCATACCTGGTCGCGTGTTCATGTAAATCCGAATGTTTTAATAAATTAGGTACGTTCTTATGAACTAATACTAGAGATTCCAAGATGTATAAGCAAGGCAGCGGCAGAATCCCCAGCTTCACAAACAAATCTCTGCAAGGAACACCTCTAGAAACTGCTGAAATGAGGCGCAACGCGGCTTTCTGTAAAATAAATGCCCTATAAGCGGAGCTAGAATTGCCCCATAAAGCAACGCCATATGTCAGCCTACTGTGAAATAATGAAAAATACACCGTTCTCAGGACATTATTGTCCACAAGAGGACGCAACTGTCTCATCACAAATATCTGTGATGCAAGTTTTTGACATAGTTTAGCAATATGAGCGGACCAATTTAATCCCGAATCGAATGTTACTCCTAGCAATGTAGCTGTACTTGATCTTGGATGCCATTTATCTGAGGTAAAAGTCAACGTTTGTGTCTTTTCGATATTAAGTTTAAGCTTATTAGCTGAAAACCACATTTCAGCAGTTCTCAGAGTATTCCCATCTGTATTCAGATTACCACGAGTCAGTAGGGTTGTATCATCGGCAAATAAGACACATGTACTGTCAAAAATATTTGCCGGTAGATCATTAATATAAATCAGAAATAGCAAAGGCCCTAATACTGACCCCTGCGGAACACCATTTAATGTATGGCACATGTTTGAGTCAACATTGTCAATACTAACATATTGCTGCCTCTCCGATACGTAAGATTTGAATAGTTGTAATTCTTTATTACGAATACCGTAATATTCAAGCTTTTGCAGCAAGATGGCATTGTCAACGCAATCAAACGCTTTAGTGAGATCACACAATGTTG
This sequence comes from Monochamus saltuarius, assembly GCA_025584915.1. Classification (NCBI taxonomy): domain Eukaryota; kingdom Metazoa; phylum Arthropoda; class Insecta; order Coleoptera; family Cerambycidae; genus Monochamus; species Monochamus saltuarius. The sequence continues at coordinate 41,762,141 of CM046725.1, forward strand.
CATGCGTTGAGGTACACCAATCAAGAGACTCCACCACCTCATCTATCACTGTCAAGAGCGCTCTAACAGTGGAGAATCCCTTTCTAAATCCAAATTGGACTGGCGACAAAATCGACTTATCCTCCAGATAAGACAGTAGCAAGTTTTTCCAAGATTTTAGAAAATACAGGCACAATAGCTATGGGTCGAAAATTGCCAAGCACGAACTTACCTTTTTTGTGAACGGGCAAAATTTTTGTAACTTTCAGAGCACTAGGCCAGCAACCTTCTTCTATAATCTTGTTGAATAGCAGAGTCAATGGAGGAACAAGATATTCCAAAGACGATTTTAATATTCGTGTATTCAACCCATAATAGTCCAAGCAACTAGTATTTTTCAGTTGTAAAATAGATTGACGTACATCGGTCTCTAATATTACAGACATAAAAAAAGAAGAAGAAGGCTTAGGACAGTTATTTAAGAGATGTATAGGATCAAAGTCATGCGAATCAATGGTCCCGAGAATAACATCCGAAATTGAAGAGAAATAATTATTAAACTCTTCTGGCAATATATCCGACCTATTGCACGAATTTTTCCTCGGTCTCTCCCCATTCACAATATTCCATATAGCCCTAGATTTGTTATCTGCGTTATAAATTATGCTAGAATAGGTATTACGTTTGGCAACCTTAATAGATTTTTTATACTCTCTGCGAAGTTGACAATAAAATAACCAATCTTCGTTCGAATTAGAAGCTCGAAACCTTTTTTTGCTGGTATTAAGTGCACGTTTCATTTTCTAAGCTCATTGGTGAACCACTTAATATTATTTTTCTTAGAAGTATACACATAAGGAAAACAATCTTCAACAATATGCATAAACTGGTTCATGAACCTATCAGTAAATTGACAAGAGTTCATATTATTATGGTTAAATAATGCAAGCCAATCCTCTGACCTTAAGCTATCTGTAAATTTACTAAAGTTTGTATTAGTTAAATTACGTTTAAGTGACTTTTTGCACGACCGAGACAAACACCTGTCAGTATGACCCTTGACAGTAACAAAGACTCCAAGATGATCTGAAATATTTACATCAAAGATACCCGAGTCAATATCAGCATGAGATATATTAGTCAGTATATTATCGAGAGTTGATTTGGTAGTTGGAGTAATTCTTGTGGGTACCCTTATGCAATGCTTTATGCCATACAACAAAAACATATTAACCAAATCTTGTACATAATCAGATTTTGCTTCAAAATCCAAATTGAAATCACCAATCACAATAATAAACTTATACCTATTCAAATAAAAATCAATTACATTTAAGAGACAATCCTTAAAAATTGCTAAGTCACCATTAGAGGAAGACCTATATAAAGCTAATAACAAACAATTTCTACCACTAACCTCAGCCGCACATAACTCTATATGCACCGATTTGCAATAACCACTCACGTCTACAGGTTCTAATGTCATATTAGTAGAAGCAAAGATTGCCACACCACCATGCTTATTCTTCCCCTCTCTACAAAATGAAGACACCAGACGATACCCAGGCAAAGATATCTGTTCCAAATTGCCGTACTCAACCAATGTTCAGAAACGCACAATATGTCAAAATGTTTATCAGTAAGAGCAATTTGCAGTTCGTCAATTTTGTTGAAAAGGCTTTGGACATTGATATGCAATACCGAAAAATTAGATAAACCGGAATTTATCTTGTTAAGAATATCATCTTCTTTAAGGTTGACGTTTGGTAACACTGCTTGAATTTTTGGGGCGAAAAAAACGATTCACAGTCACACCTTGTGGCCATATGTTACTATTCAGTATATTCTGAGATTCCGCTGCTGGAAGGGACACTTTAAAAGAAGAATATCTTTCAGGATTCTTGCTTATCAATTTCTCCACCACTACGTTTGGAGCAAAATCTCTTAAGTATCCATTAAGTGAAGCCAAATCGGTGCTTGGTTCCAAATTAGTAATATGATATTCATAAATTTGTTGTTTGGGAAAGTTTAGTGCAGCTTTAAAGGGACAATTTAAAGAATTATCTAGATTGCCACTCAAGATTTTTCTGGATCTAGTCTTTAGAGTTGGAGTTGATCGAGGCTGAGAGCCGTTAATAGCATCATTGTCCAAATTTATAATCTCTTTACATATAGTTTGAGCTTTAGCATTATGAATAGCATTTGCTACCGATCTATTATTAATTTCGGAGTTCGATTTAGTTGATGACATAGTTGATGCCACTGGTGTAGTAGGTTCAATTATTGGTTTCTTACTAGACGCTTTATTAACTGGTTTATTTGCTGCCTGAGATAAATTCAGTGCTTGATTAGAATCCTCCACAACAGTCTTCTTATCTTTAAGTATCAAAATTTGCTCATTCATGGATTTAATGGCTATGTCTTGATAAGCAATAATCATATCCTTCTGGCGAATGATCTCTTCCAAATGCGTCAACTTTAGTTTGATCACTTCAAGCCAAACTTCACCTGATCCATTGCTTCCATCAGTAGCTGCAGCTTCAGACTGAAGATTTACTTGTCTATCTCCTGCCTCAGAACAACACAAGACAGTGTCATCTTCAAGACATTTTACATTTTTTTAAATCTTCAAACAACTTTTGTGCGACACTTTACCACAACGTATACATCTAATACCACTGCGAGCAGGTTTATTACATCTAGTGCAGTTAATAGAGACTTCAACCTTGCTTTGATTCATATCTTGCATGGTTAGAGTTAATTTTATCTAGCATACACACAAACGACCCTTGGTGGGATAAACTTCCTCCCTAAGTCACAAAAAAACGCTGCAAACAAGCAAAATAAACACAGAAATTGCTACTACAATTGCTTTTACGGCGTTTCCACTGGTAATAACACTTGCACACTATCACTATACTGTAAGTAAGTGAATCAATAATGTTATACGAATTAATTTACAGTTTAAACCGAACAGCAGGCTGACACTTTGAAACAATGCTAACAGAGAATAGAATAGAATAGCACTTTATTGACTTTTACGTACATTCATTGTACATTAACAGTCATACCTAAGGACTAATACAGATTAAAAAATCATGGACGCTAAAAAACAATGAGAAATCAGAAATTTTTTTGTGTAATTGTGAAATGATTTTACACACATCAATTTGGGATTGTCTGGACTACCATAGTTTACGAATTTATTATATAAGTCGATTTCAAATTTATTATTTTTAGTAACATTTATTCTAGAATATGGAATTATAAGATCGCCCCCATGCCGGGTATTATATTCATGGACACTAGAATGTGTAGGCAGATTAAGCTTATGTTTGTGGACCAAGTCAAGAGACTCCAGAAGATAGAGACACGGAAGGGGCAGGATCTTATAGCGTTTAAAGAACTCTCTACTGGGAGTGTAAACTGGTACGTTTGCCACAAGTCGAACCGCAGCCTTCTGTAGCACAAACGGCCTGTGAGTTACTGGCGTTGCCCCATAAGGCTACGCCGTAATTTAAATGACTGTGAAATAGCGAGAAATATACCACCCTCATCACACTGTTATCCACAGAAGGCCGCAACTGCCTTAAGACAAATATTTGGGTGGCAAGCTTAGAGCAGAGGCCGTCTATATTCGCTGTCCAATTTAAACCAGGATCCAGCGTGATGCCAAGTAATTTGACAGGATTAGACTTTAAGCCTCTTTTATCGGCAGTAAAGGTAATATGCTGTGTCTTAGACATATTTAATTTTAACTTATTAGCTGACAGCCATGTTTTAGCGTCAGATAAACAATCTCTGCTCAGCTGGTCACTACCAGGGGTTAAAATAGTAGTGTCATCCGCAAAAAGGATGCACGTACTCCTATCAATATTTGCAGGCAAGTCGTTGATATACAACAAAAAAAGTACGGGGCCCAATACAGAACCTTGAGGTACCCCCTCAGTGACAAGGAGCAATGTTGACTGCCGATTGCCAATAGCAACACACTGTTGTCTACCTGTCAAATAGGAACGAAACAATTTCAACTCGTGGTTGCGAATGCCGTAATATTCCAGCTTTGATATTAATATGTCGACATTGACACAGTCAAAGGCCTTGCTTAAATCGCACAGCGAGGCATGGGTCAGTGTACCATTGTCAAGGCCGTCAACCACTTCTCCAATCACTGCTAAGAGAGCTCTTATTGTAGAGTAGCCCTTCCTGAACCCAAATTGGAAAGGGGAGATAATTGACTCGTGTTCAAGAAAAGAAAGTAATTTATCTTTTAATAGGATTTCAAAAATTTTGGCAAACACCGGTATAATCGCGATAGGACGATAGTTATCAAAATTATCTACGTCACCCTTTTTGTGCACAGAAAGAACTTTTGTAATTTTCATAGAGTCGGGCCAAAAGCCCTCCTCTATAATTTTGTTATATAATATAGTTAGTGGAGAGATAAGTATCTCTAAAGACATCGTAACTATATGACTATTTAATCCGAAGTAGTCAGTGCATGATGATTTCCTCAAGCTTAATATAGCTTGACGAACATCAGTTTCCAACACTGCGGATATAAAGAATGATGAAACGGGTCTAGGTAGCTTATTAATTAGTAACAAAGGGTCAGTGTCAACTCTCTCTATAGACTGTACAAGAATTTTCGAAACAGACGTGAAAAAACTATTAAATTCATTGGGTGTCACATAAGCTGATGCCAAATTATTTTTCCTTTGTCTTTCTTGATTCAATATGCCCCAAATGGTTTTATTTTTATTATCACTATTATAAATTAGATTAGCATAAGTTGATGATTTGGTGACTTTCAAAGCTTTTTTGTATGTTTGACGAACTTTGCAGTAAGACATCCAGTCCTCTGTCCTATTAAATATTCTATACCTATTTTTAGCTTTAATAAGATTCCGTTTCATTACCCTTAATTCTTTGGTAAACCATTTAATTCTAGGTGTAGAGTTATCAACTACAAATGGAAGACAATTATTTACAACCCGTATATAGGTGTTGAAAAACATTTCAAAATAGTCATTACTATTAAGTTTCGATAGCAGTAAATTTAACCAATTAATACGTTTTAATTGATCTAAAAATACCAAAGAATTATCATTATTTATAACACGCCTAAGTGAATATTCACTAGAAATTACATTTCGATTTGCACCTTCATCATTATCCCCTACCCGGATAAAAACACCAGCATGGTCAGCAATATCAATGTCCCACACACCCACAGTGACACTATTATGGCAGACATTGGTAACAATATTGTCAAGGCACGACCTAGAAGTCTGAGTAATCCTAGTTGGGACACTAATACAGGGCCTTAAGCCATACATGGAAAAATAATTCTTTAAATGTAATAATAATAATAATAATAATAATAATAATAATAATAATAATAATAATAATAATAATAATAATAATAATAATAATAATAATAATAATAATAATAATAATAATAATAATAATAATAATAATAATAATAATAATAATAATAATAATAATAATAATAATAATAATAATAATAATAATAATAATAATAATAATAATAATAATAATAATAATAATAATAATAATAATAATAATAATAATAATAATAATAATAATAATAATAATAATAATAATAATAATAATAATAATAATAATAATAATAATAATAATAATAATAATAATAATAATAATAATAATAATAATAATAATAATAATAATAATAATAATAATAATAATAATAATAATAATAATAATAATAATAATAATAATAATAATAATAATAATAATAATAATAATAATAATAATAATAATAATAATAATAATAATAATAATAATAATAATAATAATAATAATAATAATAATAATAATAATAATAATAATAATAATAATAATAATAATAATAATAATAATAATAATAATAATAATAATAATAATAATAATAATAATAATAATAATAATAATAATAATAATAATAATAATAATAATAATAATAATAATAATAATAATAATAATAATAATAATAATAATAATAATAATAATAATAATAATAATAATAATAATAATAATAATAATAATAATAATAATAATAATAATAATAATAATAATAATAATAATAATAATAATAATAATAATAATAATAATAATAATAATAATAATAATAATAATAATAATAATAATAATAATAATAATAATAATAATAATAATAATAATAATAATAATAATAATAATAATAATAATAATAATAATAATAATAATAATAATAATAATAATAATAATAATAATAATAATAATAATAATAATAATAATAATAATAATAATAATAATAATAATAATAATAATAATAATAATAATAATAATAATAATAATAATAATAATAATAATAATAATAATAATAATAATAATAATAATAATAATAATAATAATAATAATAATAATAATAATAATAATAATAATAATAATAATAATAATAATAATAATAATAATAATAATAATAATAATAATAATAATAATAATAATAATAATAATAATAATAATAATAATAATAATAATAATAATAATAATAATAATAATAATAATAATAATAATAATAATAATAATAATAATAATAATAATAATAATAATAATAATAATAATAATAATAATAATAATAATAATAATAATAATAATAATAATAATAATAATAATAATAATAATAATAATAATAATAATAATAATAATAATAATAATAATAATAATAATAATAATAATAATAATAATAATAATAATAATAATAATAATAATAATAATAATAATAATAATAATAATAATAATAATAATAATAATAATAATAATAATAATAATAATAATAATAATAATAATAATAATAATAATAATAATAATAATAATAATAATAATAATAATAATAATAATAATAATAATAATAATAATAATAATAATAATAATAATAATAATAATAATAATAATAATAATAATAATAATAATAATAATAATAATAATAATAATAATAATAATAATAATAATAATAATAATAATAATAATAATAATAATAATAATAATAATAATAATAATAATAATAATAATAATAATAATAATAATAATAATAATAATAATAATAATAATAATAATAATAATAATAATAATAATAATAATAATAATAATAATAATAATAATAATAATAATAATAATAATAATAATAATAATAATAATAATAATAATAATAATAATAATAATAATAATAATAATAATAATAATAATAATAATAATAATAATAATAATAATAATAATAATAATAATAATAATAATAATAATAATAATAATAATAATAATAATAATAATAATAATAATAATAATAATAATAATAATAATAAATATGTAAATACGCGAACCTTTTGACTGAAGTCCTTCCACACTATACATATATACCAGAACCGGTTATAGAAAACGACGCTCATAAGATATACTGGAACCGAACAGTATTAACGGATCACCCAATAGAGCACAATAGACCAGACATAGTAGTTCAGGACAAAACTAATAAAACTACTTACCTAGTAGATATTGCTGTACCATCTGCACACAACATACTAGAGACGCAGGTAGAGAAAGTCCGAAAGTATATGCCATTAGCTACCGAAATCAAAGCGATCTGGAATCAAGAAAGAGTAGTCATTATACCGGTGGTCGTAGGCGCAACATGGGAAGTACCATTAAAATTACATAAGAGCATTGAAACTTTACATTTACCTTCAAGATTATACCTGGAACTGCAAAAGTTAGCCATTCTTGGAACATGCCATATAGCTCGTAAGGTCTTGAATGTGGAAACCTGAAAAAAAAAACAATTTAATATTTAGGCACTTGCATCACAAGCCGTGTCTAAAGTACTTACCTGAGCTACTCAGAGAATATGTGAAATAATAATAATAATAATAATAATAATAATAATAATAATAATAATAATAATAATAATAATAATAATAATAATAATAATAATAATAAAAATAATAATAATAATAATAATAATAATAATAATAATAATAATAATAATAATAATAATAATAATAATAATAATAATAATAATAATAATAATAATAATAATAATAATAATAATAATAATAATAATAATAATAATAATAATAATAATAATAATAATAATAATAATAATAATAATAATAATAATAATAATAATAATAATAATAATAATAATAATAATAATAATAATAATAATAATAATAATAATAATAATAATAATAATAATAATAATAATAATAATAATAATAATAATAATAATAATAATAATAATAATAATAATAATAATAATAATAATAATAATAATAATAATAATAATAATAATAATAATAATAATAATAATAATAATAATAATAATAATAATAATAATAATAATAATAATAATAATAATAATAATAATAATAATAATAATAATAATAATAATAATAATAATAATAATAATAATAATAATAATAATAATAATAATAATAATAATAATAATAATAATAATAATAATAATAATAATAATAATAATAATAATAATAATAATAATAATAATAATAATAATAATAATAATAATAATAATAATAATAATAATAATAATAATAATAATAATAATAATAACATGAGTACACGCAGGCGGTTGGGATGGAGTTCGGGCTGGACAAATGTGCACTGGTTCATGGAGTTCGGGCTGGACAAATGTGCTAGTTCTAATCTCAAGAAGAGGACGATGCGGTCCATACGGAAGAGGACGCCCAGCTCATCGACAGATGTATTACGCAGGACTCCGTGCAGTACAAGCGAAACCTCTCAATGGCCTGGATAGATTACCGCAAGGCATTTGATATGACATCCCATGAGCTAATAGTCCACTTGCTCTTGCGGTGGCCGACCCCGTAGTGAGATGTATTGAACAACTCATGCCGCTCTGGAGGACCCGCTTTACCATAACATCGGCTAATGCAAGGGTCCAGACAGAGCCGGTTTTGTTCAGGAGGGGAGTGTTCCAGGGAGATTCCCTGAGTCCCTCTTGTTTTGCATCTCACTGCTGCCATTATCCGTTGCACTTCGTCGTACCCGGGGTTACAACTGCGGTACCCCAGGAGACCGGAGGCATAAGGTCACCCATTTGTTCTATATGGATGACCTTAAACTCTACGCCTCCGGAGAGAGGGATTTAAATCAGGCCCTCAGAGTGGTACATGAGTACACGCAGGCGGTTGGGATGGAGTTCGGGCTGGACAAATGTGCACTGGTTCATCTCAAGAGAGGACGATGCGGTCCATACGGAGAGGACGCCCAGCTCATAGACGGAAGCATCTTTCACTATCTAGATGCCGGAGAGTCGTACACCTATTTGGGTGTCCCACAGCGGGGCACTCATGAGGTGGCAACGGTGAAAAACGCTCTCCGCGGCAGGTATCGGCACCGCCTCCGACAGATCTGGTCTTCGGAGCTGTCGGGTAAGAACAAGGTGAGTGCCACAAAAACAAATATGCTTGCCGTTCCGATCCTTCTCTACTCCTTTGGAGTAGTGAAATGGACACAAGAAGAGCTGAGGCAACTCGATGTAGGGACCCGTAAAATGATGCATCTCCATCGGAGTTTGCATCCAAGATCGTCCGTTCCGCGGCTATACATCCCAAGAAATCGCGGAGGCCGTGGACTCTTGAGTTTGGAGTGTCTCCAGGGCAGAGTGGTTTTGGAGGAGGCCTGCAAAGTCATCAGGAGCTCGGATCCCCTTCTCTGCATGGTCCAAGACCATGAAGCAGCAGGGATAGGAGCGTTTGTGTATAAGGCAGCGAGAAGAGCAGCCGATGAACTTGGTCTCGTGTTCGATACTGAGCGGGAAAATCCAGACTCTGTCACCGAGTCGGATCCTGCTCAGTTAAAAGCCCTAATTAAAGCTGCAGAAACGCGTCATCTTCTGCAGCTACATAAGGATAAGCCAATGCATGGTCTCTTCTACCGTCATCTAGAGGGGCTTGGCTTATCTGAAAGGCTGACTTTTGCTTTTTTGAGGTCAGCGGGGCTGAACTCTGAGACCGAGGGATTCATAATGGCTTGCCAAGATGGTGTAATTAACACACTCGTCTATCGTAGTCGTGTCTTGGGTATCGAGGTTCCTGATACCAGCTGCAGGGCCTGCCGCCAAGCGCCGGAGACGCTTATGCATCTCCTGTCTGCCTGTCCGGTATATGCGGCCACAGCGTATATCCAAAGACACGATTCAGCCTTACGGGTGTTGTATTATCATTTACGACACTCGTATGAGATAGACGAGACGCCAGTGCTGCCTTATGCTCCGGGGGATATAGAATCCGTAGTGGGGAATGAGAAGTGCCGAATTTATTGGAACTATTCATTCCCCACCCTCAGGCAAATCCAAGCCAATAAGCCTGATGTAGTCCTCCTCGACCACCAGCTTAGGACGATGTTTGTGATTGAGTTCTCGGCACCCGCAGAGAACAACATCGTTCTAAAAGAGGAGGAAAAACGGAGGAAGTATCGAGATCTTCTCTCCGAGCTCCGCAGGCTGTATCCAGACCACTCTGTTAAGATTGTGGTGCTAATTATAGGCGTCCTGGGTGGAATGAGACATACGTTGCTTTCTGAGTTAAAGATCATACCGGCTTGTCGAAATTCGGCAGAGATCTTAGCCGGCAGAATGCAGAAGGCAATCGTCCTTGGTTCGCTACGTCTGCTCAGAACACACGATTTACGGGCGCAATGATTACTGACTCCACGGAGTGGAGAGTAGTCATTGCTTGACTCTCCAGAACATCTCCGAATGTGTCGGAGCCTCGGAAGGTGTTTACTGGAAAAAATAATAATAATAATAATAATAATAATAATAATAATAATAATAATAATAATAATAATAATAATAATAATAATAATAATAATAATAATAATAATAATAATAATAATAATAATATTTATTTTCAACAGGTAAAAAACCCAATTAATTACAGAAAATAATAACAAATATAAAAAATAATAATAAGATAATAACAATATATATTATATATTGACAAAATATGACCAACGCTATGTTGATGAATATCGCATGAATAAAAATAATAAAATAATAATAATAATAATAATAATAATAGTAATAGTAATAATAATAATAATAGTAATAGTAATAGTAATAGTAATAGTAATAGTAATAGTAATAGTAATAGTAATAGTAATAATAATAGTAATAGTAATAAGTAATAATAATAAGTAATAATAATAATAGTAGTAATAGTAATAATAATAAGTAGTAATAGTAATAATAATAATAATAATAATAATAATAATAGCAATAATAATAATAATAATAATAATAATAATAATAATAATAATAATAATAATAATAATAATAATAATAATAATAATATAATAATAATATAATAATAATAATATAATAATAATAATAATATATAATAATAATAATAATAATAATAATAATAATAATAATAATAATAATAATATATAAGTATATAAGTATATAATATATATAGTAGTAATATAGTAATAATATAGTAATAGTAATAGTATAATAAGTAGTAAGTAGTAGTAGTAGTAGTAGTAGTAGTAGTAGTAGTAGTATAGTAAGTAGTAGTAATAGTAATAGTAATAGTAGCAGTAGTAAGCAGTATAGTAGTAATGTATAGTAGCAGCAGTAGCAATAGGTATAGTAGTAAGGTGCTAATAACTGAATCGCATTCATAGACCTAAAGTTACAATTTATAAAGCGGTTTGCAAGTATGTTGTACAGCTTGAGGTCAAGCTTATTATTTGATGTGGTTTTAATTCTGGAACGTAAAGGAACCAAATCATCTGCACGTCTTGTACTGTAAGAGTGGTTGCCCGAATAAGTTCGAAAGTCAGAATGGTTGGATTGAATGCGAATCAGATTTTCTAATATATACATACACGGCAGAGGCAGAATTTTCAGCTTCTTGAAAAGAGGCTGGCAATGGCTACCTGGTGGTGCATTAGTAAGGATGCAAATGGCCATCTTTTGTAAACTAAAAACTCTGCTAACATTGGTTGAGTTGCCCCAGAAAACAACACCGTAGCTCAGATGACTATGTATTAGAGAAAAGTAAACCATTCGAAGCACACTGGGCAAAAGAGAGGGCTTTAGCTGACGCAATACAAAAATCTGAGAAGAAATCTTTAAGCCCAAGCTGTCAACGTGCGACTTCCAGTTAAGATGCGTATCGAAAGTCATTCCCAAAAATTTTACTGGTATTGAGTCGGGTGCCCATTTATCGGCAGTAAAACATATTTTCCGAGTTTTTGCATCATTCAGTTTAAAATGGTTAGCTCGAAACCAATCTTTAGCCTGACTCAAATTGTCCGCATCCAACAGGGAGTCGCCGGTCGACAGAATGGTAGTATCATCAGCAAATAGAAGGCATCTATCTACAATGGCATGAGGAAGATCATTTATATAGACGAGAAATAGTATCGGACCTAGGATCGAACCCTGAGGTACTCCATTCTCCACAGAAAGGACAGAGGAGTCTTTGTCGTCACAGACAACACACTGCCTCCTATTTGTCAGATAAGATTCAAACAAACACAACTCTTTTGATCTTATTCCGTAAAATTCCAACTTTTGAATTAGAATCTCACTGGACACACAGTCAAAAGCTTTGGTTAGGTCACACATCACAGCTGTTGGTGTGCGCCTCTTGTCCAAACCATCTACAATTAGTTCAATAAAATCAGCAATGGCACTCAATGTTGACCTATTTTTCCTAAACCCGTATTGAACTCTAGACAGCAATTGCTTCGATTCCAGATAAGAGGTAAGTTTATTTTTCAATATAATTTCAAATATTTTAGATAAAACCGGTATTATAGCAATAGGCCTATAGTTGTCGGGTTCATCTCTGTCGCCTTTTTTAAACAATGGAATAACTTTTGAAATTTTAAAATCATCGGGCCAACAGCCTTCTAAAATGCATTTGTTGAACAGAACAGCAAGAGGCGCACTAATATGTGGCAAAATAGATTTAACAATTTTGCTATTCATACTGTAATAATCCATACTCGGTGAATCTTTCAAAAGTTTACAGGCATCAATCACCTCCTCTTCAAGAATTGCCGACATAAAAAATGAAGAAACTGGTTTTGGGACTTTATTCAAATAGAAGGCTGAATTGTTATTAGCAGGCGCAATGGAATTAATTATGGTTTCAGATATATTAGCAAAAAATCTGTTAAATTCATCAGAAGAAATGGAAGATTGGACCGGCTTACATTTGCTAATACGTTCGGAATTAATGACTTTCCAACAAGCTTTCGGTTTATTGCGCGAATTCAAAATTATATTAGAGAACGACGCCTTTTTCTCTTCTCTCACTTCACGATTATAAGAATTACGAGCCAATTTATAAGTTACCCAATCATGTTCTATTTTAGTTTTTATAGCTATTTTTTTAATTCAAAAACATGTCGTTTCATAGCGCGCAACCGACTATTGTACCATTTAACACCGAACCCATTGTTTCTTTGACTTTACGAAAAGGAAAACATAACTGAACATTAGATCTTATACAGCCCAAAATGGAGGAAGCGACACAGTTGCTGTCCAGCCGGTCAAAATTCAAATCCTCCCAATCTACAGTAGTCAATTTATCATGTAATTTGTTTAAACCGCTCTGTGTAACTACCCTCAGATGTTCGGTAGCATGTTGGTCAGCACTTAAGAGAGAACCCTGTATGGTAATGTATTGAGAAAAATGGTCAGATAGATCCGGATCTAAATTTGAGACTTTCAACCTGCTATCATCTATGTTAGTTATAACATTATCCAGACAAGAAGCAGTAGTAGTGGTAACTCTAGTGGGGGCGTTAATTTTGTGAGACAATCCATAAGAGTTTAAAATATTCAAAAGCTGTCTAGTCTGATCAGTGTCTCTATTAAATTCTATATTAAAGTCACCCACTATTACAATGTGCTTATATTTACTATTAAGATGATACAACAGATTCAACAAGCAATGCTTAAAAACTGAAAAATCTCCATTACTAGAAGATCTATACAAAGCAATCAAAACAGTATGAGAGTATGCGACCTCACATCCACAGAACTCTGCATGAACAGGAACTGAAAAAGATTTCAAATCAATTGATTTATAGGTTGTATGAGTTTTGGAAAATATAGCAACCCCTCCGTGAGACTTATCGCGACAAAAGTATGATACTAAGGAATAATCATCAAATTTAACTGCATTTAGGCAAGCCTCTGTTAACCAATGTTCGGAAATACAGAGAAAATTTACTTGAGTTTCGGATAGCAGAAGTCGTAAATGATCAATTTTGTTAGTAATACTTTGAATGTTCAAATGTAAGATGGAGCAATCTGAGGGTGAAATCGCAAAACACTCATTTAGATGCATTTGCGAAGCGAATAGTGTTAGGGTTTCTTCGAAAAAACTGATTTACAGCCACACCAGTAGGCCAAATCTCCGGCTTCATGATGAAATGGGCTTTATCCACAGGAACAGAGACTTTAAAGGAGGCATACACATCAGGATTACGTGAGTTAAGCTTTTCAACCTTGATACCAGGTACAATTTCGCTCAAATAGGCTGATAGAACTTCGTCACTAGTATTAGGGTCCCAATTGGTCGTATGGAAGTGTTTCAACGAAATGGTTGTTGCAGATTTAAGTGTAAAGTTTTCAGTGAAACTTTTAGAGTCTCCCACAAGAATATTTCTAGGTCCTCTACGAATACTTGGATTTGATGCACCTTGTTTAACTCGCTCATTGGTTATTGGCTGATCTTCATTTAAATTAATAACATTTTTGCATACGTTATGAGCCTGAGCTGAGTGAATAGCATAAGAAAGAGCAGACGGTGTAATTGTTGAAGAAGTTGCACCGCCTTGAGCAGCCGAATTCAATGGAGACACATGTTTACTTTTCCTTCGCGTGGTGTTACTGCTGTGAGGGTTAGCAGTAGTCTCCAAAGCCACGATTTTACTAGCATTGTCATCGCACAATTTTACATCGCGTTTAAGTTGGGCAAGTTGCTCTTGCAAGGAATTTATAGCGATGGATTGGGTTGATATAATCACATCCTTTTGACATAAAAGTTCCTCTAGGTATTTGATTTTAATTTCATAAACATTAGTAAGTGAGGTGTCAACCCCACTGACAGTTTTCGCTTCATCTATGCTATGGGAGTCTACCGTAGGTACAGGACCATTGAAACTTTCAACACAGCAATTGACCGTTGTATCGTCGATAAATTTTACAAATTTTAATGCATTCAAGCAACTTTTATGGGAGATCACGCCACATGTAACACATTTCAAACCTGATTGAACAGAGTTTTTGCATCTCTTGCATTTGTTCGGTGGCAAATTACTAACATTCTTAGACATATTAAAAGGAGAATAGACAATCTAAGAACTTACAATAATTGTTAAAGTCCAAATCAGCCAACTGAAAACACCAGACCAGTTTACCGACGTCCGTCCAAAAGGATTAAAAACAGTAAACAGTCACGAAATAAAAACTAAGGAGATAGCAGAATGCAGTCAATTCTAGACTATCACACTAAACAATCACTATTATTTATACTGGCACAACAGATTAGCATATCGCTAATATAAAACAAATTAAAAATGAACGTTTTCCACTATAATAAAATGAATTTGAATAATAATAATAATAATAATAATAATAATAATAATAATAATAATAATAATAATAATAATAATAATAATAATAATAATAATAATAATAATAATAATAATAATAATAATAATAATAATAATAATAATAATAATAATAATAATAATAATAATAATAATAATAATAATAATAATAATAATAATAATAATAATAATAATAATAATAATAATAATAATAATAATAATAATAATAATAATAATAATAATAATAATAATAATAATAATAATAATAATAATAATAATAATAATAATAATAATAATAATAATAATAATAATAATAATAATAATAATAATAATAATAATAATAATAATAATAATAATAATAATAATAATAATAATAATAATAATAATAATAATAATAATAATAATAATAATAATAATAATAATAATAATAATAATAATAATAATAATAATAATAATAATAATAATAATAATAATAATAATAATAATAATAATAATAATAATAATAATAATAATAATAATAATAATAATAATAATAATAATAATAATAATAATAATAATAATAATAATAATAATAATAATAATAATAATAATAATAATAATAATAATAATAATAATAATAATAATAATAATAATAATAATAATAATAATAATAATAATAATAATAATAATAATAATAAGGTCTTGATTGTGGAAACCTGAAAGAAACAATTTAATGTTTAGGCACTTGCATCACAAGCCGTGTCTAAAGTACTTACCTGAGCTACTCAGAGAATATGTGAAATAATAATAATAATAATAATAATAATAATAATAATAATAATAATAATAATAATAATAATAATAATAATAATAATAATAATAATAATAATAATAATAATAATAATAATAATAATAATAATAATAATAATTCAGAGTATATTGTTATATATATAAACTGATAAAATAGCTGACGCATTATCTACTCCAATGCGAAAACTTGAGTTACCTGCTGTACCAGCTTTTCCGCCACCTCCAGCTCAACCAGAAATTCAGAAATTGACGAAATATAAGGATTTTGCTATTTTGTAGAGAAAAAGTTAAGGAAATTGCCAGAAAATAAGGCTAACGAGGTTATGTTAGACATTCACAAATTATTGTTTGACGTGGAAAATAAACTTTAAGTATATTTAAAAAATATATTGATTTTAAAAAAAAATTTAACAAATGTATATATTGTAAAATTGTTTTATTTATTTTTTTGTATAAAATAAAACAGTTTATTACATATTTAGTGAATATAAAAAAATTATAAAGATTATAAATAATAATATTGTCATCCAAGAGAACCGTCATTATTAAAATAATTACAAAATTTCTCACGGATTTCAAATGCTGCACGTGTGCTTGTATTATTTCCCATGCGATGGATATCTTGAAATGCTGTTCGATTATCTACTAGAATTCTCCATGTTCCTTCGATGACTCCATTTTCATCTTCTTTATCTACCATTTCTGGAGTAACACATACTTTTTAATTCCAAGTCTTCTAAATCCTGCATTCGTAATCAATTATGAAGACATACAACTTCCTTAATAATTGTAATTACATGATTAGATAAAATTGGTTTTCTTAAAATCCTCCATCTGCTAGCAATAATTCCAAATGTATTTTCAATTGTCCGTCTAGCACGACTTAGTCGGAAATTGAAAATTTGCTTCTCTTGAGTAGTTTTTTTTTGCCTGGATATGGTCGAAGCAAATAAGGCTTTAGAGGAAAAGCCTCATCTCCGACAATGCAGTACTCCAGTACGGATCTATCATCGAATACTGGAAATGCTGGAGGTACATTCATTGTATTATTTTCAAATCTTCTGCCAAAATTACTTTCTTGAAATATGCCTCCATCACTTCTCCTTCTATATGAACCAATGTCAACAAGAGTGCATATATACGAAGCCGTCCAAACTGCTAATAGAACAACACTATGAGATCCTTTATAATTATACTATGACGATCCAGCATATCTTGGACACTACAATTTTTGCCGAACCCCATTGAATCAAATGACCGTTTTCCAAAGCGTGTTTGCAAATTTTGGATTTTTCAAATTCCCGTCTTTTTATATAATTTTTATGTTTCTCAACTCTAACATTCGTAGGCCGAGACGTTTCTCCAACATAATGTTTATTGCATTCACAAGGTAGGTATACTGTAGATGCAATTTTTTTAATTTTGTATATCATTTTTTGGACGCGTTTTAGACAAAAATGATCGTAAAGTATTAGTTGTCTGAAAAACTGTTCGAATATTAAATTTATTACCGATTCTTCTTAACTTTTCTGATAATATAGAAATGTATGGAATTTTTATTGTATAATTAATTTCTTTTATTTGTCTTAAAGTGTTCGTTTTATCTGTAATATTTTTTAATGTTCTATCAACAAAATTTGGAGGGTATTCATTATTCATTAAAACATTTTTAATAAATTTTAGTGCGTTATTAAAAATTATTGTTTGATGAAATTAATTTTGCTCTATCATATAAACATTTAACAACACCTTTCTTAATATCGAGGGCTTATTTAATTAATCTTTATTTTTTTCAGAAGTGTGGCAAAAACCCAATAAAACTAAAGAAAAACTAAAATTATGCCACAAATAAATAGCTTCAGACAAAAGTATAAATATTATTAAAAATAAATAATATTGGTGCTTTGGCGGGCCGCGCAAAAAGTTACAAAGGGCCGCATGCAGCCCGCGGGCCGCAGGTTGCCGACCCCTGTTTTAAACGATTAGCAGGTGGAGACAGCAGTGTTTACACTATATTGGTAGAAAGCAAACTTACTCTTGTTGAGAAAATTTAATCTCTAAATCATATTCTGAGAAACTATATACAGGGTGTAACAAAAAAGCAGATCATCTGATTAACTGGATATTTTCATCGACAAAATATGACGTTTTTACTGTAGGTAATTGCATATATACAAAAATACCTTTACCACTTTATTTATCAAACTTTTCAGTTCAGGTAACTATGGGATGATGGTGGCTTTCTAGGGGTCACTGCTCGAGTGAATATACTGTTCTACTTCGATAGTTTGGTTCTAGTTACTGTACTGTAACTGTAAATCTAATAAGTACAGTTTTTAAATAAAATTAATAAAAACATGCTTTTGTTTCTTTTTACGATATAAATCCACAATAATTATTGAATAACTTCAGTTATAATGTTGTATTGACTTGCAATAAAATAGCACTAACCATATAGTTCGAGTTTATATACACGCAATTATAAATTACTAAATACTTCTTTAACGTTTTCATACTTACATAATCGTCCATTGTTACTAGCATTGTATGGTGCACTATATTTATATTTTTTTCTGAGTCGTTAGGTACCTACACTCTGAATACTCTGCCATTTCTACTTTGTATTAGATTTATTTTTTTGTAGTAAAATTATACATTATTAATTTACAATAACTTTAACTTTATAGTTTTGCAAAACCAAAATTTACTATAGAGTTCTGGTGGACAGCAATTTTTAACAAAAAATTAATATAAATAGCATAATATTTTATCGACATATTTCTGTTTCGAGGAAAACTGCAATTCAAAATAATATAAAACTGTTATTTTTGTAAAAAAAATTAGTTTTAGTTTTCCAACATGTAAATAACTGCGTAATCAGTTAATTCTAAAACTGCCAAATATAGGTTCATTTCGCATATAATTCAGAAAAAAATACGTATTTCAATAGATTATATACATAATTTGAAAGGAAAATATAAATAGCTATTGTGTATGTTGCGGACTACCAGTAATAAACTCGATGGGCGAGGGAAACATTCCTATGGAGACGTAAGGAACAAGGAATTTCAGCACGGACTTGATCAGCTGGTAGAGAACGCCCTTAAATGCGGTGGTAGGGTCAGAGAAAGCGGTTTTCGATGTCATTTAAAATTTAAAAAAAAATTATTATCTTGAAGAATAAAGTTTTTACAGATTGGTACACAAATAAAAGTAGACACCCTGTATATCCTAAAGTTTGGTTTGGATCCCATGCCTGGTTATTGAGATATGACTTACCTGAAATCTCACCGGCCGCTCACCTGATATGCAGAGACGTGCCTGTGCGTACGGGTTTCGATGAAATTGAAAAAAATATTTTATTTAAAATAATTGCTTTTGCTTGACAGTGACAACGAAAAGCTGACGTTTATTGTGAGGTCACATGAGTATCACTTTATTGCTTGCGGAGTGATATCAAACGCTCATTGGCAAGCAACAAATTATTTGTTGTAATTAATGTTCTCGTAATAAAGTTAATAATTGAACAGTTTTATTTTGTTGAGTGATTGTAGATAAAACATTGTATGCATTACGAGCAAAAAGTGACATTACTCCTTTCGCGTGATTACTGTCACTCTTGAGCAATAACTTTTCGCTTTTAATACATAGGTACATAACTATTTATTGTAAAACATGTATTATTGTTAACATAAATACCTGTAAAGTTTCATTCTGTACGGTTCCACAATATCAATAAATTTATTTTTTTTTAATAAAATTTTAACACCCTGTATACAGGAAATTATCTACACAAATTACTTGTGTTATAAACTTCTGCAACGGACGCATCGACTCACTAACCACTGTATATTGTAAATAAATATTAGTAAAAAGTAAGAGAAAAAATATATATCATTGATTTTATTTTACCTTCCCTTTTATCCATAATTCAACCACCTTCATTGATCATATCATTTCCCTGTGACTTTGATTAAATTTTTGTGAAATAAATCTAATAAATTTGATGCATAAGAAGTTGAATATCTTGATCTTTTATAAAACATCTTTGATGAAGCCAATGGTAGTCTATAAAAATTGGCAACTGTGGAAGGATGCTTCAAGGTAAGGAATATTTTTATGTATGTCATAAAATCATTTCAGTATGAACTATATATTCAATATACTCTGGAGTTCACAAAGATAGGATTTTTAAATTTATTATTTCGTGTATTGTTGATATTTTTTATAAAAGGAGCTCTCATTTTTAATAAGGCATATTTTTTATTTCCTTATATACACAGTAATAATAGGGATGTCACGGACGGAATTTTTGCTGGATGTCGCAAGATACGTTAGTCGACTACATATATACAGGGTGTCCAGAAACTCTCCTGACAAACGAAGACCGGAGGTTACTCAGATAATTTTAAGACAATTTAACCCAATTCACCTAGTCCGAAAATGTTTCCTAAGGGAACTAGGGCTCTTTGAAGATGGCGCCTTGTAAATAGTTTTGTTTAAATACCTCCAGAACGCTTCTACTTAGAAAAACAAAAACTGGTATGCTTGTTTAGCCTTCAGAGAAGAATCGATTCCATCAATTGCGAGTTTCTAGTACCGGTCATAGGCGTCCGTTTTGGGTAGGTCAACGGTTATTTTAACGCATAACTTTTTTGTCTTTAACTTTTAAGCATTTGTGACACTAGATTATTAAATTTTCAGGTATTCTAGTACTAAAAGGTACTCTTACTTTAAGTCATTAGGATACACCGTTTTCTAGAAAAAGGGAAAATTTTTCGTTAATAATAGTGTCACAAATGCTTAAAAGTTAAATACAAAGAAGTTATGCGTTAAAATAACCGTTGATCTACCCAAAACGGACGCCTATGACCGGTACTAGAAATTTGCAATTGATGGAATCGATTCATCTCTGAAGGCTAAACAAGCGTACCAGTTTTTGTTTTTCTAAATAGAAGCGTTCTGGAGGTATTTAAACAAAACTATTTACAAGGCTTTAAAGAGCTTTAGTTCCCTTAGGAAACATTTTCGGACTAGGTGAATTGGGTTAAATTGTCTTAAAATTATCTGAGGAATCTCCGGTCTTCGTTTGTCAGGAGAGTTTCTGAACACTCTGTATATATATATATAGTAAGCCGAACGTAGTAACGCGAAGCAGAAGTAAGAAGACCTGAAGATGGTAAATGAGATTTTACCGAGACGTTGTCAAACAAATGGTTCTTTTGAGGACCATGCAGATTCATCGCGGAAAGGAACCCGGAGAAATTTTACAACCATATATATAAGTAGAATAGCTATACCGATCCTGCTCCACAATTCAAGATGGCGACAGGATCGGCATAGCTTTCAGCTGTCTACGTCACAATGTTTGGGAGGGGTTACAAGTGTGAAGATAGATGACTTTAAGCTACTTTAATAATAATCGTATTATACTCGTGCTGAGCGAAAGTGTTTGACACTTGAAGTTTATTGTTTAATCGATTTTCTTCTGATACAATGAGTGGCCAAAAGCGGGTTGTGTTTAACTTAGACAATAATAAAGCTATTATACTTATGGATCCTGATGGTTGATTTGAAAAAGCAATAAAATCAGATTGGATGCAGATGGCTAGAGATAGAGCTCGCTTTCAAAGAAGAATCAATGATGTCTCATTTATTATAAGTAGTGTTTTAGATAATAATCATCGATCACGCATTTACTATGAAAGGTTTTGTTGCATGTCTATTACTATAAAATAAACTGTTTAGTGTAAGGGCTGTTATAAAAGTATGTAACGCTCAGTTATTTCAATTATTATCAAATTAGAATCGTGCTGAGCGGAAGTGTTATTAATTGCAATATGCCTGGTCCAGTAAAGTATAAGTGCATCAAATGTGGTGGAAATTGCGAAATGCCAAACAGAAAATGTTTCACATGTGAAACTAAGGATTATTTTGAGGGTGCTGATGGATCAAAACATGTTCCTAGTTCTTACTTTGATAAAAGTGATTCCAAGTAACTGTTGCTGGTTGTGTTAATTAAAGAATATCTGCATCTTACTTAATTTCATTACTTTTTATTATTTCAAAATTAAACACAGTTAGGTTTTAAAATATTTTATTTATTAAAACAGTTGAGTACAGTTCAATTTAGCCTCTTTCTCTTCCACATCTGCAGTTGGTGTGGTTTCTCTTCTTGTTAACAGTGCTCTGTCAGCGATATTTTACCGCTCTCCATCATTGTTTATTCCATGAAGCCCTGATTGATATTTTTGTTGCTGATACAGGCTGGGTCTACTATTTTATCAAATGGTTTTTCAACCGATGTCGTAAGACATGATGGACAATTGACAAAATCTGTAACGAATGTATACAGATAAATTTGAATTAAATATAAAAAATATATGTATTACTTACCACTGCGTTCCATATTAACAAGAAACTATATTTTATTGTGTTGAAATAATGATACAGTTATTTATTTGATTGGGGATATATACAGCTAACAGATACAACTTATGAGCCTCTCTACTATAAAAAGTAGGAGAGTAAATTATAATTCCAAATGTAAGATGGAGGGGGTACTAGAGAAATAAGGGTGGGTGGGTAAGGTATATACATGCATATATGAGACTTATTTAAACAGTCAGTCTACTATATTCATTTATATTCAACATGGATCTGCAAAAGTTGAACAAGGCAACTTCATATAAAGAAATTAAGAACGTAAAAGATTTAGAAATAAATCAAAAGTTTAAAATAGAGAAGCTGAGGTTTAGTAAAATCAAATATGGTGACAGTGTTGTGGCTGAAACTGAAAATTTTTCCTGCTATTTACCAAGAAGATTTTACATGCATTTTGAGAAGGAAGGTATTGAAAACTTTAACGATTCTTCAAGAAGACGACCTGTATATCTGGTTAGTAAAGGAAAAATTGGTTTAACAACGGACATTACATTTATCCCAGACGATGCATGAAGAATTCATAAAAGGATTATTAGTATGTTATATTCATATGTATTTGTCTACGGGTCTTATATTCCAGACAAATGTGTTATTATACCTAGTTATAAAATAAAAATAATTTAGAAATAAATCAAAAGTTTAAAATAGTGAAGCTGAGGTTTAGTAAAACCAAATATGGTGACAGTGTCTGAAACTGAAAATTTTTCCTGCTATTTACCAAGAAGATTTTACATGCATTTTGAGAAGAACGGTATTGAAAACTTTAACGATTCTTTAAGAAGTCGACCTGTATATCTGATTAGTAAAGGAAAAATTGGTTTAACAATGGACATTACATTTATCCAAGACGATGCATGAAAAATTCATAAAAGGATTATTAATATGTTATATTGATATGTATTTGTCTACAGGTCTTATATTCCAGACCAATGTGTTATTATACCTAGTTATAAAATAAAAATATTTGTATCGAATTAGCAATTTTATTATTCTACCTCGTACATATACTATAAATACATCCTTGTATACTATATCTTCTGCTCCAGTGTATTACCGAAGCATGAAAAATTCATAAAACGAATATTAATATTTTATATTGTCTACAAGTCTTATAATTCAGGCAAATGTTTTATTGTACCTAGTTAGAAAATAAAAATATTTATATTGAATTAGCAAATTTATTATTCTACCCCGTACATATACTATAAAATACATGACACAGTGAATGTTTTGTCATAGTTTTTCTCCTGAAACTTGATCGAACCTTGTATATAGTCAGAATCTAACATTTTACACATATATTGTTATTATTATTTTATATAAAAAATGTAACACATTACTGGAAATGAGTCGTAATGTTTCTATCGGACCGTTTTTGTTGTAAGCATGACCATAGACTTAAACAAGACAATTGCGTTTAGCATTGGTTACTTCAAAAATCTATAAAACAGTGCAACAATAACCACCCTAACATTTTGACATCTCATTTAGTTTAAAAATTTTTACTAGGTAACATATACTTTAAAATTTTTTAATATTTGAAATATAAACTATAATCCATTGCATTAATAATATTTTATATGATTCTGAAAAGCTGCTATGTAGCACATATTTTACTTTAATGTTCACTAGAAAATATATTTATAATTAAAAAAATAAATAAATTTGTTATTTTACTTGTAATCAAAAACTAAATAATTTCAAAATATGCTTTATTATTTATTAGATATTCAGGTTTGAATTGGTAAAGAAAACAAGTGAATTGATTATAATGCTATATATTTTTTAAAAACTATACTACAATACATAATTAAAAAAATAAAATATAATATAAATATATACAAAAAAAAACAAAATATATACAAAAAAGAACATTAAAAAGAGCAGTAATTATTAATTTCATTAAACTTTGCCGCGATGGCGTGATATTTTTTTCGCGTCTCATTAGCAGAACGCTCCCTCTTATCGATGGAGCGTTCTTGCTCATCAAGCAGCCGAATCTGTTCCCTGAGGGTCTCTCTGTGTACCCTCAGTGATTTTCTTTCCCCTTTTAGCCGCGATATGAGGTCATCGCTGTTTTTAATCTTGTTTTTTATAGCAGTCATCTTTCCATCCATCCGCTGACGGAATTCTGCCATCCGCTGCATTTCTTCGTTAATTGCTCCTATCCAATCTTCGGAATCCGAGGAGGAGGAGTAGGTCGAGGGCGTAGGCGACAGCGAGCGAATGGAAGATGAGGGCCGTCTAATATTTTTCCGAGCCTAACCCAAATTTTTGCCTCTGTAACAAAAAATAACAGATAATAATTCATACATTTTTCGATGATGTCTTTAGACTTTTTTAAAATTATTTTTTGAATATTTACCTAGAAGAGTAGGGGAAGTATAAGAAGGCAAAATCAAGGAGCAGGAGTAAATAACTATAAGAGAGGAGTAATAACCTACTTAAAGAACATCTGGCGCGCATCTGGCATTGCGTCATTTCTAAAAATAGAACGCACATCTGGCGCGCATCTGGCATTGCGTCATTTCTAAAAATAGAACACATACCTGGCGCGCATCTGGCATTGCGTCATTCCTAAAAATAGAACGGACATCTGGCATTATATTATATCTAAAAAAAATATTTTTAATTTTTGAAAATTAAAAAAAAATATGTAAATGGCATATATAAGGCATGGGAACCATACAGTATATGTACAGATGTAACAAACATACTGTATTACATTATTTTCATCGGTCGGCATTATTTCTGGACATCGCACTGTATATTACATCACCCATCTCGTCTTTAATATTAGATAAATTTCATATGAGATATTGTGTTATGCGATAAGACTCCAGTTTAGTTTGTATATTAAAAGTAATTAATGCATGTAAGCCAGATGGGATTACATCATATATGTATTCTAAAGCGTTTAATATAGGACAAATTTTAATAGCGCTTAAAGAGCTAATTGTTTATGTACATAAACATGTGCAGATATTATTTAATTGCATTCTATTTCATGACTTACTTTTTAAATTAAAGTGTAATTAGGGAGGTGCAATTGAAAAAAAAATAGAGTGTAAAAAATATATTTCCACATATATGGGTACAAATGTTTTAATATAAGATTTGCAAACCATATAAGTGTACAAAAAAATATATACATAGATATAAAATAAAAATAAAATAAAAAACACTAATTTTTTTAAAAGTCTTTTTGGGGTCCTTCACATTCTGAAAGCGTCCTCAACCGCCTTCTTTCCGCATCCCGACACTTTCTTTTTTCTGATTTTCATTTGCCAATTGGAGGTGTACGAATCACCAGTTTATCAAGAATTGTCGAAGAAGGATCGTAAGTCTCACACCAATCGTTGTTCCACGATTCCTCAGTAAGGAAAGAATTTGCGGCAACACAGTTACGTTTTTCTCCTAAAACCCATTTTCTATAAAGAAATGACTGTTTTTCGGCTAGTTGGGCACAACGAATTTGTTCTTCTTTTTGATAGTCTGTATCCCAATAAGTGTCCCAGGAAGGTTTTTTCGACACAGCACTATTTGTTGATGTCACTTTTATTTGAAAATCATTATCGTTTTTGATAGATATTTTCGAATGTTTTGAAAGTACTGCAGTAAAGTTGCACTGGTGCTTATTTATATATCGGTGGTGCTAATTTAAGAAAATACTGGGAGATATATTCAAACTGAAATATATACAATAAAATAATGTCGTAAGAAGGACGTGGAATTAATAACATCAAAGTTTCTCATAACTTTGTGTAAAAATGTATAGGATCAAATGGCAGATGCGTAAGAAATAAAATTGAGTTCATGAGTAAATAGCATTTTGGTTTGACAATGTAAAGAACAAGTTCCCATAACTTATATAAAAATGGAGGACAACGACGCTGTTTGTGAAAAAAACATAGAGGATCAAGTGGTTACATGACAGATGCTTAAGAACTAATCATAAGAAAATTGAGCACATCCACACCATATTTCGAAATGAATACTACATTCTGTCGAATTGGGGTGTAAAAATGTTTGACAACGCAGAGAACAAGTCAATGTTCCCACAAATGAGGGAAAAAATGTAGGACAACGACACTGTGTAGCAGAGGGGGTCTGTTTTTGATATTATCACAATTTACAGAAAAATTGTACCATGCGTAGTAAGCAGATGTTATTTTAAACCAAGAAGAATATCAAACCAAGCCTGTGGGCGGAGCATTGGGTGGCATAGATTTTTGAAAGCCATAGCATGCAAGCGAAAGAATAAAAACTGTAATTGGTTTACGTCTCATCACAAAACTTTAATTAAATCTAAGTTGTGTAGTAGGAGTGTTTGTTATATATTTGTATATTTTAGTCATATAGACTCAGTTTAACTAAATCATCAACTAATCATCTAATTTATTGGCGGGATATGAGGATATTTTGAATATATGTGTTAGTGTTTCCGAAATTGTAACATAAATTTATAATTGAATTTTATATTAAAATTAAATTATACATTTTATTGCATATATTTAGCACCCCCTCAAATTTTTCTGCCACACCGTATACAGTTTCGAGGTAAGGCTCATATTTACGAACTTTTACTGCGAGTAAAACTATATTTTCTTCTATGTAAATATTGTCATTTGTTTAATTAAAAAATATATATTGTTATGAATTGTTAATGTGTATGTGTGTTGTGAATGATATGTGTGATATGATTTTGTTATATATATAAATTTTTTATTGGGCGCCAATGATTTATTTAATTTTGTTTTATTTAAAAATTTGTATTAGTGTAGATAGTATTTATGTTATATGTTATATATGGAAGTGTATAAGTGAATAAATATAATTTTTGTTTTAAAATTTAATTTACGATTTTATTTTGCTAGTATTTTTTTTGTACTTTACTATACCTGGCTACGTTTATCCTCTTTTCTCAGGAGTGGATTCCAGCAGAGTAGTCAACACCTTTTTTTATTTTTAAATGTTCAAAATCTTTAAAACCACCCAGTACATACAAAGAAACAATTGTTTAAAGGATAGTACATTAACATTTATTAAAAAAACAGCAAAATGATAATTCCTCGATTAAATTCGAAGGCATTCAAAATAAGGAATATTAAAAAATATTTTTACAGTTTAACAATTAACAAATTTGCTTTTTCGTTTGTTTTTGTAGTGTTTAAAATTATTTGCATTTACTTACTGCTTGTATGCAACCAGAAATAAACACGAATGCAATGGAATTTATCTAATTTTATTTTACTGGCTTTTGACGTCTTTAGTTTCTATTTAGTGTCTTACAACATTTAATGACTGGATTTATAAGTTTAAACTTTTTAAATTAGTGAAATCAAATAGAAAGGTAAGTAATTAACTGTTGTATACTGTTATTAATCGATTAGAAGTTACTTATTGTTATTTATCAATTCGTATTCGATCTAGCTAGATAACCTTGTATAACGTACGTTATTTCTTACTTTTTTGTAGATGATTTTTCTATTGTTGCTGTCTGGAAATTATCTTCTCTGGATGATGTTTTATTCTCTGGATGCTTTCGATCCTCCGGTCTGGATATCCTGTTGAATTCTGGACTTCTCTTCTTGTCGAGATCTAGATGTGTATTTTGAGGTTACTTCCCTCTAAGAATGGATTTCTTCGACCTTTTGCACAACCCCTAGGTCTGGTCTGGTCTGGTTATGTAGATGGTTTCCACTAAATTCTTGAATTTGATATGGCTTGATGTTGTCTTGAGTTACTTTATGTTTTAATTTACTGTGAGACTAGTACGTATAAGTTTTTTTTTTAAATTTTAATTAAATTTTAACTATAAATTATGAAATTTTCGACTCTAGCAAATTCATACCTCTTCTCGCCTCACAGTTTTATTCGTAACTAATCAACAAATTATTGTTTCTCGGTAATTTTACCTTCTCTTTATTATTAGTTTTTCTTAGGGTCACTACACATGTAATATTTTTAATTTTAATTATTCCTGTTGAAGCACTTTTCACGACACTGATTGTCTTTTGTATTCTTATAACTATTTTTACAACTACATAACAATTTTTACTAATTTTATACTTAAATATTCTTTAATTTGTGTCTTTTTTAGTGTCCTGTCAGAGATGCTGATATTTCCTTGAATAGCCATCTTTACGTTTGACATTTCTAATTGTCATTATGTTTTAAAATTGGAATTTTCATTTTATCTAGCTAATATTTTATTAGAATGATGTTTTAGTCTGGCGATATGCATATATGCTAAATCTTTGTTCTTTAAACTTCCTTTTTATATGTCATTGTCTGGTTTTTGAATTTACTTTCTTTATATAATGTATGATTTTGTATCGTCATGTCCAAATTTGATAATTAAAAATTTAAATTGAATTTAATAAAATTTGTAAAATTTTGTTAATTTAATATATTAATAGTCTTCTTTCGATATGTTTATTGAAGATAATTTCAACAATAATAATTCATCTATATTTTACATCAATAATATTAACATTTCAATAATAATTCTCTGTTTTGTTGCTTAAACTGAATTTCATAGTATACGATTCTTATGGAATTTCTGATTTATCACAATATATATTAATGATTTGTGGAAAAAAATGTAATATTATTTTGAGATATTTTTTGTTAATATTAGTGTTTCTAGCTATTCTTATATTTGTAGTGTCTATTTTTAAAATAAATTATTAAGTATTATTTGTTTTTAAATTGAAACTGCCAGCTTTTTTTGAATATATATTGTGATAAAACAGAAATTTCATAAGAATTGAATACTATGAAATTTATTTTGAGCAACAAAACAGAGAATTATTATTATTGAAATGTTACTGTTATTGATGTAAAATATAGATAAATTATTATTGTTGAAATTATATTAAATAAACATATCGAAAGAAGACTATTAATATATTAAATTAACAAAATTTTACAAATTTTATTAAATTCAATTTAAATTTTTAATTATCAAATTTGGACATGACGATACAAAATCATACATTATATAAAGAAAGTAAATTCAAAAACCAGACAATGACATATCAAAACAAAGCTTAAAGAACAAAGATTTAACATATATGCATATCGCAAGACTAAAACATCATTCTAATAAAATATTAGCTAGATAAAATGAAAATTCCAATTTTAAAACATAATGACAATTAGAAATGTCAAATGTAAAGATGGCTATTCAAGGAAATTTCAGCATCTCTGACAGGACACAAAAAAGACACAAATTAAAGAATATTTAAGTATAAAATTATTAAAAATTGTTATGTAGTTGTAAAATAAGTTATAAGAATACAAAAGACAATTAGTGTCGTGAATAGTGCTTCGACAAGAATAATTAAAAGTAAAAATATTACATATGAAAAATTATATATGTGTAGTGACCCTAAGAAAAACTAATAATAATCTAGAAGGTAAAATTACCTAGAAACAATAATTTGTTGATTAGTTACGAAGAAAACTGTGAAGCGAGAAGAAATGTGAATTTTCTAGAGCCGAAAATTTCATAATTTATAGTTAAATCTAGAAAGGTGGCAAGTCGGCTATCGCCGACTTGACCTTTCTTGGGTAGGGTTCGTTTTTTTTAAACACCCTGTACTTTTTCGATAATTAGTGCGTTAAGAGACTCCCGATGGAAGTTGAGTAAAAAAAAATTGTCAGTTCTCTTAATTTTGAGATTTTTTTAACGTTCAACATTTTTCCAACATTTTGTATATAAAGCGGTCTTTCGTACATCCGACAACCCATCCGAAGCAAAAAAAAATTATTCCATGAATTTTGGGAGTTTCAATATTGGTTCAGTTTTCTTAAACACCCTGTATTGTTTTCATTAAAATAGTTTCCATATAGACCATTGTTAAAATATTATATTTCCATGAAGGTTTCTAGAGAACGGTCGGTTTTTTTAAACAGCCAGTAGTTTTTTAATTAGTATAGTTTTCTTACAGACCATTGTGAAAAGTTTCATTAGAAAATATTCCATGAATTGTGAGGATTCTTAAGAGAATGGTTCTTTATTTTACACCCTGTATTTTTAATACGTATGTATTTGTATACATAATAATACCAGAGTATATATTTTTTATAGTTTTTTTTACAAACTATTGTAAAAAGTTTCATCAGAAAGCAAAAAAAAAATTTAAATCCACGAATTTTCAGGATTTTTAGGGAACGGTTCGGTTTTTTTAAACACCCCGTATTTTTTTCGATAATTAGTGCGGTAAGAGACCCCCGACGGAAGTTTCGTACCAAAAAAATTTTCAGTTTCCTTAATTTTGACATTTTTTTAACGTTTCACATTTTTCCAACACTTCGTATATAAAACGGTCTTTCGCGCGTCAGACAACCCCTCCGAAGCGAAAAAACCGAAAATTTCCTCGAATCTGTAATTTTTATTTTTTTCTCGTCAATTTTTATCGTAACACCCCGTACATCGAGCTTTTTTGAGTCGCCCCATATATACGCGAAGCGGCTTGACATTGTTTACGCCATATTGTCTAGCTCATTTGTACCACGTATTCATTCGTATTTATGCAAAGTTCAATGCAAAAATGAACTCAAAACCCAGCGCTCGCATAACAGAACGTATCTAAAGACTTCAAATTTACCTTTTTTGGCCTTCGGGGAGCTCCGATCGGCCCATTTAGCGAAATTTTCTGCGTTTTATTCGGAAATGTCATCCACTCGCCGTTTCACGTTTCGGCCGAACGTGAAGTTGACCCAAGTTTCGATATTTTCACTATAAAATCGAATTTGAAACCTAAACCTGAGGCACACGACACATTGTAGAAGGTTCAAAGTTTACGTTTTGATATGGCTTTATGGAAATAAAGGGGTACTTACTATGCAGAATGTAACGTTTAAAAGGTTTCGTGAGGACCCGCCATATCGCCTGGCTTATCTTTCCCCGTCTTCGTTCGGATTTGCGCACATTTCGATACAAAAACGAACTGAAAACCCAGCGCTCGCATAACATAAAGTATCTAGAGACTTCAAATTTACCTTTTCTGGCCTTCGGGGGGCTCCGATCGGCCCGTTTGGCGAACGTTCCTACGTTTTATGGGGAGCTGTCACAGGCCGTGCACCGTCCGGCTAGCCGTTTGACGTTTAGGACGGCCGAACGAACGCGAATGCCGCCGAACGTGTAATTGACCCAAATTTTCGTTATTTTCACTATAAAATCGAATTTTAAACCTAGATCTGAGGTACACGACACATTGTAGAAGGTTCAAAGTTCACGTTTCGATAGGGCTTTATGGAAATGAATGCGGAAAATACGAAAATATCGATTCCGAAATAGTTTGACGTCTACCCATATCCGACTGACGTTTTTCGAATTCCCGGCCTATAAGCCCCGCCCGCGCTATATCTATCTCTTTTTTTCGCGAAATCCTCGCGAAAATCGAAAACTGGCGGCCGCGGACCTCCGGAAAAACGCAAAATTTGCCCCGAAAAAGGTAAAGAGAATTCACCAAAATACGCCTACCGGACAACCGAAGGACCGAACTCGGCTTCGCGCACCCGGGCTCGCCGCTGCGCGGCTCGCCTCAAAAGCCTTAGGTAATGCAAAACGCCACTTTTTCGCGAGAGAGAAAAAACAACGGATTTTAATATATAAGGACTAGAAAGGTGACTTGACCTTTCTTGAGTAGGGTTCGTTTTTTTAAACACCATGTATTTTTTCGATAATTTGTGCGTTAAGAGACCCCCGATGGAAGTTGAGTAAAAAAAATTGTCAGTTCTCTTCATTTTGAGATTTTTTTAACGTTCAACATTTTTCCAACACGTTGTATATAAAACGGTCTTTCGTACATCCGACAACCTCGGATGGGAGGCAAAAAAAAATATTCCATGAATTTTGGGAGTTTCAATATTGGTTCAGTTTTCTTAAACACCCTGTTATATTGTTCTCATTAAAATAGTTTCTTACAGACCATTGTGAAAAGTTTTATAAAATAATATTCCATGAATTGTTAGGATTCTTATAGAATGGTTTGGTTTCGTTAAGCACCCTGTATTTTCTCATTAGTCTATATTTTTTTACAATCGTGAAAAGTTTCATAAAAAAATAAATTCCATAAATTTTGTGGAGTTAGAGAATGGTTCTTTATTTTACACCCTGTATTTTTTCATAGGTATGTATTTATATACATAATAATACCAAAGTATATATTTTTTATAGTTTTTTTACAAACTACTGTAAAAAGATTCATCAGAAAGCAAAAAAAAAATTAAATCACGAATTTTCAGGATATTTAGGGAACGTTTCGGTTATTTTAAACACCCCGTATTTTTTCATTAGTATATTTTTCCTACAGAACATTGTAAAAAGTTTCATCAAAAAGAATTTTTTAATTCCATGAATCTTGTTGATTTTTAGAGAATGGTTCGGTTTTTTTAAACTTCCTGTATTTTTTCATTAGTATAGTTTTTTACAAACTATTGTGACACGTTTCATCAAAAAGAATTTTTTAATTCCATGAATTTTGAGGATTTTCAGAGAATGGTTCGTTTATTTTTAAACACTCTGTATTTGCTTTGTTAGTGAGTGTCATAATAAATCCTTGACGAAAGTTTAATAAATAAAAAAAAATTTTCTATGATTTTTGGGAGTTTCAATATTGGTTCAGTTTTCTTAAACACTCAGTAGTTTTTTAATTAGTATAGTTTTCTTACAGACAATTGTGAAAAGTTTCATAAAAAAACATTCAATGAATTATTGTGAGGATTCTTAGAGAATGGTTTGGTTTCGTTAAGCACCCTGTATTTCTCATTAGTATAATTTTTACAATCGTGAAAAGTTTCATAAAAATAAATTCCATAAATTTTGTGGATCTACAGAATGGTTCTTTATTTTACACCCTGTATTTTTCATACGTATGTATTTATATACATAATAATACCAAAGTATATATTTTTATAGTTTTTACAAACTATTGTAAAAAGTTTCATCAGAAAGCAAAAAAAAATTTTAAATCCACGAATTTTCATGATTTTTAGGGAACGGGTGGGTTTTTTGTAAACACCATGTATTTTTTTCGATAATTAGTGCGGTAAGAGCCCCCGACGGAAGTTTCGTACCAAAAAAATTTCCAGTTCCCTTAATTTTGACATATTTTTAACGTTTAGCATTTTTCCAACACTTTGTATATAAAACGGTCTTTCGCACGTCAGACAACCCCTCCGAAGCGAAAAAACCGAAAATTTCCTCGAATCTGTAATTTTTATTTTTTTCTCGTCAATTTTTATCGTAACACCCCGTACGTCGAGCTTTTTTGAGTCGCACTGTATATACGCGAAGCGACTTAAAATAATTGAGGTCCGCCATATTGTCTAGCTCATTTATACCACGTATTCATTCGTATTTATGCAAAGTTCAATGCAAAAATGAACTCAAAACAAAGCGCTCGCATAACAGAACGTATCTAGAGACTTCAAATTTACCTTTTTTGGCCTTCGGGGGGCTCCGATCGGCCCATTTAGCGAAATTTCCTATGTTATATGCGGAACTGTCACCCACTCGCCGTTTGACGTTTCGGCGGAAGAGCGCCGGCCGAACGTGTACTTGACTAAAATTTCGATATTTTCACTATAAAATCGAATTTTAAACCTAAACCTGAGGCACACGACACATTGTAGAAAGTTCAAAGTTTACGTTTCGATATGGCTTTATGGAAATAAAGGGGTACTTACTTTTCAGAATCTAATCGTTTTGGAGGTTTTGTGAAGACCGCCATTTGCCAGGCCCTTCTCCCCGGTCTTGGATCGGATTTTCGCACATTTCGAATTCTAAACCCAGCGCTCGCATAACAGAAAGTATCTAGAGACTTTACACTTACCGTTTCTGGCCTTCGGGGGGCTCCGATCGGCCCGTTTGGCAATCGTTCCTACGTTTTATGGGGAGCTGTCACAGGCCGTGCACCGTCCGGCTAGGCGTTTGACGTTTAGGACGGCCGAGCGAACGCGAATGCCGCCGAACGTGTAAATGAGTCAAACTTTCGTTATTTTCACTATAAAATCAAATTTTAAACCTACACCTGAGGCACACGACACATTGTAGAAGGTTCAAAGTTTACGTTTCGATATGGCTTTATGGAAATACAGGGGTACTTACTTTGCAAAATGTAACGTTTTAAAGGTTTTGTGAGGACCCGCCATATTGCCAGGCTCTTCTCCACGTCTCGCTTCGGTATTACGCAAAAATCGATACAAATTCAAATTCAAAACCCAGCGCTCGCATAACAGAAAGTATCTAGAGACTTTAAATTTACCTTTTCTGGCCTTTGCGGGTCTCCGATCGGTCCGTTTAGCGAACGTTCCTAAGTTTTATCCGGAGCTGTCAACGGCACCGCACCGTCCGGCTAGCCGTTTGACGTTTCGGACGGCCGAGCGAACGCGAATGCCCCCGAACGTGTAATTGACCCAAATTTTCGTTATTTTCACTATAAAATCGAATTTTAAACCTAAATCTGAGGCACGCGACACATTGTAGAAGGTTCAAAGTTTACGTTTCGACATGGCTTTCTGGAAAGGAATGCGGGAAAATACGAAAATATCGAATCCGAAATAGTTTGACCTCTACCCATATCCGACTGACGTTTCTCCGATTCCCGGCCGATAGGCTCCTCCCGCGCTATCTCTATCCCTGTCGCCGAGGACGGCCGGCGAGGACTCTCCGAAAAACGGAAAATTTACCTAGAAAAACGCGAAAAACGGCCCGCCGAGCGCCTCGTCGCGACGGAGAAAGGACCAAATAGAGAGACTCGCCCGCGACCGCGTCCCCGACGGGCTCGCCCGAAAAACGTAGCGCGGAGCGAAACCGGCCTCCGGGCGGCTTCCGGACTTCCGAGAATGGGCGTGGTTTTCGACTTTTGTCTCGTTTCCTCGCGAAAATCGAAAACCGGCGGCCGCGGACCTCGGGAAAAACGCAAAATTCGCCCCGAAAAAGGTAAAAACAACCCACCAAAATACGTCTACCGGACAACCGAAGGACCGAAGGGCGCTTCGCGCCCATCGGCTCGCCGCCGCGCGGCTCGCGAAAAAAGCCTTTGTGGCGGCAGAATGCCCCTTTTCACCCACCCCGGTGGGAGCGAGAAAAAACAACGGATTTTAATATATAAGATTTAATTAAAATTTAAAATAACTCATACGTACCAGTTTCACAGTATAATTAAAAAACCAAAAGTAACTCAAGACAACATCGATCAATATCACATTCAGGAATTTAGTGGAAATCATCTCCATAACCAGACCAGACCAGACCTGGGAGTTTTGCGAAAGGTAAAAAAAAATCTATTCTTCGAGGGAATTAACCTCAAAATACACATCAAGATCTCAACAAGAACAGAAGTCCAGAATACAACAGGATATCCAGGCCGGAGGATCAAAAGCATCCAGAGAATACATCATCCAGAGAGAAGAATTTCCGACAGCAACAATAGAAAAATCATCTAAAAAAAAGTAAGAAATCGTATACGTTATACAAGGTTATCTAGCTAGATCGAATAGAAATTGATAAATAACAATAAGTAACTTCTAAACGATTAATAACAATATACAACAGTTAATTACTTACCTTCTATTAGATTTCAATCATTTTAAAAGCTTAAACTTATAAATCCAGTCATTAAATAATAATAATAATATCTCTACCCCTCATTCTAATCACAGGGATTAGCCCAGAAGTCGGAGACTTATGCGGGAGAGGGGGCGGCATATTATTATTAAGCAGGCCGCATTTGCGCCCAGGAACGACTTAAGTTGGTAGGCCCTAACCACCATTCAGTGCAGGAATGAGGGAAACCTGGAAAACCTCATTAATTAGGGGGGCAGTCAAATATCAACCGGCATCAATCTCTCACATTGACCCAAGCTAACATTATTCCACCCTACCATACCCACAGAGAGGGTGCCAATCCTCTCCACGAATATAGCTTATATACGGTCTACTGGCAGCTGGGCTCGAACCAACTCCGTCTAGTCACCTCGATTCAAGTACTAACGCCTTAAACCGCGCGACCACTGACCGATCAAATGTTGTAAGACACAAAATAGAAACTAAAGACGTCAAAGTAAAAATCCAGAACTTACATTTAAATAGAATAGACAAGTTTCATTGCACTCGTGTGTATTTCTAGTTGCATAAGAGTAGTAAGTAAATTCAAATAATATTTAAACAAGAAAAACGTACGAGGCAATAAATAAGAAAAATCAAACTTGTTAACTGTTAAACTGTAAAAATATTCTTTAATATTCATTATTTTGAATGCTTTCGAATTTAATTGAGGAATTATCATTTTGCTGTTTTCTTTTTAATAAAAGTTAATGTACTATCCTTTAAACAATTGTTTCTTTGTATGTACTGGTTTAGTGGTTTAAAGACATTTAAAAAAAAGGTATTAACTACTCTGCTGGAATCCACTCCTGAGAAAAGAGGAAAAACATAGCCAGGGTATAGTAAAGTACAGGTAAAAAAATTATTAGCAAAATAAAATCATAAATTAAATTTTTAAAACAAAAAAAATTTAAATTTATTCACTTATACACTTCACATATAACATATAACATAAATACAATCTACACTAATAAAAAATTTAATAAAACAAAACAAGATAAAATAAATCATTGGCGCCCAATAAAATTTATATACATAACAAAATCATATCACACATATCATCACAACACGCATACACATTAACATATCTCAATAATATATACCTAAATGTATTTTTAAAATAATATGTATATTGTTTTGTATTTACACGATATTTATCATAGCAATTGTTTTAAGTATACAAATATATGAATAAAATGTGTAAGTGTCTTTGAAATATGCATTTTTTTAAATTAATCAACAAAAAAAAAAGAACTGCTTAAATGAAAGGAATTCACATTTGGACAGAAAACTGATAAACCTATAGCTATAAAATAAGGGAAGCTATAAAATAATGTAATTGTTTTACATAAAAGATGTGATACTTAATGAATATATATTTAAATTTAACGTGCTCAAATTTTAAAAGATGAGTGAAGTACTTACAAATTACAAAGTTATATAGTATCCTAATATTTAAGTCACTTGCAGTGCAGGGCTAGAAAAATACACTCACTTTGCACATAAGTAACTATATTTAACCAAAAACTACCTCATAAATTAAGAAACAGCGGTGAACGAATTCATAGTCTGAAAATTTTTACAGCGAGCTTAAGCTTTACATTCAGTATTCAGTAATTTGTTGACTTGAAACTTGTAACGTAAAACATGCGCGCCAGATGTGATTAAGTAAGTAAAACTGCATCACATCGGCCTCTATTCGAGAGTAGAGTAAATAAAATAATGTAATAATGATTGTACATACAGGGTGGCTGTTTCTACGCGTTTGGTATTTTCAAATATAATATTGGGATGCAAATAATACAATGTTAACAGTTTACAAGTATTTATTGTTTATTTACAGTACACATCATTTTCCGTTACAAAGCAAACAGTATTTAGTAAGTACGTAACTAAATAGTGGCAAACTACAGGTGCGACATTGAAAAATTTGGCCCGCAAAATTAGAAGCAGGTACTGTTGCGTGTAGGGTGAGTTTCTTGCAGTGTATATTGATGTCAAAGCCTTCTACGACATCATACAGGTAGAAAGTACAGAGCTTCATTTCTTTATCTTCCAATATATCGATAGTGAAAAAATTATTTGATACACAAATCATATTTGTGTCGAGTTTGCAGTAATTTCTAAACTATCTACAAAGTATTGTTTTTGAATTTTCAATTCACTGTCAACAGAAATTTCATCACTCATTTTTGTGAAGTTTACTGAACTTCGTATGAGAAACAAGTACTGGCATAAAATTTGAACGCCTTAATATATAACTTGTTTCTCATAAAAGAAAATAGCACATTTTCCTCCAAGGATTCTAAAAAGGTCTGGAAAGCATCTGTCATTTCTAAAATTAGAGTATTACATCACTTCTAAAAAAAATAGGATATTACATCACCACATATGGCATTAGGTCATTTCCAAAAATAGAAGATCTGGTATAGATATGTGTACGTTAGTAAGTAGGGGGAAAATTACTGTACTAAAAGCATTTAACAGAGCAATTTTCAGTCAGTTATGGAAGACATGCAGATTGAAGTCGAAGGAAATTTGTCTGGTGAAGTCGAAATTCTAACATGTTTGGAGTGTAATAGTATTCTTGCAATACGATATTTATCTAAAAGTAAAAGGTGGCTGGATAGACATAAAATAAATCAAAAGTTTTGCTTACGAAGTTGTAAAAGAATAACAAATATTAGAAGTGAATTAATATGGGATTTTGATCCTCTGAGATTATTATTTGCTGAAATATGAGTGCTAATGTGGAAATTCTTCAATGCTGCGTTTGTCGTAAGATAATCAGCAAACAATATTGTGATTTGTGGTTATTTAAACCTAGGTTTATAATTGGTTATTGTAATAAAAAGTGTATGCAGACCAGACCCGTCCGCCTTTTTAGATTAAGTGCTGTAAATAATTAAAAAATGTGGTGTGTAGAAGAAATAATAAAAGACCTTGAAAGTGGTGTTCTCAATTTACATCAGACGTTCTCAATTTTAGAGTTTGGCGCACTACACGAATCCATTTATGATGTGGGTAAATATTTGTTAATATCATTATATAATAATGACTATTATCATAAAATTGTTTTATTATTCCATATAAAATATATATTACCATAAAAATTAGTCAGTTTATCTGTAGAAACAACAATGAACGCTTCGCAGTTTTTAGTTCTACAAGCCATTTTAAAAAGTTCGCTAATTATACAGCGACCTTATAACTCTAAAGAGGTGTTTATTTGCTTTGATTATAATGGGACACGAAATGATAGCTGGCCCTTTAATTGGAAAAGAATGAAATCTTATAAATATGATTATCAAGAAATTTTCAAAGTTTCTATACCAACCAATACCACAAGCTACAAATTACGAGTAAGCAGGAGTAATGGTGTCGTGCAGGACTCTGGTTGGCTGGAGCTTTACAGAGAACACCCCTCCACCCCCACTAATAATACGATAAATAGTGACACTGATGAGGGATATAGTTTAAATGAATATCTCCAGTGGTATATTGCAGTTTCCTGCTCCATAATTTTAATCGTCACTTGTGTTCGAGAACTATGGCTCAAGATTTGTGCTGTTTAAAGTGTAAAGAAGTGGAAGTAATAACACTGCATCAAAAAGGTAAATCATTGTATACCTTTACTGAAGAAAAGCTCACAAATTTTCCACTACAGTATCTGATAGAAAATGTTAGCCCATTGGAACTTTTACATGCATGGCCCGATATACCAGCACACTACAGAGAGGAGTTTAACCTTCAAATACAGCTACCATGCTTTGTGCATCATAACCGCCCTGACTGGTCTTCACACGTAGATGGAACACCATCTTCGCAGTCCAGGAGTCATTTGTGTAAATGAGCTCTATAAAAATGTAAACAAATTTTTTGTAAATCACTTATATAACTGATAAATAAAGAACTTAAATTATATTTATGTTTGTTTATTTTACAAAAAAAACCTAAAACAAATAAAAAAGTATAAATAATTCTAAATTTACTTTGATTGAAAAAAAAAGTCAGATGTGGGATTCGAACCCACATTCCTTTATAGAACTAAGACTTAAACCAGGCGCCTTAGACCACTCGGCCAATCGGGTTGATGTAACAAATAAACAAAAATTCATTTTTAAGATTTTATAATCAATCACTTTACGAATTCAATAAATTTATTTCGAAATCCCATTTCATTTCATCATCTTGAGCATCTAATATTTTTTCAGTTTCTTGTATGAGAAGTTTTAAATTTCTATTGGCATCCTCATTAAGGAGGTAATGTCCCCAGGATCGGGTTGTTATTCCGTTAACTTCAACATACCTCTTGTCATCATCTGAAGAAAGGGCAACTTTGTTCTTCAGTTCAGTGTAAATGGTGTGTAATGTAGATTTAAATATATACATTTTGCGGAATATTTTACCACCCTTTTCAACGATTTCTACATAATCAGAAAAATGTATGTCTTTTTTTATAACACTTTTTGATATACCCTTTGCCTTCTTCGTGACATCGTCGGGTTTAACACAATATACTTTGGCACCTGTACCATAAAAGCTCTCTATAGGCCTTCCAGCATATTCATCTTTAAATCTGCCTACTACTGACTCCGTCTTGGGTATATTATGGATATTGTCTACAGTATAGTTAGAGGTGTCAAAATATTGATGTCATCGTATGGGTTGTCGCAGAACAGTTCCAAAATCAGGGAATCCGTATCGGTATACAAGACGATAGCGTTCTCACCATATTTAGGTTTGACGTAGCCATATAGAAATTCGTAAATGATGGTCTTGGAAATATCCAAAATTGAGAAGCCAACGTATAGAGGTTTATCATATACGACTTTTAATTTTCCTAGCTGTACTGCTACTAAATTCTCATCAAATATGGTGCACGTTTTGAAATGTGGTAATGCTATTAACGCTCTTGCACCTAACTGACCTCTCCTTTTCTCCCAGCATGAACAGAACTTAATGTTTTGTCTTTTACCGACATTTTCCATAGTCTTTCCAAATATTGAATAATCCATCAATTTAAAGAAATCTTTCTCAAATTCTCCTTTACCAGAATTTCGGAGTCTAATGTTTAAATCGATGTAAGGCGCTAACCACGGTGATTGAGAAAATTCCAAGATTCTATGTATTTTTCTCAATTTCAGTCCATATCTTAAACTCTGCTTCAATTTTCTGTAGTGGATAACATAATTGTGCTTGTTGTATTAGTTGGGAATTAGTTTTGGAAGTTTGCAGTTTGGTGGGGTAATCATTTCTGGGCAAAAAGGTAAATCATTGTGTTTATCATGGAGTTCTGATGAATATTCCAAATCCACTTCTAAAACATAGCCTTTAGACGAATAATCCTCAATAGTGGAACAATCAAAGTTTTCAATCTCTCGTTTTTCCATCCATCTGAAGTCACCAGTTGGAAGATATTCTTTCATGGCAGCCCCATATAAATTAGTGACGTCCAGATACATTATATATGATGTAGGTTTCTTAGGGTCATAATTAGGTAAAAATTTATTATTTGCCACAGACTTTCTCTTACTACATTGGGATACACCTCCACGAATTGATTTTCGAAAGAAATGTAAAGCATCCACGTCTGTTAGGAGCTCTAAGCTAACCCCAGAATAAGACATCATCGCATCCCAGCTTAATGAAGGGCAGTCAAATAGTGAGCCGGATCCAGTTTGTATTGTTCCAAACACACTTTTCTAAAATTTTTGAGTCGAGTGACTTGGACAGAAATCGAAAAGAATCTACAAATTTCAATCTCAGGTACGTATCTGGTTTTTTTGAATCGCCAGATTTCTCCACAAGGATTGATTTAGAAAATGATATGTAGTTTTCTTTGTTTCGAGCAATCACATAAATGGTTTCCTTCTTGGTAGCCAGTTTCTTAATAAGAAGCGAAGCATCGTAGTTGAGATTGTGGAAAAAAATTGGAATGAATTTTGGAATTTTGTAATTCAAGTTACAAACAGAATGTGTTGCAAAATTGAACCGTCCGGTTAAATGGGAATGATCCCTAGCTTTTATATCCCAGGGCATAAATGGTTTATTGCAAATATGACAGCATTTTGCTGTATCAAAAGCAATTTTCTCTTCGTCAGCAAGAGGCAGCATTTTTTTAACATGTCTTAA
The DNA here is from genome assembly GCA_025584915.1 of Monochamus saltuarius. Taxonomy (NCBI): domain Eukaryota; kingdom Metazoa; phylum Arthropoda; class Insecta; order Coleoptera; family Cerambycidae; genus Monochamus; species Monochamus saltuarius. The sequence continues at coordinate 41,804,790 of CM046725.1, forward strand.
ATGGTTTGTGTACAGATCCAAAGCTACTTTATCAAGCTTTTCAATAAATATTTCTGCAGCGTTTGGTCCCCGGTATGACTCAAATCTTGAATACTTGTTATCAAAATTGCATTTCACATAAAAAGCGAAAGAGTATGGTACATGTTCACTTATTTCAGCTATGAATGATTTGTCATCAAAAGGCTCGTTATGGTCAATGGGTTTTAACAAACTCTCAAAGTCGGCATAAATTATGAACGGTACTGGCAGATGCTTTTCAAAATTCACAAATTTTAGGATATTTTCGGGTATAGATTCCCCATACTTGTTCACCTTTAAATCAGTAGTTGGTAATTTTGTACAAACATGTTTACAATCATTTTTCTCGTGTGATTTCAATTGTTCCATTTTTCTAAAAGATTGCAGACATCCATCACAGATATGTAATCGCCCATTGCAATTAGATTTCTGTTTCGATACTAATCTTGATAAATCAGTTATGAGACAGTAGTGATTCACACCTGTAGTTGTGTCGGATAAAAGTAGTAAATTAATATGTATAGGTTGCCGTCTTGAAGTAAAATGCAAAGGTCCAACTACTTCAGTAATCACTTTACCATCTTTGAATTCTGACTCTATTCCAAATACATTGATCGATATATTATTCAACTTTTCAAATGTTGCAATGTCTTTGAGTTTCATAGGAAGTTCCAAACCATTAAAATTTAATAAAGTGTTATAATGTGGATAAGAACTGGTTTTTGTTGGATCACCTTGTGAGGGAAATATTGCTGCGATAACGGACCACGCAAAACAAGCACTATCATTGTTTTTAACATTTAGTACCGCTTGTTTTCTTACAATATTTTGAGGTAATTTAATATATGAAGATGCCGAAAGTGATGTATATTTATGTTCACATCGAGAAACGTTATTTCCTTTAAGGTCCATCCTGAGCTGTTTTCCTGAAACTCTGATGTTGAGATGTCATCTCCGCTATTAACTCTTCAAACATTGTTTGCAACTCTGTTGCTTCTGTCACAATTTTATTCTTTGTATTAAATGATTTTATCTCCGACATCTCCTTTTCAGGGATGATGTAAAATCCAAACACCTCAAAATTTATCTTGAAAACCCTGTATTTTCGTAAATGTTCACTTATAACATCAAGCACTTTTTGATGAATTTCTCCAAAAAAATCCATATAGTCAATATGAATTCTGGGACTTGTGAATCGAAAACTTGATATTCTGCTGGTGAAAGCACTATGGACTTTGCTCACACCATCTTCCACTATAAAAAGGGGTCGGTCAATTCGTTTTCGTTTTTTGGATGGAGCGGGGGCTGCAGACCCATCTAATCCCCTCTTTTTGCAGTCACACTTGCTTTTGCTTGGCGAAGATTTAATTTTCTGTTTAAGAACTGGGCATGCATTTATAATATGCCTCAGTAAGTTAAATTTTCTAGAGAAGCACTTCTCACAAAGTTCACACTTCATTGTCGAAGTTATAATGATACTTGACTACACATGTGTACATTGTATCTTTTACCCCTACCTTTGCCTCTGTTTCAAAATAGATAGCACATCTGGCATTATGTCATACCTATTAATAAACAACATCTGGCGTTATGTCATACATATTAATAGATCACATCGTTTCTAAAATTAGATCACACATCTGGTTTTATTATTTCATTAATAGATCACATCTGGCACTGCGTTTCATTTACAACTTGTTCAAACAAGATAAAAAAACATAATATTCAGAAACATATTTTATTTGTTAAAAAAAATTATGACATTATAAAATTTTCATAAAGGAAATATACATTGGTCAGAGAACAAATACATTTGGGTTTAATATGATAAAAACATCTGGGTTCTTCAAACGGAAGTGGCGGATGGTCTTGCAGTTCATATACAGGGTTGGACGAGTATTCTTTTGTGTAGGCCGCCTTTTCTTCTCCTTTTACGTATATTACCTCTTCATATGCATTTAGTCCACGGATAGAGTTTGCAAAAGTGTGAAACGGAGTATATCCTTCATTCCAATCTATACAGTGGTGGTTATTTGTTAGCCAAGTAGCTTGCTTTTCAAACTTTGGTGGTAGATGCATTTTAAGGAATGGAGGTTTAAAAATATAATGAGATATTTTGTAACCGTTATATGCCGATAATTCTTTCACAATAAATTTGTTGTTTTCTACCTTAAATCCTTGAATGTCTATCACTAATGGCATATTTTTAATTTGCAAATTTTTTTGTTACACACACTCACTCATGTTTGACAATATTCATCGTTATCTTGGTCGTCATCGCCATTTTTTTGAGGTGCTAGTTTGTATTTTACAACAATTGCATATGGCAGAAAATCGAGCAAATTAGAACAAAGAAAACATTTTAATCCTATTTCCACCATTTTCTCACAATATTCGTCCAAATTTAAAGTTCCACTTAAATAATCATCACATATTGAAGCACCATGACGATACATTTTATAATTTTCTTCCAACATTTTTATCTTTTTAACGGAAGAGCAGTAATCCATATCATAATTACAAGCATTCATACGATCCATTGCTATACAGTCTAACTCGCTGCTCATTCTTTTGACTGCTGACTGGATGTCGGCAGCTTCCGTCCAATTTTGGCTAGCATATTGCATCCACATATTTTCTATAAAAATAAAAAAGAAATTGAGGTTAGAAAGGATATTACACTGAAAAAATGTATATATATCATTACCTACTTTACTTATAGGATAAAATGAAGAACAACCTTATATGATAATGACTAGATAGTGTAAATATTTATATAATTATAAAACTAAATTATACTACTCTATAAAACATATTTATTACTACTAGATATTTATAAATTAACAAAATTACAAATAAATTTAATTTATAATTCCAAATTTTATCAATGTTTTACATTTAGCATCTTTAAAGGTAGGTTCAATTTGACCTATATAAGTTATCGTATACTTTTCCCAAGAAGAATTAATTTTCTCCAAACTGTCTTGTGATATATGTTCTGCAACTCTCTTTGGTAAGAAACACTTGAAATCTGAATTATCCTTTTGATCAAAAAGTACAGCTAAAATGCACTTTCCATAACGTGAATTGACAAAAGACAGTTTTTTAATCAAATAAGGTGTATTAATATCCAATGGGGCAATTAACCTCCGAACAATATCATTAAAATCGCCATTAATATTGCTATTAATTTTATTTAAATCATCTATTGATAATGCCATTTTTTTTTGTTTAAAATTTTTAAAATCTAAATAATATCTAGTTAGCAATAAACACAGTAATTACTGTTCTCACTTTAAAAGATTTTGCCACAAAACAACACAAAGATTTACACTACTGTAGACACTAACTGTTAGGTTGATACCAAACGAAATATGATTCTCTATTTTGCTCTCTTCTCTTATCAACTCCTGTGACCTTCAATGTCATTGAAGGTCATCCAAAAGGTCACAGCAAAGGTCATTTCAAGGAGGAAAGTGGTGGGGGGAGACTCAGAACCGGTGAAAATACCCTACTAATATTGTTAATGATTTGTGTGCCTTTTGTGATTTAGTTGTGTTTAGTGTGTTTATCAGCAATAGTTTTTAAAGACTCATAAACTATGGTGGAGTCGGTCTGTCATCGTAAATGTCATACGTCTGTCATTTACGGTTTTTGTTTTTTCGGACAATGATCTGTGGGTTTTTGCCCGGACTAGCTCTATCTCTGTCGCACACATCTGAGCATCAACGAATTGTATAAGCAGAAAACGGTTTTGGGCGCGTCCATGATTTATAAGGTCTATGGTGTGGACTAGAGATGCACGATTCTGTAAAAAAGATCGATTTTCTGGATCGATTCAGATCAGATCGCTTAGGATCGATTCATAAAAAATCGTAATGCAAAAGATCGATATTTGAAAAGATGGTTTCCAATGGTTCCAAAAAATTCTACTACTCTATTTTCAAGACTGCTGAACATGAATCTAAAATTTGTGCGAGTCTCAAAAAAAAAAATTGTTTATCAGGTATCTTCAGCAGGACGAATGTCAGGGAAGGTCGAAGAGCAGTTGACAAGTCATTTATTAAAGAAATTGGTAAAAATTGGAAACATGTACCTAATTAAGGAAAAACACACAGGACTGAATTCTGCAATATCATTCCAATGCAGAGCGTGTAATATTACAAAGTCGATCAACCTATGTGTACAAATGATGTAGATAATAAATAAGGCATTTGTTTTGGATAACATAGCTATTGGTCTGGATATTCTGGCAGTGCTTTTCGTACTGTAGCTTGGAAGATCAAAGAAGATGCTGGAAAAGAGAAATCAGTTATGACAAAGAATCTGGGTGAAGTAAACAAAGATGGTATACCTCTTATTATTACAGTGGTTGCCGATAGTGGTTGGGATAAAGTTTTTTATTCAGTAAATTATGAAGCCAAATCTGGAGTGGCAACAAATGTTCAAATTATTTAATACCCTAGCAACACAGTTGCATCTAATTAACGTTAATGATTCGACTAAATTAGTGGTGTTCAAGCTGTGGTACGCAGAGTCTCTTAAGGTGGTACGCGTAGAATGGGAATGCAACATTGTGCAACATCGTTGATACGCGATAAGACAATGAAACATGGTTTTGGTTGTTAATATCATTTTGTTGATTGTTTGGTATGTACCATTGACTTTTTTTATAACTTTCAAGGGACAATAAAAATGTTCCCAAAATCCACCGCACGTGGCCTTAATTGCTACAGGTAGGTACGCGACTGAGTAATAGTTACACATCAGTGGTACGTGAAAAATAAATTTAGGTAATATAAACATCCTATTCAACATCTTTTTAATAACTGTTATGCACGTTTAATTTCAATCTAAGTAAGAAAACTAAATAGACATTTCAGTAGACATTATTTTCATGTTTGGATATGCATAAATTATTTCTATATCAAAATTATGTCGACTGATAATGTCTATTTAGTGTTAATACTTAGATTGAAATTAAACGTACACAACAGTTATCAAAAAGATGTTGAATAGGGACAATTCATTTTATCTCTCTAATATATAAAATTCTCGTGTCACAGTTGTAGACGCCATACTCTTCGGAAACGGCTTGACCGATTTTTATGAAATTTTATATGTATATTCGGTAGGTCTGAGAATCGGTCGTAATCTATTTTTCATGCCCCTAAGTGATAAGGGTGGTCCACCCCAAACATTTATTTTTATTTTTTGGACAAAATTTTTTATTTTTATTTTTTTATGATGTGGCAAAAAATACGTACAACCCTTAATTTTCACCCTTCTATCACAAACTCCTATTTTTTAATAGCTATTTTAGTAATTTAATCTTTTTTTATGATGTGGCATTAAAAATACATACAACTCTTAATTTTCGCCCTTCTATCACAAACCCCTATTTTTTAATAGCCATTTTAGTAATTTAATCATTTTTAACCCTGGTAGATAACTGCTCGATTATCACTAGATCAGTTATCCCCGCCAGGCGTCTACCGGTGTCACTTCTCACCACAAACCTAGAAAAAATATTGTCACGGAATTTGCCCCACTCACTCCCAAACCGACGACTGTGGCACTGCGAATTGCCTGAAATTGCCCCGATCGCCCCTACGGATTCTGGTAAACAAACAACATGCTGTGAATCGAGGCGTTGCTGGAATATTGTGGAAACGACGAGAAGCGTTCCAGTCGTACGAGAAAATGGATCTAGAGATACTGGAATATACCTGGAATATTCGTTGGGTCTATAAAAGAAGAATAAACGGCCGAGTTAGTTAGTCTTGTATAAGTCTTGTATAAGTCTTGTATTACAGTGTTTAAGTGAAGTGTTTAGTTAGAGAGATCAAAGTGATTTAGATAGCGATTAATTAAATAAGTGTTTAGTTGACCTGTAATTAGTAGTGTTCAGTAGTTAATAAAGAAGTAATTAATTAACGGATTGTTTTTCTGGAAGTAAGAAAAAGACGGATTGGGAAATCCGTGACAATTTGGTGTCGGAAGTGGATTTAACTGGAAGTTTTAAAGAGCTTTCTGGAACCCTGTCCACAAAGTGGGATTTGAGTGGAAGTTTGAAGAACTTTCTGGAACCTGTGCGTGAGTGGGTTTAAGTGGAAGTTGGAGGAACTTTCTAGAACTTTGTACGGGAGTGAGACAAAGACCCAAGTGTGATATATCACCGCACTCGTCGTGACTCAAGGAAGTGAACGGTGGTATTCGCGAAGGACAATCTGGAACATTCTAGAACTTTATACGGGAGTTAAACAAAGACACAAGTGTGACATATCACCGCACTCGTCGTAACTTAAGGAAGTGAACGGTGCTATTTGTGAAGGACATTCTCGAACATTCTAGAACTTTGTACGGGAGTGAGACAAAGACCCAAGTGTGGCATATCACCGCACTCGTCGTGACTCAAGGAAGTGAACGGTGCTATTTGTGAAGGACATTCTCAAACATTCTAGAACTTTGTACGGGAGTGAGACAAAGACCCAAGTGTGGCATATCACCGCACTCGTCGTGACTCAAGGAAGTGAACGGTGCTATTTGCGAAGGACATTCTCGAACATTCTAGAACTTTGTACGGGAGTGAGACAAAGACCCAAGTGTGGCATATCACCGCACTCGTCGTGACTCAAGGAAGTGAACGGTGCTATTTGCGAAGGACATTCTCGAACATTCTAGAACTTTGTACGGGAGTGAGACAAAGACCCAAGTGTGACATATCGCCGCACTCGTCGTGACTCAAGGAAGTGAACGGTGGTATTTCCGAAAGACATTCTCGAACATTCTAGAACTTTCTACCGAAGTGGGACAAAGACCCAAGTGTGGCATATCACTGCACTCGTTTCATTGTAAGGAAGTCAACGGTGACATTTACAAACACATTCCTGGACATTCTAGAACATTCTAAAGAAAATAAAGTGAATGCCTGTAACTAGAAGCCAAGTCAACATGGATGTACAAATGGCAAAACTGTTAGAAATAATGCAAACAATGCAAAAGAAAATGGAAGACCAGGGGAAGACGTTGCAAGAGAAATTAGATGAACAGGGACGGACGATGCAAGAAAAATTTGAAGAACAAGGGCATAAAATTGAAGATCAATCCGAGACGATGCAAGAAAAATTAGAAGAGCAAGGGCATAAAATCGAAGATCAGTCTCAAATAATGCAGGAGAAATTAGAAAAGAAATTAGAAGAACAAGGGTGTAAAATGAAAGATCAGATACAGACAATACAACAGGAAATGAGAGACCAGACAAAAGAAATGCAGACAAAGTTAGAAAAATTAGAGAATACACTAGAAGAAAAACTAGAGGAGCAGTCATATAAAGTGGAAAAACAAGTAGAGGAAAAACTGTTAGAACAAAGAAAAGAAATGAACGAAGAACTGTTAGCACAAAAAAAGGAAATAGACGAAGAAATAAACTTGGTTAGAGAAACCTGCGAAGAGCTTCGACATAAATTAGACAAGGTAACAAAAGAGGGCGTAATCAAATCAGAAGGACCTGTTATCCGAACTCAGAAGAGGAAACCCCCTGAATTCGACGGTAAGGTTTCCTGGAATATATATCTGCGTCAGTTTGAAGCAGCAGCTGCAGCAAACGAGTGGTCTGATTGCGAAAAGGCTACTGCTTTAATAGTTGCTCTACGAGGGGAAGCTCTTGACGTCTTACAAGGAGTTCCTGCTGGGCAGCAGAGTAACTATGACCTTCTGAAACAACATATGGAAATGAGATATGGGGATAAGCACCTGCAGCAAGTGTACCAGGCACAATTGAAAAATCGTCACCAGCAGAGTGGAGAGAATTTACAACATTTTGAGACCGACGTTGCCCGACTGGTTCGATTGGCATATCCAACAGCTCCTTCCGAATTCTTGGACCAGCTCTCTATTCAAGTTTTTACCGATGGCCTAAGAGATTGCGAAACCCAGCAGGCACTGCGACTCGCTAGACCTAAAACGTTGAACGACGCTCTTTCGCATGCACTGGAATTTGAGGCAGCAAAGATGGCATCCGGTAGACATGTTAAAGTTCGAGCCATCAGTGATAACAGCGATAATATGGGAAATGGAGACATAATCAAAACGTTGAAGGAGGTCATTGAGAAACTCAGCCCAACTACCAATCCGAAGAGAGAACAACCTGGCAGCCGAAGAGATCGCCCTCTCCAATGTTGGAACTGTGGGCAGAGGGGACATCTGAAGAGACAGTGTAGGGCCCCGGTCGCAGATCAGCAAAAACGCGACTCCCAGGCGGCAGCTGCACAGGAAAACTAGGCTCAGCCGGCTTAACGGGGCAAAAGCCGGCTGCGTCCTCCTATCATGCCCCACGAGAAGAAATTACGTTGTCACGTCTCCAGGACTCTGACTCCTTGCTAGTAGAAGGCATTATTTTTGGTCGTATGTTCCCTATGGTAATCGACACTGGAGCGGCAAGAACTATTGTACGACCGAATATTATTGATGATTGGCGTATTAAGAGCCCTACCAAGCGTTATGTCCTTACAACAGCCAATGGACAACAACTGCCAGTTAAGGGGGAATGCGAGCTTGACATAGAATTAGGAGACGTCAAATTCAAACACAGAGCCCCGGTAGCAGATATATCGGACAATGTCATACTCGGACTAGACTTACTACAAGCAAAAGGGGTGAACTTAGATTTGAATGCTGGTATGCTACGGATAATGGGTGAGGAAGTAGTGCTAACGACCACCACTGAGAATAATGCTATACGGAGACTCGTTGTTAAAGAAGATGTGGTACTACCTGGTCAGACCGAAACATTGGTTGCCACTGTAATGGATGGGGAAATGTCTTGCAGTGTTGGAGTGGTGGAACCCAGTAATCCGGATCTGTTCAATAAATCTATAGTCACCGGCCGCACCCTGATTAAACCACAGAAAACGACAATAGTACGGGTAGTTACCTTGAAAACCTTTCCACAGAAAATTACAAAGGGAACTGAAGTAGGAGTCTGTGAACCTGTTATCATGGTCAGAACACTCAAAGAAGACAACGAAATGGAGAAGAAACCAAACAAGACCAGTCTACCGGAATGTCTAAGGGACATCGTGGATAGGGCCAAGGAAAGGTTAACAGAGATGGAGGTGGAACAACTGGAAGAGTTGCTAAGTGAAAATGAAGATGTGTTTGCACTTAAACCAGGCGACTTTGGGAGAACAAATGTAGTGAAGCATCGAATCGATACTGGTTCATCATCTCCTATAAAGCAGCCACCACGAGGACTTCCACTAGCCAAGCGAGAAGAAGTTAACAAGATGTTAATCGAGATGCAAAACCAAGGTACGATAAAGCCATCTCAGAGTCCTTGGGCTTCTCCGGTAGTCCTGGTCAAGAAGAAAAACGGCTCCACCCGATTTGTGTGGACTACAGAAAATTTAATGACGTCACCAAGAAAGACAGTTACCCATTACCGAGGATTGACGATACTCTGGACACCTTGGCTGGTGTGCAATGGTTTTCCACTTTGGATTTAAAGAGTGGATATTGGCAAGTCGAGGTCAGCCCAGAAGACAAGGAAAAGACAGCATTCACTACCGGAAATGGATTGTGGCAGTTCAATGTAATGCCATTTGGTCTATGTAATGCCCCTGCCACTTTTGAACGACTGATGGAAACTGTACTTCATGGCCTGCATTGGGAGACCTGCTTGATTTACTTGGACGACGTGGTGGTGCTGGGACGCTCTTTCCAGGAGCACCTGAAGAACGTGTCCGAAGTGTTCAAGAAGTTGAAAGCAGCGAACCTGAAGTTGAACCCGAAGAAGAGCAGTCTGTTCCAAAAGGAGGTCAGATACTTAGGCCACATTATTACTCCAAACGGTGTGAAAACAGACCCGGAGAAGACAGAGTGCATAAAGAACTGGCCGGTTCCTAAAGACAAACATCAAGTTCGAAGTTTTCTCGACCTATGCACATACTATCGACGATTCGTTCAAGGATTCTCGGACATTGCCAAGCCTCTTCATAAACTCACAGAAGACAACATCCCGTTCGAATGGACGCCGAAATGCCAGCAAGCCTTTGAGACGCTGAAAGAGGCCCTCTGCACTACCCCGATTTTGACATACCCAATACCTGGACAACCATTTATAGTGGACACGGACGCAAGCAACATTGGAATTGGCGGAGTTCTTTCCCAAATACAAGATGGCCAAGAGCGAGTAGTGGGCTACTTCAGCAAAGTCCTGTCCAAAGCCGAAAAGAACTACTGTGTGACTCGGAAAGAATTGCTTGCCATCGTCAAGAGTCTAGAACACTTTCATAAATACTTGTATGGCCAAGAATTCCTCCTAAGAACGGATCACGCTTCCCTTAAATGGCTGCTACAGTTTAAAAACCCTGAAGGACAGATGGCCAGGTGGCTGGATCGGCTCCAAGAATATCACTTTGTTGTTGAACATCGAGCCGGCAGGAAACATGGAAATGCAGATGCCCTTTCTAGGAGGCCCTGTTCTGTCAACTGCAAACACTGTAGTAGTCTTGAAAAGAAAGAGGACATCTCATCAGTTCCTTGTAAGGTGGTAGCAGCCCAACCTGAAGACAGATGGAGTTCAGCGGCGATTCGGGAAGACCAGCAAGCTGACTGTGACATCAAGCCCTTACTAGACTGGAAAGAAGCCAACAACCGACCCTCATGGGCTGAAGTCAGCAGTAAAAGCCCAACATTAAAGAGCTATTGGGCTCAATGGAATTCCTTGGTGTTGGAAGACGGTGTCCTAAAAAGAGCATGGGAGAACAATGACGGAACGGAGGTCAAGAAACAAGTACTACTCCCGAGGACCCGGGTCAAGGAAGTACTGCAGGAAGTACATGGAGGTACTGGGGTGGACATTTCGGTATCAATAGGACTCTACAGAAGATTAGGGAGCGTTTCTACTGGTTGAGCTGTAGGACGGATGTAGAAGATTGGTGCCGAAAATGTGACGTATGTGCAGCCAGCAAGGGACCGAAGACCCGTTCCAGAGGCAAAATGCGCCAGTACATCGTAGGAGCACCGTTTGAGAGGATTGCCATTGATATCGCTGGCCCTTTTCCGAAAACCCAAAGTGGGAACCGATATCTACTAGTGGCCATGGACTACTTCAGCAAATGGCCGGAAGTATACCCCTTCCCAATCAAGAGACCACAACCGTAGCAGAAGCGCTAGTCAACAACCTGTTCTGCAGATTTGGTGTGCCCATGGAACTCCATTCAGATCAGGGCAGAAATTTCGAATCAGGTGTGTTCCGAAAGGTCTGCGAGCTTATGGGAATCCGAAAAACCAGGACCACTCCACTGCATCCCCAGTCAGATGGTATGGTGGAACGCTTCAACGCCACACTAGAAACCAATCTGAGGATGTTTGTGAACGAGAACCAGACAGACTGGGACAAGCTCATTCCACTCTTCCTGTTAGCTTACCGCTCAGCTGTCCATGAAACCACTGGGAAGACTCCCGCAAGGATCATCTTTGGAAGAGAGCTTCGCCTTCCAGCAGATTTGGTATTTGGTCGTCCTGCGGAACAGCCCACAGAGCCAGACACTTATACCCAGGAGCTAGAACGAAGACTAGCAGCTGTACACGACCAAGTCAGATCTCGAATGCGACTAGAGAGCGATCGCATGAAGACTCGATACGACGTCCGGGCCAATACAGTCGGATTCCAACAAGGCGACCTGGTGTGGCTGTACAACCCCACGCGGAAGAAAGGAAAATCGCCTTAACTACAGAACCGTTGGGAGGGCCCCTACACCGTCATTAAAAGAATCAATGACGTCGTCTACCGGATACAAAGGACTCCCAGGAGTAAATTGAAGGTCGTCCATCTGGAGCGTCTGTCCCCGTATAGAGGTGTATCCGATCGGGACGATCGGTCCTAAGGAGGGGGCAGTGTCACGGAATTTGCCCCACTCACTCCCAAACCGACGACTGTGGCACTGCGAATTGCCTGAAATTGCCCCGATCGCCCCTACGGATTCTGGTAAACAAACAACATGCCGTGAATCGAGGCGTTGCTGGAATATTGTGGAAACGACGAGAAGCGTTCCAGTCGTACGAGAAAATGGATCTAGAGATACTGGAATATACCTGGAATATTCGTTGGGTCTATAAAAGAAGAATAAACGGCCGAGTTAGTTAGTCTTGTATAAGTCTTGTATAAGTCTTGTATTACAGTGTTTAAGTGAAGTGTTTAGTTAGAGAGATCAAAGTGATTTAGATAGCGATTAATTAAATAAGTGTTTAGTTGACCTGTAATTAGTAGTGTTCAGTAGTTAATAAAGAAGTAATTAATTAACGGATTGTTTTTCTGGAAGTAAGAAAAAGACGGATTGGGAAATCCGTGACAATATAGACAACGTCGGTTCATGATATAGGTCATGTGACAGGTGCCGCGTTTTCTAGGGACCTAAGGTCCAGAAAATTGATATTTTATTTGCTTTATGTTGGCGGTTGTGCAAATATGATGGCTGCATTGCAATATGAAATTAACTAACTTGCTGTTATTTTAAATGCCATTAAAGAATGTGACATGAATGTGACCAATGACAGTAAACAAATGAGATTCACGCTACAATACAACTAACGTAAATTGAGACGACACTAAAAAGCACAGGTTCCCCAGAGGTGCCAATATAAGAAAACCAGAATTTAGTAAATAACAAGTTTTCTTAAGTTTGGTAGCATTTGGCGATTTATAACCTCACTTAATTTTAAACCAGTCGAAAGCTTAAATAATTTTTTGAAAAACAATTAGTTGAAGAGGCGGGCTAATGTTACAGTAGAGCGACTTTTGGATGTAATAGACGGATTGGTAGATTTTAAAATGTGGCAACGAATTTTGAATATGGAGAGACCAAATGCTAATAATTATCAAGATAGAATAATAATAAAAGCACATAAAGCAGCAGAATTGATGAAGAACACGGTGGAAGTTATTCAGAAAGAGGAAGGACAGTATCAGGTAAAAGCTTCATATGGTCAGTCTTTTTATAACATTTCATACAATGAATTATGCGAGAGTGCATGAAAAACTCTGTTTTGCAGAGTATGTAAATTTTGTATCCACCGTTATCGATGTGAATGTTACGAGTATGTTGTGAGAAATATCTTATGTAAGCATGTACATTTGGTATGTATGCATGAGGAGCGAGTAGGTACTAAATCTGTTTTAGACGATGTTGTAACAGCCTTGGCAAAAGAATCAGAAATTAACACATATCATCAAAAGGAAATTACCCAGTTTATTGAAGAAAAAATAATTGACGATAAGGACAACAACAATGCTAATGAAGAAACAAAAAGAAGTGTAGAAGTTGAAGATTTGGGCTATTTTTTTGAAGAGTTTAAATGAAGATGAATATACTAAAATTATGGGAAAAATTAAATTATTGCGAAATGAAGTTGAAAATACAAAACATAATAATTCCAGGAAAAGAAAGATGGACAAACAAGAGTATTATTCTTCTAAGAAACCACATAACTACGTAACGGTTTTTACTTTGGTTACATAAAAGCTTAATAGAATTTATTTATTTTAGGCTAGATAAACATGTAAAATTTTCATTACAGGATTTACCGGCTTTTATAATTTAGTGATAATTTAACTAGCTAGGGATCGAAAACCTTGTGTTTTCTTTTTTCTCCTAAATAACTGTAGGGGTTTTTTTCTTTTCCATTAGATATGGTTTTATGAATTTTGATTTATATCCATTTAATTATTCATGAATTAAAATGTATTATTTTAGGAAAAAATATAACAGTACTAATTAAAATACTTTTATAATTGATGCGAAATTTTTATTTGAATGTACCTAGATATACCTACTACACAAAAAGGTATACTTATAATATGTATATATGCAAATATTCTTTCCAACGATTTAACACATCAATATCTAGTAGCTTCTCATTGTAACGTCGTACAAGACGAGAACAATAAAAAATACTCGTTTAGAAGAAGCTCAGCAGTCAAAATATTGTGTCAAATTTGTTTTTAATTTCAAATAATTTGGAAAAAGATAAATGTTTTTAAAGTTTTTAACTCCCTTTAAGGGGTCGTAAACCCTCCAGGGGGCTTAAATAAAAAAAAAATGTATATGAAGGACCCCTATAAAAATTGCTTAAATAATCTACCCTTATTTTTTTTTAATTACTTTAGCACCCTGATTCTAAATTTACTAAAATGTTAATGATAATTTTTTATGGAGAGGGGCATAATTATAACATGACAATTTGTAAATATACTTTAGAATCGGAACAATCATCTCCAAATAGAAATGTTAAACCGAATAGTTGAAAATAATTTCCACTTGTAGAGTATAATTTAAAGGCAGAAAGAATCTAGCCGTTGACTGGTTATATATAAAACTTCTGTCAACGACTTAACTCGCGTCTTGTTTTCTATTCAGTTTACTTACTAAAATTTTTCATAATTTTGATATTAAAAAAACAAAATTTAATGTGAAAATTGTTCACACAAAATTACATTCCACACAATATAAAAAATATTAGAAGGTAACAAATAATAACTATCCGGTTTAAAATTAAGTGAGGTTATTTTTTATCGCAATTCATAATAAATCGCCAAATGCTACCAAACTTAAGAAAACTTGTTATTTACTAAATTCTAGTTTTCTTATATTGGCATCTCTGGGGAACCTGTGCTTTTTAGTGTCGTCTCGTAAATTGGCATAAAAACCAAGTTTTAGTGATCCTGGGCAGCCATGAATTAGTGGCGGTTGCCGGCAATATGACACTGGCACAGTCTATATTCTATATTTTTTCTAGGTTTGTACTTTTCACCCAGTAAAGTAAACAGCACGGAGTAGGGATGAGAACGAAGCCGACTACCAAAATATTCACTAGAAATACATCATATGGCAAAACAACGTTTGCCGGGTCACCTAGTATAAATAGATATTTATCTTGGGGACATTTATATACTATCTATAGACTTTACGTTTAGTTGTATTATTAAGGCCGCCGTATTCTTGAAATAGTGTTTTCTATAAATACAAGTAATTTTAGACATTTAAGAACTGAATACTATAGAGTTTAGCAAATAACAAGAATGTTATCTCATGCCACCTGCGAGTATTCAAAGGTACCGAAGTAAAATCAATATATAACGTGAGAAAGCGATCTATCCAACAAACTTTTAGGTACTGAAATCTTTCAAAATACGTGTTTTTTAAATTCAACTATAGATGTAAACATTGTTATAACATAAACTTACATAGTTCTGCATATAAGATTGTTTTGTTTATAAGTATGTGAAAATAATTGTTAAAATGTGGGGTTAGAATAGTGAAATAATGTGTGTCATACAAATGCATTTTAAAAGTTATTATATTATTTGAGGAGAGTTTAAATAGTAAAAGTGTATAAACAAAACATCAATAATTTTATTTTTGATATTACTTTTGCTCTACGTGTTTTATTTTTCGAGATTTCAGTACCTAAAAAACACCACAAATTTGGTCATTTTACGCCGAGAAATACGGCGACCTTAACGTTAATCAAATGCAACTGTGTTGCCTGGTACTACTGCATTTGTTCATATGCAGAATCAAGAGACATGAGTATACCGTTCACAAATGTTATAAGAACTATTGTATAGATAAACTATCAGTATATGGCATCAACTAAGGGTTTTAAAAAAAGCATGGAAATGCATGGTGTGATTTTTAAACAATGAGCAGATGGAGACAGCAGTGTTAACACTATATTGGTAGAGAGCAAACTATATGGGAACGTTCTTGTTGAGAAAATTGAATGTCGAAATCATATTCTGAGAAACTATATACAGGGTGTAACAAAAAGCAGGTGATTTGATTAACTGCATATTTTCACCGACAAAATATGACGTTTTAACTGTAGGTAATTGCACATAACACTTACAATTGCATATATACAAAAATATCTTTACCACATTATTTATCAAACTTTTCATTCCAGATAACTATGGGATGATGGTGCTTTGTAGGGTTTACCACTGCTGGAGTGAATATATTGTTCTACTTCGATAGTTTGGTTCTAGTTACTATTAACTGTAAATGTAATAAGCACAGTTTTTAAATAAAATTTATAAAAACATGCTTTTGTTTCTTTTTTGGATGTAAATCCACAATAATTATTGAACAACATCAGTTTGTAATGTTGTATTGATTTATAATACAATAGCACTAACCGTACAGTTCAAGACGAGTTTATATGCACATAAGTATAAATTACTAGCTATTTCTTTCATGTTTTCGTACTTACATAATCGTTCATTCTTACTAACATTATATCCCTGAGTTGTAGTAAAAATACATTATTAATTTGCAATAACTATAGTTTTTCTAAACCATAATTTACTATGAATGGAGTTTTGGTGGACGGCAATTTTTAACAAAAAATAATATAAATGGCATAATATTTTATTGACATATTTCTGTTTTGAGGAAAACGACAATTCAAAATAATAAGGAGAAACTGTTATTTTTGTAAAAGTTCTGCAATTTTTTTTTAGTTTTCCAACGTGTAAATAACTGCCTAATCAATGTAGTTAATTCTAAAACTGTCAAAAATAAGTTAATTTCGCATCTATTTCTGAAAAAAATACGTATTTCAATAAATTATATTCATACATAATTTGAAAGGAAAATATAAATTGCTATTGTGCATGTTTGGTTGCGGACAACCAGTACTTAACTCATGGGCGAGGGGAACATTCCGCTGGAGACGTAAGGGACAAGAATTTCAGCGCGGCCGCGGACTTGATCAGCTGGTACTGCTGGTCGAGAACGCCCTTAAGTTTAATAAGTTTGGTTTGGTTTGGTTTGGTGCAGCCGGGGGAAACTCGTACCCGAAAAGTGAAAAATTGCCGAGTAGTTTGCCTCCTTCATAGGTGATGGCGCCACCAGTATAAAATACTCTGTCACACTTGTCACTGCCTGTTTTATCTACAAAACAGAATCATCCCACCACCAGCTTTCGCGATCACGAATCACGTTCTCCCAATTCCGCCATCCACAAAACACCAAGCTAAAATCGATATGAATCAATAAATTTTTAACTATTTTTTTTTTTTGCATATTTTTCATGGTAAGTAAGAGAAAGATTAAATATTCGTTATAAAAGTAATAAAATAATATTGACGGTATTGAAAAACCTCATTTATTGAAAAATGTATTTGTAGGTTAGGCGCTCCAGGACTTTCAGCAGTTACATACAGATGCACATATCTACATATCTAAATACGATGTCTTATGGTTGAGGTGGTGAACTGAACTTAGGTAAGTAATATTTCCATATATTTTTATTTGTGTAAGCGATACTGTAAATGTTAAATATTTTGTGAACAAAACAGATTTTAATAGTTACGAATTACAATAACTAACTGTCCCTGACATATACATCATCATGGAGGTAATAGGACGACTTAAATATTCTTGTAAATATCCTTTGTGTATAAATAAATTTTTTAACTCAATTTTTAAGAAAGGGTATGTTAATAAACATTTCATTTCCCGAAAGATATTTCCACTTTTAATATATGGATAAAAAAATGCAATATAACTGACAGTAATGCCAAAAATTTTCTTTACACTGATCGTACCTGGAGGCTGTTTTGTAAAATATCTGTATTTTATTAGAATTTAGAATTTTCTTAGGACTCAACGCACCTGGAGGTTGTTTTTTTAAATGTTGATCTCAATTTTTATTAGACTGTACGTACTTGGGAGGCTGTTTTGTTAATTATTTATATTTTATTATAATTTAGAATTTTCTTGAGACTCAACTTACCTGGAGGCTGATCTGTTAAATATTTATATTTTAATTTAGAATTTTATTTACACCGAACGTACCTGGAGGTTGTCTACAAATGTCTATATTTTATTATAATTTAGAACTTTCTTTAGACGTACCTGAAGGCTGTTTTGTTAAATATTTATATTTTATTTATAATTCAGAATTTAATTTATTTTTACATCATGTTATTTACTGTTGAATATTTATTTATTTTGAATAGAATTTTATTTTTATTATTCAATATTCGGTGTTTATTAAGATTATATTGTTTTATTTTATATCAGTGTTTTCAGAATTTGTTAAATTTTTACATTTTAAATAAAAACTTTGTAGCACTACATATTTGAATTTTATTTTTCCTTAAGTACAAATTTCTCCCTTTTTTCCCTATTAACATGTACAAAAAGATACATTTGTTTCAATAATATCTAGCAAATGTTTATTTTTTTGTACTTTTTATTATTAGATATATGAAATATAAAATTAAATTAATAAGGCGCGGTATGCAACCCTTCTTACGTATTTAGTTTGCCACCTGCTCACATGGTGGCGCACCAATCGCTGAGAAATTACGTGTTGCCTATCACTACACCTTATAAATAAGTCTTCTTCTTTTATATGTTTTGTGGTTTGGTGCAAACAGCAAAAGTTTGGTGTTTCAGATGCAATAAATTTTTCTATTTCTCTACAATGTTATTGGATATAAGTGAATGTATTTCAAATTTTAAATTACGGAATGAATGGATTTATAGAGGTGAAGGAAATTGCAATGTTGTGTTGTCGTTGCCAAAATATAGGAAAATTCTCCGTATTAGAAAATCTGATCGTCCAAAAACTTTAATAGAACGGTTTATCATATGGATAAGCAATTTTTTGCATTGGTATTACGGAAATTGTGTCAAAGAGGAATTAAGAGATTTAAAATTTTATTCATTTATTATGAGACCCTTAATTGGAAGAAAGTACACCTCTGAAGCAAATCAAGTTATTTTAAGCAGAAAACAGGTTAAATCGTTAGAAAATGAATTGAACAACTACAGACTTGGTAAGTGCATTTATTTAAAATTTTATATTTGGTACAGACCTGGCAAGTAACTCCATATTTGTTTAGAATTTTATGTAGGTATATAAAACCATGTAATTATTTAAAACAGCGTAAAACTCTCCAATCTTAACAAAAAAAATCCAGCCCCCCTATTTTCGAGGGTACTGATCACGAATTTGAAGTCAAATTTCGGCGTTCGCATGTAGTTTTCGAAAAAATTTTTATCAGAATTATAACCTCTGTTTATAGGTAGGTTGAAATGGGGCAATCCAACGAACTGTCACCTTGCTGTCAAATCACTTTAAAAATGGCGGCTGTAGGACAAACAACTCGACATATATGACAAGTACAAATTTGTGCTTTTGTGTAGAACTGTGTGTTTCGCTCATTATATTTTATACTTATTTGGTATTCCCAAATTGGGTAGATATAAACTAAAATGTAGTGCTGTGGTAATGTTTTTTGAGTTTTAAATATCTGAAATATTTATATGTAGAAGTAATATATCTACCTATGCAGGCCCCTCTTTTCCATAGGCCCAGGGCCCTGCGATTGATGGGGCAGGGCGCCCCTGCCAGACCAGCAACTTTCATATCTCATATTAGGAAGTGTAATGTGAGCCTATTTCTCATATATTTTCTTTATGATAAGAAAAAGTGGGTGTATATTTTAGGTAAAACCACAGGGTAAAACGTCCTAGTTGCTGAACATTCGTAAAATTATTTATATTATTCTCAGTATTCACTGCAGTTCGGTATATCTACAATTTTTTTTTTTTTTCAAATGGGCCGAGGCGAGAAATAGTTGACTAATCAAAAATGAACTTGGTACATCAAATTTTGATTTTCCCTGCTGCTAATGTTTTTTATTGTGCTGTAACAGACTTTAATTTATTATTGCACTGCCGCAATTATTTAAAATATCAAAAAACCAATTGATTTATTAAACATTTTTTATTATTTATATATGTACCCAATTTTTTTATAATCGTATTGGTGGTAGGTAACCCTAATTGTATTTATAACTTATTTTTAATATTTGTTATTAAATATATTAGATTTTTTCTATTAAATGGACTTTTATTTATTATTTATAATTTTTGTCAAATATGTTTGGAAACAGTAGCATTATTAAGATTTTCGAGCCCCGCAGATTTTTTTTTAACTGAAAATAAATTCTGCCATAAATAATTGTTAAAATTAAACTACGTACCTCTGTAATAGTTTCCTAATTAATTAATTATAACTGTCAGTATTGTTATCAATATATTTTTTTATTAGTATTCTCCAGGGCCCTGAATTGCTAGGGCTGGCGGGGGTGTAATTATGCTAATGGTTGGAGAGAAAAAATAACTTAGGTACCTATTTATAAATAATATATTTAAAACTTATGTACATTTTATCAACAATTAATTCCTGAAATGTAGGTAGGTACTTATATAAGAAAAAATATATATACAGGGTGAGTCAAGTTTAAATAGTCAAACTCTAGGAATAAATTTGTTACAAAATTTCAAGTAAAAATTGTAAATACAACATACTTTTTATCCTGCTCTGCAACAGATACAAGGATGATCAAGTTCAAGGAGAAAAATTATAACCACCTACTGCAAACTGTACTTCTGACAATGAATTTTAGGTTTTCTACTTTTACATTAGGCAGTGGTTGTTGTAAGGCCAGCCTGCCTGTATATTCTATGTCCTATCTATTTGTTTGATTTTATCATTCACTGTACAATTATTATAAAAACATTTATATGGGAATTTTTTTTACTAGAAACCTTTTAAGTAGTAAAGAGATCGGGCATTCTATATATCGCATGTTTCTTTACCTGTTCAGTGGCATACCAAATATATTTCTCAAAAGGTGTTATAGACCCTCACATTTACGCCACTGTTATAAGTTGATTCCGGTTTTTAGTTAATGAGATAATCCATCCTAAATAATAAGTTCCTACAAAATATAATACGTGTAAATTTGATTTTTTTCCCAGAACTTTTCATAAGAAGTTGAAGTTTGACTATTTAAACTTGACTGCTCCTACTCCTTTATAGTATTTTACTTTTAATCATATTGGAACAATTGGAGGACAGAGATTCATTAATACACAGCACACAAATACTATCTTCTCAAAAATTGGTTCATCACCTCCCATACTTCATAAAAATATTGGTATGACCTCATTTAATATTAAAAATTTGTGTCTTAACATACTCATAATACGCTCAACCTGAATTCTACAATGAGCTATTGCTCGAGTTTTTTCCAATTCTATAGGATGTAACTGTCTTGCTCCTCTTGTGAATGCTGGTAATTTTACATTGGCTCCAAATAATTGCACAAATTCTTTAATAAAAAATCCTCTGTCTGCCATTACAACATCACTAGGAAGTAAATTGTTTAAAAATGTTGAATTTTCTGTGATAGTTTTGTCTGAAACTCTGTACATATCAAGACAGCAAAACCGCCAAAATTAGACTGCTGATCTGGCAGGAACTAGAGGGCCCTATCAATTGCAGGACCCTGGGCACTTGCCCAGAGTGCCCAATGGAAAAGAAGGGTCTGCATAGGTAGGTATATATTACTTTTAGATATAAATATTGCAGATATTTAAAACTTCAAAAAAACATTACCACAACACTACATTTTTGTTTATATCTACCCATTTTGGTCTCTGGCAACGTTGGTAGGAATCCAATCAAGATGTAAGTTATCTGTTAAAGCAGCCGGTTTACCTGAAATATCTGCTTTTAAATTGTTGTATATAACTTTTTATTTACTAACCCGATACAAAATGTTTTCAATAAACGACACTGTATTTAATTTTTTCTTGAGTTAGGTCTTGCCGTTTTATTGCACTAAGCCACTTTTGCCGTCTTATATGAGAAAGTTTATTGAGATCAGTTCTATGTCTATAATTCAATGCAGCAGGAATCCTAAAAAATACAAACAGTTCTACACAAAAGCACAAATTTCTGCTCGTCATATTATGTTGAGTTGTTTGTCCTAGGAGCACCTACAGACAGCATCGTGTACCGACGTTGCCAGATGTTGTTCCTAATGGCGGGTAATTTAAATTCTGTGACTTCTGACGTTTCTGTATTGAGGTTATGTTATGTTATTTTTGTTATCTCTGTTGGTAAACTTATCTGCTGTTTACTTGTTTTATTTAAATTTTCCGTTGCTTCTTGTTTGTTTTGCCCTTGGAGATGCCTGTGTTTTGTTCTCAATGTGAAAGGGTTTGTCATTGATGATTACAACCTCGAAAGGAACGACTTCTGTTTAATTATAATGAATGAAAACCAAAAAAATATTTTAAAAAAATTCGGTCATAATATTGTGTGTATAGATGAAACACACGGAATGAATTCATACGATTTTGGGCTCAGCACTCTCCTGGTAATTGATGAGTTTGGGCAAGGTTTTCCAGTGGCCTTTTTATATTCAAACAGAAGAGACACCTACATCTATGAAATTTTTTTCCAATGCATATTGAATAGTATAGGCAATAAAGTAACAGCAAAGACATTTATGTCAGACATAACAAACGTGTACTACAATGCCTGGGAGAAAATAATGGGTCCTTCCGAATTTAAATTGTTTTGCTCATGGCATGTGGATCGTGCTTGGCAACAAAATCTTCAAAAAGTCAAAGATTCTGAAAAAAGGAAGTGGGTTTATAAAACCTTAAAATATTTACAAACCAATTTAGATCCAGAGATATTTGAGAAAGAATTTGAACATTTCTTAAATCTATTATCATCAGATGAATCTACTAAAGACATGTATACCTATCTAAAAACCTTTTATGTAAAAAATCGGAAACAGTGGGCCTATAGTTATAGAAAATTGTGTAATATAAACACTAATATGCATATAGAGAGTATGCATAAAACTTTAAAGTATGTGTACTTGGAGGGCAAGAAAGTGAAAAGATTGGATAAATCAATTCATGCACTACAGAAGTATGTCCGTGATAAAAGTATTGAGAGAATAATCAAACTCACGAAAGGGAAGCTAACAAACCACATCAATTTAATTCACTCCAGGCATAGAACTGTATTGACAATTAACTGCAAAGTTGAGAACGATGATAACAACATATATAGGATTGCAGATGAGAGTAGGGAATATTATATTTCAAAAAAAATAGAAAATAGTTGCTGTGAATTGAAATGTAAATTTTGTCACATATGTATTCACATGTATGAATGCACATGTGCAGACTTTTGTATTAAAACAATAATATGTAAACACATTCATTATTTGTGTTTACATACATCTCATATATCAGTTTCTGAAGTAGAAAAAGTTGATACACATCTTGGGCAAGCTGAAATAGATGACCTTGCACAAAATATGCATAAATCTGGCCAGTTGACCAACGAACCAGATTTAAAAGCAGCTATTGAGGCATCTGCTTTGCAAATAATTGCAAATACAGAGACACTTAACTTCTCACATGACCAACATGTCTTTATGTTAAAAAATTTGAAAATGTTGCTGGCCATGAAACCTTCAGAAGGTGCGGAAGCTAATAAGTTATTATGTAGAGAATTTACTAATTCTCCGCCAAATAAAAAAATAAAGAAACAAACACTTTTCTCAACAAAGAAAAAAGTAGACAGAAAAAAAGTATTTAACAAGAAGCCTGACGGTGAAGAGATCCAAATTATAAAAGATACTTTATCTGAATCTCTGTACACCTCCACTGACGAGAAACATGACCATAGTTATGTATAATTATATTAGGTTTAACATTAGTCGCTTTTTTTGTTTATTATTTCTCAAGCTATAAATACATAATGAAACATTTAAACTGTTAAAAGCGTAAAAACTCTAGGTGTTATTTTTTATTGTAGACTGAGTTTGTCATTACTTATAAAAAGCATATCTGGTGCTAAAATTACCATACAAAAATATGGAAATTATAAATTTTGACTTGCGTAAGAAACTGGCAGACGTTAGATTGAATTATGGTATTCCTCATCTCTGTACTTACGAGAAAAAATGTTGTTGAGACGTGATCTACATAATGTAAATTGTAGTCAAATATGTATTCCTAGGTTTTATTCAGCTTTGCTTTATAGATTGTTTACTTATAACACCGCTAATATTTATAGTAATTTAAACGATATATTGAAAAATCTACCCTTAAGCGGCTTTCATAAGCAAATTAAGCAGTCAATATTTTCCACACAATAATAATTTTAATTTAAAAATCATTAGCATGGTATGTATGTTCTTTTAATTTAATATTTTTCATTATTCTCCCTTGTATTCACTAATTAGTTCCATTCCGTAATTATATCTTATTAATTCTATAAGTATTATTATATTCTCTTTTCATTACTTATCATAAAGTATTGTTTGTTTTTTTATTGTCAAATTCACAAATTGTATTTACTGTTAGGATTAGGGTTAAGTAGAGTAGAAAGGCTAGACTTTGCCTTAAGTAGTTTTTAAGTGTTGTATATACCAATGTTTGCAAATAAAATCAATTTATAATTATTATTATTATTTAGAAATAAAAACCATTTATTAAAATTTAGAATGTGTATATTTTTTTATCATAGTTATTTATAGTAATTTATATGTTTATAATTAAGATCTTTAATTTAATGAATAGTTTTTATAAATTTTTTTTTGCATTTAGATAATTAAAACTATATTATTATTTCATTTTTGCTCACTATATCTATATCACAATTTTTCATTTTCGTTATATAGAATTGTATTTTTCTATTAGAAAAAATAAAAATGTGTTATAAAAATCATTAAATTTAATTTTCAGTACAATGAAAATAATTTTTATTCGTTTAAATTACCTGCCATTAGAAACAATATCTGGCAATCTGGCAACGTCGGTACACGATGCTGTCTGTAGGTGCTCCTGTTTGTCCTACAGCCGCCATTTTTAAATTGATTTGACAGCAAGGTGACAGTTCGTTGGATTGCCCTATTGCAATATAACACCTCTGCCCCAGAGAAATTGCCCCCTCTGCCTTCTTCATTTCATGACGGCACACTGTTGTCAAAATATATAGGGGTTATATTGCAACTTCAACCTAATGTAAATACATATAGAGGTTATAATTTTGAAAAATTTTTTCCCGAAAACTATATGCGAGCGCCGAAATATGACTTCAGATTCGTGATCAGCACCCTCGAAAATAGGGGGTAGGAATTTTTTGTTAAGATTGGAGTTTTACGCTGTTGTAAATAATTACCGCAAGATTAATTGATTTAAGTAATATTTTTTTAAATTATTTATTTACATCGCTATATATGAACACTTCGCCACTGCTATGGGGGTACAAATATTTTGATATTTCAGTCGTTTTCAGAATGAGTTACTGATCATTTTAGTAAAAGAAAATTCAATCGCCAGGCAGGTTAATTGATTTAATATTTTTTTAAATTATTTACATTGTTATACAGTGTGGAAGAAAAGTATGGAATAAATTCATTATTTCTAAAACAACGAAGTTTCATGAAATTTCCTCGGACACGTCGATTTTGCTTTTTAAAAAGACTCTTTTTCCTATACCAACGCATTTCCGACGTTCATTTGTTTTCGCGTGATGACGTCATCGGATATTTTTTTAAATAGAACCCCTATATTTTTTCAACGGATTCTTGTAGAGCTTAACTTGCTGAATTCAAAAATGTATAATATCAACACTTCGTTGTTTTAGAAATAATGAATTTATTCCATACTTTTCTTCCACACTGTATATGAACACGACGCCAATGCTATGGGAGTACAAATGTTTTAGCATATCAGCCATAATCAGAATGAGTTACTGGTCGTTTAGTGAAAGAAATTTTAATTAACAGACTAGATTAATCGTTTTAAGATTTTTAAAATGATTTAATTATTACTACATTTTGTTACATCTGCATACTACGTCACTGCTACAGGGGTACAAATGTTTTGGCATATCAGCAGTCTTCTGAATGAGTTACTGATCATTTTAGTCAAAGAAAATTCAATCAACAGGCTAGATTGATTTAAGATTTTTTAAATACTACATTGCTACATTTGACCATTATGCATGGAGTACAAATGGTTTGGCATATCAGCCATCTTGATAATGAGTTACTGATCATTTTAGTAAAAGAGAATTCAATGGGCAGGCCGGATTAATTGATTTCAGATTTTTAAATTTTTCCAATATTACATTGCTATAGTTGAGCACAACTACTACTGGAGGTACAAACGTTTTGGCATATCAGCTGTCTTCATAATGAGTTACTGGTCGTTTTAGTAACAGGAAATTAAATCGACGTGCTAGAGTAATATTTAATTACTGTGTCGCTATACAGGGTGTCCCTATTATACTTCAAAAAAATTGAGATGTGAGTTGGCCTTAAAAAATAGTCGCGATTCCGAGATACAGGGTGTTGAAGTTGTTATATTGAAGAGAGTTTTTCTGAGTTATCTTTCAATCGGCTTGTATCTACAAGTTTATCTTAACAGCATTCTTTTTTTTTAAATAATAGAAAAAGTTACAATCCATTGTTAGACAATTTAAATTTGTGTTGTTAAATTTTACTGTATCCATAGTAACGCAATCTTTCAATTGTAAAACCTGAAGTATACTTGTACCGTTTTACTGAACAAACAGTTTTTAACTCCATTTTTGTCGAAAACTATACATCCTATGGAATTTCAACTAGTATACCTTATTTTTGTATTATTCTTTGAATTTTTTAAAACCGATTGAAAATTTAAGAAATTTTGACTTACCATATTTTTTTCTAAATTATAGCCCCCAGACTGTTCGCACGCGCGTCCCTGACTTTTATAATGAAACAGTTTTTGCGTTTTCTTAACGCATGGTTGATTACTCGTGCTCAAATTTTGAAAATTTTATCTTTAGCCGATTGAAAGATAACTAAGAAAAACCCCCTTCAATATAACAACTTCAACCCCCTGTATCTCGGAATTGCGACTTTAAAATGAAAAATGTTATATGAAATGCCCCCACTATTTTTTCAAGGCCAACTCACATCACAGTTTTTTTTTAAGCATAATCGGGGCACACTGTATATGAACACTATACCACTGCAACGATGGTACAAATGTTCTGGCATGTTAGCCATCCTCAGAATGAGTTACTGATTGTTTTAGTAAAAAAGATCTAATCGACAGGCCAGATTAATTGATTTATCGCTATATTTAAACACTATACCACTGTTACAGGGGGTACAAATGTTTTGGCGTATCAAACAATACAAATAAACTCAATAAAGCATGTACATGGACATATTTTGGCAGACGAAGTGGATATAATGAAAATATGGAAAGAATATTTTCAAGAATTGCTAGGAGGAGAAGAGATAAATGAAATACAAGAATTAAACAATAACGAAATAAAAGAGAGAGAAAATTAAGCAATAATCATGGAAGAAATGACTCATGTTTTAAGAAAACTAAATAATGGAAAACCGCCGGGACAAGCTAAAATAACATCAGAAATACTTAAAAATATGGGAAGAAATAGGATGAGAACATTACTGAAAATAGTCAATAAAACTTGGAACGAAGAAGTTATAACAAGAGATTGGGAAATGGGAATGATACCTATATTCAAAAAAGGAAATCAGAATGGATTCCTTGAGTGAAAACTTCAGTTCCAGTATTACAAGAATATATCTGTTACAAAAACTACTCCACATCTATCAAATCTGAGTAAAATTTCGAGCCATATAGGTGTGCTACAAATTACATTCATACAGTAAAAACTTTAATAGTATGAGATGTGTATGTACAATCGTTTGCAATAATAGTGGCACTTTTTAAAATTAATTTTGCAATTTCTTTTCAACTGCTGACGTATTCGTAATGAAATCTACTTTCAACTTCTAACATTAGTTCTTAGTTGTTTCACTCATCAATAGAGATTTAATGAATTTTCTACTCAGAACCTCCAGAAGTTCAAAAACTGTTTTGAGGGAGTGTCATTATTATTGCAAAAGCATGTACAACGATTAATGGGAACTGAGAGGAAAGACGAAGAGAAAATGTCAGTGTACTTGTAGGTAATTATAACTATTTTTCGCCTTTTTACATTGAATATATGAGTTGTATTTTCTGGTACTTATATTTCATCTTATCTATTAGTCAAAGACTAAAATTATCTTTACCTAATTAGTTTCAGATGGAGAAGCTATTGGGGGCTTACTTTCAAGAACAGAGATGAGAAGACAGTATTTGTAGGAGAACAGAATGAATATAAACATATTCATTTCACCTTTATGATGTACAGAAATTTAAAATATCCATGAAAATATTGTGTCACATCTCTAAGTAGGAACCTAGAAAACAAAGTGCTGTTATGGAAGCAGGTTGGCATACACAATTACGTTAATCATTGAGTAAAAGATTCGATAAGATACTTAAGAAGCCAGATGCCAAGATTAGTTTATATTCGTGCAATAGATAGATGAAAGACGAGGAAAACATTAGACTTTATGATTTGCTAAAAATAACTATATACCTAAGTTTCTGTACTTGGTTTAATTTATTTAATAAAATTAAAGTGCATGGAATGTGTAAGTTAATGTGAAGAGTGAACTAAATAAAAAATGTAAATAATGCAAGTATGACGGAAATACACTACAGCAAATACTATTAACATTTTTTACTGTTTAAGAAAGGTATTTTAAGCTAATATATATCAAATCTCCTACAATTCCTATCAATGAAGTCATATGTATGTTCTCTGATACCAAACATCTAGGTATGCTAATGAACAATTCCACAGACAAAGCTCTATTCAATAATTTTCTAAAGAAATTAATCTATCTAAATTTACTAACCTGGTTTAATGAAAACACTCTATAGATATCTAACTTCTGATAGCGGGAACTTGAAATTCAACGACAATAGATGAGATCTGACCTATTTCTGCATTTTTAGGATTGCTTCATCTGGTGGCCTCCTTTAAGTTGCCTTAAATTGTTAGGATTTTGGGGCGCAGTTCGATATACTTTTTCTTTTACGGTTCCCTACAAAAAAATCACAGGGAGTCAAGTTTGATGATCTGGGTGGCCATGGTATTGGAGCTCATCTTCCAATTCACATTGGACCATAATGTTGATTTATTTAAGTTTTCACGCATCGGGACAGCAAAATGAGTAGGTGCCCCATCATGCGTGAAAACCATATTGTCTTATGTTTAGGAGCACATTTTCAAATAATATGTAAAGGTCGTTTTGAAGAAAATTTAAATACATTTCTGCATTTAAATTGCCTTAAAAAAAGTAAGGACCTATAACATTTTGCCCAAGAATGCTCCCCCAAACATTTAACGACCATACCCTTTGTCGATCAACATTAAATACCCAATGAATATTTTGCACAGCCCAATAATGCATGTGCCTATTTACCAAACTATTACTCTTAAAAGTTGATTCGTTCGTGAATAAAATGTCTTCATTATTTTCTATTCTTAACATATGGTTATAAAAGTTTAATCTTTTTTGACAATCATCTTCTGAAACTCCTGGTTTAAGGAAATTTTGTAGGGATCGTGTTTTTGTTTCTTCATCATTCTAAAAACTGAAGTTGGTTTAATTCCAACTTGTCTTATCAATTATTATTATACGGTAAGTGGGGTCTTCTGCTATCATATTTGTTAAAGCTTCCGCATTGTTTGCATTTTCAGCTACCGGTCTGCTTCTTATTCTGCAGGTTTCTCTGACAGAACCTGCGTCCAAAAATAAATTTATCATTCTTTGTATTTTATATTTTGTATATCCAGCTCCCGGATATCTCTGCTGAAGAACTCTTGCCATCTCCAGAATGTCTATGACATTCACCATATGTGAAAATAATTTCTTGTTTTTCTTCCATAGAAATATACATTGCAACCTATTAAATAAATATGTAAGTATTTTATTTGTGTCTTCATAAAACCGTTACAAATATTTACCTATTTGTATTTAAACAATTCAATATCCTTAATAGACTACGCTTAACGTCCAAGGTTATTTAAAAATGAAAAGTAACGAACAAAGAAAATAAATTAAGAAACAAACAGGGAACAGAAATAATATAAAACAGGAAACTAATAATACACAGAACAGACGACAGAAGTACGAAGATTAATAAACAGCGATAAGGGTGGCAACAGAATGACAACTAATAACTTAATAAAAATTTTAACCAAATGAATGAATCAATAAATGAAGTAACTAGATCTGTAGAAGAAAAACAAGAAATTATTTGAAATAAAGTTATTTTTGGACACAGATTCTGTCAGAGAAACCTGCAGAGTAAGAAGCAGACCTGTTGCTGAAAATGCAAACAATGTGGAAGCTGTAACAGATACGATTACAGAAGACCTTACTTTCAGTATAAGAATTGTATTAAGACAAGATGTAATATTTATTTTTTTTTTGGAGGGGAGGGGAGTCCTTGGGCAAAAAATCCTTACATTTTTGGAAGTAATTTAAATGCACAAATGTATTTAAATTTTCTTCAACATATTACTTGAAAATGTGCCCCTAAACATACGACAGTATATGGTATTCACACATGATGGGGCACCTGCTGATTTTGCTGCCCCAGTGCTTGAATACCTAAATCAACATTATGGTCCAATGCACATTGGAAGAGGACCTCCAATACCATGGCCAACCAGATCACCGGACTTGACTCCCTGCAATTTCTTTTTGTGGAGAACCGTAAAGGAAAAGTTATATCGAACTGCGCCTCAAAAGTCAGACCATTTAAAAAATCATATTAGAGTTGTATTTAATGCATTAAGTGAGGAAACTCTAAGAAACAAAATTTGTACGATGATTACGGATGTGTTATAATGCAAATGGTAGCTCCTAATAACTACTTCAGTATCTTATCGAATCTTTTAACCAATGAATAACGTAACTGCGTATGTCAATCTGTTTCCATAAGAGCATTTGGTTTTCTTGGTTCCTATCTATTCAAGATATGCTGGTGAGACCCAAAATTTTTGTGGATATTTTTATGTTTGTTCTACAAATATTGGAAAATATCTTCTCATCCCTACTCTTGAAAGTAAGCCAGAAATTTTCCAATAACTTCTCCGTAGGTAGGTTGAAGTTGTTAGGAGTAACAGTTTTCAAAATAATCCTATTTAAAATATTCAGTGCACCGATTGAAAACTGTTACCGTTTCAGGTAAAGTGCCTTTTGTACTGAAAATACAGCAAAATATTACCTGAAAAAGTTGTTCAGAACGGTAAATTATGGGAATGTGCAATGTGAATTTCAAAAAGATTGGCCTGCTTTGATAAAATATTTGTACCTTTGTTGAAAAATGGTTTCATAAAACGTCGCCGATCTTCTTGAAATTTTGCACATCTCCATAATTTACCATTCTGAACAACTTTTTCAAGTAACATTTTGCTATATTTTGAGCAGAAACGGCACTTTACCTAAAACCAAAACAGTTTTTACTCAGTGCACTGAGCATTTCAAATAGGATTATTTCAAAAATGGTTACTCCTACCGACTTTAGCAAGGTATACCTTTTTCAAATATAACAGGTAGGAGAATCGATTGTTTCGATAATCAGATGGATACACTAAGCTGCAAAAAGGTTCTGTCATTTAAAAGAAACATGGTGTGCCACAAGTGGCGCCCTCTACTAGTGACGTCAAAATTAGAAACAAATTTGAATTTCTCGCCCGCAA
Source organism: Monochamus saltuarius (assembly GCA_025584915.1). Taxonomy (NCBI): domain Eukaryota; kingdom Metazoa; phylum Arthropoda; class Insecta; order Coleoptera; family Cerambycidae; genus Monochamus; species Monochamus saltuarius. The sequence continues at coordinate 41,836,347 of CM046725.1, forward strand.
AAACTCTCCATTTACAAATTTTATGTAAATATTTGGATTTTTTAAGAAGTTATCTACAAATATCGAAAATAAAATTTTAATTTTGACACCCCGTATCTTATTTATTATGCATCTTGGGATTATAGGTATGTTAGGTTAAATCGATTTACTTTCACCTAAGGAATCTGTGGTCTCATTCTTGCTACTTTATTTAAAATCACCCTGTAAATATACCACAATTCATTGAAATCTAGTATACAGGGTGAGTCAGTCATAATGTCATTAATTTTAACCACGTATTCGGGAGGCCTAATAAAGGCAGAAAATCGAAAAAAAAAAATTTTTACTCGACCTTTAAAAAAATAAACAAATCACCCTATAAAAATCAGTAACACGACGCTCCTGGTACGCTACGATGGCGCACCCGACGAAATTCTAATGTCACAGACTTGCCGTATTAACCATGGATGCCACATTTACATACATAATATCATCTAACACATCAGCGTGTTATTCAAATTTACCTCCATTTAGCACTCTGCATTTCCCGCATTTCTTCCCCTCAAATTTGTAGATCATGCCACACATTGGAGGGGGGATTTAGAGAATACAAGCAGTAGTTTGTTTATTTCGGTCTAACCTCACGTATTTGGCGTAAATTCACAACGCATAATTTTACAAATTCCGATTATGTGGAAATGGTAGTGTTATACGGAGAATGTTTACGAAATGCGACTGAATTTTATTAATAAAGTGCTATGGACGGATAAATAATACAGTTATAATTATGTGGGCTGTAAACAGGTTAGTATCATACTACTTAAAAACAATACATTTCTAGGCTAGATGTACGTAATTACAAATTGTACATTTGGTTATGTGTGTGTTAATTGTACTTACGAGTAATACTAAAAATTCATATTTATTTGTAAAGCGTAATTACAAGCGTAATATCAAAATTATTAAACTGTAATAGCCTAGCATTCGAAAACATTTATTTATTATCTACATTTGTTTTATTAACAATTAAATCAATATTTAAGGAAAATTCATTCATGTATCTAGATTAAAAATAGTTTTACTCCTTGTCGTTAAATAACAGTACAAAAACTAGGTAACTAGGTTATTGACCTAATAAGGTCAAGGTCAAGATTAACTCTCGATTAGCGGCGTGCCATTTCGGCCTTGGACAGTTTTCTGTCGACAACACGATGGTTTTTTATTAAATACTTAGTATTTAAACACGAAACACTTTTCAGCTTCTCAATAATTTACCCATTGGGTATAGGTTTTTTATGTAATGTACGTAAATGGTTTATTACTCAGTTTATTATTAGACACGTTGGAGTTTTGTTGCAGTCATAACGGCTACATTTGCTCAGAGAAGAATCGACACGCGAGTGTACGGGTATCGTTTGATTGGGCTGTATTGTCTACGGGAAAACCTGAGTGGACCGCGTTACTTGCAATTTTTAATAGAATTATTTGATTATTATTATTATTTGATTTTATTGGGTATTAACATTTTAAATTATTATTGGCTGAAGTTGAACTGAGCAAGAAAAATGATATTCTAAAATAGTCAGTACAACCGTTTATTTGTGATGTCTAAAACCTAGGTGAGTAGGTATAGAAAAATATTACAACTTGACAACGCGTTGCATCACGTCGATATCGAGTTGAACTGTCAGCTGTAACCGACCAAGGCTGTGACCGGTCAGTGACAGTCTGAAAAGGGGGTTTAAATAATGATTTGAAAATATTTTTTTTCGGCGTAAATATGCATTTAGATTTTTTTTTAATCACATATTCGCATTATACTCATTATTCCCTATCTCCTCTTAAAATTAATGACATTATGACTGACTCACCCTGTATACGAGTATAAAATATAAATACAAGAAAATTGTAAGATTAATCGACGCATCTTAAGGAAGATTAATCTATATTTTCTGAGCTTGTCCAAGGATATAATTACATTGTAGTTACTGCTAAACCTACTTGTCAGCACGCATTGTACAAATACAAAAAGAGGTTGGTTTTTGTCCATTCATTATCACCAAACCCACTTGGATAATCATTCCGTTGTAGTGGTTGTCTGTCAAAATCGGTACTATTATGAGGAAACAAAAAGGGAGGGTGGGTAATTATATCATCGGACAAGCTCAGAAAATTCAGATTAATCTTCCTTAAGGTAACTCGATTAATCTTACAATTTTCCTTCACTTGTCCTCGATATAATTACATTGTAGATGTTCAGAGTAACCAATTTTGACCTTGTGCACATTAATTTTGGAAAACAAATTATTATGACATTAACAACTCCTATTTATGGAAATATATACTATAATACTCTGATATAGCCATACTAATTAAGATTATGTATTAGTAATATATCACTATACTATACTATACTTCAAAAATACTTATTTTATATAAACCTTATTTCTGATAACTTGGATACATATTTAGGTATCTTAAGAATAGCTTTAGCAAATGTATCATTTGGTGGTTTAAGTAGTCTGTTATAACAATTGAAGCACGCTTTAGATGCATCATCCTGCAGCATTTCTTTTTTTTGTAAGCTGATTATTCGGATATGATTAACTGAAAACACTGATGAATCATTACTCAGAATACTAAGATTAATTAGTATTTCTGATCTCTACTTATTATTTGTGAATGTAGCCTGTATGGACTCTTTATGAGTCACTATAAGGTTTATATTACTACCATCAAATTTTATTTTAATATAGTAGTGTGCACACCTAACACTAGTTTATTTATTCATATATTATTAAGTAATGTAATGTAAGTAATTAAGTAAAAAACAAATGTGTGATATCGCGTATAAGTATAGTCTTAGTGATTTGCTCTGTGTTTATTGTGAGTTCATGGTTGAAAAACATTCGATCTAACAAGCTAAACTTAATCAACGGTTATTATATAGTACATTACAATTGTTGTCAAATTGGTATATTTCTATCTTAACCCGAAATATCGCAAATTTGCTTTATAAAGTCTCAGTGGGCTTGCATACTGGAGCAATAAGCAATGAGCAACCAACAATAGGCAAAAAGCAACAGGCAATGCATTTTATGCTATCTCGCACACCAAAGTAATAAAATATCACTAGTTCAAAATGTCGTCTGACGAGGGCGAAGTGGTAATGTCATGGCAGTATTTAAGACGAAGAAATAGGAAACGCAGACAATATTGGATTCATCCATCATTTCAAGTGCTCAAGAATCATGGAGCAAGTAATGTGCAGAATAATTAAAGGCTCATCCCACCCAGTTTCAGAACTGCTATCGGATGAATCCAGGTACTTTTTCAACACTAGTGGAGATGTTAGCACCTCATATTACCAAACAAGATACTAACTACAGAGATTGGATCACCCCACAGGAGAAACTATTGATTACACTCAGGTAAGATATATTAAATAGACTATATTGAAAAAGTAAACTTGAAAAATACATTACAATTTTCAAATTAAAGTTCTGTAAGGAAATGGTTTCTGTCATTACCATCTGACATTTCAGGTGAAACAGTTTGAATATATGTTTGTACAGGTGTTGGTTGGTCTCCATATTCTCTTGAAAGTGAGGGTCTTGATTGAGTGGAAACATTGGACTGAGTTGAGTAGCTGGAATAAACAGTGCTAGGAGTTGGTATTGGTACCACATAGTGTTATTTTGGGGTAATATTAAACGCTGGATCGTCCGATATGTCAAATAAAAAAAAATAAAACAACAAAAAACATATACTTTTTGTGTTCTTGGAGACAAATTTACCTACATATTGCTAAACTACCGGCAATATTATTGTATTTCAACACGCATGTCGTGTCGCTAGCAACACAAGATTGCTCTACACAGACGATAGGGATGTCACGTTGCGTCGGTGTACGAGTTGTCATATAAATGAATGTGAAATACATATTGACAATAATATTGCTTATTGCTTGTTGCCTGTTGCTAGTTGCGTATTGCTTCGGTATGCGAGCCCACTCATATATGCAAGCAGTGCTCTTTACCAGTAACAAAAAAATCTCCTGGTGTACAATGTACAGGTTTTTGTGCAAATTTTTTTCACAATAAATGTGCTGGTCTTGGATTGGAACAAATTAAATTTATTAAGGCGAACCCTGGGCTGGGCTGGCTATGTACGGCGTGTCATTCATTCAACGGTGATAAGACCCCGAGTCAGTCGGTTTCGGACGAGGACGTCGTTATTATCAATACTGGTAACAGTGGAAGATCTGTGGGCTCACCAAATGATGCTTATTTAGCTTGTATGCACGAAATGAAAAATCAATTACAGTATGTACGGGATAAACAGGATGAGTTAATTAATTCGGTTACTTTTTGCTCTGCTAAAATCACCGATTTTGAGAGATCTCTTTCTGATATGAATGCTAGTATGAAGCTTATTCAACAGCTCAAGATAGAAAATGATGTTCTTAAGAAAGATGTTATTCAACTTAATTTGAAATTAAATGAATTAGAGCAACATGCTCGTTTGAAAAATATTGAGATTTAGGGGGTTCCTGAGAAACCTAATGAAAATGTTATGTCTGTTTTTTCTAAAATTGTGTCCTCTCTGAATGTTAACTGCGAAAATGGTGTTGAATTCGCACATAGAGTACAGTCGTTCAATAAAAATGCTCAGAAACCAAGAAATATTATCGTAGGTCTTCAATCACGACAAATATACTTGCAGCAGTAAAATCGAAACGAAGAGGTTTATCAACTCCTGGCTTAAGTATTGAAAATGTGTAACAATCCCTGTTTATTAACGAACATCTTACTTCAAATAATAAGTTACTTTTCAAACAAGCGAGGCATGTTGCTAAAGATAAGAATTATAAGTACGTGTGGATAAAAAATGGCAACATTTTCGTTCGCAAGACTGATACTTCCAAGGTTATATTAATTCGCAACGCTGATAGTTTATTGCCACTGTAAATTGTCGAGTTCGTTGCAATATACAGACTTGTATTTCTGTTTTTTTATATATATCTTTCTAAAATATGGATCTGGTAGTATACTATCAAAATACTCGCGGTTTAAGGTCAAAAACACGTGACTATAAATTAAATTCAGCTAATTACGATGCAGACGTATACATGATAACAGAAACTTGGTTAAATTCTTCTGTATTTAATAGTGAACTATTTGATGAAAATTATAACACATTTCGTCGTGATCGAGAAAGTTGCAAGAGTATTAAGGCGGATGGAGGCGGTGTGCTTATCGCAGTCCGGAAAAATTTGAGTGTAGTAGTGCGTGTGGAATGGCAAAGTGATGCTGAGGACTTATGTCTTACACTTCACCCTAATCATATGGAGCAAAAGAAAGTGCATTTATGTGGTGTATACTTACCTCCTGGTGATGAGTATGTGAAATCGTGTTTTGCTAATAATTTGCAGTCTATTTGGCATAAAATCTAATGATTTCATTTTGATATGTGGTGACTTTAATTTAAGTTCTGTAAGCTGGGTACCAAATTCTGTAGGTAAACTATTTTATGTTCCTACTAAAGTAGATGAAAAATCCTGTGATTTGATCGATATATTGTCTTTTAGTGAACTCATGCAGTTTAATTTGTGTGCTAATACTAATGACCGAATGTTAGATTTAATTTTATGTAACGACTTTAAGATAACAAATTTAAAAACTAGTAACCTACCTCTTGTTTGTGAAGATGTACATCATCCTGCATTAGAGTTTAGTTTTTCTGTTAAGGATACCAAAAGATTACCTATTGCTCCTAGCAACTACAATTTCAAAAAAGCTAATTATAATGGCATCCGTAACTGATTGAGCAGTGTTGATTGGAATTTGTTATTGAACAGTAAATGCATAGATGAGGATGTCTTATCTTTTTATGAAAGACTCAATTCTGCCATTGCTTTGCACGTACCAAAAGTAAAAATTAAATTCTATAAATTTCCAATTTATTTTTCGTTTGAAACAATAAATAAAGTTAAAAATAAAATTAAATGGAAGTTATATAATAATAATAGTGACTATATTAAATTTAGTTTCTTTAGACGTCAGAGTAAGCAGCTGATGCACAGAGATTTTAGAAACTATGTTGCTGGTATAGAAAATGATATTCAAACTTATCCGAAAAATATTTGGAAGTTTGTTTCAAATACTAGAAAACATTTTGGTATACCTAATTCAGTGCATCATAATGACACATATGCTCATAATGGTCCAGATATTTGTAGCCTTTTCTCATCTTACTTTCAAAGTGTTTATGAGTTATATGTGCAAAAACCACTCCCGTTACCTTATTATACAAATACGATTAGTGGAAATGACATTTCCTCAGTAGAAATAACAGAGAATGTGGTATTAAATAAATTAAATGCTATTGATCCGAATAAAGGAGCAGGAGTTGATGGCTTACCCGCATTTTTTGTAAAAGAATGTGCCTCAGTTTTATATGTACCTCTATCATTGATATTTAACAAATCTCTTAAAATTGGGTCGTTTCCAATTTTATGGAAACAAGCTTTTTTAATCCCGATATATAAAAATTCAGGAGACAAAACTTCTGTCAATAATTATAGAGGTATTATCAAGTTATGTATTTTTAGCAAGTTATTTGAATCAATCATATACGATTTTCTTTTTGATGACCTTAGAACATCAATTATTGGGGAACAACATGGTTTTTTCTTTAAAAGATCTATTGAAACTAATCTGCTTTGTTACAGTGAATACATTCGAGTGCTATGGATCATTGTATTCAAGTAGATGCATTATATACGGACTTTAGTAAAGCCTTTGACAAAATTGATCACAATATTTTGATTACCAAATTAGCTGATATCGGTATACAAGGTGATCTATTGCGTTGGTTTGCGTCCTACATATATAATAGGTCTCAAATGGTATTTGTCAATGGCTTTAGGTCTAATCCAATAGTTAATACTTCTGGAGTGCAGCAAGGCTCTCATTTGGGTCCGTTACTGTTTCTTATATACAGGCTGTATCACATAATAGGGCCACTCTCATGTATCTCGCTTAATATGCGAGACACGTCAAAAATCTTTAATTGTTTTTTGTTGCATTTTTGGAGGCCTTTATGCTCGTAAAAATAAATTTGAGATCCATGGCCAACTTTATGAGTAATAACAAAAAAACCTGTAAACTGCCCAAACTTTAAGGCTGTCTAAATAACTTTTTTATTTTAAGAGATAGAGAAAACTTATTGGTAATAAATTTTTATTGCAAAATTGATACCTTCCACCTGATATAAACAGATTTTTGAAATATCGTATGTGGTTTGCTGCAAACTCTAGGCGGATAATTTTTTTTTTTTATTGAAGGAGGCTATAACTACAAAAAATTGCCTGTTTTTTCGTCTTTCATGCAATATACTACATGTCCTTATCTTTCGTATTTATTACATTTTTTTCAATTTTAGTTAAAAAAAAATGTACCTAATTATTTTCGTGTTGCTCAAGATAATGTAGAACCTGTTTTAAAGACGCCAATTGCAAAGAAATAATAAACAGAATGTACTTTTTATGCAAAATACAGATTTTCTTATAATATTATTTTATTACATTGTCTATGTCAAAATAATTTTAAAGACCCGATTGCTTCTAATGTGAAAACCAATAAAATAATATTATAAGAAAATCTGTATTTTGCATAAAAAAGTACATTCTGTTTATTATTTTTTTTGCAGTTGGCGTCTTTAAAACAGGTTCTACATTATCTTGAGCAACATGAAAATATTTTTTATAGTACATTTTTTTAACTTAAATTGAAAAAACTGTAATAAATAAAAAAGATAAGGGCAACATGTAGTATATTGCATGAAAGACGAAAAAATAGGCAATTTTTTGTGGCCATAGCCTGCTTCAATAAACATTTTTTTTATCCGCCTAGAGGGCGCAGCGAACCACATACGATATTTCAAAAATCTGTTTGTATCAGGTGGAAGGTATCAATTTTGCAATAAAAATTTATTAGCAATAAGTTTTCTCTATCTCTTAAAATAAAAAAGTTATTTAGACAGCCTTAAAGTTTGGGCACTTTACAGGTTTTTTTTTGTTATTACTCATAAAGTTGGCTATGGATCTCAAATTTGTTTTTACGAGCATAAAGGCCTCCAAAAATGTAACAAAAAACAATTAAAGATTTTTGACGTGTCTCGCATATTAAGCGAGATACATGGGAGTGGCCCTCTTATGTGATACAGCCTGTATATCAATGATATAGGTAATTTTATTCATTATTGTAAGTTCCTTTTATATGCCGAGGATATAAAATTATTTCGAACAGTTAATTCTTTCCATGATTGTGAATTAATCCAAACTGACTTGAATATTAAAATCAGAAAAATCACATATAGGTACCTAACACATCACATAACTAACATTTTAAAAATGATCCACGTATGAATTATTTGCATTAAAAATTATAATTATAGTATTCATCCACCGAGTAGGGTTCAATATCACACAGAAAATCTCGAACACGTTTTAGAAAAATATTTTCGTTTGACAATTTTTAATGTTATTTGGCAGGTGGTTGTAGAAACTTAAGCAGCGGTAGTACGTTCCTCTTTCATACAATGTTTTCTAATGTATCGGGTAAGTAAAATATCCCCGAAATCTAGTGCTATAGGGATGGTCACTTAGGGAAGAGTCAAACCTGTTACGATTTTTAATTAAAAATTGTAGGCATTCATAAATGTACAGGGCAGTAACCGTCAACAAATTATTAGCCCTAAATTTGCCTCTGCATGTGTCTCTAGTTTTCATATTAAGCATAAGCCTAACCGCTCGCTTCTGACATAAGAAAATTCTGGTAATTTTAATAAAAATTTGCATAGTATAATGTTTTAACTACTTCATAGTCAACTGAATCCTTTAGAACTCTAATTGCATAGCAAATGGAGGACAATTTACACGTTAAATAGTGAATATGAGTCGTCCACTTCAATGTGTCATCAATGTGAACTCTTAAAAATTTTACGGATGTAGATAAAGTTATTTTTTGACTGTTTAAAATAATGTTTTTTGGAGTTTCAACCAAGTTATTGATATTAAATAAAATAGCATCGGTTTTCCCTTCATTCAAAATTAATCTGTTCTCTGAAAACCATTGTTTAGCAGACTTTAGTAATGAATTTCCAGTGTCTAAAACTTCCATAAAATTGTGTTCATTAAAAAATAAATTTGTGTCATCTGCGTAATTTATAATTAGTTGCTGCTCTTTATTCGTTATTATATTAGATATGTCATTTACAAGGATTATGAATAATAGAGGTCCGAGAATACTCCCCTGTGGCACTCCCACAGACAGTTCCAAAGCGTTTGAGCGGACTTTCCCTTCTTGATGTTCGAGGTCAACTAACTGCTTTCGCTTTGTTAAATATGAGCAAAACCAGTTTTGAACGTTCCCTCTTATGCCATATTTATATAATTTGTTTAATAATTCCTCATGGCTTATGCAATCAAACGCTTTAGAAAGGTCTATGAAAATGCCACAGGATACATTCCCCTTGTCTAGCTTTTGTAATGCTTTAGCAATAAATTCAAATAAGGCAGTGTCTATAGATTTTCTTTTTAGGTAGCCATGTTGGCTTTCAGAAAACAGACCACACTTAGTAAAAAAGGAAATTAATCTCGTGTATACAACATATTCAAATATTTTTGAAAAACATGTTAGAAGGCTTATAGGTTGATAATTTTCTAAAGAGTTTGAATCACCTTTTTTAAATAAAAGTTTGACTACTGCAATTTTTAATTTGTCAGGGAAAACGCCTGTTTCAAGTGATACATTTATTAAATGACATAATGGTTTGGCAATTTAATGTGCACACGCCTTTAAAATACTAATTGGAATGTCATCCAAACCCGTACTTCTTTTATTTTTCATGTTTTTAATAATTAACAAAATTTCTTCAGGTGTAACCGAATCAAAAAATAACGAACCCTCTTTATTATGTAGAAGACCACTATAAAAATTAGTGTTATTTATTGGCTGTTGGGCCAGTAAAGTTTGTGCAACGTTAACAAAATATTGGTTGAAGTCATTTGCAGTGCTTTCAACATTTTGTCACTGTATAACATTTTTTAAATTTTGTTATATCCTCAATTACCTGCCACATAGCTTTAGATTTATTCTCTGCTAAGCAGATTATATTTCTATAATATCTTTTTTTTGTGTCCATTATAAGTTTATTATATTGTATTTTAGCTTCATTATAGGCTTTTTTATGTATTGTCAAATTTGGCTATTGTTTGATACAGCACAACTTGTTGTTTAAATTCTAATAATTTAGGATCATTATGAAAAAAATGTTTGTTTCTTTTTTTGCAAATTTTTATTTTTGGGAAGTAAACATCAAAGTAGTGTAAGAAAATAGAAAGCAAGAAAAGTTGAAATTTACATCATTACCATGGTACACATTAGACCATGTCTCTTCGTTAAATTTATTACAAAAGATTGAGATATTTGTATTATTAAAATCTCTAGTTTCGGTTTTTTGTACAGGAAGTTGCCCCCTGCCTCAAAACTTAGTATTTGGGCCGAATTATCCGATATGCCAGTCTCAATAACTTTACCTTCCATTACACCCTTGAAATTTGTAATTATATTGTCTGGACAAGATTTTCCACTGATCGTTACCCTGGTATGCTCTTTAGTTGTTAAATTAGCACCAAAATTTTGTAAAATATTTTTAAAATCTATAGAAACTCTACTGCCGCTTAAGGTATCTATGTTAAAGTGACCTGCTGTAAAAAATATTAACTTTTTTTCATGTAAAATGGTTAACATTGAATAAAATTTTTCTAAAAAAGAATCAATCCCACTCGATGGACTTCTATACAAACTAATACCAATATATTAAAATTCTTAAAAGTACAAACAGCACCTTAACACTGAAACACATAAACCTCAGATAAAACTTCTAAATCCTTGAATTCGACACTGGGCAATTCCGATAAAACATACACCGCTGAACCTCCATGAAGGTTGGGTCCTCTACAATAATCTGCGACTTTTCTATAATTTTTAAACATAACTATTAAGTTGCTCTTTTGTTTGCCAGTGTTCACTTATGCATAATACACAGCAGTCCAATTCCTCAGCAACCATGTCGAGCATATGAAAACTGTTTCCCAAAGATTGAAGATTTTGATAAAATAAAACATTGTTGATTACATCTTGTGGAACCTACTGAGTTTTTGTCATTTACTGAAAAACTTAAACGAGAGGATCTATAGTTTGTTGCAGCATCCTCTTCTTGACTAAAAACTCAATTAATTTTATTAAATCTCTATTTGTTTAGCTGTTTTTTTTTTGTAAGACATGTTTGTGATTTTATTGCTTGTTTTTTTTATTGTTTATGTTATATTATTGCTAATTACTTACTATTTGTTTGTTATTTGATATTTTGTTCATATTCGAGTTATTTCTGTCATTGTTTATTTTGTATTTTGAAATGTTTTTTTTCCTTGTCCTGTAACTGGGATTCGTCCCGTTGGGCATTGTATTTAAATAAATAAATAAATAAATAAATAAATAAATAAATAAATAAAAACCTCGAGACCAAGGCACCCCTAGGCCAGATGCTACGCTGCCAGGCTTTCTTGAAATTATCTTGGTTAATAGTAACTTTCATTGAAGAATAGCTATCGGGAGATTTGGAGTTGTGTGGCTCACATATAACCTCCGGGAATTGACTCCGAAGCAATGCTTTAAGATCTTCTGGTTTTGTGTTGGGTTTCAATCGCGTTACATGGAGAGATACTAGCTTTGGGACAGCTTTTATATCGGTTATTCCTTCATTTCCACCAACAACAAAACGACGATATTTTTTACGTTTAGGTTGTTCCCAATTATCTGTATTACCTTGGTCAACATCATTAGTAAGGTCACAAATTTCTTGCATTTTTACTGCGGCTTGCGCTTTTTGAATACCTTCTCTAACTTGATGTAGTTGTATAGGCGACCTGTTATGCTTCTCCTTATCCTCAATGTTACTCGTTGGTCTGAGATTATTCAGAGTTACAAAAGTTTTTTCCCCACTTTATTGTTTATTTACTGTTTTTTGAACTAAAGGTGTTTATCTACTGGTGGCCATGCTATAACTTATTGAACTGGGAATGCTGGGATTTTTTTCCTGAATCTTTTTTGCTTTTAATTCGAATTCCTTCTTTATCACTTCAACTTTTTCTTCTAACAGGTTTTTATTTTACTCTAATAATTTGTTATTAAGTTGTAACAATTGAAATTTATTTTCTGATGCCTCTAGAAGCCTTTTTAGCATTAAATTTTCTAATTTTAATTTCTGCATACTTATCACTGTTTATATTATCTTGAATTTTAACCTCATCATTAAGGTTACGTTGACAACACTTAATTAATGAATCACTAATGATTTCATAGTTCTTATTCCTTTGTACACAGGATTTGTGAAATACTCCTGGACAATTTATACACATTTCTGTTGAAACTGATTAAACAGCGTCCTGATTATTCCGGGAAAAACTAAATCTACTATTCAGTGAGAACTTGTAAAAACAACCTTTTTATTTTTACATCACATACATGACATTGAGGCACAAAACAGGTACTCATTAGAGATGAGGAAAACAAAAAAGTTTAATAATGTAAACATAGAGGGCGCCCATGATCCTAAAACTAAATATAATTTTTTCAAGTGTTTGTTTAATTTTAACACCCCCACTCAAACATTCAAAAAATTATTTGTGAAACCAATCCTGCCTAGTAGCTTGTAATGTTTTTCAGAACTCAATCCTTTTGTTAAAACATCTGCAGGCATTTCATCTGTTCGCAAATATCCGACTTTAATCAATTTGTTTGAAATTGCTTCCCGCACAAAGTGATACCTAATGTCTATATGTTTTGAACGCTTGTGAAACATGGGATTTGTGAACAGATGCAATGCACTTTGATTATCATTATCTATACAATGCTCTTTTCCTGTCAATTCTTGCATTAAGTTTTTTAAATATATGGCCTCTTTTGTACATTCAGACATAGCCATATATTCGGCCTCCATACTAGACAAGGCTACCCTTTTCTGTTTAGAACTCTCATAAGAAATCACAGTACCATTTAATTTAAAAATATATCCTGTATAGGATCGCCTATCTAAGGTATTGCTTGCCCAGTCGGCATCAACATAGCCTTTAAGTTCTGTGTTTTCTTTTGAATAACATAAACTATAATCTTTAGTTCCTTTAAGATATCTTAGCACTCTCTTAGCCCACTTCCAATGAACACTTGTAAAATTTTTGTTGAACTGGCTCAAAAAACTTAATACTAAATGCTATATCTGGCCTTGTAAGGACAGCTAAGTACATCAGACTCCCTATTAATTGTTGGTAGGGTACATCTACTTTTTGACCTTCCTCTGTAAGGTCTAATTTACATTCTAATGGTGTAATAGCTGGCTTACAATCTGCCATGTTAAACCTATGAAGCAAGTGTTCAACATATGCTTCCTGACTCAACTTTACAACATTTTTAGATTTATCTATGTCAATTTTCATTCCCAAACATTGTTTTGCAGTACCTAGATCTTTTATTTTAAATTTGGAGTTTAATTCCTTTTTTAAAAAAACAACTTCTTGTTTATCTTTCGAAAAAATAAAAAAATCGTCTACATACAATGCAATCACGGTCAAATCCTGATTGTTTTTATTTTTAATAAACAAACATGGCTCCAAATTAGACCTCTTATACCCTAGATCCTGCAAAACTGAGGTAACTCTATCATTCCACGCTCTAGATGCCTGCTTCAGCCCATAGATGGCTCTTTTTAACCTTAAAACTTTATTTTTATCTACATCTGAACATACAAAGCCATCTGGCTGTCGCATATAAACTGTTTCCTTTAAGAAACCATTCAAGAATGCAGTTTTCACATCTAGATGTGTAATGTCTAACTCTAAACTTACTGACAAAGCTATGAGCATGCGCAAAGTCGAGTGTCTTACAACAGGTGAAAATGTCTCTTCATAATCAAGTCCCGGTTTTTGGCTAAACCCTTTTGCAGCTAATCTAGCACGATATTTCACTTTACCATCACTATTTTCCCCCCTGGTAGATCTTCTAATACCCATGCATCGTTTTCCTCAAAAGACTCTAATTCTTCCTTAATGGCACTTTTCCACTGCTCAGAATCATCTCTTGATAAGGCTTCTTGTACACTTGTCGGTTCACCTAACCCACTTTGGTCAAACGACAAAAATGATACATAATCATCAAACTTTTTAGGTTTGGGCTCTCTACCAGATCTTCTTACTTGATCCACTTCTTCTAGATCATTTGGACCCATATATTCTTCATCGCTTAAGTCTGTCGTTCTGCTCTGTTCATCAGAAAAAGAATCCAAATAGTCATGCGTTTCATCAGCCCCCACTGAAACTTGTGTTTCTTGCTCTCTTTTACTTGGAGTGCTGATTGCAATTTTTACCTCTTTTCGTGTCTCTTCTATAATATTTACATCTCTACTTATCACAATATCTTTAATCTGTGGGTTATACAACCTATACCCCTTTGTTGTGTTGCTGTAGCCTACAAATATCATTTTTTGTGACTTTTTGTCCCATTTGCGCCTTCTCTCCTTTGGTATATGGACCATGGCCTCGCTACCAAAAATTCTCAGATTACTCACATCAGGCTTTTGTCCAGTCCAAATCTCAAAAGGCGTTTTTTCTTCTAATCCTGAGGCAACTGACCTATTTCGCAGGTACACCGCAGTATTTACTGCCTCTCCCCAGAACTCCTTTTCTAACTTCCCGTCAAACAATAAACATCTGGCTCGTTCTACCACTGTTCTGTTCATTCTTTCCGAACAACCATTTTGCTGTGGAGTGTATGGATTGGTGGTCTGATGAATTATTCCTTGTTGCCTAAGAAAATTGCCAAATTCTTTATTACAAAATTCACCACCTCCGTCTGATCTTAAAACTTTAATCTGCAAATTTTTCTGTTTCTCTACCATGGCTTTAAATTCCTTGAATTTTGTGAAAACTTCATCTTTACTTTGCAAAAAATATACAAAAGCCATCCTGCTATAGTCGTCCTCCAAAATCATAAAATATTTTGAATTTCCAATTGACTTAACCTCCATAGGTCCACATAAATCAACATGGATTAATTCCAAAATAGCTTTAGCTCTTGATCCCTTATCAGGAAAAGGTAATTTTGTTTGCTTACCCTCATTGCAGATTTCACAATTCAACTTACTCAGCTCTATGTCTCCTGCATAGCTCAAACCATTTACAGATCCTTTTTTCATCCTTGCCAGATCTTTTGAGTTTAGATGTCCCAACCTCCTGTGCCATGTTTCACCAGAAACATTAGTAGAACCACTTAACAAACATATACTGCTTTGCGTATTCAGTTTGTAAACATTACTTTCGAGTGTGGCTGTACCTACTAGCTCCTGTTGCTTATTAAAAATTTTGCAACCACCAGGTTCAAATACAACATTATTTCCTTTTTTTATTAGCTGACTCACTGAAAGTAAGTTTGTGGTCAACTCGGGTATGCACAAAACATCTTGAACCATAATGTCATATATCCAGTTTTCAACTTGCGTTTTAATGTTCAAATCACCCGAACATTCGACTAAAACCTTAGATTGATTCGCCACTACAATTTCACGAATTTCATGTTCTTTTTTGTTAATCAACCAGTGCATATTCGGCGTCATGTGCATGCTTGCACCGGAATCTATGTAAAAATCGTCTTTACCGAACTGACCAGTCAGAAAACTCGCACTAAAAATCGCTTTTTTTTCACTCGGATTCTCCGATTTTCCGCGTTTTTCCGGACAGTTAGATTTATAATGACCAATTTTTCCACATCCAAAACATGTTATTTCCTTTTTCTTAGCACTGTTGCCTGTTTTACTATCTGCAGTTTCGCCTTTTTTCTTGGACATTTTCCCGCCAAATTTTCCTGCAAAGGCACTCCCACCTGGACGCTTTTGTTCTAGCTCCATATCCAATAATTTTGTTTTTATGGCATCGGTGGTTATCGGAATGCCACTATACTCAATGGCCATTATCATCGGTGAGAACTTTTCAGGAAGGCCTGCCAGTGAGAGTGAGCCGGTCCACTCTTCATCGATTTTAAAACCTGTGGCTCTCAAACGCTGCGAAGTCTCCACAATCTTAGTCACATAAAACTCCATACTATCGCAGTCTTCTAGTCGTGTGCTTATCAAAGACCGCAGTAAGCTTATTCGCCGGGAGAAACCGGTGTCCGCGAACATGGTTTTTAACTTTTCCCATAGCTCTTTGGCGGTTTTAACTTCCTTAATGTGTACATACAGTGACGCCTCTATGGTCAGGACCAACTTTGCTTTTGCCTGGCTAATCTTGCCATCATCTTTTTCTTTGTCCGAGATACAATCGTGCAGCCCGTCTAACAATAGAAAATTCTGGACTGCAAATGGCCAGTCCTCGTAATTTTCGCGCCCCTTCAACTTGGGTACACTCATAAGGAAACTACCACCTGACATTTTCGAGGTTATTTTTGCACACTCAACGTCTGAACGAATCTACTACGACTATTTCCCGGAAAAGCTCAGGGAAACTGGGTCCATAACCTGTTGAAACTGATTAAACAGCGTCCTGATAATTCCGGGAAAAACTAAATCTACTATTCAGTGAGAACTTGTAAAAACAACCTTTTTATTTTTACATCACATACATGACATTGAGGCACAAAACAGGTACTCATATTAGAGATGAGGAAAACAAAAAAGTTTAATAATGTAAACATAGAGGGCGCCTATGATCCTAAAACTAAATATAATTTTTTCAAGTGTTTGTTTAATTTTAACAATTACTACTGAACACTTTTTCTTACAACACGAGGAGCACCTTTTTGACCATCAGGAGTTACAGAATGGTTCTGAATCGCATTGATGAAACGAACCTGTGTTATGAAGCCAAATAAGATGACAGAGAGAACGTAGCAGCATGGTATGCGCGTGTGTGCTGCTTGGCAGTAAATTGTGAGTTCAACCAACACGTTAATGGACATTGTAAAAGACAAGTTTATAACGGATTTAAGAAGAGGCAAAATTTTCGACCGATTGTGCGAAGAGAAGGCGAATGAAGTGCTGGACAAGTTAAAAAACCTAGCCATCCAACGTGAGAATATGAAGATTCAACGAGGTGATAAGGAAATTGGCAGCAGTGGTGAGGGAGACTTAAATTTTATCGGAAGAAAGGCGAATCAAGGCCAAAAGGAAGGTCCATCCATGATAGGACAGCAGCAGCAGCATCGACACCAAGGCGCAGGATCTGTATTCGAAAGGCGAGGCGACATTTCCCGTCGAGCGGAACAGGGGGGTGAAACTCATGAGAACAGAGTTGTTGGTGGCGCCATCTATGATTTCTGCACAGAACTTCCTTCAAATTAGTATAGTTTTACACCACATATTATAGATATTTGTACTAAATTATTTAATTTATCCTAGTAAAGTAACGATGCTATATTTCCCACAATTATTAAGATCTACGACATCTTGAATTTTTTTATTGAGAATGAGCTTCAAATAACATATAATAACATTAAATCAAAAATTTTATTCTAAGACAAACATGTGTTGTGTTAAGAAACGTAAATTTTAAACAATTATCGAAAATAAATAATATGTTTATTTCTACTTTCTACATATAGAAGATATTTTATTCGAAAGTTACATATATAAAATGTATGGAAAGAGGAATGACACATTATTTTTCAAAAAGAATAAATTTCACGTTTTTTATAGTTGAATTTTATGTTAATGTATAATAAAAATGAGAAAAATAAAACATATTATTTGACATAAATACTTAATTATATAAGTATTTTTTAAAACTGAACAGAAATAGGTATTTAATATTGTTGTTTAAAGTCGTAACTAACATCTTTCTAATTAATTTAAAGCAATTCTCTATCACAATCTGACAATAATGCATTTGATTCGCATGCGGTGGATCGCGGATCAGTCGAATTTTCAAATTAACTTTTATAACTTGTTTGGATGATTTCGACCTGTTATTCTGTGTTCCTATAACTATATTAATTTTAACTTGTACATTTGTATTCTAGATACTTTGGCGACTACGTCTTTAAAATAAATTATCTTAATATGTGAAAGCACTGTGGCGCCAATTAGAATTCCTAATAAAGTGTCTAATAAGTAGAAGGAGCCAGTTGTATAAAACATCAAAATATCTATCAAACCCTCCAATGACAATTGTGAATTTCCTGAGCAATATGTTGCTGCAGGGTCGTCAAGACGAAAAACTAAATTTGGATTCAAGTAACGTAAAAATCCAACGTAAGTATGTAATAATTATTATTAAAAAAAAAGGAATTCAGGATCTAAATTAGGCTAATTTTAAAATCTATCAATGTCCTATTGAAAGTATACTTTCTCAGTAAATAATTGTAATCATTAAAATTATGTTTTATTTTTTCAGATAGTGTTAGAAGACTTAATTTAAAAAGTTTGGTAATTATTACCGAAATACAACTTTCTTCAGAGGGCAAGACAATTCTTTATAGAAGAATAAATAAATTGAAATGTAGGTATTATTGATGAACAGAATATTAGGAAAATTAAACAATTTCAAAAAATGTTCCCCATAGAAATTTAAAAATGTAATGTTCGGCAAGTAGGTTTATGTATAGTAGCAATTATTTCCGAGCAAGGAGCAACTAAACGGAGGGAGGAAATTATAAAAAAAAAAAACTAGAAACGAAGAGAGATAATGGTTATGTGTTTTATGGAAAAACCTTAAAAATTACAAAAACATGTAACTATATACTATTTGAACAAATACCATTCTTTTCAATATTACAAAAATTAATAAGAATTTGGATAGAATTTATCTACATCATAATTATGACCAATTGACAAGAATGGCATTTATAAAATTAAAAAAAAAGATAGATAATTTAAAAATGGCAGCGTATCCTGCAAATAATCTAGTCCTTATAGAATAAGTGTGCATGAGTTGTGAACTAGATAATGCATATTATCTGTAATAATATTCTGATGAGATTGGCCGTGTTCATTCTATGCAAATGGTTTACGTTTATCAACAGTTTTCGATCGGGTAGATGCGGCCATTGACTTTCTAATGTCCATTAACCAACTTTTATATGTACTGTGCTGCCCGTAACTCAATGTTTGGCAGTCTGTTGTTTCTAATAATTCATGGTGACAACATAAATTTCATTACTTTATTGCATTACACAAATTATGTATGTTTCAGTAGTTGTTTATTTAATGCATGATTTTATACTTAATTTTAAGAATACTAATTTGATTAACAGATGACTTGCATATGTTGAATTTGTGTTGTAACTATACTACACGAGTACAATTACGGCTAGAATTCAGACGACTTATGTCACACAATTTATTGTTAACATAATTTTCAATAATTTGTCGTGTTCAAAACAATCATTATTTGAAATTTACTGTAATATATAGTGCAAACATTTAGTGTAGTATAATATAGTTTTATTATTCTCAGTTGCAGTTTCTTAAATATTTTGATGAAAATATAATGAATTATCTTCGTATGGCGTAAGTTGTGTAAGTTTTTGCCGCAACTTTATACTTTTATAATGTATATTTTATTTATTAAAATGATAATGATTTTTATTTATCAGAAATGTTTGTTTTAAATAAAAGTGTCATGAATATTTGAGGGTTTTTTTTTAACAAATAATGTAAGTCCACTTTAATGTTAACAAATTTGATACAAAATAGTCAGGTTAAAGTTTCCACATTACACTGACTATTTTGTATTAAATTTGTTAACATTTTAAATAATAATAAAATATTATTTAGTACGGGTATACACCCATAAATAACGGAATTTATAGTTATCTATATTGCCTACTTCAGAAAAGTTCTGTGCAGAAATGTTAGATGGCGCAGTAAACACTGTTCCGTCTTCAACAAGGATAGAGTGGGCCATCTATTTATGGGCGTTTAATCTGTGGAGCGGAACACGCCCATCACAATAGACGGCATGTCAAGACCGGGAAGAGGAAATAGCAACAGTTGCAAGGTGACAGAAGAGGTTAGAAGAAATTGTCGAGTGTGCGGAGTCTCTCATGCAGAAAGGTGCAACTACAGGGAATATATCTGCAGGATGTGTGGGGTTAAGGGCCATTTGTCTAAAGTCTGTCGAAAGAATAGCAACTTAAATTACATGGAAGAAAGCAGGTATGTAACCAACATAAGTCCTGGGGAAACCGATCAAATATAAATGACTTTATTTAACAACAGTTCAAACCAAAATATTTTAGACAATCCATTGATGTTAACTATCGTTATTGACGATAAGGAATATAATGCGATGTTAGCTCAGTGTCATGTATTAATGCTAGTATGTACGAAAGAGATTTTAGTGGTTATAGGCTCAAGAAGGACAATATAATTTTAAAGACTTATAATGGTACTAGTTTTAATCCGTTAGGGTATTATAATGTATACCTTGTCCAACGAGAGAATGGACTTGCTTCGCGCATTGGCGATTAGAGTGGGAGAAGTCTATAGTGATCTACACAGGACCGTTTTACATTAAATCTTAGCCGTAGGGGCTTCTTCAGTGTAGTAGGTTAATTAGGTATAATAAATTTATCAACGTCATGTAAAATAAACTATAAATATGTTTAAAATAAGTCATTTATTATTGAAAAGGTAAAAATATTAATTAAAAAAACATTTTATTATTTGTAACATAAAAAACTAGTCTGTACCGCTGCTATCAGAATCACTTTCACCGTTCACATTAATAATTATGGGTTGTACTTCATCTATTATTCTGTCAACGATGTTGTCAATTTCCCAAAATTTGTGTTCTTCCGATACCGAGTGTCGAATAAAATTGATCCAATGTTCGGCTGTTACTCGCGCAACGCCTTCTTGAAGCAATCTCTTCACCTCTGGTAATTTGAAAGATGTATTGTTTGTTTTTATGTATCCCTTGACCATTGACCAAACTATTTCAATATGGTTTAGTTCACAATGATATGGTGGAAGTCTGAACACAGTTTTATTCTGTTCTTTGGCCGTTTCATCAATCACATATTTGTTGTATTTCTCCTTTTCTCCTGCAACAATACGCAACAATTCTGCTTTCACCATTGTTTTGTCAATTTCTTTCCCTTTACTTTGTAGCCACTCAATTATATTATTTTTTCTCCACGAAGTATTGGGTATTTTTTCTATTTTTACCAAATGATACGGAGCATTGTCCATAACAATTACGCAATTGAGGTGTCTAGTTTCAAAACTCACAATCTCCACCATAATCAATTTTTGGGAAATCGCAAAAAACTTCTAGACTGAAATTTTTTTAGATTGTTAATATCAAAGTTAACATAAAAATTCAATAATAAAATTAGTTTTTGATTAATATACATACAAATTACTTAAAACACTCTAAATTCAAGAAATTGACAATATTTATTTGGAGAATGAGAGTTTTGCAACGATTAAGGGAAAGAGAATGTGAGTTTTGATGCAGTCATTATTATTACCCACACGGTCTTAAAAATAATCCAGGATAGTTCTTACTTTTTTCAGTAAAATAAAGCCAACTATACTACTACGAAACAAAATTTATTTTAGAAAATCTTATAAAATTCATTTTAAACTCGAGGTTCTGTAATTTCTTCTTGTGGTTCGCACAGCATTTCAGTCATTTCATGACCATCAACATCTTCAGCTTGATCAAGGATGTGCTTGTAAAAATCGAGAACAAGCTCTTCATTCTCTCTCCAGTCGTTCCCATAATGTTTGGACAGTAGAGAATTTACATCAGCTTTCTTCTTTGGGTCTAAAACATTTTGCTCTTCTATTATGTTTGGCTTTATCTGATTGAGAGTTTTGCCTTTTTTGCAAATGCTTTTCGGCGTCCCTACCATCGATTTATAAAAAACCTCTCCCTGGACAAGGATGTTATTTCGAGATCTGTGCAGTAATATTCGTTTACATTGCTTTAGTTGGAAATGCCATGACCCTGGTAGCTTTATAACTGTATTTTTTGCACCTTTCCAATCAAAATTAGTACAGTCTGTTCCTAGATTCTTTACGGTGGCATAATGAGAAAAGATTTCCTGGTATTCCTCTGGAAAGAGAATTATTTCCTGTTTCTTTATTTCTTTCTCACTAAGACCAAATAGTCTATCAGGCGGTATATAACTATGACCAGTAACTGGAAAAATTAGTTCAACTTCTATAATATTTTCAGGTGCAGAGAGCAGCCATGCACATACCATTGCCACCAAAACAGAGTTTTTATTTTGACCCCCACAACCATCTGACATTAGTCTTATTTTGTTAAATTTTGCGAGATCAGTAGTTTGAAGCACATCATATAAACAGCGCAATCTCATTGGACCCTTTTGAAAATTGATTCTTGGTCCAACAGTAAGAGGTGACTGTTTGACGATTTAGTTTTCCTTTCGAATAACCCTTGACCACAGTAAAATTATAGATATATATCTGACGACTGTAGTAAGTCGCCTGATCAGGAATTTTGGGAAGCGGCTGATTTTTTTGACAATCAAAAGATAAAATCAACAGTTCTTCATTATCTTCCCTAAGAAGGTCAAAAAAAGCTTTAGCTCTTAGTTTATGAATCCGTCTCTGGGTGATAAGGGTTTGCTTTGTTGCATCTTTTGATGTTCTAATTCGCTCACCCAGTTCTAAACAAGTAGAACAAACATCAGTACGAGGTGTTCCAAAACCAAGGTTGTACTCAGTGTTAAAAATATTTCTAAAAAAGCCGTGTTTTACGGGAAGGCCGTCATACATTCTATATAGTTTTGTTATATTCAGTTCCGACGATAAGTACGTACGAGACGAGATTGAGGAAAAAATCATAACGGACTCTTTTTTTGGTGCATACGCTATCTTTTCTCAAAGGGTAACTGACCAGTAACATAATATCTTTTTGTTAAAATGTTGAGCCTAAATCTGGATACATCTAAAATACCTAGAAAGGTGTTCAAACAAACAGGCACTCGGTGCATCTCCTTGTCTGGTACAAAATATTTTGATCGAAAGGGTGGCGCATTATAACGACTATTTTTTGGTCGTAGCCTTTTTTTGGGTGTAATTTCAATGTATTTTAACAAAAATTTATCTTGCTCGATTTTTATTTTAGAACGATAAAAATTCTGATGAAATCTACGAATGTCTTGCAGCTTCAGTGTTCTGCATTTTAGTGATCCATCTCGGTGATTACGTTGTACTGGTTTAGGAAATCCTTTTGCTGTATGCCTTAAATAGAAAAATATTTAAAATTCAACGAAAAACGGTGTTAATATTACCTTTTCTCTCTTAGTTTATTCCGTGCCCAGTTTGCAGGAGTTCTCTTTTGTTTTCTTGTTTTAGCGCCTTCTTGACAGGGAGTAACATTTAATTCCATGTTCACTATGATTAATCACTACTGAAACAATAAAATTATCACTCAACACATGCAAATAACATAAATAAACAACTGACACTATTTTTGTAAGTAACCACGATGCTGTTGATTCAACGCCATCAGCTGTCAATGGAAAATGTGAGTTTTGCAGCAAACATCAAAGTTTAGGCTCAATTTTATATGGGAGAATGTGACTTTTGCTAATATTTTATGTCACTGACGTGTAGCTTTCAGTTTTCTCTAACAGATGACACTAATAGTCTAATTTTCATAAAAATTGGAGAATGTTAGTTTTGAAACTAGGCACCTCAATTATCATCCAACATCGGTAAAACCTTTTGGAACCATTCTAAAAATGTGTCTCCGTTCATTTCGTCATGATAATCTGCTGTATTTTTTTAGACTGCAAACATAGCAAGCCACCAGGAACGAATCCAGCAGCGCTGCCGATATGCAATACAATTAGGCGTTTGCCTTTACCACTGGGATTAGCAGGTCCCGTTGACAAGCCTCTGAGAAACGCATCCCTGTGCGATTTAATCGTCGTGTCCATCCAAATCTTCTCACGTACATCCCCTGCGTTAACCCAGGTTTCATCCAGGTAATAAATAGAGCGACCTTTTTCGCGGTATCTTATGGCTCGCAGGTAATCTCTGCGCCACATTATAAGGTCCTCTTTCTCAGTAAGGAAACTGTTTCGTTGTCGTTTAACAAAAACAAAACAAACAAAAACAAAATTCAATTCATGCAACAATTTGTGAAATGTTGATCGCTTGAATTGTGGTAAGTCTTCGTCGTCATTTACTGCTTGCATAATTTTGTTCAATGTCGGTAGTTCCTTATTTCGATAGAATTCGTGCACTTTTCTCCTTATAGCATTCTTATCGAATTCATTGATCTTTTCTTTAAAAGAGAGGCGAGCTTTTTTTAAATTTGGTTCTTTTACCTGACCGGTTCTAGTATACTCTGCTATAATATTTTTCACTGTATTTTTCCCAATGCCCGTTTGTCTCGTTAACTCTAAAATCGTCTCTTTGTAAGACATTTGTGGATTGTCTTTTTTAATTTCTTATATACGTTTACTACAATTACTTTTTGATTTTGATGCACCACCTGAAATTATAATTAAAATTTAAATTATTGACTGGTAAATATAATATACGTTTTAAAGCACATATAATAAGTATTTATTTATTTACCTGGCCTCTTTTATTCTTCTTAATTGGCGATAATCGGGGTATTTCCTCTCTTGCAGCAGCCATTATGTTATTAAGTTTTCACAATTGTCTTCATTCACTATTATATATTCGCTTATTTGCATTCCACAAGATTTGTAACTTATTTCGTAACTAAATAAAATCACCGTCACTTGCTGCACTTCAATACAAACTGGGATCAGGTATCAGGTGCCAGGTAGGGATCGGGTCAAGCAAGGCACCGACCCTGGTAACTACTGAACCAATTGCGACTTGGCAGGGATTGAATAGGCGGAGTCTGACCCAAAACAAACGAGCTTTTGTTCCAGCGCAAATCCATTCTCTCGTTGGACAAGATATAGATGTATGTTATAACGGTATGTGTAACTTTGTAAGATTTTATGTGATAGCCAATGGTGGTCCACATATAGTAGATCGTGATTTCATGAATAAATTCAAGTTACGGTTACGAATGATAAATAATTTAAGCAGCAATCGGGTGGATGCTGATGTTCCATCAATAATAAATAAGTACCCACGAGTTTTTTCTGACAAAATAGGTACTTTTAAATATGCTAAAGTTTAACTAAAGTTAAAACTTGATGCTAAACATGTCTTTCTGAAACTCAGGTCAATTCCCGTAGCTTATAAGAAGGAGATCGAGGAAGAACTCGACAAGATGGTGCGACAAGGTATATTGACCCCCGCTCAGCATAGCGACTATGCCACGCTATTGGTGTCGATAATAAAGAAGGATGAACGCATATGTATTTGTGGTGACTATAAGTCGATCGTAAAGCGATACTTGATAGAGGAAACTTATCCCTTACCACTCATTGAAGAATTGTTTGCTAAGCTACACGAAGGCGAAAAATTCACCAAGCTGGATGTTTGTTCAGCATACATGCAGTTTTTTTTTAACTACGAAGCACGGAAGCTGCTCACGTGGAGCACGCACAAGGGTCTGTTTCATATCGATAGGATGCCTTATGGCATCGCCCCAGCTAAGTTTAAAAAATATATAGAACAAATATTTCAGGATGTAGAGAATGTCTGCATTTATCTAGACAATATCTTAATAACGGGTAGAAATAGATCAGAACACTTGAAAACCTTGGAGTATTGATGATCTTACAAGAGGCTGGTTTGACGGTTAAATTATCAAAATGTGAATTCTTTAAAGACACCTTAGAGTATTTGGGTCATAATATATCCAAAGATGGATTAAGAAAGTCAGAGAGTAAAGTTAAAGCTATTCTAGAGCAGGGTTCTCAGCGTCAGGGAAAACCTGAAAAACCTGGAAATGTCAGGGAATTTGAACTTTGTCAGGGAAACGTCAGGGAAAGTGCCAATAATTGTCAAAAATCAGGGAATTTTTATTGTCGTCAGGGAAAATTTCTGAATGCCGTGTCTAAATTCTTTATTTAATGAACGCACCCAGTTGCCTATTTTTGTTTGTTTTAATCACACGTACCCGCAGATTGATATAAAGAAACGGATATATCTGGATTGTATAGCTGTTTTTATACATATTCATCGCCTGTTTCAAAACGTATTCAATGGTGATGTTACTTATGTAATGCACCAAGAAAATGTATAGTTTCAAAAGCGTAACGTCATTAAATATTTGTTTCTCTTTAACATCACACTCACACTTTTTGATTATTGTTTATACAATTTATTTATAACAAAGCTACATTAGACTTGGATTAAAATAGAACGGTTATTAGTGGTAGAAATTATTAACAATATATTTAGTTCATGTTTTTGTATATATATTTTGAAAATATGTGAGATCTGCAACAAAAACATGGAATTGATTTTAGCAACTGCAAACCAAAACAAATAATTACCTACATGTTTGTGTGAGTGATAGGTTTAATGAAATTTGGAGAGAAAAGTAATTGGATTATGCTGTTGTAATGTAATTTAAGATGTCTAAGAATACGTTAAAATTTGTAGAGGTACATACAATAATCCACAACCAATTCCTTTTTAAATAAGATAAGAAATATAAAAATATCAACCATTTTAAACATAAAATCTGAAAATTTAAATCACATCGATTTTGAAATCTCTATCTAGCAACTGCTGCATAGACCTTAGCAAAGCATCTAAAGAGTTCAAGCCGGGCTGAGTGGACATTTTAATCACGGTTTAAAAGCGACCTGTGTGATGTTACTGTTTCAATGCAATAATGTATTGAACCGATTTGAATACATTTAATGGCAAAACACAGCTTTAGCTGTTTTTGTATACCTAGCTGTTTGCTCAGTAGTAAAATCTATTTTTATTGGTTATTGTTGTGTTTGTTTATACATATTTCTATATTAGATCTCTTAAATATATATTATATACATATTTCTATTAGATCTTAAATATTTATATTTGTTAATATTTAACATAGTACTTTATGTTCAATGACTGAAATAAATATTTCTAATAAAATTAAATATCCATGTAACTTATTTGTCATCGAATGGGCTCATTTATGCCTTATCATTTGACTTGTTTTTACTTTGGTTTAAGTTTTAAAATATATATTTTGTATGCTTTTTGTCAGGGAATTTTAAAAAAGTATGTCAGGGAAAACCTGGAAATGTCAGGGAATTTGGTTCTGAAAAATTGCTGAGAACCCTGTAGAGGCAAGACGGCCAGAAAACATAGAAGAGACCAGGTCATTATTAGGCGTATTAATTTTTTATAGTAAATTCATACCTAATTTTGCACATATCATGAGACCCATATATAGTTTGTTGAAACAAGACAGGATTTTTGAGTGGTCAGACGATTGTGAAAAAGCTTTTAAGCAAATCAAGAAGTTAATAGCATCTGATCTTGTTTTAACACATTTTAACCCCAACTTACCTTTAATTCTCACTACAAACAGCTTCGACCATGGCATTGCGGCGATACTGTCACATCGGATGCCGGATGGAGAACGTCCCATAGCTTGCTACTCGAGGACACTGCAGCCCGCGGAAGCAAAATACAGTACGACCCATAAAGAAGCGTTGGCGCTGCATTGGGGAACAGTGAAGTGCTCGCAATTCCTCATGGGACAACGTTTTGTTACAGACGGACCACAAACCACTCAACACTGTTTGGTGAACACAAAGGTATTCCAAAGATGTATGAAAATAGACTGCAACGCTGGGCAGCATACTTGTCGGGATTCAATTATACCATATAACTCATAAAGAGCAAGAAGAACATGATAGCTTTTTCGAGGATGCCGTTGAAGTGCACGGAGGAAACTGAGGATAAACAAGTAAGTTACGTAAATTACACTACTAACAAGAGTGATTGGCCAATAAATAACGAGTTAATCAGGAAACAACAAAACATGATGGAAGCTTGCAAACAGCGATATAATGCTTGGTTAACAATAGATGGAATCAAAATGTGGATGAACTAATGAAACACTTCTTTCATAGACGAGAAGAACTATTCGTCGACAGAGGTATACTGATGTGGGGTCCCAGAATAGTCATCCCAGAAGTGCTGAGACAACAATTATTGCAAGAATTGCACGTGGAACATTTTGGCATTGTAAAAATGGAAAACAAGGCAAGATCATATATCTGGTGGCCAAACATCGACAAGGACATAGAAAACATGGTTAAGTCATGCATACCATGATTAAGTAACAAAGCAGCACCCCCAAAAGCTCAGTTAACACCATGGCCTTTAGAAACAAAAGCATGGAATAGGAATCATAATTGACGCTTATTTCAAGTGGTTGCAGTGCATAGAAATGAAAACGATAACGACAAAGAGACGATTGAGAAAATGCATGAAGTGGTAGCTAGATATGGCTTACCGAATGTTTTAGTTAGCGATAATGGCAGACAGTTAGTGAGTGACAAGTTCGAAGCGTTTCTAAGAAGTCATGGAATACAACATGTAACATATCTGCCGGAAACAGCCAAAGTAATGGTCTAGCAGAAAGCGCGGTAAAAACATTCAAGAATAAAATGAAGACCTTGCTAGCAGATGAAAAGAACTACAGTGTATCTCTATCAACTCTGGTGTCAACATTTTTAATAGACTATAGAACAACGCCACATCAGACGATTGGAGTGACGCCAGCTTCACTGCTGTTCGAGAGGGAAATAAGAAACAAACTGACGATACTATCAGAAGATAGAGACATAATGAACAGTCACAAATAGTGGACAACATGCAAAAAGCAGTAAGGCAGCAAAGAAAGAGTTACGGAGGCAGACAGAGGAAATTTAACATAGTTAATGTTAAGAGTTGGGCTAAGGCTGTTGTACATAAAAAAATTGGCAAGTCAGTATATTTGTGTCGTTTGGGTAAGGGACAAACATGGAAGAGACACGTGAACCAAATGCTGAAAAGCCAAAACAACGAAGGAAAAGACTGGGGTGAGAGAGAGTGAGGTAGGGCTGAGGCCGTAAATGACGCAACCAATGCAATCGGTAAAATTGCATCAATGCCACAAGACCCGATATCGACACCTACACTGGGCGCTGAGTTTAAAGAGGATACACCAACATTGGTGGATGTAAATAATAGTATAGTTGTACGTAACCGTGACTTGAATAATGCTGTTTGTAATATACCTATTGTATGTGATAATGTTTGTACACCATGTAATGATATAATTGTAAATACAAACGAGACAGTGTTAGTAGACAATGTGTGTGATAAAAACATGTCTCGCGTTGTAAAGGTTAGGTCAAATAATGATAATATTTGTCGTAGGAAACGTGAGGACAATGTGGCCACAGGAGAAGCAAAGGGAGCTGGTGACAAGGGGAAGGAATTGAAATCTAGACCGCGACGTGACAAAAGATTGCCATTCAAATTGAGAGATTACGTTCTAGAACTAGTTTGATTGAAATATGCATTACTACAAAGTTGGCATTTTCAGCTTTTACACAGTAATCAGTTAATGGCACAGGGCCTTACGTAATTTCCCCGTTGCCACCAGATCTCTAGCGTTGCAAAGTTTTTTTCTTTTGGCAGTAATCTCAGATTGTATAAAGTTTTGTTAATATATAAAAGAGTAATTGCTTAAAGCCAGACGGTATTATAGTAACAGGTACACATCCCATTAGATGATTGAAATTTGCGATATTCAAACAGCTAAGGAAGGAGGTGTGATGTGGTGGTAACACTGCAAGAAACGGAACCAGTGCTAAACAGGCTTCTGGCTTCAGAGAGCATGACCAGGCAGCGCGAGACACAGACGTTTTGTCCTCAGTCCAAGAGACGTGTTTGTATCTATTGTATGCAAGATCGCCCTGTACGTAGTTTTCTTCGTTGAATACACTGATAATAAGTAGTAGTGAGTTTTAATCCATTCCCGACCCCAAACACCACACTAACTTATAGTGAAATGATAGGTGGAGTATGTCTTAGGATCTGGGAACCATATAATATATTTTTTCATATGTTAAATGGATATTTTGGCATTTTAGGCATTTTCCCCAGTTTTGTAATTTTTATATTAAAAATCAATTCTTTAATTTACACTTTGTCTCAATGTACAGAGACATTGATTTTTTGTCTGCTTCGATATTAAAATAATATAAGATAATAAATACCATACACAAGATCTTTTTCCTTTTCATACCAATGTCAGAAATAACTATCTTGTCTATTTTTAATAAATAAAAAGTGTGTTTCAAACATGTTAACGATTTTAAGTTTGCTTTACAGTCATTTCAAACCTTCTCACTTAGATGATTTCTGAAAATATATGTACAGGGTCTTTTTTTTTGTATTGATTCTATATTTTGATCTATACCTATCTATAACTATACTACCCTTGTAATTTGTGTTTTATGTTATCTGCAATTACCCTTATTTATTTATTTAACAAAGAGTAGTTACTTGGGGTAGAGGCCCAAAATTCATAGACAGGTTTTTTCTACATCAATGTTTTGACTTTTATAAGTCATCTTCAGGATGAGAAAATTGTGTCTTTTTTGGCAATCATAATATGTAATAAAATATTTGTGTGAAAGCAAACTAGACAGTAGACAACTGTTAAGATACAAATAGCAATTTTTTGATATACAATTATTTATTATAATATTTTAGTATCGATGGGAGAATCGTATTGATTTTTGTAATTTTTATAATACCCCTTTTGTGACAATTTTATTTTTTTTCAAACAAGTTTAATTTATTTTTAAATATAAGTCTTCTAGTAGTGATATTGACTTTTTTACAGTAACATTAAAACAAAATTAAATGTTATTCAGGCTTTAATATACCTTTCTTTGTATTACATATAATTCCAAAACGCTTAGTAGTTCAAGAGCAATCTTATGAGGTATATTCACAGCTTAAAGAACAAACCAGCTCGGACACTCAATGATTTTGGGCACGCTCGAATTTTACCGATTTTGGCGGGGCTAAATGCTTAACAGAATTAAGACCGACTATTCAGTTGCTTTCCGACTGTCAAGGGATACGTAGCTGCTACTCAGGTGCGGACTAGTGTTGTTTTCGGACTGAATCAATATCACTTATAATTGTATATTCTTTTTAACCTGATATATTTGTATTTCTGTGGATATTTTACAGAATGGGTACTTAAAGGTTTTCCAGGTTGCGTGGCCAGAGGTTGCACAAATAGCTATAAGCATAATTGGAATTTAAGTTTGTTTTCGTTTCCTAAAAATGAAAATAGGTACCTAAGTAATGTATTTATTAAGATTGTTTGCAAAAATAAGAATTTATTATACTATAAAAAATATTCATAAAAACTTTAATTTACCTAACAGAAATTGTCTAAAGCTATTTAACATAACTGTACCAAATTTGAACTTGATTGGGCGTTTCGTTTCTTAATTATGCCCATAACAAGAAAACAATTTTATTTCTTTGAAGCCCTGTAACTTCTAAACCAGGTACTTTTGGACTAAGCTAAGTTTGTCTAAATTGGTTCTATTTGACCACAGGAAGCTATGCTGAAGCTGGGTCCCATCTCTATTATTTTTTCAGAAGTGTGGCAAAAACCCAAAAAAACTAAAGAAAAATTACCTAACAGAAATCGCAAGTTAATTATTTGGTCCCGTTTCCATATCATATTGTTATATACATGTATGTACATATGTATGTACCTATAAAAATAACTTATAAAACATTAAGAAGCCAATTTGAAATGTTGTTTTTTCCATATTAAATAGGTAGCGCTTTGATACTGTTACAGTTTCTAAATCTTCTGTAGACTGCTCGCTTAAAGAACAAGGTGTGGAAAAACTCTAAAACGGCACTACTTACTACTTCACAATGCATGTACTTATCTAAAACATAACTGTACCAAATTTGAACTTGATTGGGCGTTTCGTTTCTTAATTATGCCCATAACAAGAAAACAATTTTATTTCTTTGAAGCCCTGTAACTTCTAAACCAGGTACTTTTGGACTAAGCTAAGTTTGTCTAAATTGATTCTATTTGACCACAGGAAGCTATGCTGAAGCTGGGTCCCATTACTTTCCGGACACCCTGTATAAGGAAGTAACATATGTTACACAAAAAAATAAGAACGTCGTGCGACTTTATATGTATAAATATTGAATTTTTTTACTATTATTGAAACATTACTTCAATATTTTTGAAGTTAACGTAACACATGGGCTGACGGTAGCCGAGCGGCCAAGGCGGCGATGATTAGTTGCTGCCAGGGAAGCACGAGCGGCCGGAAGTTGGTTCCAATCCAACACGGGGCAGGAATTTTTCTGTCCTACCCATGGATGTTTGTGATTGTAAGGGTGTAGGGTAGTGTAAGTTAGGAGGTAAAAAGGGCCAAATATGGGCTAATTACCAGTAAGCTTCAGTACCTTTAACGTAACACATATATTGGTGATATATTTAGCTCAAATAGATCATTGGTTCAAGACAATTTTAAGGTCCAATGAAATTGAATGTAACAATATACCACAGCTTAAAGAAGAAACCAGCTGATACACTACCAAATACCGCTTTGATCTGTTTGCGCCGATATTTGTGCTACGTGGTAGGGATGGATAGCATGAAGGCCAGCCGTCCGGTTTCCGTGTAGGACTGTTCTAGGTAGTGAGACCAGGACGGTATTAAAATTATTTTACAAGGCGTGGCGCCACGCCTTGTAAAATAATTAGAACCTAGAACAGTCCTACACGGAAACCGGACGGCTGGCCTTCATGCTATCCATCCCTACCACGTAGCACAAATATCGGCGCAAACAGATCAAAGCGGTATTTGGTAGTGTATCAGCTGGTTTCTTCTTTAAGCTGTGGTATATTGTTACATTCAATTTCATTGGACCTTAAAATTGTCTTGAACCAATAAATGATCTATTTGAGCTAAATATATCACCAATATATGTGTTACGTTAAAGGTACTGAAGCTTACTGGTAATTAGCCCATATTTGGCCCTTTTTACCTACTAACTTACACTACCCTACACCCTTACAATCACAAACATCCATGGGTAGGACAGAAAAATTCCTGCCCCGTGTTGGATTGGAACCAACTTCCGGCCGCTCGTGCTTCCCTGGCAGCAACTATTCAACGCCGCCTTGGCCGCTCGGCTACCGTCAGCCCATGTGTTACGTTAACTTCAAAAATATTGAAGTAATGTTTCAATAATAGTAAAAAAATTCAATATTTATACATATAAAGTCGCACGACGTTCTTATTTTTTTGTGTAACATATGTTACTTCCTTATACAGGGTGTCCGGAAAGTAATGGGACCCAGCTTCAGCATAGCTTCCTGTGGTCAAATAGAACCAATTTAGACAAACTTGCTTAATCCAAAAGTACCTGGTTTAGAAGTTACAGGGCTTCAAAGAAATAAAATTGTTTTCTTGTTATGGGCATAATTAAGAAACGAAACGCCCAATCAAGTTCAAATTTGGTACAGTTATGTTTTAGATAAGTACATGCATTGTGAAGTAGTAAGTAGTGCCGCATATCGTAGGGGGCGCTCTTGGCAGTTTTTTTTACAATTAATTTTAATTGTATCTTTTTTGTTGGTCCTATTTTGATATGCTTGACTGAAAATTATGATGGAGAAATTAATTTTGCGTAGAAAAGCTATACTTGTTCCATGTTGATAAAATGCACCGTTTTCGGTAAAAACGCGTTTGAAAATTGCGGCGCATTAAAATAGAAATAAATTTTCTAATTTGATCAAGTTAAAAAACCCTTGTCAAACTGACGTTGAGATCAGTGGCGTAGCCAGAAATTTGACATGGGGGGGGGTTTAGTGAACAAAGTATTTCAGACTAGATTTTTTCAATAAAAAAAATTAAAAATTTTTAATAAATTGAAACAATAAAAAATAAATTAAAAAAATCTCATCATAAACATGTAAATAATAAACAGGTACGATCAATATTTGTTACAAAAATGACAAATAAAATTAGAACTGAGTTGCAGGCAGGGTTGACCTTTTGAATTTTAAGATACGGGATACATTATTTTTTTATTATATCAGTTGAAGAGGGGAGGGAGGTTAGCGCCCCAGGCGAAAATTTTGAAATTTTCAAGGTCAAATTGCTTAAAATAAGTCTAATCGCGTAGGGACGATTGGGGCAATCTAGCGTTTCACGATACCTCAGTCGTCGAATTGGGTGCGAGCGGGGCAAATTCTGTGACAATATTTTTTTTAGTAGTTCAGAATATTTTATAATTTTTGGTAAAAGTTTGAGCCCACAATATAACGAATTGCAAGATTGACTGTGCTTAACGCAGTGGTAGATTTGCCCAAACTTTGCTGCAGTAACATC
This sequence comes from Monochamus saltuarius, assembly GCA_025584915.1. NCBI lineage: Eukaryota > Metazoa > Arthropoda > Insecta > Coleoptera > Cerambycidae > Monochamus > Monochamus saltuarius. The sequence continues at coordinate 41,870,761 of CM046725.1, forward strand.
GATAGTTTCTTGAATATTTTCTCTTTTTGCAAAAAATTTTGTTAAAACTTGAGAAGATTTCGACATTTTCGCGTCTTCTATGCTCTTTTGTATTAGAGTGCTGTTTGACATCACTAAGGACACCGTGACTAATTGAAAAATCCTTTTTGCATACTAGACATCTTGCAGAAAAATTGTTTGAATCCTTTATTAGCCAAATATACTCAGTCTGCCACGTTGGTCGATAGCTGCAGAGGCGCTTTGCTTTTTTTGGTGGCGAGATGATCCTTTTCCGAGGTCTCCATTGTCCCTATTTTTGTCGTGTTTTTCTAAATATTTATCCATATCCTTTAATTTTTAAATGATTTAATGCAGATGAACCCTAATGTAAGGTTGCCGTAGGAGATCTAGATCACTGATCGCGTTGCTAAATCTTGGCGAATAGAGTGATTGCAGGTTTGTAGTGAGACATTACCTATATGACCCAACCAACCCAACCCATGGGGGGGTTCTGACCCCCAAAACCCCCCCGTGGCTACGCCACTGGTTGAGATGCTTAAATTAGATAAAAGTTTGATCAAAAGCCTGTCAGATTAATATTAATTGTTGTACTGAGTGTAGTTGTGTAAAATATAAATGTAGTGTGTAAATAATTTCAAATTGTTAGTAGTATTTTGTAAAATTTTGGATACATACCTCGACATAATCAGTTTTCCAACCCAGAAACAGATTGGATCGCTGTTTATTATCAAAATCAATTTAATGGAGGAGTTGCAGAAAGAAGGTACATTTACATGGAACAGGTACCTATAGCTTTTCTACGCAAAATTTATTTCATCGCTATAATTTTCCGTCAAGTGTATCAGAATAGGACCAACAAAAAAGATACGATAAAAATGAGTTACAAAAAAACTGCCAAGACCGCCCCCTGCGATATACAGCACTACTTACTCCTTCACAATGCTTGTACTTATCTAAAACATAACTGTACTAAATTTCAACTTAATTGGACGTTTCATTTCTTAATTATGCCCATAACAAGAAAACAATTTTTTTTGAAGCTCTGTAACTTCTAAATGAAGCACTTTTGAACTAAGCTAAGTTTGTCTAAATCGGTTCTATTTGATCACAGGAAGCTATGTTTAAGCTGGGTCCCATTACTTTCCGGACACCCTGTGTATAAAACACACCTGTATTCATCCTATTTATAGAATAGAATAGAATTTTATTCATACTAGGTACAAAAAACATTTGTATAGTACAAGTCAAAATACAAACATTGAGACAAGACAATCTAAGTAAATATAAACATAAAAAAAAACAAAAAACAATAAAACGTTACATATTTCAGTAATTAGAAATTCAAAACCCAACATACATTTCATTTGAATACTGACTCATTGATTTCTCTTAATTCATAAGGTTCCGCTCGTATCAGACATTCTCTTGCATATTTCTGAATATAGTTTAATGTATGACTACTTTTAATCTTAGATGGCAAACAGTTGTAGAAACAGAGGCACTTATAATAACAACTTTTCTCAAGAACTACTGTGCTATGCACTGGATGAGAAAGATCATCTCTATGCCTGGTCTCATACTCATGATTCTGGATGTTGTATGTGAATTTTGGTTTTTGCTTGAACACAAAAGTAATACATTCATACACAAAAAGAGCTGAAGCTGTCAACAAATTTAATTTTCTGAAATGCCCTCTGCAAGATTCTCGAAATCGTAGATTAGCTAAAATTCTTACAACTTTTTTGTACAATGAATATCTCTTCAATATGCAAACTCCCACAAAGTATGATCCCATATGACATCAAACTAAAAAATTGTCCATAATAGGCCGCAAGCAGTGTGCAGATCAACTACTTTTTTAATTCTTTTAAGGAATAATAAACAGTACTGAGACGCCCACATAACACTTTAACATGATCCTTCCAAGATAAATGCTCGTCAATGACAACTCCTAAAAATTTTAAACTTGTTACATATTTAACGGGTACATCATTAATATTTATTTGCATTGGATAATCCTGCTTATTTCTACTATGTTTAAACAAAATGCATTCTGTCTTGTCATTGTTTAATACTAATGAATTTTTTTTAAACCATTGCGAAATTTTTTGCATGACACTTTGAGCTTTTACTTCTATTTTCTTATAATCTTTTCCAAAAATTAGAATACTAGTATCGTCAGCATATGAGGTTACAAAAGTTGAGTCATCATTCACACATTTATATAAGTCGTTGATATATATTAGAAAAAGAATAGGGCCCAGCATGCTGCCCTGAGGCACTCCAAATACAATTTTACTACTGTCTGAATAATAGTTTCTTAATTTAGAATTGATGCACACACTCTGCTCTCTCTCAGTAAGGTATGATGAAAACTACTTACACCTCTTATGTCTATTTTTTCCAACTTAGCAAGAAGTACATCATGTCTTACACAGTCAAAGACCTTAGATAGATCCAAAAATATTCCAAGAACAATATAACCATTATCCAGATGATTAACTATTTTTTTTACAAAATCAAAAGTAGCTGTTATCGTGGATTTATTTTTTTGGTATCCATGTTGAGACATATTAATTATATTGTTCTTGTTCAAAAAAGGTATAAGTCTGTTCCACATAGAAATCTCAAATAGTCCCCGTTCTTATACAAAGGTTTAACCACTGCTAGTTTTAATCTTTGTGGGAATATACCCTTTCTTATGGATTCGTTTATTTTATAACACAATGGTTGAAGAATGAAAAAACCTATTTTTTTTAAGGATGATATTACTTATATTATCTTCTCCAGTGGAATACTTGTTTTTTAAACTTATAATAGTTTCTATAATTTCACTTTGTGTTATTTCTGACAAAAATATTGAATTTGCATTGGTGGTAACATAATTAAAATTCTCATTTGAAGGAGAATCACAAACCAAGGTACCAGCAATGTTAACAAAAAAATCATTGAAAATATCAGATGCTCACTGAGGAGAAGTTATTGTTACATTATTATGACTAATGCCATTAAATATTTGTTTTTTGACTTATTTTTTCCACTTTCTGTGTTTATAATATTCCATATGGTTCTTGATTTATTATCAGAATTTTGTATCTATATCAGTAGGTATGGCGTCGCTTGAGACCAGCCCCTCCACTTTCCTTTTAGGCCACGCCCCTCCACTTTCCTTTTAGGCCACGCCCCTCGCTCCTATCGACCAATCAGATTGCAGCATTATGGCGGGAAATTCAAACTGATTTGAAATTTGACAGTAGCGACCTAACCTAAGTTAAAACTGGCGGGAATTCAAACTGATTTGAAATTTGACAGTAGCGACCTAACCTAAGTTCAAACTGGCGGGATATTTAAAATTAGGCGGGGATATTCAAACTAAGGAAAAAGGATCTAACCTAACAGAAAAAACATGCCCAGTAACTACCTAATCTATCAGAAAAAAACATGCGCGGTAACGACCTAATCTAACAGAAAAAACATGCGCAGTACGTCACACACACAATTTTTTGCTAATAACTAAAATTTGAAAACTGATTTGATTGGTTCCTATCACGTGACGTTGTTATTTAAATGAAAAAAACTTTACTCTGTGCGCGATTTGAACCCGGGACCTCTCGCATGCAAAGCTGACGCGTTACCACGAGACCGCTATGGCTATTAACAAAAGGTTACAGTAACTGCGTAATATATGAATCAGAGAGCGCTTGAAGGCGTCCCACACCAAGCAGTCTGAGCTATAACAATGATATTAAATAGAAATATTTAAGATTTTACAGGTGCTAATTACAGGTGATATTAAATATGTATGAAAAAAACTGGTAGCGCTGGGAATCGAACCACAGACCTTTGTGTCAGAAGTGGCGGCAAATTCAAATTGGTAGAAGCGGCGGGAAATTCAAACTGATTTGAAATTTGATAGTAGTGACCTAACCTAAGTTCAAATTGGCGGGATATTTAAAATTAGGCGGGAAATTCAAACTGATTTAAAATTTGACAGTAGTGACCTAACCTAAGTTCAAATTGGCGGGATATTTTTAAAATTAGGCGGGAAATTCAAACTGATTTGAAATTTGACAGTAACGACCTAACCTAAGTTCAGACTGGCGGGATATTTTTAAAATTAGGCGGCAAATTCAAACTGATTTGAAATTTGACAGTAGTGACCTAACCTAAGTTCAAATTGGCGGGATATTTTTAAAATTAGGCGGAAAATTTAAACTGATTTGAAATTTGACAGTAGCGACCTAACCTAAATTCAGACTGGCGGAATATTTAAAATTAGGCGGGAAATTCAAATTAACGAGAGTGGCGGTACATTCAATCTGGTTTAAAATTAGGCGGCAAATTAAAATTAACGAAAGTAGCGGTAAATTCAAATTAACGAGAGTGGCGGTAAGTTCAACCTGGTTTAAAATTAGGCGGGACATTCAAAGTGACAGAAGTGGAGGGGATACAATCAATACACGGGAGTTTTACTGTAGTATACGAGGTCAGATATTCATAATATCATAAGACTAAAATATACTGTCTTCAAGATAATGAAATAATATATACAGGACGTGTGAAAGATTTTTTTTCTATAGAACTGGAATTTTTATAATTATATGTAAAGAATATGTATCAGACAATTAATATGTGTTCGATATACTGCATATGGAAATTATATAATTTATCTTTCTTAATGATTGTTTTAATAAAAAATGTTAGGTGTAGAATAAAAACTAAATGACTATAACGAGAATGTAGACACATCATAATATACCACATCTCTCTTAATTAAATTTCAATAGACATAAATGAGAGTAAACAAAATCGTATATTTGCGAATATATATAATATGTAAATGCTTAAAATCAAAATCAGTTGACGAAATCCATGTAAAATATTGATGATTAAACCTTCAAAATTAACCAGTTTAATCTTAGAAAATATCCAAGGTTTTTAAAAATTTGTTTAACCAATACCAGCATAATATTTCAGTTATGAAGATGTAAATAAATGTTAATTAGAAACTAACAGTTATTAACTATATTGTATGAAACAATGATAATGAAGTAATGTACTGCTATATGAATCGCCCTGTATAACATTACATAACATTTATGGTGTTAACAATATTTATACTTTAAATGAGTATGTACTACATCAAATATGTACAATCGTTTTCAATATTAATGACACACTTTTAAATGATTTTTGGCTATTTATTTGGAACTACTGACGTATTGATAATGAAATCTACTCAACATTCAACATTTCACTTATAATAGCTAAGACATGATAATAGTAAAGATCTAGCCAGACTTAAACCACACTGGATTTGAATATGGTCATTAAGAGGGAAAGCACTATTTAGTTCCCATCGTGCAGCTTCTTCATATTTTTCGATAATTTCATCCAAAGCTTTCACATACTATTCATTAGATTTTCCGCTAACTAGTGTTGGTGAGATGGAAAAAAGAAGTCACGTGACGAAAAAAAGGACAACAGCATAAACGTGACATAAATGTGACATAAACGTGACATAAACGTGACATAAATGTGACATAAACGTGACATAAATGTGACATAAACGTGACATAAATGTGACATAAACGTGACATGAATGTGACATAAACGTGACATAAATGTGACATAAACGTGACATAAATGTGACATAAACGTGACATCGTGATATAAATGTGACATAAACGTGACATAAATGTGACATAAACGTGACATCGTGACATAAATGTGACATACACGTGACATAAATGTGACATAAACGTGACATAAAGGTGGCATAAACGTGACATAAACGTGACATCGTGACAAATGTGACATAAATGTGACATAAACGTGACATAAGTGTGCCATAAACGTGACATAAATGTGACATAAACGTGACAGAAAAAAAGGACAACAACTACACAAAAACGACAACGATGACAGAAAAAAGATAACAAAAAGGATAACAAAAGGATACATACTACAAGTATATAGTCATTATATCACCGCGAGTAAATATGTATGTGTGCGATGTATGCTCCAAGGAGTTTGTAAATAGAAGTGAACTTAGTCGCCACGCTAACAAACATAAATCTAAAACATTTCCCTGTAACACATGTGGAAAGAAATTTACGAGACGGGACAACTTATTAACTCACAGGAAAAACAAGCATCATCAGCTAAATAATAGTAAACTGCTCGTCGACATGAAAGAACCAAACAGAAAATATGTATTAGGAATAGAAGATAGTATCCATTGTGAGAATAAAGAAAATGGTGAAGATTCTAATATACTGGTAAACGAGCTACGATATTACATCGAAGAATCTGGTTTCAGCATAGAACATCGTCTACGTAGGAATATTATTACCAAGTTACAAAATATGGGAATAAGTCAGTAACTTAATATATAATAATGTGAGCTACACTAAAGATCCTGAGAGAAGACTTCAGCAGTTTAACCAATCCAGAACCAACTTATACAACAAACAAGCCACATAGAATTATTAGATATACAGAAGGTTATATAAAACAGCGTATCTTCCAACGAAAAATACTTCACATAAATTATAATAAAACAGAACATTGTAAATTCATTGAAATTAAAACAGGGTTTCCATATGTCTGCAGTTCTTCAAGGCACATGACCAGTAGGATGTTTTCAAACCAAACTAGGGGGTCTTCATCAATACATAATATCTTTTTTATAATTGTAACTAAAGTATATGTTTCTTCAACGTTAGGCAGCGCTTGCACCTGGTTACACATGTCTCTGAATTTGGCTGCTTCGTAGCAGTAAGATATAAAATCATAGTATCCAATATTTTGTCTGTCACGTCTGCATGAGGAGGCGACTCTGTTGGTCTTTGAGGTTAGGAGTGCATTCTAAGCAGTTGCAGGCTCTCCCCAATCGCATTCTTTGGACATGTTTTTGAAATCGCTAAGTCACCTAAACCTGCGTTTATCGTACCAGCAGAAATTGATGTCTTGCTTTTACTGATAAATTATATTTCAGTAGATCATATAGTCTTAGTTTGCAAATTTATATTTTCCTCTCTGACATTTTTTACCGCTATGCACTAAAATGATGCACCCTTATTACAATTATGTCAATTCTCATTTTATTGTTGTCTGACAGTAATCTTAACTCAAAACAGTTTCTTTTATTAGTTTAACATACATGGGTAACACAAAATCTGTCTACTGAAATGGATATTGTATTACACTGTGCAACCAGTGACGTTTACAACCAGTTTATTAAACATTGCATAATTGAGACTGTCTGTAGTGAAATCCACAAACAAGGTAGTCTCTTCTTTATGGTGAAAACAATATATACTGAAGGAAGTGACAATACCAGAAACTGCTTTTAAGTGGTCACTTGAGATTGAAATTATGTCTTACCAATATACTAATACAGTATTGATAGAAAAAATTATCTTGGTGTGATTGTTTGAGAATACGATCAATATGTACAAAAAAAAGAAAGGTTAAAACAGTTAAATGGTGTTAAGGAATCAGTATATCCTTCAATAAAGATCGGATTTAAAATTTACTAGTTTGAGCTGATATTAGATAGTTTTGTCAGTAAATATTATCCATATATGCATTATTCAGATACTTACTGCTTTTTTCATTGGAGAATATCAAGTAATTATAAAACAATTATCTATTGCATTGATGGAGCTATTACAAAATCAACATATTATGCTAAGAGTGATACACTTCGACATCTGTCATTCAAGAAGAATCCAAGAAGATGTACTGGAAATTTTATTCATCGAAAAATCAGAATCAAAAATAATATTCAGCGGTATGACAAAACTAAGAATATTTCTAAGCTGTTTGTAGATATAAGAATTAAAGTGAACTGCGACTGAAACGCAAAATGATCAATATGTTAAGCACTTTTTAAATAACGAAGGGTAAAATTGGAGTTTGTAGATATTGAAATTAAGTCAGGACAGCTTTTGAGGAAAATTCAGTCAACAGTCAAACCCAAAAACTGTTAGAAACCCTTGTGAACTGTTTAGTATGTTCGCAGACTCTGGAATATATTTTAGCACACTGATTGTCAGCTTTTACCGATTGTAGATGTAGTTATAGTCGCATATGACGCAGTGCTGGTAAGATTAAAAAATAAAATGGTATTAATTATTGTGTATCAAGACCTGAGGACTTCGATGTATCCACAAGTGAATTTATTGGAGATATAATCGATGAATCAGAATCATTCAGGCTCGGACAGTCATATCGCATAATATGTAGGTAGTGAGTCTAAAAATACACTTATAAAGTAAAGTAAAAGGCATTTTCTTGAACTGTGAGGCTTCACAATTGGTAAATTTTGATTGTATACAAGATATGGTTCTTAATGGACTCCGGTATATGTCGCTTCTAAAAATATTTGGACAACAAAAGAACACGAGGTGAATATAAAGATTAAGTTTTGGGTATCATGTGTTTGTCTTATAATTTGTTATAATTAAATTATTACGTAATATTAATATTTGTATTACTTTGAAATTATATAAGTATGGGGAGTCTAATAAAAAAATAAATAATCTATTCCTGCATATTCTTTAACCTCCTCTCCTTTCATATCTGGCATTTTTAATTAATATACGTGTAATGTTTTATCAAAATCATTTAAATAAATTATAAATGCTTTCTTGATAGATATTTGTTTTATATTGCAGGTGGAACAAAGGTAATATATTTGCATTGTGAGTGTCATGTTACCGTACTACTATTACACTACTATTAATGTTGCTGATATAAAATTGTATCAAGGCCACCCATTGGAACTAAATTGTATATAATATTTCAAGAAGGTACAGTGTGTTAGTTTAAAGCTGTTTTACTGTGGATTCATTACTGTTTTTGAAACTATTTTTTAGTTTTAGACCCCCGTTTCTTATTGCTTTTATAACTATTTTTACCTGCTTACAACTGTTTTGGACAACTTTTTTGAGTTCTAACAGATTTTAAAACTGCAATGTAAATTGATACCTATGTGAAGGTCACAGGTTAATGAATGTATTACATCCGGTATTGCATCATTTCTAAACATCTGCATTTGTTCTATGTCAGCAAAAATTACTACTTTTATTTCATAACTAGCGTTATCTTTTCTTAATTTTGAAGATAGGATATAATACCATGTTAGTAATAAGTATATCATTTCTAAAAAATAAAATTCCCCTCTACCTATTTAAAGTGGTGGGGATTACTGCATAAAATAATGTTAGGAAAAAATTGAAAACAGTCGCAATCAAGCAGTGTTGTGTATACTAGTAAAAATAATATTCAGTTATAGTGTGTAACCAAACAAAGCCAGAATAATGTGGGCAGCTTACGTGAAAGAGATCGAAATAAAAGACTTGGATAGTGGTATTCGAAATCTACGTCAGACCATCTCAAATCTTAAGTTTGATGCTGATCATGAAGCCATTTATGGTATGGGAAACTTTTTTCCAGCAGAATATTGTGAAGAATTAGTTGAGAAATATGGAAAGGCGTTAGTATTGTGCGAAGATTATTTAAACGAGCAATGTACAATAGATGATGTTGTTAATGGTTTTATTAACTTGGACATGACGGGAATGCTTCATGATATTAAACATTTACTGCAGAGCCATTTAGCCAATAAAATTCCTGAACGCGAATGGGAACAAGAATCTGATGACCAGGAGGAAAGCGATGTAGAAATGAGTCAGCAATGAATCTGTATTAATATAATATTTAATAAACTTTGTTATCATAAAGTCGTTGTATTATTTCATATAAATTATATACGAGTATCACTACCAAAAAAAAAAATCAGTTTGTCTTTAAAAGCAATAACGAACGCTTCATACTTAATAGTTCTGCAAACAATTTGAAAAGTTCGCTACTTATACAGCGGTGTGTCATATTTCAGTTCATTGACCTACATCCGATATCATGTTTCGTCTAGAGAGCATCCGGTGTCATGTTTTTTCTATTAGGTTAGGTCCCTACTGCGCATGTTTTTCTGTTAGGTTAGGTCCCTACTGCGCATGTTTTTCTGATAGGATAGGTTAGGTCGCAACTGCGCGCAGTAACGACCTAACCTATCGCGCATGTTTTTCTGATACTGCACTGAATGCACATTGTCTACTCTCCTTATTAAAGACTTTCACACAAAATTGCTACATGCAGGACCTAGGCATGTCTTAGCTAATATTAGGGAAGAATTTTGGATTGTAGGTGGTAACCGTTTGTGCAATAAGGTAATCAATCAGTGCATTACATGTTACCGTTTTAAAGCCAATGCAATAACATCAATTATGGCTCCCTTACCTGAGCTTCGTCTTAGTCCAAGATACCCATTTGAGGTCACAGGCGTTGATTACGCAGGACCATTTAGTATTAAAAGTAAGGCTGGTAGGGGATTTCGATTGTCAAAGGCATATATATGCTTATTTGTATGTTTTACTGTAAAAGTGGTTCATCTTGAGCTGGTTCATGAATTAACGAAAGATGCATTTATGGCTGCATTGCGTAGATTTGTTTCTAGACGTGGTAAATGTAGTCTAATATATAGTGACAATGGAACAAATTTTGTGGCCGCGTCTCATGAGTCTCGTAAACTTAGCGATTTTTTTAGTTCAAATAGTAATGATATAGAGTTTTCTGCACATAAGGAGGGAATTGAGTGGAAATTTATCCCTCCTCATTCGCCTCATTTTGGAGGACTATGGGAAGCGGGGGTTAAAAGCGTAAAGTTTCATTTGAAACGAATAATGAAAGACGTTCACTTTACATTTGAGCAGTTTTATACGATCTTAGTTCAGGTAGAAGCAATCCTCAATTCTAGACCGTTGACTGCTCTCTCTAATTCACCGGAAGACTTAAACCCCTTGACTCCTGCGCATTTTCTTGTGGGCCGACCGCTACCAGCCGTTCCAGAGCATGACGTATCTACCGTTCTTGTTGGCCGCCTGTCCGTATATAAGCATATGCAGCAAGTCGTTCAACATTTGTGAAGTCGTTGAAGTAAAGAGTACGTTTCAGAGCTCCAGACCAGGTCAAAATGGCGTACTAACCATGACAAATTGCTAAAGGGAACCCTTGTCTTAATAAAGGAGGATAATCAACCACCTTTAAGATGGAAGATGGGTAGAGTAGAGGAGATGCACCCTGGGAAGGACGGAGTGTCACGAGTGGCAACAGTCCGTACTCAAAACGGGATCATCAGACGATCATTTTCGAAGATATGCCCTTTACTCATTGATGAGCACTAACTGTTAAACTCCTAGCTAAGTTTTTTCTAATATATTTTCAGGTATTAACAATATTGTGTGAAACTAACTACTCAGTAGACAAAAGCCCCAACCTGCGTTGAATTACACCCACAATATCTACCCATATATTCCTTATTATTAGGTTTTGTAACATTTTTTTACTGTTTAAGAAAGGTATTTTAAGCTAATATGTATCAAATCTCCTACAATTCCTATCAATGAAGTCATATGTATGTTCTCTGATACCAAACATCTAGGTATGCTAATGAACATCCACAGACAAAACTCTATTAAATAATTATCTAAAGAATTATCTTGTTTGTTTAATAACCGATAATCGACAACGACTCTATACTTTTTTTGATTATTGTGGTCAGCTTTCTTTCCGACTACTAAAAGAGGTGAGGACCACTCAGATTTAGCCTCTTCAATAATGCCTTCTTGTCGCATTTTGTTAACATGTCTGTGTATTTCGTCTTTTTGCGCGTGAGGTAATCTATATAGTTTAACATACACCGGAGACACACCTTCTTTCAAGCATATTTTTTGTCTATAAATATTTGTCACTGTTAAAGGATCACCATCTAATTGAAAAATATCCGCATATTTTGCACAAATTTTTTCAATTGAACTAAGTTCCTCAGTTGTTAATGATTTAGTATTTATCATATCCAAAACTTTATCAACACGATCGACAGATATTTTATTGCAATTGTACTGATATACGTTATAATTAGTTATACTCTCTACTTTCGGTCTAAAATTTCTTAATTTAATTTTTCTTTCATTAACATTCAATAATCTTACTAGAATTTTATTACCTTCTGGTTTAACTATAGCAGCTCCGACAAGCACTCCTTCACATACTTCCTCATTTTGAATTATACATTCATCAGTATTATCGGTAAAAAAATTTAATTACTTCACAACGGGGTGGTATTACAGTGTATTAATCAGTTTCAGATTCTAATGGTACAGTAATTTTTCTGTGGTTTTTCCAAAATGAAAATAAAAATTTCTCATAATCAATAATAACACCATATTTTGAAAAGAAATCCGAACCTAATACACCCTGTATATTAGAATCAAATTTGTCAACAATACAAAATTCATGATTTATTAATTGCTTATATGAAATAAATGTTTTGCTGAGCCAACTGAACGCGTTGAACCCGCAATTCCTTTAATTTTAATAATCTTAGATGTATCTATTTTATCCATATCTTTAACGTAATCACTAAATAAACAACTAATACTAGCTCCTGTATCACACAAAAATTTTAATTCATTCGCTCCGTACCGTACACACACATAGTTCATTCCATTCATACTTACATGCAATGCAATATTCTGTTTCGACTCGAAAAAACTTATTGCTATTATTTTCTACCTTATGCAAGTCATTACTACTATTACCAGCTGTACTTTCCGCATTTCCAGCAAAATAAGCCCAACGTCACGAATATCTACCGCTGTTATTGTTTACCGGACGACGTTGCGAAAATTGACGACCTCGACCTTTGATTTAAACAGCTTACATTTTGATTTTTATTGGTATTCCGATATGAATTATGTCTGTTACATCTACCAAAATTTTGAATAGTCCGCGTATGAAACAAATTAGTTACTTGAGAATAGTTACAGGTTTTTATTAATTCTTCTTCTTTAGCACTATTAATCGCATCTTTTAATTTACTAAAATTTCTTGCTTTATTATGGTTCTCAGTTCGCTATTTTTTAACCCGTTCGAAAAAGCATTTATAGCCAACTTCTCATTTACTTCTTGCAGAACTGTCACAACATTATCATCATCTCCCGCTTCGGCCAAAGTTAAATTTATGAATAAATGTTCTACAATTTTGGCATATTCATTTAATGTTTTATTGTCTTGTTTCACACTATGCAATTAAGTAGACATAACCGCCGCTGATTTTTTAGTTATTAAATGAGGTTTCATATCACGTATCAACTCATCAACACTATTATACTGCTTTTCTAATCGAAGTTTTGCGTTTTGGCTTATTTTAATTTTTAAAACATAATTTATTAAAAGATTTTTCCCTGGATTATCTAAGAATTCATTATATAATTGAATCGCATCGATTAATTGTTTGGTAACATCTTCAGTGTCATCCATTGTAGGCAATAAAGATGCTGCCGTTTTTAAATCAAATTTCTCACCCATATTTGAACTATTTCCAGCTGTTTCTACCTTTCTTTCAATTTCGATTTCACACGTTTTAGACTTAACTATTTCTTCTAATCTATTTACTAAAATATTACGAGACTTATTTTCAATTGCCCTAACATATTCTTTTACTTGTTTAATTTCCTCAGGTTTCCTAGATAACTTATTATATTCATCTCTTAACTCAGTACAACTATTTTCTAATTTCCCTAACTCTATTATCAATTTATGTACTCTATCCAACGATTTTCGACGAGGCTGCAGTTCTTTCTTAATATTACCTTGAAAGTTCCTTAACTGTTCGTATAACTGGATAAACTGCTGCAGTTCTTTATTCATCAGCCGCAATTAGTTCTCACTCACATCGACACAGTTCCTCTCTCGGTTACACTTCACGCACTATACACTCTGTAGATTCTGACTTCTGGTAATTTCTCGTCGTATCTTCTTCTCCAACATTTTCTTGACTTGGAACCAACAGAACACCATTGTAATTGCAACTATTAGTCCTCCTAGCACTATTATTAATCTCTGCTGCCCTAGTGATACTCCATTAAACGTACCATTCGTGACACTACCACTATTTCCTGCTTGACTTATAATAACTTCCTCTTTTGACTGACTGCTACCCATTTTTTCCCCACTTTTATATACCTTTATTTTTAATTAGAATTTACCAAACTTCCACACCGAACTAGCAAGATCGCCATGTAATGTCCCTGCTACCAGGGCTCAGGTTCTTCGGTGAGAAGAGGCAGGAAGCAAAGCAATCTCGCATTTTCCTAACTAATATCTATTTTAACCTTCTACTAGTAGGTCTACATGATAACTATACATTTCGAATAATGAACTTAAATTACCTTTACTGAAAACTACTTACTAAACAATATTTATAACATAACATGTATACTAATTACTTATTATTAATCGTAAACAGCTGTGCTGGACTGTTTCATATCCTGTTTCAAAGTTCAACTTATTGTAACGCATTTAAATTATGAAATCTATAAATTTATCAACGAATCCAGTACACCAAGGCTGTGAGCGGTCAGTCACAGTCTGAAAAAGGGGTTTAAATAATACTTTTAAAATATTTTTTTTCGGCGTAAATATGCATTATTCTTATTCTTGTTCTTATTACTATTATTACTCTTATGTAAAATAAGTTTTAAAAAGCACAGTAGATTATTAGATATTTAGTATACGAAAGAATGTGCCTATGTTGTGAAGCATAAACACTGGCGCGAATTTGTTTATTTAAAAGAGCTGGCTGTAACATTATCACCTAAAGACCATTCGAGTTATTTCTTAATTAGTAAAGCTTGTGAAAAGGTGAATTGTGAGCGTGCTAGTTATTTGCTGCTGTTTTATACACAGGTGAGTTTTTCACTGAGTGTCTTGGTTCTTATTAACTAATTGATAAATAAGACCTACAGAGTTATAACAGCCACGTAAGTTTTAGATAGGGTGGTACTGAACTAACTATCTTATGTAGTATGTAGTGGTCAAGGCTGCTTTGTCGGGTCCACAAAGGAGTGTGAGGGCCTTTGGTGGGTTGTGCATAATGTGTCGGAACGAGGGGCCACAGCCGTGGGTATACAAGGTGAGTCAGTTATAATGTCATTAATTTTAAGAGGAGATAGGGAATAATAGTATAATATGAATACGAGATTAAAAAAAATCTAAATGCATAATTACGTCGAAAATAAATATTTTCAAATCATTATGTAAACACCCTTTTCAAACTGCCACTGACCGCTCACAGCCTTGGTCGTTTACAGCTCACAGTTCAACTCGATGTCGACCTGATGCTGCATTGCCAAATTGAAATATTTTCCTAGTACTGACTATTTTAGAATTTCATATTTTTTCTTGCTCAGTTCAGCCAATAATAATTTAAAATGTTAATATTCAATGAAATTAAATAATAGTAATCAAATAATTCTATTAAAAATTGCAAGTAATGCGGTCCATTCAGGTTTTCCGGTAGAAAATACGGTCCAAACAAGCGATTCCCGTACACTCCTGCCCATACGTTGACAACAAATCGCCTCTGAAAGCTAAACCGACGACTAGCGTGTGAATTTTTGTCCGACCAAATGTGGCTGTTATGATTGCAAAGAAATTAGCTTGGTCACAGTTTAAAAAATATTTTACATTGAAATTACAAAACTTCAACGTATCTAATAATAAACCGAGTAATAAACATTTAGGTACATTACATAAAAAAACATATACCCAAAGGGTAAATTATTAAGAAGAGAAGATGAAAAGTGTTTCGTGTTTAAATACTATAGTAATAAAAAATCTTCGTGTTGTCGGCAAAAAAACTGTCCAAAACCGAAACGACACGCCTCTGATCTGATGTTCACGTAGTTTTTGTACTGTTATTTAACGACAAGGAGTAAAGCTAACTTTTTTATCTAGATACATGAATGAATTTTCCTTAAATATTAATAATTAATAAAAACAAATTTAGATAATAAATAAATATTTTCGAATGTTAGGTTATTACAGTTCAATAATTTTGATATTACGTGTTCACTACGTTTTACAACTGAATATGAATTTTTACTATTACCCGTAAGTACAATTAATTATTTAGTTTGTAGTTACGTACATCTAGCCTAGAAATGTATTATTTTTTAAGTAGTATGGTACTAACCTGTTTAAAATGCCAGTTCGAGTAAAGTTGCACTCATCCATCCATAGCACTTTATTAATAAAATTAGGTGGGCTGGGGAAATCAGCAGGTTCTAAAGCCAGAACTTTCTGAAAATGGTACGGGTTCAGTGAGTTTTCACGTAATATTCTGCAGATTCTTTAGGATATCCAATCGCCTTGAAATGGTTCTTATAGAAAAAGTAGGCTGCTTCTCAATTAAATTTAAAACAGCTTCTATCACATTTAAGTCATTTTGCCGGTGTCCAGCAAGTCCAGGCGCTGAAGCACTTGTATACTGTTAGGGAAACATCTCTGATATTCAGCAGCTGCGGCATGCATTTCGTAAACATTGTGAATTTACAACCAATACACGAGACCGAAATAAACAAACTACTACTTGTATTCTCTCCATCCCCCCTCCAAATGTGTGGTGTGATCTCCAAACTTAGGGGGAAAGAAATGCGGGAAATGCAGAAAGTGCGAATAAATGGTAGTAAATTTAAATAACACGCTGAAGTGTTAGACGATATTATGTATGTAAACTTGATATGGCAACGATGTTTCCTGCGGAATTCGATTGTAGTATGGCTGCGTCATCAGAAAGTTTGTAGCGTACCAGGAGCGTCGTATTACCAAATTTTATAGGTGAAAGTACTGGACCTGACTGTGCCATCCTAGGCCGCGCTCTCTGTCGGATTGAGCGGTCAGAGGCAAAGCAGATCCTTTGTTATTGATAAGATGGTGATTAAGTCAATATTTATAAGGCTTGTGCTAAAATATTGAAGGATGGGAAAACACAGACGCTTGGGTACCACGTGTTAGTGTTAGACAAGAGGTATAATGTGATAAGCGAGCTAGCCACTTATTGTGGTTCTTTTTCATAGGTCATTTAAGTAAGCACGTTCGAGTAGTGGTAGTAGTGGTGAGTGAAACATCAGCATTATATAATAAATATTGACTGTTTATAAGATAGTAGATTAGTTGCGCCATTGTTTCATGTTTTATGCCGAGGAGAGTATTTAATGTCGAAATCTTACATATCAGAAGTGGAATGTAAATTAATAAAAAACCGTTTTTATAAACTACCTCATTCATCATATTAAGTCTAAGTTTATTAGTCATTCATTCGTCGTTCGTTTTATTACACTCTCTATTACACTTATTATTATAAAAGAAAAATAAGTTACACATAAATGTATACAACAAATTTTCTTCTCTTCGCAAAGATGCTAATATGAGCAGCATGAAAATTCCATAGATTTGCTAAATCATTGGTTTTATACTCTTCATGAATTTCTGTCGTTTTAAAATGTAGGCCTGTTAACTATACAATGTATTGTCGCTATAACATAGTTTTAGTTTTATTTAGTTTAGGAAGTAGCAGACCAGTTACATCTCACATTCAACGATCCACTTGTATTTTATTTGCGGATGACACATTGTTAACTCGTGGTGGTATTGATGCGAGCAGGGGTGATCTGGATAATGCCAGTCTGTGGTTCTCTGCTAATAAACTGAAATTAAATATGGATAAGGCTCGTCACATTACCTTTAGTTCTAGTAAAGTATCTGTAATGTGAATTTATATGGATACGCGTTTAACTTGGGCTACTCATATCATTATTATTATCATTATCATTATTAGTCCGTTGGTGGAATAGGTATACACTTTGAAGTTTCATTCCTGCACTTTAGTGTGTTATTACGCAGAAATATACAAATTTATTTGTTAAAAGCTATAGTAGTGGTAATAGTTGAACAAAAAATTTGTCAAGTGAACCAAACAGAACTTATCGAATTAAAATCTAAAAGATTTGAGCGACTTAAAAACCAATAATCTGGAACAGTCAAATAATGTTGTACAGGAAATTTCGGGAAGGCAGAAAAGAAAATGTAATTTAATTTTCTTCGGAATAAACCACAGACTCAGGGAGCAGAAGATCGTGTGTTGATAAGGCCATTTTTACTGATGTTCTTGGTTCTGCTGATGGTTCATTACAAAATATTAGTTTCAAAATTACTCGGCTTGGGAAATATTCACCAAATAAGATCAGGGTCTCACTTGATTGTGAAGATTAGGTACCCCAAGACAAATTGATTATTATCGTCAAAAAAACTCTCGATGAATGAAAACTTAAGGGGAAATCAAATATAATAATTAAGTTTATTAATCGGTGCCCTAAAATTGTCAATTTAAACTAGTGGATTTGCCCAATTGCAGTGAACTGTCTAAATTATATTGTTACTATGAAAATGTACGAGGTCTCAACACAAAAATTACACAGCCCCACAAAAAAAAAAGTTCTGTGCCCGAGCTCTGACCTATGGTTCCCCATGTATTTATGGCTCCTGAAACCGATCCAGGGGTCGGTATAGCCCAGACGTTCCATATTTGCGCGCTACGGTAAAAAAAATGACTAAAATTTGACCATTACCTGGAAATAAGCGCAAAGCTTTATCTTCTTGCCATTGTCCAAACATGAATTAGTTGTTGACGTAGGAAGTATTGTAGCTCCTTTCTTTCTTTTTTAAATTTTCAATTTTTTTTTTACTTTTTTTTATTTTTTTTATTTTTCTTTATTTTATTTTTATGTCTATTCACTGTGCAATGCTACATTAAGAAAATCCTCTTAAATCAATTCGATCCTGAATACGGTGAAATCATGATTTTTTCTGGCAATTTGAAATTTTTTAGGACCAATTTTCTGCCAATTCGTGGCCCTCAAGTGACAATTGGGATGTGCGAGGTCCTATCCACCAACTGATTCATGTTTGGCACGGAGATAAAGCTTTGCGCTTATTTCCAGGTAATGGCCAAATTTTTGTCATTTTTTGACCATAGCGCGCAAATATGGAACGTCTGGGCTATACCGACCCTGGGATCTGTTTCGGGGGTCAAAAATACATGGGGAACCATAGGTCGGAGCTCGGGCACAGAACTTTTTTTTTGTGTGCCTGTGTATTGATTTTTACAATTCGGTGACAATGTGTGAATTTGGCCTTGTTGTAATAACTATAGTCTCATTGCTGCCTATTTCTGGTCATATATTGCCCATGGCAGTGGCGTAGCCAGATATTTGACATGGGGGGAGGGGTTCAATGAACAAAGTATTTCAGACTAGATTTTTTTAATAAAAAAATCTCATCATAAACATGTAAATAATAAACAGGTACGAACAATATTTGTTACAAAAATGACAAAAATAAAATTACAACTTAGTCGCAGGCAGGGTTGCCACCTTTTGAATTTTAAGATACGGGACACATTATTATATTATATCAGTTGAAGAGGGGAGGGAGGTTAGCGCCGCAGGTAAAAATTTTGAAATTTTCAAGGTCAAATTGCTTAAAATAAGTCTAATCGCGTAGGGGTGATCGGGGCAATCTAGCGTTTCGCGATACCACAGTCGTCGAATTGGGTGCGAGCGGGGCAAATTCTGTGACAATATTTCTTTTAGTAGTTCAGAATCTTTTATAATTTTTGGTAAAAGTTTGAGCTCATAATCTAACGAATTGTAAGATTGACTATGCTTAACGCAGTGGTAGATTTGCCCAAGCTCTGCAGTAATATCGATAGTTTCTTGAATATTTTCTCTGTTTGCAAAAAATTTTGTTAAAACTTGAGAAGATTTCGACATTTTCGCATCTTCTATGCTCTTTTGTATTAGAGTGCTGTTTGACATCACTAAGGCCACCGTGACTAATTGAAAAATCCTTTTTGCGTAGACATCTTGCAGAAAAATTGTTTGAACCCTTTATTAGCCAAATAAACTCAGTCTGCCACGTTGGTCGATAGCTGCAGAGGCGCTTTGCTTTTTTTGGTGGCGGGATGGTCCTTTTCCGAGGTCTTCATTGTCCCTATTTTTTTCGTGTTTTTCTAAATATTTATCCATATCCTTTAATTTTTAAATGATTAAATGCAGATGAACCTTAATGTAAGGTTGCCGTAGGAGATCTAGTTCACTGACCGCGTTGCTAAATCTTAGCGAATAGAGTGATTGCAGGTTTGTAGTGAGACATTACCTATATGACCCAACCAACCCAACCCATGGGGGGTTCTGACCACTATATCTAATTTTAATAGGTGATATAAATTTGGATATGCAATAATATTTTCACCATGTATGGATTGCAATATTATATAACTGATTCCACTAGAGTTGCTGTTAATACTAGTTCATGTTTGGATAATGTTATATGTAATTTGAATCCAATGGAATCTATCACAGGAGTTTGTGACCCCCTTGTCTCCGATCACCTTGCTGTGTACATTAAATTAAATATTCTTTGTGAGATGCTATCTCAGGGGAGTGTTATTAAAAGAGTTTTTAATATGTCTAATGTAGATAAATGTGTAAATATATAGTAACGTGAATACTGAATGGATTGATTTTTATGCGGCTGATCTAGGTGCTGACCAGTTGTCTAGAGTTTTGCTTGATTGCTTATGTAATGCGCGTGACGAGTGTTTTCCTGCCAAAAATGATACTCAAAATAAATCTAGTATAGGTACATTGATTTAACGACAGACTTCGCGCAATGAGATCTCAGTTACGAGAAATAAAGCGACGGTTTAAGGTTACAAAATCAGTAGATAATTGGACTATATAATGAACAAAGAAGGAACTACCTATATGCACTGAAAGAAGAAAAGTACAAATATTATGATGAATTCATTAGTTCTCCTGACAATGGAAGTAAAACTATGGAATATTATTAAACAAGAGATACTCAATAAGAACAACTCTTTCGTAACGTCTTTGTCTCCTCTGAACTTTAATGAGTTTCTTTCTACGATCTATGAAACCACTACTTGTAATATTGAACCCTCCAATACTCATCCGCAATTATACATCAGTAATATTCAATGTTCAGTCACACCATTCTTTATAACATCCATCATTGTCTCGTATGTCAGACAGTCTATATTAAGGTTAAAATATTCAGCTTGTCTAGAGTTCCACGACTTGAATAGTCGTGTCATGAAGACCTCCTGTGATGTTCTTGCTAAACCTTTGACTCTGCTATATAACAAATGTATTGAGGAAGGTATTTGGTAAATATCAAAAGTTCTCCCAACTAGCTTTTAAATTGTATAACAAATTTATGAATATTTATAGTCAAGTTAACATCAAATCTTTGAACTGTAATACTTTCCAGAAACTAGAGAATATTATTAATATTATATTGTTATTGGTATTGTTATTGTCAACAACTTATGTAAAATTTGGTTAACTAAGTAATTTCTGGTAAAAGGAAAACAACTATTGTTACGATACATCAGGTGCATACCGCCTACACTAAATGAAATGACTTTACACACGCCGATTTTTTCATATATGTATAAGCGAGTTTTAGATCTAACTTCAAGAAAACACTGTTCACAAAAGGCTTAAATGAGATGTGTTTCAATGTCAAGTACAATATTAAATATGATAAGCTTCTAAAATGAATTTATAAGAATTTAATGAATAGTATTTTTATTTTAATATATATATATTTTTTTTTTCCTATCTTTTAAGTAGAATGTTCTATCAACTGAAGTCAGTGTCAGTTTTTATTATTTAAAATTAAAATAAAAATCTCTTATTTTAGAAAAGTTAATAATGTACTTTTTTAGAATTCCGAAAAACTAAAATGTTGCAGTATGACAGAGCAGCATTATTTGACGACTTTGCATTTTTATCCGAAGATAAATATGATTTTTTGCCATTTGAAATAGCAGATAATACCTTTACAGTGGAAATAAAACCAAAACAAGGTTGGAGAAATTTGAGTGAAAGAAATTTTCCAAAGTGCTTATTCTGTATGAATCAATATTTGAAGGTAACTATAATTGTACGTTAATAGAAATATGAAAATAAGCTGCAGTACAATCTTTGACATAAATTTGGACTGGTTACATATCTTGCCTATTTACTCCAGTCAAAATAAAAGGGGGTGGCCACTTTGCAGCAGCAATATGTTGGTATTCCCGAAGTTTAACTTTTCGCGTAAAAAACAATTCAGATATTAATTTTCCGAAATATTTGGCCCCACTTTGAAGGCCTGTAACTCCGCCTGTGTGCAACTTTGTATATAGGTATGTTTGGTTAAATTGCAATATTTTCGGATCCCCTACATGAACCTGCTCTATGTCAGTTTTTATGCAGAACACCCAGTATATTTTCATATTCTAACTTGTACAAGGACTCTCACGACAACCTTAGGTTAATGATATCTAGAAAATTAAATAAGATATACATTTTAAAATTGCAATACGAGGTATTTCTGATATGTATGTTTTAAAGAAAATACCTTTAATATTTGGCTACTTCGTGAAATACCTGAAGTAGTCGACAACTTCTTTATTTCTATATTATTGTATTTTTGGAAAGAGCATAACATTTTCATTTGAAATCATATATTCAGTACCTAAACCTAGTCGTTTAAGAGTTATTTTAAATTTAAAAAAAAAATTAATAATTTATGAAGGGTGTAAAAAACTGTTTTCATTTAATAGTTTGACATAAAATAAAATCTTAAGGTGCTGGAGATTTTGTATTTAATAGAAGTTAAAACATTTTCAGATTATATTTTACCAATTTCAATAGAACACCCTATCTTTATTCGCTTCAAGTTATACAAAATAAAATTATTTTTCCCCTGATATAGAATTTGTAAGGGTTAAAGTCACTATTTTTTGTTTGAGATTTCTCCTATCTTTTTATTTGCTTACACGCACTCACAAACGGACACACAGTTATTTTATTAAAATAAGGTAATAAATGTAATATTTTAATAATTAATTTCTTTGTTAAATCTAAGAGCGTCGATTACAATGCCTGGATCCTGAGGGCCTATTGATATCCAAATATGTAGAAATAGATTAGAACTTCATAACTTCTTTGACCTATCTGATAGCGAAGTCAAATTTCCCGGGCCCACGCCTTTTTAAGGGCCCATGCCCGGGTTCTCTTAAGTATAATTTTGCAATTACAATTTTTTTGAAACGTAAGTTATATTAGTGTCCCAATGACTCTATATTATTTTTTATCAAAGTTCCTTTATTAATTTATATAACATTTATACTATATGTCTTATTATGTATGTTCAGCTAAAAATTATAATTATATAAACGCGCTTGCATTTACTGTAATCAGTTCAGAGCAATAAACAATCAAGTAAACATCTCCAAGTGCTTCACTGTGTTCGGTTCCAACCTCCCACATCACTGGCGCAGTCGAAAAGGCTGAGGGGAACGAGAGTGCTTCGTACATCGCTATCAGTGGTGCCACAAAAGCTATCATCGTTGCATTCCAAGTCACCTTCAGGACCCTCCGGAACAACAAAGTGAGTACTCAACCCGTCTTACTTGTCCATTATTTCCTCTGTTCTCGCATGCCCGATTGGCATAACCTGACACTTTGTCATTTAGATTTAAAAAAAACCTGATACTGTCTGTTTAAGTTAAGTCACCGATCTAATTTGATAATTAATGTAAGGCAACCGCACAATTCAAGGTCACAACTCAACCATTGTTCATTGTATCGTATTTCATACACCGCATTGCTCACCTAACTAGATAAGAATAATAACGAAGCTCTTATTACAAACCTAAAGCTAATTCAGTACTTTTATTTTAAAATTTATGTCAACAAGTAGACACAGAGTTCAAGACGCACATCGAAATTTATCAGCTATGAATTCCTCAGAACCAAATGCAGTACAAATACAGCAGCGTTGTCTAGACACTCAATTATTAAAATTATATATTGACACAGTACCAATTTTTGATGGAAACAATTTGGTATTACATTCTTACTTCGAAGCAGTACGAGGTACGTTCGTAAATTTTTCAGACGACCAACATAATGTTACACACAATTTAATTTTACAAGCCGTAAAAAATAAATTACCACGTAGGGCACAAACTTTAATCGCAAGTCAAACTGATTTAACAACTTGGAATCAAATTTAACAGTTATTAAAATTAACCTTTGGCGACAAATGCGATTTACAGTATTTAACTCACCAGTTAACATCAATGAGACCTCACAAAAACGAGAGACCATATGACTTTGGACTTAGACGACAAGAAATTAGAGCCACAATTATTATCAAAATTAATGACGATTTCCGAGATATTCAAATGAGAGATTTGCAAATATTAAATTATAATAACATCGCAAAATCTATGTTCATTACAAACTTGCCATTCCATATCCAAACTATTATTATAATGAAAAATCTTGCTACATTGGAAGAAGCTTTAAATCAAGTACTAGAAGAAGAAGAATTTCAAAATTTTGCTAGATTATACCAAAACAAGCCACCAGCTCAACCTATCTTTAAACTAATTCAAAATTGTGGAAATAATAAATTTGTAAACCAACCTTCAAGCTCGAATGCAATTCCACCACAATTTAGAAATAACCAACCTTTTAATTCAAATGCAATTCCACCGCAATTTAGAAATAACCAACCTTTTAATTCAAATGCAATTCCACCACAATTTAGACAACCCTCGACCACGCGAATTTAAACAAAATTTTGCTAGCAACAACCAAGCTTTCGGTACTCAACCTAACAACAAAAATGTTTGGAAACCAAATCAAAAACAAAATTTATACAAACCTACACCAATGTCAACAACTTCACGACTAACTAACAACAGTTTTACTCCCAAACCAATGTCCGGCGTAAACCAAATGCATAATACAGAGATTGAACAAGAATCGCCATACGCAACGGAACAATACCATTATAACTTGACATACCAACAAGAAAGAAACGAAGATGCCACACAATACGTACAAGAAGAGCCAGAATTCAATATCGACCAACATTTTGAAGAAACTGAAGATTCGAATTTTACCAATGCCGAGCCAACAGAATACCCGACAAAAATGCCATCAATGCATTACCATACATTAATATTAAATTTAAAAACAGAACTTAAATTTTTAATTGATACCGGCTGTTCATTTACAATAATTCGACCTATGATAGTAGAAAAAAATTATTCAAATACAATTTATCATGACCCAACTACATTACAGACTTGTGCAGGACAATAGTATATTACATACCGATGAGGGAAGTGTTTCATTACTGTCGAGAGATTAACTATAATCTCGAGATATTAATGAAAACTTCCCTCCGAGGTATGTATACTATTTTATTTACAACCACATCGTTAGTTGAAAATTCTATTTCATATTTTTAAATGTAGTAAAAATGCCAAAATATGCGTAATTTTATTGTTTTGACACCATTCAAAATTGTGCAGGTTGCGTTGAACAAATATGTACAGGTGGCAGGGCCATGCCTAGCAACGACGCATGACAGATACAAACAATTTTGAATTCTCGTTCGATCCTTCAAATTTGCGGCTGAAAAAATGTTGTCAGATAGCGAGAGTGAAGATTATTTGCCAGACGGAACTCCATCAGAACTAAAACAAGCTGCTGAAAAAACAGAACAAAGTTTACTTCCTGAAAAAAGCAGGGGGCGTTACGAAAAAGCCTTCAAGGTTTACGAAAATTGGTGTTTAGAAAAAAATACTAAAAATATTGCTTCAGAAACAATCTTGATGGCATATTTTAGTGACATGGCAAAGCAAAAAAAGCCATCTACTCTTTGGGCTATCTACAGCATGTTACGGGCCATGCTAGTATACGAGAGAAGATTGATATATCTAAATATAACAAGCTCCTTGCTTTTTTGAAACGCCAGAATATAGGCTTTAGGTCCAAGAAATCTACTACCTTTACCAGACAAAATATAGGATTTTCTAAGCAAAGCACCCCAAGAAATCCTATCAAGGTGAAATTTTCTTTTTAATTTTTCTATTTGGTTTTAATTATTTTAGGTTGCGCTTATAATAGGTGTATCTGGAGCATGCCGCACTGATGAATTATTAAAAATGAAAACTACGCATATTGATATATTAGAAAAGAAAATTTCTATTGAAATTCCGGATACAAAAACTTATAAAAGTAGATCATTCATGATCACTGAAATAAACTGGATAAAAATTGTGAAAGAATTTATCCAGGTACGGAAAGATATAAAAAATGAGAGATTTTTTATTCAATATCGATCGAGAAGAGCTCGAAATCAGCCTTTTGGATACAATTCTATCTCTAAATTTCCTTATAAAATAGCCTGCTTTTTAAAACCTCCTAAGGCAGAAACGTACACAGGTCATGCTTTTAGAAGAACGGCGATGCTGGTTAATAGCGGAGCAGATATTCTTCAATTGAAGCGCTTAGGGGGCTGGCGGTCTAGTACAGTTGCAGAAAGTTATGTGGATGAATCTGTAGCTAACCAAACTAAAACCGCAAATATGATATCCTCAACAACTTTGCCATCGTCCTCCTGTACCAGTTCAAACGGTCTACCTCCTGCTGTTAACTTCACGGGATCTGACAGTAGACATGAAATAACATTTTCTAGTAATGAAATTTCAAATCATCAGGGAGGTCTCTTAAATATTTCGGTTAAATCCTATAATAAGTCAAATATTACCATTAATTTTAATAAATAATATATGATAAATTATTTAAATGTTATTGTTGTTAATTAATTGCCCTGTTGTTTCTATATAAGAATTTGTTCAATAAATATATTACTTAAATAAATATTTTGCTTTATTGAACGAGTGAGGGAAATGAGTGAGGGAAATGGAAGAGGGAAGTAGACGTAGGTAATGTGACACTTTCAAACCTTCAATGACATTAGTAATGTCAAAATTACAGGTATGGTTGTAAATAAAACACTTTACATAGCAACCATTCCACCTTTTCAAGAATTTAATTCACAAATACCAATAAATTGCATATTACACGATTTTCATGATTATTTTGATGGACTTATTGGATTACAAGATTGAATTAATGCTAAATTAAACATAAACCTTTCAGACCAAGTTTTAGAAAATGATTCTGTCCGTATTCCATTACACGTTCGCGAAGACTTTTTCTCCAGAAGTTACAATCTAAATCTTTTAGAAATTAGAAACATAAAAATGCCTGTTGTGGTAGAAAATGGACCTGTACTAATACCTGAATATCAGTCAAATTTATACTATATTCCTGAAACTTTATCAACAAGTGAAAATTACTTTGCAGATGTAGAAGTCCACAATTTAACAAATTTAAATAGACTTGTTACTTTTACTGAACCTCAAAAATCAGAACCATTTAATGAATAAAATTATGATATTTACAATTACAAAATTATTCCCCTAGATCAAAAATATTCCCATGTCAATATAAAAGATTATATTAGAACTGACCATATGAATGAAGAAGAAAAATCTGCTATTATGCATATGCACAGAATATTCGGGCCTTTTCCAAAAACCTGATGAAAAATTGCCCTTTATAAATACAATCAAACATGAAATTAAAACCAACGACGAAAATCCTTGTCATACAAAAACCTATAGATCCCCCCACATATCTACAAAGACGAAGTGCAAACTCAGCTATCAAAAATGCTGTCCGACCAAATAATCAGACCAAGTATATCCCCGTGAAGCTCACCTATTTGGGTAGTCCCTAAAAAATCTGACGCCTCCGGTAAAAAGAAATGGAGAATTGTGATTGACTATAGGAAGTTGAACAAAAAAACTAGAACAGACAGATACCCCATACCAAATATAACATATATATGTTTCATTTTTCGAGCCGTCGAGCAGTTAACTTGTCTGTGTGTACTGTGCCAGTTTTTGTGAAATAGCCAGCGACTATAAGTATTTTTAAGTGTTTCTTCTTAAGAAAGTAGAATTTCCATAGACTGCTAAATCATCAGCAAATTTGGGCATAGACTATAATGCTATTTTAAGTGCATAATTAGGAATAATATAAGCAGTGTACTTCGCTGAAGCAACTCAGGTTGGAATTTTTTACCTTGCACGGCTGATAAGCTTCCTTTTTGCTGTTGAGTTTTTGGTACATTTCTTATTATTGTTTACAATGGGCTATGATACATGTACACTGTGTGCGAAAAACATAACACGGCAAACTCCTTCCGTACAATGTACACAGTGCAAAAAGCTTTATCACTCGGGATGCTTGCACACAGCAATGCCGGATATAAGTAATTTACCTGGCATTTGTTGGACAAAAACCACCCTTGTGAAAAAAAGCCATCTGGTGTAGACACTAACATGAAACTCCTTTTGGAAAAGCTAAATAACATTCAGTCTGATATTTCGGAAGTAAAACATAAACAAAGAGATATCGTCGCTTCATTAGAATTTTATGGTGGCAAAATAGATGACTTTGCTAAGAAGATCATCGAATTTGAAGAAAAAATCGTTGTGATTCCATCGATGCAGAAAGACATTCAATCAAACAGTAGTGAGTTAACAGAATTAAAATCTCAAGTCGACCATCTCCAACAACAACTTAGAATGAATAACTTAGAAGTAAATGGTGTTCCAGAAATTCGGCAAGAAAATACTTTGGAAATTATTAAACAATTGTTTGGTACCCTTGGAATTAATGCTTCCCATACAATTGATACTTGTCATCGGGTGCCGCATAGAAATTCGAATAATAAACATCCAAAGTCCATTATAGTAAAACTATACAGTCGAGCTCAGAAGGATGCCATTCTTGGTTCTATTCGAAGTCGTAAAGGTATTACAGCAGAAGAAATAGGTTTTAATGAATGCAAGAATAAAATTTTTATCAATGATCATCTTACTCCAAAAAATAAATTACTATATAAGACTACACGTGACATCTGTAAGATTAAAAAGGCGCGCTGTTGGACTAGAGACTGCAAAATTTATGTCAAACATCCTAAAACAGAAAAAAATATTGAAATCTCAAACGAAGACACGCTGCATAAAATATTTAATAGCCTGTGATTGTTTTTCTCCATTTATAATTTTAAAGAATAAGTAATCTACCCAATTTGCCAAATTCGATTTTGCTGTTGCATATCAAAATGTACGAGGGCTTCGTACAAAAACAGAAAATTTTTTGCTCTCAACCATTCCAAGGACAACAGACGTGATTTGTGTGACCGAAACTTGGTTAAATGATAATATAAATTCTTCTGAACTTTTTGATAATAAATATAATGTTTTTCGTAAAGATCGTGACAGACTTGTGAGTGGTAAGTTGGATGGAGGTGGGGTACTCATTGCAGTTGCCAGCCAGTATGAAGCGATGGAAAGATCAACTTGGTCCTGCAACGGGGTGTGCGAAGATCTGTGGGTGAACATTACGCTAAGCAAAACAAAAAGTCTTCACATGTGTTGTGTATACGTTCCTCCTCACGCGAGTGTTGAAAATTTGAGGGCTCACTTATTAAAAGTTACTGAAATAGTGCAGAATTATAAAGATGACTATTTTTTAGTTGTAGGTGATTATAATATTGCGGATATTGTTTGGAATTACGATAATGTAAACAACTCTTACACTGCTTTAAACACAACTAACGGCTTTGGAGAATGCCTTGTCGATTCTTTTAATTTTCTAAATTTTTATCAATATAACGGCATTCATAATATAAGAGTTAACCTTCTTGATCTCGTTTTCAGTTCAAAAAATGACGTTACAGTAGTGGCCTCAGATTTACCTTTTGTACCTGAAGACATTTATCATAAATGCATTGAAATTTATTTTTGTGTGGATATTCATAATTCAAATTTAAGATTTAAAAATTCTTTTTGTAAGTTAAACTTCTTTAAAGCTAATTATGAACTCATTAACAGTGAAATAGAAAAAGTTAATTGGGATAATGAATTTTTTAAACTGAATGTTGAACAATCCACAATGGTTTTCTATAATATAATAAATGGTATAATTTCAAAATTTATTAGTAAAAAAAATATAAACTATAAATTCCCTGTATGGTATTCAGTCCAAACTAAGGCTTTGTTAAAGGAGAAATCTAAGCTACATAAACGCTGGATTAAATATAAAAACATACTCGATTATCAAGAGTTTTCTAGCGTTCGTAAACAAGTAAAATTATCTATTAAAACTGACTTCAAGAATTATGTTAATAGAATAGAATCTGATGTCGTCCGTAACGTTAAAAATTTCTGGTCATTTATATCCGACAGACGTAAAACTGTTCCTAAATTTATACATTCAAATGATAAAGTATATTCGACAGATGCAGACATTGCCAATGCGTTTTCTCAGTATTTTGGTTCCGTCTTTGAACCCTCTACATCATCATCATCCAACGTTCGTCCCGTTACTTCGGTAAACGCAGTGGTCATTAATACTATAACTGATGTGGAGGTAAAGAAGCAGATAAATGAATTGAATATAAACAAAGGGGCTGGGCCGGATGGCTTACCTCCTATATTCATAAAATCTTGTGTAGAATCCATTTATTATCCCTTGTTAATTATTTTCAACAAATCATTGTCGGAGGGCATCTTTCCCAGTGCTTGGAAACGTGCTCAAGTTGTTCCTATTTTAAAGGGAGGTAATAAAAACATTGTGTCAAACTATCGTCCAATATCCATGCTTTCGGTACCGGGTAAAATTTTTGAAGCCATAGTAACAAGTGAATTATTCTTTTAAACAAAACATCTTATTAGTGAACATCAACATGGTTTTTTCCAAGGTCGTTCAGTTACAACAAACTTAATATCATTTGTGCAATCGACTATTGATAGTATGAGTAATAGGAAGCAGGTTGACGCGGTGTACACTGATTTTTCCAAAGCCTTTGATAAAATTCATCATAACACACTTTTGGTAAAATTGGAAAACATTGGTGTACACGGCAACCTGCTCCGATGGGTAACATCTTATGTTCAAAACAGGTCACAGTGTGTTAAAATTAACAACGTTACATCATCTTACATAAATATAACCTCAGGAGTACCCCAAGGGTCACACCTAGGACCGCTGCTTTTCTCGCTATTCATATATGATATCAATCAATGTTTCATGTATTCTAATTATTGTTTATATGCAGATGATTTGAAAGTCTATAAAACAATTAATGATATAAATGACTGTACCAATTTTCAATCCGATTTGTGTAGATTTCAGAACTATTGTAAACTCAACAAATTGTACCTTAATATTGATAAGTGCCATTACATAACATTTTCTAGACTAACAATAAATTACCTGTTTCCTTATCATATTAACAATACGTTACTTACCAAAGTCAAATCTGTCAAGGATTTAGGTATTATGCTGGATTCAAAACTCATATTTGATACACATATTGAAAATATTACTAGAAAAGCATATAGGAACTTGGGCTTTATTGCTAGAAATACTAAATCGTTTACTAGACCGGCATCCGTCATATCTTTGTATAATTCTCTTGTTCGTAGTCACCTTGAATTTGCTAGTATTGTGTGGAACCCAAATTATGTTAAATATATAGAACGGATTGAAAAAGTTCAAATAAAATTTATTAACATGTTAAACTACAGGTTTAATAGACATCTGCATTATAGACCTTATGAAATCAACTTAAAACACTATAGAATATTAAACTTATCCTCTCGTAGATTAATATCGTACGTTTTATTTTTACACAAACTCCTAAATAGTAATATTGACTGTGATTATATTTTAAGTAGGCTTAATTTTAACATAAAGCTTCGTACAACAAGATCGACAAATTTATTTTATTTAAATGTAAATCCTAATAATTATAGTTGCAATTCACCTATTACTTTAATCCAGAAAAACTACAACGAGTATTTCAGTCACATAGATTTGTTTGATAAATCATTTAATCAAATCAGGCGCTGTGCTATTAATGTTTTTTGTTAAAAATTTGTTGCCATTTTTTTATGTTTTTTAGATTATATGTTTTTTTCTTTAGATATAAGTTTGTTTATCACCTATGAACATTTTCTTTTTTACACATAAGTACATATGTTTCTTTTTTCATCTTTATTTTTTGTATACAATGCACAT
This sequence comes from Monochamus saltuarius, assembly GCA_025584915.1. Lineage (NCBI taxonomy): Eukaryota > Metazoa > Arthropoda > Insecta > Coleoptera > Cerambycidae > Monochamus > Monochamus saltuarius. Next base: position 41,902,773 of record CM046725.1, read on the forward strand.
AGTTATATGGTTAATGTAATCTTAAGTGGTATCCTATAATTGGAATTTCTATAGAAATTCTGTTGGATTCCCTTTATTGTAAATAAATAAATAAATAAATAAATAAATAACAGACATATTGGACAAACTAGGCAGAAGTTGTTATTTCACCACTCTAGACCTTGCTTCAGGATTCCACCAAATAGAAATGTCACCCGAATCAATTTCGAAAACAGCTTTCAACACAGAGCATGGCCATTATGAATTTCTCAGAATGCCCTTTGGACTAAAGAATGCCCCAAGCACTCCAACGCGTGATAGATAATGTCCTTCGAGAACATATCAATAAAACTTGTTTAGTATATTTAGATGATATTATTGTTTTTTCGACCTCATTACAAGAGCACATTAATAATTTAAAACGAATTTTCCAAACTCTAAGAAATGCTAACCTCAAAATCCAACTAGATAAATCGGAATTCCTCAAAAGGAACGTTGAATTTTTAGGACATATTGTCACCCCAGATGGAATCAGCACAAATCCAGCTAACATAGAAGCAATAAAGAAATTTCCTGTACCAAAGACTCATAAAGAAATAAAATTATTCCTCGGACTATTAGGTTACTATAGAAAATTTATTAAAGATTTTGCCAAATTAACAAAACCTTTGAGTCTAAAGAAAGACCAAAAAATTGAATTAACACCAGAATATGTCTCATGTTTCGAACACTGTAAAACACTACTATCTAATGAACCCGTTTTGGCATATCCAGACTTTGAAAAACCTTTTGATTTAACCACAGACGCATCCAATTATGTCATAGGAGCTGTGTTATCACAAGACAACATTCCAATAGCTTACGCATCTAGGACCTTAAATCCTGCAGAGACCAACTATTCAACAATAGAGAAGGAGCTACTAGCTATAGTATGGAGCTGTAAATATTTTAGACCTTACATTTACGGAAAGAGATTTACTATATACACTGACCATAAACCACTCCAATGGTTAGCTAATTCAAAATCACCAAACACCAGATTAATAAGATGGAGACTGCATCTTGAAGAATTCGACTACGAAATAAAATATATATATATATATATATATATATATATATATATAAGGAAAATCAAACTATGTTGCAGACGCACTTTCGAAAGTCAAAATTAACAAAGAACCACACGAAATCCATGTAGTAACAAGAAGCAAGAAAACAACTTTAGAGGACGACCTGTCATCAATGTTAATTAACGTAGACACACTAACGGAACCCATGCAAGAAGAATCAACAATAGAACCACCACTTCGAAGACGAAATTCATTATGCAATCATCACAGCCCCCGAAAATCCAAACCCAGAAGACAATGACGAAACAGCAACTGTACATTCTTCCCGTGAAAACCCAATTCAAGAATTCCCCATTACAGAAAAACCTATAAATCAATATGTTAACCATACGTTTAAATCAAATGCCACCGAAATCATAAAAACTTTCAAAAATGTTATTGACCCTAAACGACAATACTGTCTATTTTTTCGTACTAACCGAGATGAGCTACTTAAACTAAGAATTCTACGAACATTACGAACTCATTTTGTAAAACTAAAATTAACTATTTCAAACTAATTCGTGACCGACATCCAAATAGAAGAAGAAAGACATGAAAAAATTAAATACCACCACGAAGGGAAAACCCAACATAAAGGGATAAATGCCACATTAATGTCACTAACAAAAAATTATTATTGGCCTTACATGGTTAGAGATATTCAAAATTATATAAACACTTGCAATATATGTCAAACTTGTAAATATGAAAGGAAACCTCAAAAGCCTCCGTTTGAAATAACTCATACTCCTTCAACTCATATCATTCGTTGGTATACCTAATATAATAATTTTTGATAACGGTACAGAATTCCGCAACCACATAATTTCAGATTTTTGCAAATTACATAAAATTAAATTACACTACATCACCCTACACAATTCTACATCTATTTCTCCTGTAGAACGTCTTCAGTCGACCCTATTAGATCAAATTCGGTGTCTAATCAAGGAAAAGCCCCACGAAAATGTAAAATCGTTAATGAAACTAGCAATAATGGGCTACAATAACACACCTCCCAGTAACACTAAACACACGCCATTTGAAATTTTATTCGGTCATCTAAAACAGACTATACCATTTGACATAAATGAAGAAAACATAACAACAGACTACGTTAATAGTCACGCTAAGATTTCCCAAAAATTATACCAGAATATCCATAATAAAATATCATCAGAAAAAGAAAAACGAACGGAAAACTTAAATACAAAAAAACTACCTCACCTGAAAATCTAAATCAAGGAGATACAATATTTATAAAGAATGATCAAACACGCAGAAAAACTAATCCGCGATTTATCAAAACTAATGTAGAAGCCGATCAAAATATAAAAGTCAAAACATCTAAAGGCACATATCATAAAAAACGAGTAAAAAAGAAACGTATCATTTTTCCAGGAACACCTACAACTTAGAAAAAATGACGATGACGTACTCATTACTTATCCTCCCCTTAACCATATCAAAAATCCTTTGTCAAATTAAAGTTACTCCTATTAATAATGGACTACTGACCTTAAATTTAGGAACTATGAGAACGCAATCTAGCCAACATAAATTTGTATATTACATAAATTTAGAATCAATTGAAAATGAACACTAGATCTCAATTATATCTACTTGGCAGAAAAGCTAACAAGCACTTCAAATAGTGACCAATACAAAATCAAAATTAGAAAATTTAACATTTAAACAAAACTCGCGACCCAAACGGACTTCCAAATTAATAATACCATAACGACCTTAGTACAAAATCAAAAAACGATACGACAATTTATAAATCAAGTTGTTTCAAGAATCGGAGATCAGATAACTCAATTATTTACTATAGTTTCCATTCAAAATGTACTGATGCAATCAATTACGAATTTGCAATTTATAAATGAATTTTTAGATGAATTAGAAAACGCTATTGTATTCGCTTCTTGGAATTTGGTTCATAATTCAATTCTACCAAAAGACAATTTAATGCACATTATAGAAAAGGCTAAAGAATTGTACGGAAGTCAAAGTGTCTTAGAATTAAAATATTATCAAAATTATTATTCATACTTAGGAACCTCAGTATATTTTATGAACAACCTAATTGTCTTTGTCATTAACATGCCAATTCTAAGTGCAGAACAGTATTCCTATTGTAACCTCGGAATTAGGTTATCGTTGAAACACGTCACGTAGACAAACAATCTTTATTGTCACTCTTGATAATACAAGAAATATCCTTCAAACAAATTTCACAACTGTCAACGCTTTACTTTGACGTTTGTCACTCGCGTTTGGCTGCTCAATATAAACTGACTGTAGCGGCCGAAAATGGTCTGCTTATATAAGTTTTTTTAGAGTTCTCGAAGTTTCTGAGATCTCGAGAACGTGTCGAGAAACAAATAGAATATAGCCTGGAATATTCTGGAAAACGTCAAAATAAAGGCATCACAAAAAATTATAAATTCTAACACAAACAGAAACGTATTTTACAAACTAACTAGGTAGGTGAGTTTCAATTATAAATTCTAACGAAAACAGGAACATAATTAACCAACTAAAAAGGTAGGTGAGCTTTCGTAACACTATTATCACCTAATTCCAGTTCCTGTTCAGAACCTTACAATCATTCCCCTTGTCCCTTATTTTAGAATGAGTACAGAAACCTACACCACCAACCAGGCGTGTCCAAAAATCGAGGATGTATACCTATGCAACTCACCCAGTGAACCAAAAGATGACAGCTGCTTAGTTCAACTACTATTCGAAGGTGATCCCAGTCGTTGCCAAGTGCATCATGTGCAACCCACAAAACCCATTGTCATTATGCTAGAAGAAAACCATGTTCTAGTAGTTTCCACTGACACATTGCAGTTCCCCAATTGTAAAGATGGAATATTAACAATCAACCTGCCTGTCATTCTTCAATTACCAAAAGGCTGTAATACAGTAATAGCTAATCAACGATTTTCGGCAACCAAAACCGAAACCCAACTACCAATATTTCAATTACCAGAAATAAAGACACCCAACTTTGGAATTTGACGGTAAACAAAGCATTACCCTTACAACTAAAAGAAGTTGACACCACAAGCATCAACTCACTAGCCAACCTATCCAGAGAAACTAGTCAGTTATCACAATTGACTCCTGAATCCATCGATACACTGACATCCACCAATTATTGAATATACATTGTCATTGCCCTCACTGTATGCATAGCAATGATTGCACCACTCCACATCAGGCGATCAAATCGATGTTCCCAACTGGTACAACGACTTACTAGGAAGAACCCTAAGAAACCAGAATTAACTTCATCGTCAGGAGACGAAGCCATCACTACGTCGGGAGGAGTTATATTAGTGTCCCAATGACTTTATTAATTTATATAACATTTATACTATATATTTTATTATGCATGTTCAGCTAAAAAATATAATTATATAAATGCGCTTGCATTTACTGTAACCAGTTCAGAGCAATAAACAACCAAGTAAACATCTCCAAGTGCTTCACTGTGTTCGGTTCCAACCTCCCACATCACTCGTATATTTATTGTAATTTTTGAATTTACTAAATTATCTTATTGTTTCATAAAATATATAAAATTCATACAAAATATAATATTGTTACGGATTTCCTACCCAACTTCTTCTTTTATCATAAAAAAAACAATCAGTTAATTATTCACTGATCTTTTTATTACTGTACACCACTGAATACTAAATAATCTAATCGTCACCTATCCAAATCGCTCTAAATCTCCAATTGATCTCACCGAAATATCCAAATGAGAAAACTGTCGCTCGGCCCGCTTAGTTTCCTTATATAGGCAAAACAAATATTTTATAGTAGCTCTGGATCTCATTCTGGAGCGGGCGATCGGGGCAAATCCAACAGCCACCAAATTGAGTGCGATCGGGGTAAATTCTGTGACAATATCAATGTCAGGAAAAACTTAAGTAGGTACCTACTTTGTAAGCATTACATGTGTAAATTATGTTCTTTTTAAATAAAAATGGTGTATGTATTTTTTATTACAAGAATGTGTTAAGGTTGCCGTATTTGTCGCTGTGAAATGATCAAATTTGTGGTGTTTTTATGTACAGAAATCTCGAAAAATAAAACATGTAAAACATGGAATTTCAAAAATAATATTTTTCTACAAAACTGTTAAAAGTGGGCTTTTTAATTGTCATTTTTGATGTTAAAAATGTCATTTTTTGACACGCGCGTTAAAAGTAAGTTACTTTTAACACTAGTGTTAAAAGTAATTCAAAGTTTATTTAAATTTGACAGCAGGTACTTAGCGCAGATTTCTCGCCCTGGGCGACGAGCCATTAAATCTGTAAATGATACTGCAGGAAACAACTACTCGCGAACTAATGCCCCGACCGGCATTGAATTACTGTATGAATATTTGTCAATTTTAAAGAAATGAATGTTGTTTATACCCTGGTAGGGTCCCTACCACTATGAAAGTAAGCTAAGTAGGTATGCACTTTTTGGAGCAATAAATATGACAAAACAAATACAGAAATAAAATAAATTGTAACAATGTAACAGTGTGGTCTAACACACAGTATATCTGAATCTTGGTTTGAAAAGTTTATACCTAGTAGGCAACCAGTTATTCGTTTTGTCCTATTTATTCAAAGCCTAAAATGTTGATCTTTAAAGATAGCAAATTACACACTTTATTAATAATGATATTAAAAGTTTTAAGGTCAAATACGTGAGGGAATGATGCATAATAGTATTTTTTACATGTTTAATTGTATATTAAAATTATAATTTAGTAGCCATTTTCATATCGGATTGTGAATCGTTTTTATTGGGCAAGATAGGAAGATATTTTTAGTCGGCGAGAATGGAGAGATAGCATAGACGAGAAATGAAAAGTTTGCCGTGAAGACCACGTTTTAAGTAAAACTTATAAATGTAATTATTATAGTGGCCAGTGGCGGCTGGTGTATAGGTGCTGCAGAGCTGCAGAACTGCCAAAAAAAATTAGATATTTATATATTTTCGCGGCGTAATAATTACTAAAATTTATTAATAAAATAATTAGGTTAATTGGTGCAGCTAAACAGCATCCTACGCCTGCCGACGCTATCCGCTGTGTCGAGCCGTCGTGCTTTCGTTAAAATCGCATTATGCCCGCCCTTCTCTATTGAGTAGTAGACCAGATGAATTATCGGGGCATCTACGCGAGCGCGTCGCGGTACATTGAACTGGGCCACACGAGGTAGTTCTGTGCACGGTTCAGGACACCCGTCTGCTCCTTCAACTCCCGCGGCGATCCACAATTGACGCTCGCATATTATAAACGGATACGCCTTTTGTTTCTGCGTTGGGCGTCGTTTGGGCGTGGTTTTCGCGGTTCTGTTGATAAAAAACCGTTCACGTAGGTCGCGGTTCGTCGCGTATGTGGAGGTGATCTCAGGGCGTGTGTCGGGGTAAGGGATCCGCTCTTGGAGTCCTCGAGAAAAGGCGTGGTCGATGTCTAGGTAGTGGTTTGGGCGCCAGGAACACTCTGGTGTTCCAAAAAACGAAGAAATCGCGGCTTAGGAGCGTCGAGCGATTTTTTAAGTTGCACTCGCGACACGGTTTGTTGTTTGGCGGCTGGACTTTCGCGGCTGACTGCTTGGTAACGACGGATCTTTGCGCGAAACGATCACTAAGTTGTCGATGTTTGTGTTTATACGACTATCTTTTAAAATATTGCTCGAAGGAGTCTTTTTTCACTAGAGTATATTTGCCAAAGGGCACTGGTTCGCACTTAACGAAGAACTGGCTCGAAGAAGAAGAAACACTAGGAGACGTAACGATGTGCACTGGATGACGATGTCTGCGAACTGATGATGATTTCCGAAATCGCCCCGGTTTTAACCCCTCAGGTAGGTGTCGTATATAAGTATGAAACCGCCCTGGCCAATGGGGTGGCGTATTTCGATTTCTCGACCAATGGGGTGCGATGTCGGTCTGGGGAATTCTTGGCTGGCGCCAGGCTGTCGCGGAAACCTTCTAGAATGTTTGATGGATTTCTCTAGGCTTTATTTTTGTTCTTAAAATCGCGAGGCGCTAAAACTATAACACCCCCCTGGTTTTTGAGACGCGATTTCTTCCGTGATGTGAGGGCGATTTGGCTTTTTTGGTGGATGGGTCTGATAGGGCGACTGGTGCTGGATGTGGTTTTTTGATGTGGTTTTTTAGTTTTTGTTTGATTCCGAGGTCTGTTCGGCGTTCGTAGTGTCCGGGGGCCTAGGGGGATCTTTGATCACTAGCCAGCTCTTTCGTTTTCGGCGTGGCTGAGGCGTGGGGGTTACTGGATCTGACTGAGGCGGTGGAGCGTGAATGATGGCTTCTGTGGTGACGGGGAGTTCGGGCGCAGGTGCTGTCGTCTCGGGTGGAGCGAGAAGAGGAGAGGATGGTCTTTCGTGGCTTGGTTCGGGGTCGCTGGGTGGTGGGTCGTCAGAATCTGGTTCGCTGTCGGAGTCGTTTCCGGGGTCGAGGGAGCTGGTGGAATACCCGTCCTCTGGGTCGGGTGGTTCCTCGTTTCCTGCTGGAGCAGGGCGGATATCGTCCACATGGACTGGAAACTCTTTTCCATTCTTGTCGACCTCGTATATTTCGTCAGATACCTTCCTGACTATCGGATAGGGGCCTCCCCAGGACGGGGCCAGGAATGGTCTTTGTCGGCCTACCGTTTGCCGGGTGAGGATTTGGTCGCCCACGTTATACGTGACGGGCGTTGGCTTTGGTGGGGCGTATTTTCGGGCATATCTTCTCTGCCTTTCCCGGATGAACTGGCCCATGGGTCGGCTGGCGGCGTTTCGTCGTTGAATGTAAGCGGGATTGGTCCATGAATCGCGACGAGGTAATTCGTAGCCTAAGATGATCTTACTGGGGGATTCTCCAGTGGCGGCGTTCTTCCTGGACCTAAGGCAGTACAGGGCGTCTGGCAGGGTTAGGTCCCAACTGTCGTTTGGGTCATTCCGGGTCAGAATTTTCATGGTCTTCTTGAGCTCCTGAACGCGTCTTTCGACGGGATTCGCTCTTTGATTTTCAACGGCTACGTGCAGGAGCTCTATTCCATTCTCGGCGCAATATCGTTCGAACCGATTGTTAAAGAAAGGCACCCCTTGGTCCGTGATGATCTTTTTCGGCGGCCCAAAGCGGCTGATGACGTCATTTTGGATAAAGGTGTTAATCTCTAAGGCCGATATGTTGGGTACTGCTTTGGCTTCCACCCATTTGGAATAGATATCTTCACATACTAGAATGTATCGATTTTTTGACCGCGTCTCTGGGTAAGGTCCTAGGGTGTCGATACTGATGGTATGGAATGGGGCCGTGGCCAAATGGGCGTGTATTGGTGCGGCAGGCTGGAGTTGTCTCGGTTTCTGGACGGCGCACACGAGGCAATTTTTTACATAGGTTCCTACGTGTGTGGACATGTGTGGCCAATAGAAGTCTTCTTTAATGTTTCGCAGAGTTTCGTCTCGTCGGGGGTGCGCAAAATCCGGAGCGTCATGGTACCTGTAGCACACCCTGGCCTAGTGGCTACGCGGCACTATAATCTTTGGTCCCGAAGGGGTGACTCTTTTCAGGAACTCGTTTTCTATGATATGTTTGGTAAAGAAGTCGTGTTATTCGCGATCGTGGGGACGCGTTACGTTAAGGCGCTGCCATTCTTGAGCTCGGGCACTTAATTTTGGTGATCGTCGTTGGGCGGAGAGGATGGTGGTAAATATGTTGTGGATATTAACTTGTTTGGCCTCGGCGTTGGGGGAAGTGTCGAACGCTGGGGGCGTAAGATTTTTTTCGCTTAGCAGTTCCTTGTGGGCCACGTGCTCGGGGTTGCGGCTGAGATAGTCCGGGAGTTCGTTGTTTTTTCCCGGGGTATGTTCAATTTCGAATTTGTAAGCTTGGAGAAGCAGCGACCATCGGGTTAGTTTGCTTCTTCCGTCCTTGTTTTTCTCGAGCCAAGTGAGTGCTCGACTGTCAGTGCGTAGAATGAATTTTCGGTCTTCGAGGTAATGGGTGTACTTTTTGACGGCCCATACGACGGCGAGAGCTTCGATTTCGTTGATATGGTATTTCTTTTCAGTTTTGTTGAGGGTGGCACTGGCGTATGAAATAGTATGCCTTTCTTGATGGTCTCCATACTGGAAAAGGACGGCGCCAAGTCCACTCAAGCTACCGTCTGTCTGCAGGATGAAGATTTTGGTGTAGTCTGGTCTGTGGAGCTCAAGGGGGGCTTCGACGGCTTTTTTAATGTCCTCGAAGGCCTTCTGGTGTTCTGGAGTCCATTTGAATTTTTCACCTTTTTGCAGAAGCTTGGTTAGCGGCTGGATGGTTGTGGATACTCGCGGAAGATATTCCCGGATCCAGTTCAATGTTCCTAAGAGGCTTTGTAGTTGTTTCTTGGTTCCGGGGACCGGGAAGTTCTTTAGGTTCAGGATGTGTCTGTTTAAGGGGGTGATGGAGGAACCTTTGATGTGATGTCCAAGGTAGTCTAATTCGTTGACGGCAAAGGAGCACTTTGTGGGAGATACCTTGAGGTGGTGTATTCTTAGGCGCTCGAGGACCTTTCGCAGGTGTACGAGGTGTTCTTCCAGGGTGGTACTGTAGATTAGGATGTCGTCGAGATACACTTTGCAAAATTTGTGTATGTATCCGACGAGGACATCGTTCGCCATGAACCTCTGGAACGTTCCTGGAGCGTTCTTGAGGCCAAAGGGAAGAACGTTAAACTCGTAAATGGCTTCGTCAGGGGTGGCAAAAGCGGTGAATTTTTTGGATGATTCGTCGACCGGAATTTGCCAATATCCGGCCTTTAGGTCGATGAGTGAATATATTTGGGCGTTTCCGAGGTCCTTAAGGTTTTCCTCAATTTTGGGTAAAAAGGTGGGTTCGTCTCGGGTGAGACCATTCAGGCGCCGGTAATCGATGCAGAAACGAGGGTTATTTCCTTCCCGTTCTATTATTACCGGGGGCGAACAGTAATTGGATACCGACGGTCGTATGACTCCGGCCTGTAACATTTCGTCAACTTGCTCGTACATAATTTTCCTCTTTTCCAAACTCGTGGGGTACGGCTTGATTTGGAAAGGTTCGTCTTTTAAGAGGTGGATATGGTGTTCAGTGGTAGCGGTGGTGGCTTGTCGCAGTTCTTCACTAAATACCTCGGAGAACTCCCGAATCAATGGTTGTATTTCCTTGCATACAGGCGCTGCTGGAGAGCAGGGTATGGGTGTCTGATTTTCTCTGTTTAAATTTGATTTTCGTAGGTCCCAATACACTGTCTTTCGGTTTGTCGTGCCTAGGTGCAGGCAGTGTCTTTGAAAGTCCATGTTAATGTCGGTGTCTTTTAGAAATTCCAGTCCGAGAATGCATTCCTCGGATAATTCTTTAATTACGTTGAAGCGCACTGATACTTGGCAGTCGGGGCCTATGGTGATATTTTTTGGTATTTCCCCAAAGCTGGTAATTTTGCTCTGACCGCAGGCCAGTTGTAGCGTTGTTGTGGTCGGGTGACGATGAGGTGGCGCGAACTTGGAGTTTAAATAGTTTTCGCGCGCTCCCGTGTCTATGAGGGCAGTCACTGGGCGCCCGTCCATCATTATTTGTAACCGGGGCAGGTTTGACGGCGCTAAGATTTGGCACTGGGAGGGTGAGTCTAAGAAGGCTTCTTCAATGCGAGAGTTTGCGAATGGGTTATCTTCGGTGGTAGGCGGACATTCTTCATGGTGAGCCTCGTGGTTTTCGGAGAGAACTTCGGTGCACTGGTTTATTTCCGGAGTCCGTGGCGTAGTGTAGGAATTCGAAAATCTCTGTGGGTGATCAGGGCACCTCCGGTGTAAGTGGTTTCCGCCGCAGTATCGGCAGGGAGCGATAAGTCTGGCTCGGTTCCTGTTCCTGTCGTACGCGCGTCTGGGTGCGTCGCGTCGGTGGTCGTCTCGTTCTTGGCGGCTGTATCGAGGGCGATCATAGTCGTCGCGATGTCGGCTAGGCCCTGGGCGATCGTTTTGTCGACGAATTTGTATTAATTTTTGTTCGACGATTGCAGCGGCTTTTATTAGTTGTTCGAAGTTGGTGAACAAACCATATGGGATGCGAGAACTCAATTCGGGGTCTAGGAGATTCGCTACCGTTTGCATTTGCTCGAGTTCTGATACTCCTTCTCCTAGCCGATCGAAGAGGTTCCTCTTGGTGGCGATGAACGGCTCCGCAAGTTCCCCAGGTTTCTGGTGTTCACTATAAAGCTTGGTTTTGGCGGCCGACCTGGCTGCGACGGAGTCGTATTTAGTAAGAAATAGCGAGGTAAAACCTGCGTAATTAAGGCGTACCGAAAAGTAGGGTTTAAACCATCTCTGGGCATCGTCGAAGAGGCGTTCTGCGGCTACGCTCAATTTTTCTTCGTCGTCTGTTATTTGATTTTGTAGAAAATACGCCTGTAGTTTATTTAAAAACATGTTCGGATCCTCGTTTAGGTTGCCGTGGAAACGGGCTAAGCATTTCGAGCGAGGGCGCACTGCTTGTCCCAATGCTTGCACAAGCGTGGCTAACAATTGATTCGTTGTGTGGTCGGTAGCTAGTGGCGTAGCACTCGCGGGCTCCTGGTTTGGAAACGGATGTTGAGGCCCGCGTGGCCTAGGCGTCGCTGGTTCTTCCAGGCTTGCGTTGGCTAACCGATCCATTGCTATGGCGATTTCCTCGTCAGCTTGTGCGCTGGTGTTTAGGATTCTTACGCGTTCACTTTCCATCGTTCGTGGTAGAATCACACTCGTTTTGTTTTTTAGGGTCACTAAATTTTGGAGCTTTGCGCTGTTTTTGTGTTTTTCTAACAAATTGGAACAGGTCGAAAAGCGAGACACTGTTTGAGAAAGTTATTTCTTCTTCCACGGTGTAGCTCGTAGAAGAGGCTTTCATTGGATTTTTTGGCGAAATTTGAGACCCGCGGATTTTTTCGCGGTTTTTTTACTTTTCGCGGTTGACTTCTTGATTCCGCGAAAATTCTCGCGGTTCGCGGATGACTTTCTGACATCGCGGATTTTCCCGCGGTTTGACTTCGCGGATTGACTTTTCGATGCACTTGCGGTTGACTTTTGGATCTCGCGGATTTTCTCGCGGATTGACTTCGCGGATTGCCTTTTCGATGCACTCGCGGTTGATGCACTGTTTTCACTCACCTTTTCTCGATGTCCCACGTTCAGGGCGACATATAAACGGATACGCCTTTTGTTTCTGCGTTGGGCGTCGTTTGGGCGTGGTTTTCGCGGTTCTGTTGATAAAAAACGGTTCACGTAGGTCGCGGTTCGTCGCATATGTGGAGGTGATCTCAGGGCGTGTGTCGGGGTAAGGGATCCGCTCTTGGAGTCCTCGAGAAAAGGCGTGGTCGATGTCTAGGTAGTGGTTTGGGCGCCAGGAGCACTCTGGTGTTCCAAAAAACGAAGAAATCGCGGCTTAGGAGCGTCGAGCGATTTTTTAAGTTGCACTCGCGACACGGTTTGTTGTTTGGCGGCTGGACTTTCGCGGCTGACTGCTTGGTAACGACGGATCTTTGCGCGAAACGATCACTAAGTTGTCGATGTTTGTGTTTATACGACTATCTTTTAAAATATTGCTCGAAGGAGTCTTTTTTCACTAGAATATATTTGCCAAAGGGCACTGGTTCGCACTTAACAAAGAACTGGCTCGAAGGAGCTGTGGATTTATGCTCAAAGGAGCTGAAGCACACAGAGATATTTGTGAGACCCTCTTTTCCTTAAAAACTGAAAGAAAAGAAATTCTTCTTGCACATTATGAATGATTTCTGGGGCAACTCTGCGTATTTCGTCCCGAATTTCTTCACAGACTTGCGCATTGTCAAGAAGTTGGTGGATGGCAATTCGAACATTTAATTTAAGTATAAAATTTAATCAATTGTATTTTAATTTACATACCTCAGAATTGTTACTTTTTTATGGATAAAATTTACGTTTTCTAACATTCAATCGTCATTTACTCGAAAACTTTCCTATGTAAGAGGGCAAAATTTTAGTACTGTCTGATAGAGAATTAAACGATCTTTCAGAATCAAGGAAAAAAATATGGTGTTGCCATTTAAAAAAAAATCGATGACGTTATTACTCGAAAACAAATGACATTTGAAAATCGCATTTTATGCTAAAATATGTATTTTTTAAATTAAAAATCGACCTGTTCGAGGATTTTTCCCAAAAAATAATTGTTTCGTTTTTATTGAATTTATTTTATACTTTTGGCGCATACTGTATAAGACTGAGAGGAAAATATCAAAAAATAACAATTATTAACATGCATGCACCTACAGAGGAAGCAAATATCGAAGATAAGGAAGATTTCTACAGTAAACTAGATAATATATACGATGAATTGCCAAGATACGACATGAAAATAGTACTAGGAGATGCAAATGCCAAAATTGGAAAAGAAGATATATATAAACCAGTAATAGGAAATTTCAGTAAACATGAAATTACAAATGAAAACGGGAAATTATTAATTGATTTCGCTAAAGAGAAAAACATGGTTGTTAAAAGTACTTTTTTCAAAGAAAAGAAATTCATAAAGGAACTTGGAAATCTCCAGATGGGAGGACATTTAACCAGATTGATCTACATAACTGAAAGGGAAGAAGCACAGTATATTATAAACATAAGGAGTTACAGAGGACTAGATGCAAATTCAGACCATTTTATGGTAGAAATTAAAATGAAACAATTAATACCACAAATAAAAAACTAAAGACAAAAGAGATATAGTAGAAAGAAACTTTGTAGGTTAAATGCAGAAGAAGAGAAACAGAAATATATGGATTACTTAAATGAAAATTTAAAAAATGTACAGGAGATGGAAGACATAGAGACTTTGTGGGATGACTTAAAAGAAAGTATGGAAAGAGCAGTGGAAGTATGTGGAAAAAATGAGAATAAATATAATGAAAAATGGTTTGATATAGAATGTAAACAAGAATTGGAAAAAAAGAAGAAAGTTACGGTTAAAGATGCTACAGGAAGAAACAAATGAAATAAAAGAAGCATATAACAGACAAAGACGGATAACAAAAAAAATAATGAGAGATAAGAAAAGACAGTATAATGAAAGATTAATAACACGACTAGAAGAAAATTATAAAAATAAAGAAATAAAATATCTTTACAAAGGAGTAAAGAGAGAGAAGAAAGGATATCAGCCAAGGGCAATATTTTACAGAAATGAAGAAGGGGAACTTATAGGAGATGAGGAGACGATCTTGAAAATGTGGAAAGAGCACTTTGATCAATTACTGAACGAACCTGAAGAAGACGAAGACGAACGAATCAATGACGTAATGGATATAAGTCAAAATACAGATATAGAAGACCCACCTAGTCTAGAAGAAATAAAAGCAATAATACAAATTTTGAAAAATGATAAGAGTCCGGGTGAGGATGGAATTACTGAAGAAATGATCAAGTATGGTGGGGAGCACTTAATTAGAAACATACACAAAGTACTGGAAAAAATATGGAAAGAAGAAAAAATGCCACCAAAATGGAAGGAAGCTATGTTACAACCAATTTTTAAAAAAGGAGATAGGAAGGACTGTCAAAACTATAGAGGTATAGCTCTGCTCAATGTAATATATAAGATTTTGACGTCTCATATTAAGAACAGGCTAGCTGGGAAAATAGAAAATGAAATAGGAGAATACCAATGTGGATTTAGACGGGAGAGATCGGTAGTGGACCAAATATTTGCATTAATAGAGATACAGGCAGAAAGTTACGAATATCGAAAGAAAACGTATCTACTCTTTATTGATTTTAAACAAGCATATGATGATATGATATGAAGAAGCCAACTATATAAAGCACTAAGAGAGATGAATGTAAATCCTAAAATAATAAATATAATAAAATTAACGTTAACACAAACAGAAAATAGTGTCAGAGTGAACGGAAAGTTATCGGAAAGATTTGAAGTAGCAGAAAGTCTCAAGACAAGGAGATCCATTATCACCACTCTTGTTTAATATAATACTAGAAAGAATATTTAGAGAAGCAAATATAAATAGAGCTGGCTTAATATTCCAAAACGGCATCAGTGTTTGGCATTTGCGGATGATATCGTACTTTTAACAAGAAGTAAAAAAGAGTTAGCAGAAACTTACAAGAGATTGGTAACATCAGCAGAAAGAATGGGACTAGTAATTAACCAAACTAAAACGAAATACATGGTATGGACTGACAGGGAATTTGTACGAAATGAAACACTAAGAATAACAACAGATAAAGGAAAAGTATATACATTTGAAGAAGTTGAAAAATTCACATACTTAGGAACGACATTTACTAGAAAACCGAGTTTTGAAGAAGAGTTGATGAACAGATTAATGGCAGGAAATCGATGCGTTGGGGCTCTTAATAATATTTTAAGGAATAAAGGTATATCAAGGGGTCTCAAGGTCAGAATATACAAAACGGTTATAAGGCCCGTACTGATTTTTGGATGTGAAATATGGACATTGACAATGGTAGAACAAAATAGGTTAAGGATATGTGAAAGAAAAATTTTGAGGAAGATATTTGGAGGAAAAAAAGTTGATATATGGGAGAGAAGAACAAGTAGTGAGTTAGCATCCCTATTTAATGAGCCTGATATTATAGGAGTAATAAAGACCCAAAGACTTAGATGGATGGGTCATATAATAATGAGAATGCCGAGACATAGAACTCCATATAAAATCATAGAAAGCGGTATTGGAGGGAGAAAAAGACGTGGAAGACCGAAAATAAGATGGAAAGAGGACGTGGAAAAGGACATAGAACGAATAAATATCACTCAATAGAAGCAGAGATCTACTAATAAGAAGGAATGAAGAAGAATTGTGAACCAAGCCATGGGCCTACTAGGCCTGCAGAGCTGATGTATATATACTCTTCCTGGCGGTCCTGAAACAGAAGAAATGTCTCAACTTACCCCGCGTCCAGGAGTTGAAACCTTGGCTGCCTGTACCTGGCGGCTGCATCGGGTCGGTAGTCCACCGCCACCTGGATCAGCTGATTGCTGTGGACTTCTGCGCGTGCGAAGGATACCTCCGTTCGCGCTTTCTTCGCTTCCAGGGCTGGCGTGAATCCCAGATCCCGGCGAATGTCGCTGTTGCGGACGAAACAAGGGACCCCCGTCGCGCAACGCAGGGCGACATTCTCGACGGCCTGCACTCTTTTCAGATGCGTCTTCGCTGCATATCCCCATGCTGCTACGGCATACGTTACTGTGGCTGCAAGACAGTCTTGATTAACCTTATCTTGTTGCCAAGGCTCAGTCGGCTATCCCTATGGAGTAACGGATAGAGTTTCGCCCACACGAACTTGCCTTTGCAACCCACTTCGTCGATGTGTGGCTTCCAGGTCAGCTTTCTATCTAGGGTCACTCCTAGACATCTGGCTTCGTCGGTCCACTGGATGTCCTCGTCGTTGAACGTCACGCGGCCTCTCAGCTGCGGTCTGTACCTACGAGAGAACATTTGGATTTTCTCCGTGTTGATCGTCACCTTCTAGCGGTTACACCAGTCCTCCAGTCCGCCTAGCGCTCCTCGTCGCCATTTCCGGATTTAAGGATTGGGCCAGAAGTAAGTGCGATGTGAAGATATTAAATAGGTGCGGAGGCAGCACGGCTCCTTGGGGGACGCCGGCTTCTATGGGTCGATAGGTGGACAGGGCCCCGTCCACCTTCGCACGCAGCTCTCTACCAGAAGAAAGTCGAGCATTTTAACGATAAGCCCATCGTGCCATACCCTGTCGAAGGCCTTGGCGACGTCCAAGAAGACTGCTCCGGTAGATTCTCTGGTGATGAAACCTGCGGAAACAAGTTCTACTACCTGAGAATCTGCTGCTCCGTCGAGTGGCCACGGCGGTACGCGAACTGCTCGTCCGGGAGGATCTGCAGTTCTTGCGTCATCTGGTGCAGTCTGGCCAGGATCACCCTCTCGGTTACTTTGCTCATCATGGGCGGGAGACTGATGGGCCTGTAACTAGAGGGAAACGTTAGGTTCTTACCTGGCTTAGGGTTGAGTATGACGTCGGCCTTCTTCCATCTCTTAGGAAATCTGCGCAGTCTCAGGATGGCATTGCAGATGTTCAGCAGCGCCAATACTCCCCGGTGGGGGAGCTTCCTGAGAATCCTGTTCCCTATACAGTTGTATCCCGGCGCTTTGCGGGAGTTCAGGTGACGCAGGATATCCTTCTCCTCCGGAGTAGCGGGTCTGATGGGTTCTGCATCGGGTAGGCGTTTTAGACGCCGCACACGGCGCTCCACCTCATCGGTGTGATCCTCGTCCTCATCGTCGAGAAGGTTCTCTCTACACTGCAGTTCAAGGCTGTCCGCAAAAGCTTCTGCCTTGTCCCGCTTCGTGTAGACGACCCCGTTCTCTCTGTGAATCGGAGGTATCGGACGGCGGGGAGCCCTCAGCGCCTTCTGCATCATCCACAGACCTACGTCCCCAGGAATCAGCGATTCCAGATGTCTATGCCACCGCTCCTGGTAGAGTTCGTCCAGGGTGGCCTTGACTCTCCTGTTGAGCTGGTTTGCGAGTTGCCTATCGCGTGGATGGCCCGTCCTCATGGCTCGTCGCTTGGCTGCGCGTCTCTCCCTAATCGAGCTCCTGTAAGTCGAGAGGTAACTCACCTTCATGGTCCACACGTCTCCTTTCCGTCCTCTCGGTGGTGCTGCTTTCCAGGGCGGTGCGGATATCCGTCTCAAGGCTCACGACTCCCGCCTCGACGTCCGTTTCGTCCTGGATGACAGGGACAGGCTGACAGATTCGTTGTATTTCTGCACGAAACCGCTCCCAGTCGGTCTGTCCGTACGCAAGCACGCTGTCGTGGTTCCGTAGGAACTGCAGAAGCACCCTGCCTCGTGTTGAGGTGGTCGTGCTATTCCACTCCGGCGATTTTGCGTTAAAGTCGCCGATGGCAACCGTATACGGCCACGCCCCCATGACCGCCTCCAGATCGTTGTCCAATAGCGGGAGAGATGCTGGCTGGTAACAGAACACCACGGCGATATCTCCATGGCGGGTGCTCACAGAGACTCTCATGACTTCCATGTTCACCAGCTGTAGGACCTGTAACATATGGTGTTCGATACCTCTTTTGACTAACAGGGCCACTCCTACTCCTCTTCTGGCCGGCGGGTCCCTCCGATGCACCACGTATCCGAGCATAATGGCGGCCTGTGCGTCCCTTAGCTTGGTCTCTTGG
The DNA here is from genome assembly GCA_025584915.1 of Monochamus saltuarius. Lineage (NCBI taxonomy): Eukaryota > Metazoa > Arthropoda > Insecta > Coleoptera > Cerambycidae > Monochamus > Monochamus saltuarius. The sequence continues at coordinate 41,921,125 of CM046725.1, forward strand.
ATGGCAGCCACGTCTACGTCTGGGCGTGGCAAGAGCTCCAACAGGTCGTTCTTCCTACACTGGAACCCATCGACGTTCCAGGAGGCGACTCTCAGTGATTGCACTAGTCGAGGGCCTGCCATTACTCCTGTAACAGAGATGGCATATTGGTAAAGACGGCGCGCGTAGTGGAGTACATCTCCTCCATCCTCGCCAGCGCACTGACGAAGTCGGATTGCGACTCCACCTCTGCTTCTGCCTCGCGGCATCGGCGAAGCTCTTCGGCGTCGTTGTCTTGGGAGGCTGCGGGTACTCAGCTGGTTCTTTTCCAGCTGCCGGTTTCACCGCTCCCGCCGTTACCTTTTTTCAGCGGTCTTTTTGGGGGCCTGGGGGCAGCCCCTATAACTCGCCGGGTGAGGGCCACCGCAGTTTGCACACTTCGCTGGTGCTTCCCTGGGCTTCTTACATTCGGCCGAGTGATGGCCTTTGCCGCACTTCACACACTTCGTTTGAGCAGTGCAGCGACTCTGGCCATGGCCGAATTTCTGGCACCTGTGACATTGCGATGCCACAGCTGCCTCCTACTGGGGCTCCACTCTCACCACAAGAGAACAGAATCTCGAGACCTTCAAGATACTTCCTTGGTCCAGCGGCACTTGCACCAGAACCAGGGGCATCTGCGCGCGCGAGTTTTGCTCAACCTCTGAGGGTATATCTGGCGAACGGGCCAATCAGAGCTCACCACCCCGTCCGAGCCACCCCATTGGCCGATACCAATCGATATACTCCTAGGCACCCCATAGGAGATAAAACGGAGCGCATCGAGGAGGAGGAGGAGTCGCCCTGTTGTCAAAAGAGGTATCAAACACCATATGTTGCACGTCCCACACCTGGTAAACTTGGAAGCCGTGCAGTCGATGTAAGCACCGGTTACGGAGATATCGCCGTGGTATGCTGTTACCAGCTAGCATCTCGCCCGCTCTTAGAGAACGATCTGGAGGCAGTCATGAGGGCGTAGCCGCATACGGTTGTCATCGGCGACTTTAACGCAAAATCGCCGGAGTGGAATAGCACGACTACCTCAGCACGAGGCAGGGTGCTTCTGCAGTTCCTGCGGAACCACGACAGCGTACTCGCGTACGGACCCGACGAGCCAACCTTCCAGAAAGGCGCAGCTAGGCCGGACATGCTGGATATCGCTTTGCTCAAGGCAATACCGATGAAAGCCGAACTGACGACGCACCACGAGGGGTCCACGAACCACTCGCCCGTCCTGCTCGAGCTGGGACGGGAGCGTCGCGACGAGGCAACCGTCGTCAGGGACAGACCGACTGGGAGCGGTTTCGTGCAGAAATACAACGACTCTGTCAACCAGTCCCTGTCATCCGGGACGAAACGGACCTCGAGGCGGCAGTCGTGAGCCTTGAGACTGATATCCGCACCGCCCTGGCAAGCAGCACCACCGAGAGGACGAAAAAGAGACGTGCGGACCATGCAGGTGAGTTACCTCTCAATTTGCAGGAGCAGATTAGGGAGAGGCGCGCGGCCAGCTCAACAGGAGAGTCAAGGACGCCCTGGGCGAACTCTACCAGGAGCGATGGCATAGACACCTGGAATTACTCAATCCTGGGGACGTAGGTCTGTGGAAAATGCAGAAGACGCTGAGGGCTCCCCGTCTGATATCTCCAATTCACGGAGAGAATGGGATCGTCTACAAGAAGCGGGACAACGCAGAAGCTTTCGCGGACAGCCTTGAACTGCAGTATAGAGAGAATCTTTGCGACGATGAGCTTAACGTCTAGTTACAGGCCCATCAGTCTCCTGTCCATGATAAGCAAAGTAGCCGAGGGGGTGATCCTGGCGAGACTGCACGAGACCACGGAAGAACTGCAGATCCTCCCGGACGAGCAGTTTGCCTCGCAGGTTTTAACACCAGATAATCTACCGGAGCAGCCTTCTTGGACGTCGCCAAGGCCTTCCACAGGGTCTGGCAAGATGCTTGACTTGGCTACCCTGTCGGCCTAGTCAAGCTGGTGGCGTCCTTCCTAAGTGGCAGAGAGCTGCGTGCGAAAATGGACGGGGCCCTGTCCACCTATCGACCCATGGAAGCTAGCGTTCCCCAAGAAGCCGTGCTGTCTCCGCACCTATTCAATATCTTCACAGCGGACCTACCCAGGACAGAGGACACTTCCGTGTGCCTCTACGCCGATGACACCGCCATTTTGGCCCGATCCTTATCCGGAAATATCGGGAAATGGCGACGAGGCGACTCCAGAAAGCGCTAGCCAGACTGGAGGACTGGTGTAACCGCTGGAAGGTGGCGATCAACGCGGAGAAAAGCAAAGGTATGATATTCTCTCGTTGGTACAGAGCGCAGCCGAGAGACTGCGTGACGTTCAACGACGAGGATATCCAGGGGATCGACGAAGCCAGATATCTAGGGGTGACCCTAGATAGAAAGCTTACCTGGAAGTGGTTTGCAAAGGCAAGTTCGTGAGGGCGAAACTGTACCTGTTACTCCATAGGGATAGCCGCCTGAGCCTTGGAAACAAGGTGAGGTTAATCAAGACTGTCTTGCAGCCACAGTTAATGTATGCCGGAGCAGCATGGGGATACGCAGCGAAGATGCACCTGAAAAGAGTGCAGTCCGTCGAGAATGTCTGCGTTGGGCGACGGGGGCCCCTTGGTTCATCCGCAACAGCGACATTCGCCGAGATCTGGCATTCACACCAGCCTTGGAAGCGATGAAAGCTCGAGCGGAGGCACCCTTTGCACGCGCAGAAGTCCACAGCAATCAGCTGATCCAGGTGGCGGTGGACTACTGACCCGATGCGTCCGCCAGGTACAGACGGCCAAGGTTTCAACTCCTAGAGGCGGGGTAAGTTTAGACATTTATTCTGTTTCAGGATCGCCAGGATCGAGAATAGGACCAAGAAGAGACTTTTTTAATTTTCCTTACCCTACCCCGGAGCCTAGGCGGGCTCCGTTATCCTGTCTTTTCCGTTACGCTGGACGATAGGGCCTTTAAGGTTCTTTGTCCTAGCGTCTCCCTAGAGCCACAGTGCTAATCTGTCTTAACCCAAACCCTCACTCGGCCGGAGGCGTTCGCGCCGCGGCCAAACATGACTACCCCCTGGATTTATACGAGTTGGCAAAGAAAGAAGAGAATACAGAAGTGCGCCAAAAGATAAGCCCTTGCCGACGGGGCTTGCCAGAGCAGGAGAAGGTTCCTCGAGCCGCCGGCATCGGCCGCAATTGCGGTCGAGGCTGACCGGAGAAGGGAACCAACCTCTACGAGGCGTCGATGCCTACAGCAATGAAGTGGATAAAGAGAGATAGTTCCTCTCGACCCCTCTCATCCGAGGTCATTTATCCAGCCAAGGATATTGGCGCGCAGCAGCGTCTCAGCCAGCCACCGCATCATGCAGATCGTGCTCCGCTTGTGTATTGTATCAGTACCCTTCGGCCATCACCAGTTAGTTTTCAAAGTGCTCCGTCGAGTACCAGCTCCTTCGAGCCACCATTTTGTAAAACCGTCGCTGTCGTGACACACTGCTATTCCACACTTACCAGTGTTTCATCATCCATCGCCGCCGTCTGTCTAGGAGACGGGTTTTTCCCATTTCGTAGTTGTGTAACCACCATTTTGGAAGTTTCTATTAATCTTTCTGGCGCCCTTACCGAGCCGCTATACTATTCACGCCATTTTTCTCGCAAATAAATCCTGGACTGGATTTGCGAACCACCGAAATGGCCTGAGAACATCGCTAGCCAATCACCACATTAAACGCGCCTCCCAGTGTGACGCATCGCCTTCGCCTACGCGAAAAACGCCATTTTGAAAAAGGAGGTCGTTTACATTATGTCACTTTTGTGTAAACGATACGATCTTTCAGGCAACGGCCAGTCTGTCCTATATATTTTTTGTTACAATCTTGACAAGGGATGCAGTACATAACGTTAGACATATGTAATACACTTACTTTATCCTTTAGAAAATAAATTACCAATTTTTAGATTATTTTTAAAGGCTAATTTAATATTGTCATAATTAGAAAAAATCCTATTAAATTTTGGTGACAAACATTCAATGAAAGAGAGTGAGTAATACAAACTCAAATTATTTTGTCTATTCTCTAAATCTGCGTTGACAACTGAATTTCTTTGCCAAATTAATTTATTTAATATGTTAGTGGGATATACACAACTAACAAACAAGGAATTTTTTTTTAGATTTTCATTCCGCAAGGAGGTATGACTAGTAAGTATGTTTTTCATTGCAAGTACTAAGTCCTTCAATGTCAAGGAAGGGGTTATAACTGTTAAACACTTGTAACAGATGTTCTGTACCACTCTGCGGAATACTCAAAATTAAGTCATCAATATATTTCTTAATGAAAGGAATTTGAAAATTCAATTTATCAACACAGTCCTCGAGCAGATCATCCATCACATATTGTGCCAATATGGGAGAAACCGGACTGCGTTTGGCATACCCAGTGTTTGTTTATAAATAATATTTGAATAGAAAAAACGGTAGTACCAAAAAGAAATGAAATTAATTTAAAAAATAGTTTTGAATATGTCACAATGTTGTGAAATGCTATTCCATTTTTTATCTATGCATTTTTTAACTGATTCCAGAGAGATATTATTAAATAATGATTTGACAACCAAACTAACCACAACATAATTAGTCAAATTGGATTGGATTAGACAATGGAATTAATTGAAATTCATTGATAAATTCACAAAATTCCAAAAAATCCTTCACAAAAAAAATGTTATCTTTATTATAAGCTAAAGTCAAAATGTTTGTAACTTATTAGGCAATTCCTCTATTGAGAGCAGTGTGCTCTCAATATATATAAATACATATGAATACACGGCGTCATATCCTTCTGACGTTGTATCATATGGCGTGGCGTAGCGTAGCATCAGATCAATGTGCCCCGGCTTAATTTTAAAGATTAAATAACTAAATAATTTAAGGCACAGCAAATAATAGGAATTTTATCTCATGCCATCAGTGAATTTTAGAAAATTTCGAAATAAAACGAACAAATAGTTATAAAAGCAGTCTAACCAGTCTCTTAATTATAATAAGTTCTTTAAAAAAATCAGAAGAGCTAACATTGACAAGTTTACTAGGATGTTGAGGTCACATAGTGATGAATTGAGGGCACTTCCACAGTGGGTTAAGAATTTGTCTGGGGTTGAGATATCGGATGACGTGTAGAATTTTTTAACTTTGGGTCCTAAATTAAGTATACCGCGGTTATTGTCTGATATAGACAGTATCATTAGCTCAGGCTACTAACATTGTCACTATTTTTTTACACTGTCCGAGTAATATGAACAATTTTATATATAATCATTACAAGAAAAGTAGAGGTTTTATTAATAATCATCCTGAATTGGTTATAGTACAGTCAGACAAAATGAATGTTACCACGATTCATAACAGAACAATATAATGATTTAACGGTGGACTATTAAACAATGTAGAATTTTATAACATGTTACCAAGGGATGTCTTAAACTCAGTACAGACTAAAGCGAATGTTATAGTTAGTAATTTAGTTCAACGTGAAATGATTACCAGAGAGGAGGGGACGAAGTATATATTTTATAATGGTGTCATTAATAAATTATATGGTTTGACTAAAGTGCTTAAATCACAGTTGTCTTTGTGTCCCATCATCTAGGGTGTTCATAGTCCTAATAGGGGGGTGACTCAGCTTGTCACTGACTTTTTTGACAGCAGCCTATAATAGTAATAATCTTTTTTTGTATCCGACTCCTTTCAATTTTCACAATTTTTCAATTACCTAATAATTATATAATACTTACTCACTTTTTAATAATATTACACTTCAGCTTGTGAGTGACAGCATAAACAAGCATTGGGGAGATATTAGTACAGTAACTTCGATTAGTCGAGTGGAATTTATTAAACTGATAACCTTTTTGTTCGATTCAACAATTTTTTCATATATCAATACAATATATAAACAGATACTAGGCATGCCAACGGGCATCCCTGTTTCGCCGATTTTGGCTCAGGTTGTGATGGATGATTTGATTGACAACTGCTTATACAGGGTGTCCAGAAACTCTCCTGACAAACGAAGACCGGAGATTCCTCAGACAATTTTAAGACAATTTAACCCAATTCACCTAGTCCAAAAATGCTTCCTAAGGGAACTAGAGCTCTTTGAAGATGGCGCCTTGTAAATAGTTTTGTTTAAATACCTCCAGAACACTTCTACTTAGAAAAACAAAAACTGGTACGCTTGTTTAGCCTTCAGAGATGAATCGATTCCATCAACTGCGAATTTCTAGTACCGGTCATAGGCGTCCGTTTTGGGTAGGTCAACGGTTATTTTAACGCATCACTTTTTTGTCTTTGACTATTAAGCATTTGTGACACTAGATTATTAAATTTTCAGGTATTCTAGTACTAAAAGGTACTCTTACTTTACGCCATCAGGATACACCGTTTTCTAGAAAAATGGATTTAAAAATTTTCGTTAAATTTATTAAATTTTCAGGTATTCTAGTACTAAAAGGTACTCTTACTTTAAGTCATCAGGATACACCGTTTTCTAGAAAAATGGATTTAAAAATTTTCGTTAATAATCTAGTGTCACAAATGCTTAAAAGTTAAATACAAAGAAGTTATGCATTAAAATAACCGTTGACCTACCTAAAACAGACGCCTATGACCGGTACTAGAAATTCGCAATTGATGGAATCGGTTTATCTCTGAAGGCTAAACAAGCGTACCAGTTTTTGTTTTTCTAAGTAGAAGCGTTCTGGAGGTATTTAAACAAAACTATTTACAAGGCGCCATCTTCAAAGAGCTCTAGTTCCCTTAGGAAGCATTTTCGGACTAGGTGAATTGGGTTAAATTGTCTTAAAATTATCTGAGGAATCTCCGGTCTTCGTTTGTCAGGAGAGTTTCTGGACACCCGGTATAAGCTTACTTTTGAGGTTACTTTTTTAAAGAAATATGTTGATGGCATTCTGCTGAGTATTCCACAGGGTGAGGTAGAACAGCTGTTACAGGTTTTCAATACTTACAGCGAAACATTAAAATTCACCCTTGAATTAGTGGACATAGAGAAGGGTGTTCCCTTTCTTGACACAAAGGTCTATAGAACTGGTGATGGCAAATTGTTGACCACATGGTATACTAAACCAGGCTCGTCTGGAAGATATTTACATTATAAATCCTTTCATCCGCAACAACAAAAAATTAATCTTATTTTGGGAATAAAGAATAGAGTTCTTAAAACCTCGCACCCGAGCAAGACTCGTCTTAAAAAATTGTCTAAACTTTGATTTGATTGTCAATATCCTAAAAAAATAGTTAATAAATTGTTATTTCAGAGAAGATCCACCACAGATCGGCCAATTGTACCGGATACTCAAAATTAAATCTTTTGTTGTTTACCTCATTTACCTAATGTAACTTTTAAATTAAAAAACATTTTTCAAGATATAACGGGTATTAAATTGGCTTTTAGTAATTTTCTTACAAATGGACGTTTGTTTTCGAATTTGAAAGATAATTATCCTTTATTAGATATATCTGGTCTTGTTTATGGGGTTACTTGCAGGGATTGTAATAGAAACTATGTAGGTCAAACTGGTCGTAGACTTAGAGATCGCTTATGTGTACATAAAAGTGATATTAGATGTAATAAAAACTCATGTATGCTGGCGCAAAATGGTTTAGAACTTGGTCATAATTTGAATTTTGATGAAGTGAGGACAATTATTTACATAAGAGAACATTTTTAGAAATGTGTTATATTGATCAGGAGACTGAATGTATTAATAGGAGATCAGACATTGAACGCAAGCAACATTGGAATTGGCGGAGTTCTTTACCAAGTACAAGATGGCAAAGAGCGAGTTATTGGCTACTTCATCAAAGTTTTATCGAAAGCCGAAAAGAACTACACTTTCATAATTACCTGTACGGCCAAGTACTACTCCCGAGGTCCCGGGTCAAGGAAGTGTTGCAGGAAGTATGTTCTCGCCCGAGGCCTCCAGGAAATTCAATTGATACGACGCCCGCCACTGGTCCGGCTGCGTCGTCATATCGAGCGAGAGGTGGTGGAGAAAGTGATACCGTGGTAGGCGGCGCCTCTAGCCTAAAATGAACCGCCGCGACGTCCTCCGTCGAGTCCTCCCAAAATTAATGCCGGAAGATACCGCTATCCGGACGCCCCTGTACCTCCTGGTCCACGTTCGTGTTGTCTCCCAACTCCATTTTGTGTCTTATACCCCGGTTACTACTATAGATGCTAATTTATCTTATACCCGGAGACGATTATAGACAGTCTTTTGGAATGGGAGAAAATTTACAGTAAAAAATCTATATAGGCACGCACAATAGATCAAAGCTAGCAGCAAAATGTTATTTCTGACGTCCCTAGGCTGGAAGAGCTAGTTATATTCAACTTCGTGCACCTGGGTAACTTGTAAACTACTATGCGAAACTCTCAATGTGAAACTTGTTGACCGAGGCCTCGATGTTGAACCAAGCCAAAAATCCAATTACCGGATGTCCCCGTCTAGCAGCTCCTCGTCCAGTGGCACTTTTAGTTAATTGAAACTCAGATAAGTATTTATTATAGGGAAGCCAGTAATGTTTATGTATGTTTATTAATGTTTTATCTTTATTTTTATAGCTGATACACTATAGGAGGTAGGTAAGTATAAAGTTTATTTTTTTTAGTATGAATTTCTTTTAAGCAAGTCTACCTCAAATACACATTTCTATCACTCTGCTGTGCCTGACTGTTCATCTGCAGCTAGGACAGTACTGGCAAGGATTAGGAAATAGGGGGAAGTAACACTTGGTTTAAATTCACACACTATATTCACCTATAACGGTACAAAACTAACTAGCTAGGAACTAAGTCCTGCAGAGGAATTTTAAGTAAAGAGCAACAGCGCGACACGCACAGATTGACTGTATACTGACTAGTGCTAGCGAGCAAATTCTGCTCTCTGGTTTTATTGGCTCGATCGGCGGATGCTGGTTCCTGATTGGTTAACCCAACAGGAGCGCATGAATCCGCCGATTTCGGGGCTCTCGGGGTTTTACCCGCAACGAAGCTTATATCGTTTAATTTAGTGCCAGAATGGCATTGCTAGCCCTAGCCGTTATTGAGATATCGAGTGAAAACTATAACAAGTACATGGAGGTACTGGTGGTAGACATTTTGGTATCGATAGGACTCTACAGAAGATTAGGGATCTAGGTTTCTACTGGTTGAGCTGTAGAATGAATGCAGAAGATTGGTGCCGAAAATATGACATATTATGTGCATCCAGCAAGGGACCGAAGACTCGTTCCAGAGGCAAAATGCGCCAGTACATCGTAGGAGCACCGTTCGAGAGAATTGCCATTGATATTGTAAACGGACAAGGCTTCTTTTTCACGGTTTTTCGCGGACGTGTGGGATGTCGCGAAAGCCCTAGTCGCATTTACTGGCCTCGGCTATGCTCGTGATGGTCTCAGGGGTTGATGGTGGTCCGTAGACTCCGTCCAGAGCCTATCTCGATGACATGTGTGTGTGGTGGTCGCATGTGGGTGGTGCGTGATGCGCGGTGTGGGCCGTGTGATGGTGATGTGTCGGGCGCCAGGCAGCTGTTAGGCTGCCATGAAATGTCTATGGTTGGCCGCGCACTGGAAAACAGCGTCTTGGATGATGCTGCGGCTGGAGTATTTGTGTAACACTCGCGTAATTGTCTCTATTGTCTATACAGGGTGATGCGCGGATGGAGCGTAGCACTCGCGTGGATTGTCTTCAATGTCTATGCAGGGCGAAGCACTCGCGCAAGGGTGCGGTCTTCGGTGAAGCACAATGGCGGCCGGAAGTAGTAGGCAAGATGGCGCCTTGCCCTAGCGGAAGTCGCGTGAGTAGGCGGTCAGAGGCAGCGAAGATGGCGGCCTCCACGAGGGCGTTGGCGCGCAAGATGGCCGACCGGTGACTTCCGGTGCACGATGCTGGGGGGCCCTTACGAGGGTCTAGGCTGTCTTCCGGGGGACGCACAAGGATGATGGAGGTATCTCAGGGACAGCGACGGCGCTTCTGAATGGTTACGACGGCGACTGTGGGGGCTCAAAGGAGCTGCGAAGCCCTGCAGCGTCTCCTGGATGATGGGGGCTCGAAGGATCGGCGTCGTGCGTGGCTCTGAGGTCGCCACGAACGCGTATGGGGGCCCTTGTGTGCGATGAAGGATTTTTACACTGGTTTTGAGTTTGTAGCACTCGCGGTTTATTGTTTAGAAGGCTTAAAAGTACTTACTGTGTGTGTAACTGTCTTTTGCGGGACTAACGGTGACTTACTGCGATGAAAAACGTTCTCGCACTAAAGCAATGATGAGGTCTTTGGTGACTACGGCACGGTATGATGTACGGTGTGTTTAAAATGATGGAGCCGAGTGAATGAGCACTGTACTGACCGATGTAGAAATGAGAACTGAACACTGAATGATGTTACCTCTAGATGATCGGCGTGGAAGTGAGAACTGCGTACTGTACTGGATGTTGGCCGGCGGAGAATGAGAACTGAGCAATGATGTGACCACGTAACTGCCGGCGGAGAAATGAGAGCGATCTCAAAGATGCGCTCGGTTTTTGAGCTTTCTGGAGGGCCGCTGGAGTATATCTGGCGTAGGTAGCCAACGGAGTGGCGTATACGAGGGTATCTCATTGTTGATTGGTGCATCCGCCAGATAGACACCTAGAAACTCGCGACGCGGAGCTTCATATCGCGAATTCCAGCCGCAGCATCCACATCTGCTAGTAGCCATGGACTACTTCAGCAAATGGCCGGAAGTATATCCCCTTCCCAATCAAGAGACCACAACCTTGGCAGAAGCGCTAGTCAATAACCTGTTCTGCAGATTTGATGTACCCATGGAACTACATTCAGATCAGGGCAGAAATTTCGAATCAGGTGTGTTCCGAAAGGTCTGCGAGCTTATGAGAATCCGGAAAACCAGAACCACCCCACTGCATCCCCAGTCAGATGGTATGGTGGAACGCTTCAACGCCACACTAGAAACCACTCTGAGGATGTTTGTGAACGAGAACCAGACAGACTGGGACAAGCTCATTCCACTCTTCCTGTTAGCTTACCGCTCAGCTGTCCATGAAACTACTGGGAAGACTCCCGCAAGGGTCATCTTTGGAAGCGAGCTTCGCCTTCCAGCAGATTTGGTATTTGGTCGTCCTGCCGAACAGCCCACAGAGACAGACACATATACTCATGAGCTAGAACGAAGACTACACAACCAAGTCAGATCTCGAATGCGACTAGAGAGCGATCGCATGAAGACTCGATACGACGTCTGGACCAAAACAGTCGGATTCCAACAAAGTGACCTGGTGTGGCTGTACAACCTCACGTGGAAGAAAGAAAAATCGTGTAAACTACAGAACTGTTGGGAGGGCCCCTACACCGTCATGAAAATAATCAATGACGTTGTCTATCGGGTACAGAGGACTTCCAGGAGTAAGATGAAGGTCGTCCATCTGGAGCGTCTATCCTCGTATAGAGGTGCATCCGATTGGGACAATCGGTCCTAAGGAGGGGCACTGTCACCGAATTTGCCCCACTCGCACCCAATTCGACGACTGTGGTATCGCAAAACGCTAGATGGCCCCGATCGCCCCTACGCGATGCTGGTAAACAAACAAAATAATGCCGTGTATCAAGGCGTGACTGGAATATTGAGAATCGTTCGAGAAATGAATCTAGAGCTGCTAGAAAATACTTGGAACATTCTTTTGGTCTATAAAAGAATATAAGCGGCCGAGTCAGTCAGTCTTGAATTGGAGTTTTTAGTTGGAAATTTCCTGGAGTTTCAAAGTGAACTAGTGTTTAGTTATAATTAGTATTCAGTAGTGTACAGAGTATTAATAAATATCAGTAGAAATTAACTGTTTGTTTTCCTGGTAAAAGAAAAAGTCGGGTTAGGAAATCCGTGACAGTACTATATAGTAAGGCATATCAAATTGCTGGAAGAAATTCACAGATTACAAAAATCTGTAAATATAATTGTTGTAAATAAGCTCATAATCCCAAATTGAAAATAAATCTTTATCCAAAGTTGGTCCTCCATATTTGTTACCAAAGAAACGATTCAATTGTTTTTGTTTAATAAAACCAAATCCAGACAGATTCCACGTCGGTTAGTCAATTTCCAGCGAGCTAAACAGATCTCGCCAGGCTACTAAAAAATTTCATCAAAATCAAAGTGTACCATGATACTTATGGGATTTTCGTTCCAATTGCACCAAGTTTACACTAGTGCGCACTCAATTTAAGGACAACACGCATACAGTTGTGCAAAGTGCATTCTAATTTTGTAAACGAAACGAACATGGAACAAAACTGAGTGCGCCTTTCCGGTTTAAACATAACCTAGAATTTTTCTAGTGGTTATAAATTTTTATCTTTATAAGAAGGTAAGAATAGTAGTATAGCTGTGTGGGTTCTGGACCACTTTGGTAACCTGTCCATCCGAGTCTCCACGGCAGTGTAGGTGGTGGAGTTCTTGTGAAGTGTTGATCAATGACCAGAGGGTAGTGGTCGAAGAAGTGTTGTTAAAGAGCGTAGGGTGTAGAAGAAGTGGTGGACAATGACCAGAGGGTGCAGAGGGTAAAAGAAGTCTTAGAGTGAATGTGTGTGAGAGAGAGCTGAGCCTGGCCTAGCCTAGCCTCAAGCGTATTCGTGTATATTTTATTATATTTTAAATATTTATTTTATTTGGAGATTTTCTAAGTAAAGCAACAAAAAAGACAACAGATTGCAGTAATAAATTTTATTTTAGATGAGTGTAGATCAAAAATTACAATTTCCGTTTTAAATTTACATTGTTTAAATTGTTGTAATATTTATTTTTTTGGATGTCGTGCCATATGTCTTGCTTGGTCCAATTCCAGTGGTCACGGAGTCTTCCATTGCAGCGGCATCAAACTGTCTCATCATCGCCGACCAATCGTACTCGTTGCATGGTTGGCTTTGATATAGCCTGTTACACGTGTCCATTTTATTAGTAACGATGTCTTCTTTGGTCTACCGCAACCCTGATTCACTGGGAATGGGACGTTCAAAACGAGGCTGTAAAAAATATATTTATTAAACATCTGCTTGAATTTAGAGAGAGAGAGAGAGATAGTACTACAAAATTATTCAAAGTCTAGAACGTGCATCATAGTTTAAATCCAAGAAACTTTGATCGTCTTCTTGCAGGGTCGTGGCTGTAAACATACGGGACACGTGGCGATGATTACTTTTGGAGACCAATCATTATTTGTTGCAGGTCGCTGCCTAATTGTTTTTCCGCATACACCACAAATCGTCGCCTCCATCACGTTTGCTGTGTATGTTTTGAATTTGAAATTAGGCATCTTAAGACTTTTGAGTGGTCTCGTAGCAATATAAATATATTTGTTGTGTGGCGGTAGGATGTAGTTCAATGGAATTTTTGCAAAAACAAAAAAAACTGTTGACAACTGCTGCACCGTTCCGTATGTCTTGTTATATTGAGGTTTCGTTGTTTATCATACAATGTTGTCAACAATTTTGGTTTGTCAGAATCAGAAGAAGGTACTAAATGTTCAGGACATTATGGTAAATCTTTATGCAATTCATATAGATGCCGAGGATAATATAAATCAGTTTCTAATATGTACCCATACTCACCAGAGTCGTGATTACTATCAAAAATATTTTCATGATAAATGTTTTCAATAGGCACCCACTGAAAGTCCCCATATGGTAGAGGAAACATCATTGCAGCACCATACAAATTGTTAACATCGTAATACATTAGATATGAAATAGGAAGTTCTGGATTATAGTTACTTCCCATATATTTATTGTTAGCTTCCCCGTATCTATTGCAACATTGAGAAATACCTCCTCTGATACCTTTTTCGATAAATAAAGCCATATCACAGTCAGTTAATAACTCCAATTCAACGCCGGTAACTTTTAACATGGCATCAAAAGCTAATCCGGGCGTTGTATAATAGTGGAGTGCATCTAAATCATATGTCTTCATGCACATTTTGCGAAAATTTTAAAGCACATCAGCTAGTAACAGTACGTCAGTTTTTAAGTACAGTTCAGCGTAATCTTAAAGACTGTATATTAAATGAATGCCATTTAATGCATGTTGATAATCACCATCTGAAATGTCCTCATTTTTCATAGAGATAAAAAATTTGTCTTTTGACGGTAAGCATTTATCTTTTAATTTGTCCCATGAATTTAGATATTCATATGGAAATATTCCCTTCCTTGTCACTAATTTAAATTTTTCATCATCGTTAAAATATTTTTTGGTTATCAGTGTTTGATTATCGTCCAAATAAGATGACAATTTATATAAACTGCTTGGCATAAATCTAAACGAATCTAAAAATCGAAAACTGATCTTAGTTCCTGAAATGTGTTTTGTAAAAGAAATATAACAATCCTTATTTAATGGCAACAAGCTGATGTTTCCCTCTATGTTTCTGCTAAGGGATTTTATTATAAAGTGAGCATCGTAGCCCGATAAATTGTGAAATATGACGGGTACGGTATACGAATTTTGATATAAAAGGTTACAAGACATATGAGATGCACCCCTATATTTGCCCGTAAGATGACAATGTTCTCTGGCTTTCAACTCATTTTCAATAAACGGTTTTTGACAAATACAGCAAGTAGAAGACAAACGAAACTGCGTTTGTTCGTCAGTGGTTAATTATAAGGGTTCCTGTTTGTGTTGATAAATTTCATTAATTTCTTTCGCAATTTTGAATAATTCATTTATGAACCAATCTTGACAATGAGGACCCGTATGGATTCTAAATTTGGACAACATTTTATTTTCATAATTTGATATTAAATAATTAGCTATACTGAAAGCCTCGTGTTGCTGACATAATTGTGACGTTTGTGTAGCATTATCATCATCATAATCCCTTAGTATACTCTCAATGTTTGCATAGAAGACAAAGGGGATACATAATGTATGTTTAAAATTTTTAAACTTCATTATATTATTAGTTTCATTCGGCATAATAATTTGAGTGATGTTAATTTTTTTACAATTTTCTAAATGTAAAAAAAAATATTTAAATGCATTTCGGTGGAAAAATAACTGACATCCTTCACAAATCCATTTTTTATTTTTTTCCCTACCAATTTGTTTGCTAACTAAGTGTGACAAATTTTTTATATATGCAAAATGGTAAATAGTATTACCATTATCATCACTCTCATCATCCCAATTATTATTAGTAGAAATCATGAGTAAATTTATTTTAGGTGAAAAATCAGTTTTACTAATAATGGTGCAACCTCATTCCTTTTTCTTTCAACTTTCAAATTTGGGTATATCTTTCAATTTTATAGGAAAACTAACGTTGTCATATTTTAATACTGTACTAAAGTGTGGATAATATGATGATGTTCGTGTCACATGAGTGTTAGTTGGATATAAGGCACAAACAATTGACCACAGAAAGCAATGGTAATCACTATTTTGAACGTTAATGACACTTTTTGTATTTTTTATAAATTGCGGTAAATCGACGTAAGTTGAGCTACCAACGGTTAAAGGGCAATAGCTATTTATATTGACTTTTAAGTGTAAAATTTCCAATAAGGCCCATCCGGAGTCCCGCTCTTGAAACTCTTCCAATTTTACCAAAATATCATCAATTGCGTGAGTCTGATACCATTCCTTTAAATTAGTATTTTTATGAATAATATTACGTTTAGTAGAAAAATGTTTTATAGATCTTTCTCCATTCTGAGGCTTGATGAACAATCCAAAGAAAATAACATTTGATTTAAGCAGACAAGTTTTGAGCTGTTTTTTAATTGGAATGGAAAAACTTCTAAATGCCTTTTTCAAAAATAATTTTGGATCTTTAATTTTCAAATTAACGATAATGCCTGTCTTTATTCTCCCATTGAAACACGATTCCAAATTTTCCCAAACAAGTTCCTTTGATTTCTTTTTATTATTTAGTTTAACTAAGAGAAGTGCCAAATTGGACTCAATTTTTGAAATTTTTTTAACACAATTGTACTTATATTTAACAGATTTATTATATATGTAGTAAATAATAGTGGGAGTAATTAACTTTTTAAACAACTTTATTTCTTACACATAGAAGCCACAATTTACATGACAGAACAAAAATTCACCATCTTACTTAGTCCCTTCTCCTACCTTTCAGTGGTACCACTTGTGATCATATTGCCAACAGTGAAGAGCGCGAAATATTTAAATTTAAAATAAATTGCTATAGTTCGGCCTACCTGACATCAGATCGACCACGATCTGGTAAGGAGAAAAGATAATTTACATTCAACATTTTGACATCAATTATTCTAATCTAAAACCTACCTGATACACTTCAGTTGGATTATTAACTTAAATTAGTTGCAATGAAACATACACTCATAAATATCTTACATAAATCATAATATAAGAGTACAAAAGTTCAAAATAGACTTTATAACATAAGCATCATAAATACTACATAAGTACATAAGATAACAATTCATAAATCGTACATAATATGAGACAAATCTCATCATAAAATAAGCATAAGTGACAATTCATTCATTTCAGATTTTTTTTTTCAATCTAACATAAATACGTAACATTTTCTTAAGAACATAAACATAACAGGTAAGTATCAGTGAACAATAAATCCAAGAGAAGTTATATCAAAACAGGAATAATGTTATATTAGTGAAGCCATAATTTCATATTATCAGGACTGCATACGCCTTCAAATGGACGCTGCGTCACCTGAAAATTCTCAACATCAGTAATCTGTCATTATCAAGGACTTTTTCCACCTTATACGGTCCACAAAATTTAGGTAAAAGTTTCTTATTTGTACCCGCAGTTACATCTAAATTTTTAATCATTACGTAATCACCTTTTTGATACTTATGAGGAGGTCGATGTCTTTTGTCAAAATATTTCTTATTATCATCTTGTACTTTTTCATTTTGCAACCTAGCTTCATCTCTTAATGTTTCAAATCTCTATTTTCCTTATCGTTTTCTAATTCAAAATAATTTCGTAAGTCATCACTTGGATCATTGATACCGAATAAAAGTTTCGCTGGAGAAGTTGCGATTGAACGACAATAAGAGTTGTTAATGGAAAATTCTACTTCAGGTAAATGTTTATTCCATTTATTCTTAAAATCTGATAGCTTTTCTAACATAGGAGTCAAATCACGATTGATCCTTTCTATCTATCCGTTAGCTTTAGGACAATGGGTAGCAATCTTAATGTGAACAATACATTTTTTTCTTAAATATTCATCAAATTCAATTGAAGTAAAACATGATCCGCGGTCCGATATGATTCTAATTGGTTTACTGTAATTATTAAAGTATTCTTCTAGTTTATGTATTACTTCGGTGGTTTTTGTAGTTTTGACATCATACAATTTTACAAATTTTGTGAAAGCATCAATTATTTCAAATACGTACATTTTACCGGTTGGAGTTTTTTCTAATGGTCCATAATGATCGATATGAATTGTCTCAAAGGGACTATTACCTTTCGGGATGTTATGTAAGCTAGCTTCATTTCTTCCTACATTAAAAGAATAAGTAATACATTTTAAGCAATTTTGAATGTAACTTTTTATTTTTTCTCGGAAATTTGGAAACCAATAAACACGGGATAAATATTCACAAGTTTTATCAATACCTACATGACCTAATTGATCGTGACAATTGAAAATGACTTTGTTTTCCATGGCTTGTGGAACATAAAATAAAGTTTTATTTTTGTCTTTAAATTTACGATAGACCAAACCGTTATGTAATTCATAATTTTTATCTTTTTCAACAGAAAGTTTATTTTTGATTCTTACGATTTCTTGATCACAATCCTGAGCTATAGAGAGATTTTCCTCAAACGTATTCTCCTCCAAAATCAAAATACTGGTGGCTCTGCTGAGAGCATCTACATGTGCCATTCGTTTCCCTGCCCGATGTTCAATTTCATAGTCATAACCTTGAAGGAACATGGCCCATCTCGATATTCTTGGATTTACCTGTTGTTTACTAAGGGTTAATCTGAAACTATCACAATCAGTGATGATCTTAAATTTAATTCCTGCTAAATAAATATGTAATCGTTTTATGGCGTAGACTACACATAAGGTTTCTAACTCAAAGCTATGATAGCGACTTTCAATTTGTGTAGTTCTTTGACTGAAAAAGAAAACTGGTTTGAATTTTCCATCTTTCTGCTTTTGTATCATGATGGAACCGTACCCTACTGCACTGGCATCACAATGTAGCTCAGTTTCTAAAAGTGGTGAGTAAACAGCTAAAACCGGATATTCTGATAAACACTGTTTGAGCTTTTCGAATGCTGCTAGTTCTTCAGATTCAAACGTAAAGATAGCATTTTTTCTAACTAGATTGTATAATGGTTTTGCAATAACAGAGAAGTTTTGTACAAATTTTCTAAAGTAGCTAGCGAGACCTATGAACCGATGTACTTCTTTTGCATGAACAAACATTTATCAACACGTAATTTCAACTTATACTGTCGTAATAATATGAAAATTTCTGATAAGATTTGAAATGTAAAGTAAAATTTTATTTTTTCGAATTAAAGGTTTAAATATGAAATTTGTAAATCGTTGAAAAACTCTTGGAGAATTTGTTAATCCAAAAGGCATATATAAATATTCAAACTGACCTAATGGTGTGATAAATGATGTATATTTAATAGACTCATCTGCCATCTTAACGTGATGAAAACCACTTTTTAAATCCAAAATAGTAAAAATCTTTTTATCTTCTAACGTATCTAAGTGATCTCCAATAAGTGGAGTAGGAAAATTATCTTTTATGGTTATTTTGTTTATTTCTCTAAAATCAATGCAAAGTCTTATTTCTTCTTTATTTTTCTTTGGTACTAAAACGATAGGAGATGCGTAAGGTGAATTACTCGGTCTAATAATACCCTCCGACATAAGATCATCAAGGATTTTACGCAATTTTTGTTTTTCTGAAAGACAATCTCCTTGGACGAAAACTAATCGGTTGTTGATGTGTCAAATTGATAGTCATTTTAAAATCATGTTCAATAACATCTGTACCAAACTTTTCAACATATTCTGTCTGATATAAATCCCTCAATTTATTATACAAAAATAAAATCGTTAAATAAAGTTAATTACCAGTTAAAATTATAATCTCTCATTATTTTGAATGTGAATGCTGCCTCCAATTTCCTTCCAATAGGGCATAACAATAGCCTGTCAGAAATATTCACCCTGTTGTAATTGCAATACCCTAGTTTTATGGGTATTATACACACACGCAAATATCTCCCTGTCATAGTACTCATCCACGACACCTCCTACTACTATGACTCCTTGTTTGGCATATCCACTACGCTCCTTCAGCATGATGTAATAACCCTCATCCTCCATTTCTCGGATGCATAAATTTGTATTGACTAACCCCTGAAACTGTGGCATAATGGGCACAGGCTCGTTCATAGCAATATGGTTATCTGCTGCACCCGTAGTGGCCTCCCTTGGTAGATAATAGGGCGCATCTGGGCTGAAGCGTGTAAAAGCCACGCTTTCCAAGTATTCTGCCATTGCCATTCTAATACAAATATTCCAAATAGAACAAAACCACATAAAAATAAATAAACTCACCTGAATATCAATTGCGTTGAGCAAACCAAAAAACCCTAATCACTTGGTCAAATTGAAACAACGATTTCAAATTTCCAACGATCATAGCAACTGTTTAAATATGGTCAAATAAAAAAATATATTAACGTCATAAGTCACGTTTTATTCAACTGGTACACAACAGAATTAGCGAGTAATCTAATTAATTGAGAAAAAATAAAATAAAAATGTTTTGGTATAACGTCTTGACCTCCAAGTCACGTAATCCAATTAATCGATAAAAAATAAACCGTTAACATCATCTATGGTACATTGCTCGTTTAAATAATCTTCGCACAATACTAACGCCTTTCCATATTTCTCAACTAATTCTTCACAATATTCTACTCGAAAAAAGTTTCCTATGCCATAAATGGCTTCATGATCGGCATCAAACTTAAGATTTGAGATGGTCTGACGTAGATTTCAAATACCACTATCCAAGTCTTTTATTTCAATCTCTTTCACATAAGCTGCCCACATTATTCCGGCTTTGTTTGGTTACACACTATAACTCAATATTATTTTTACTAGTATACACAACACTGCTTGTTTGTGACTGTTTTCAAATTTTTCCTAACATTATTTTATGGAGTAATCCCCATCACTTTAAATAGGTAGATGGGAATTTTATTTTTTAGAAATGATATACTTATTACTAACATGGTATTATATCCTACCTTCAAAATTAAGAAAAAATAACGCTAGTTATGAAATAAAGTAGTAATTTTTGCTAACATAGAACAAATGCAGGTGTTTAGAAATGATGCAATACCGGATGTAATACATTCATTAACGTGTGACCTTCACATAGGTATCAATTTACATTGCAGTTTTAACATCTTAGAACTCAAAAGTTGTCCAAAACAGTTCTAAGCAGGTAAAAATAGTTATAAAAGCAATAAGAAACGGGGGTCTAAAACTAAAAAATAGCTTCAAACGCAGTAATGAATCCACAGTAAAAGAGCTTTAAAATAACACAGTGTACCTTCTTGAAATATTATGTACAATTTAGTTCCAATGGGTGGCCTTGATACAATTTTATATTAGCAACATTAATAGTAGTGTAATAGTAGTACGGTAACATGACACTCACGATGCAAATATATTACCCACCTGCAATATAAAACAAATATCTATCAAGAAATCATTTAAATGATTTTGATAAAACATTACACGTATATTAGTTAAAAATGCCAGATATCAAAGGAGAAGAGGTGAAAGAATATGCAAAAATGGTTTATTTATTTTTTATTAGACTCCCTATACATAATTTCAAAGTAATACAAATATTAATATTACGTAATAATTTAATTATAACAAATTATAAGACAAACACATGATACCCAAAACTTAATCTTTATATTCACCTCGTGTTCTTTTGTTGTCCACATATTTTTAGACGCGACATATACTGGAGTCCATTAAGAACCATAAATTGTATACTATCAAAATTTACCAATTGTGAAGCCTCACAGTTCAAGAAAATGTCTTTTACTTTACTTTATAAGTGTATTTTTAGACCCACTACCTTCATATTATGCGATATTATCGATTATATTTCCAATAAATTCACTTGTGGATACATCGAAGTCCTCAGGTCTTGATACACAATAATTAATACCATTTTATTTTTTAATTTTACCTGCACTGTGTCATATGCGACTATAACTACATCTACAATCGGTAAAGGCTGGCAATCAGTGTGTTACAATATATTCCAGAGTCTGCGAACATACTAAACAGTTCACAACAGTTTTTGGGATTGACTGTTGATCGAATTTTCCTCAAAAGCTGTCCTGACTTAATTGCAATTTCTACAAACTTCAATTTTACCCTTCGTTATTTAAAAGTGCTTAACATATTGATCATTTTGCGCTTCAGTCGCAGTTCACTTTAATTCTTACATCTACAAACAGCTTAGAAATATTCTTAGTTTAGTCATACCGCTGAATATTATTTTTGATTCTGATTTTTCGATGATTGAAATTTCCAGTACATCTTCTTGGATTCTTCTTGTATGACAGATGTCGAAGTGTATCACTCTTAGCATAATATGTTGATTTTGTAATAGCTCCATCATTGCAATAGATAATTGTTTTATAATTACTTGATATTCTCCAATAAAAAGCAGTAAGTATCTGAATAATGCATACATGGATAATATTTACTGACAAAACTATCTAATATCAGCTCAAACAAGTAAATTTTAAATCCGATTTTTATTGAAGGATATACTAATTCCTTAACACCATTTAACTGTTTTAACCTTTCTTTCTTTTTGCATATATTGATCGTATTCTCAAAACAACCACACCAAGATAATTTTTTTCTATCAATAGTGTATTAGTAGATTGGTAAGGCATAATTTCAATTTCAAGTAACCACTTAAAAGCAATTTGTGGTATTGCCACTTCTTTCAGTGTATATAGTTTTTACCATAAAGAAGAGACTACCTTGTTTGTGGGTTTCACTGCAGACAGTCTCAATTATGCAATGTTTAATAAACTGGTTGTAAACATCACTGGTTGCACAGTGTAATACAATATCCATTTCAGTAGACAGATTTTGTGTTACCGATTAAACTGATAAAAAGAAACTGTTTTGAGTTAAGATTAATGTCTGACAACAATAAAATGAGAATTGACATAATTGTAAAAAGGGTGCATCATTTTATAGTGCATGGCGGTAAAATATCAGAGAGGAAAATATAAATTTACAAAATATAATATAATTTATCAGTAAAACCAAGACATAAATTTCTGCTGGTAGGATAAACACAGGTTTAGGTGACTTAGCGATTTCAAAAACATGTCCAAAGAATGCGAGTATAAGTTGGTTCTGGATTGGTTAAACTGCTGCAGTCTTTTCTCAGGATCTTTAGTGTAGCCCACTTTATTATGTATTAAGTTACTGAATTATTCCCATATTTTGTAACTTGGTAATAATATACCTACATAGACGATGTTCTATGCTGAAACCACATTCTTCGATGTAATATCGTAGCTCGTTTACCAGTATATTAGAATCTTCACCGATTTCTTTATTCTCACAATGGATACTATCTTCTATTCCTAACGGATAATCTGTGCTAATGGCTTCATCAGCACCTTCATCTTCATAGCTGTCACGACTCACGTCTGTTTCTTTATAGTCGATAGGTCTGTATACATATTTTCTGTTTGGTTCTTTCATGTCGACGAGCAGTTTACTATTATTTATCTGATGATGCTTGCTTTTCCTGTGAGTTAATAAATTGTCCCGTCTCGTAAATTTCTTTCCACATGTGTTACAGGGAAATGTTTTAGATTTATGTTTGTTAGCGTGGCGACTAAATCCACTTCTATTTACAAACTCCTTGGAGCATACATTGTATACATAGATGTTTACTCGCGGTGATATAATGACTATATACTTGCAGTACGTATCCTTTTGTTATCCTTTTTGTTATCTTTTTCTGTCATCATTGTCCTTTTTTTCTGTCGCTGTTGTCCTTTTTTCTGTCATCGTTGTCACTTTTTCTATAGCTGTTGTCCTTTTTTTGCCATCGTTGTCCTTTTTTCTGTATGTGTTGTCCTTTTTTTTCTGTCATCGTTGTCCTTTTTTCTGTAGTTTTTGTCCTTTTTTCTGTCATCGTTGTCCTTTTTTCTGTCATCGTTGTCCTTTTTTTTGTCCCATTTATGTCACGTTTATGTCACATTTATGTCACGATGTCGCGTTTATGTCACGTTTATGTCACATTTGTTTATTTATTTATTTATTTATTTAATACGTATCCAAACAGACACATGCCCAATTACTGGATACGGTAAAAAGTATAAATGTAGAAAAACTATACCATACAATACATAATACCAACAATATAACATAATGCACCTAACAAGCATACAAAACCTTAAATGTATCTTACATGTAAAGCAAGTTGGTCATACATTATTACTAAAAAGGAAAAAAAACAGAAAAAACATAAATAGCAAAACAGAAAACAAAACATAAACAAAAAAAAGAATGTATTATTTATAAATAGCATTTTTAACTCCTGAATGGTACAAAAAAATATATCAACCGTGGTCTCTATGTTGTTGTACTGCGAAATCATTTGATACAACGGCGATGACATCAGAACATTAGTGCGTGGTGTGGGTAGACATAAAACGTTACTGCTGCGAGCGGACAGGCGCGGAATCCGCAAGTTGATATTACTAAGTAATTCAGGACAATTTAATAAGTTATTCAGAACTTTATATAAAAATATAACCTGATGCGCAGATCTCCTAATTGCAAGTTCATGTACATCAAACCTTGACAGCAATAAGCTATGTGAGAAGCCCACTGGAGGATATATATGATCCAATATGTACAATGCTCGTCACCTTAAAGTCACCACCTCTTGCGCTGCTCTCATTCTATCGCGCCCCACCACACATAAGTCCGGACCGCTTTTAAATTCAAACTGGAGTGGGATCTGATGATATGTATGCATACATGCTATACGATGGCACCAAAAACTGGTGAGGCTATTAGTGGAGTTTAAAAATGATTCTATCGTGTCATTCCGTTTGCACTTTATTGCTAAAATGTAAAACCTATTTTATATTATCCCTTATGCCTTTAGAAAGCAAAATCGCCTGGTCGTCAAAAAATCGTGGTAGTTAGGGGTGGTTTTCCAAAAAATTGTAAAAAATTTTACACATGTTTAATCATTTCTGAAAGTTTTGTCTTAAAATTCCAAGAGGAACTATTTTATTTTTAATTTTAAATTATCCGTGCAACACGCTCTTATATGGAGTTCCTTAATATAAAACGGCTCGCGCTGAAACATCGAAATTGCAATATCATTTACACCAAGATAAGTCAAGAATGCTAATTCTAATCACAAAAACACCTTCTACGAACGTTGTAGATTAAAGATCAAAGATTAAAATGCTTTTTTATTTTTGAAAATCCGATAAATAGTTTCGTCAAAAAATTGTAAAATGTCAAAGCATGTAGTTACCACCGCGTTCTAACGCGGAGATGCGAGGATGGTTGAAATTCGCTTGGCACGCCGTTTATCTGCATGACAAAGCCGTCCTTATGTATTTTGGAGCCTAGACGGTCGCTTTTCGTTTAAAACAGTAAAAGATACAGTGATATTATAGCGAGCGTTATGGTAATATAAGACACATTATTAGAATATAGTGGTTTTAGTGTAAATAAATTAAAAACAGTTAAATATTAATAAACAATCATAACAAATATTATTTCAAAAATCATTTTATTAATTATAGTTACCAATGTACAGCATTTAATTATGTTAAAATTTGCGAGGGTGCTTGTGGAGTAGATGTTCCGTGGTAAAATCTGCTATTTCTGTAAATAAACAAATAATAAATGGTAAATAGGAATATTCTTACAAAATTATTTTGCAGCATTTAGTCAGACTCGGAATTTTTTTCAATATCAGATAACATATTCTGGGACGCATTTGTGATTTTTAAGTCTTTCTTTACTTTATTTGCACATGTAATTTCAGCCATACATTTGCAGGACCCAATGCAACAAATTCGTTTTGTCTTGCATGAACATTGTGGCCCGCTGCAATCTATAAAAATGTTTTCCTAAATTAATAATATACATACTTATAATAATAACTTCTTTACCTTTTTTTACAACTGCAAGTATTTAAAGCACGGTTGTTCTCGGGTAATATTGATACTGTAGTTAAAATTAGGGATGTCCGATTTAAATCGATTTTATAAATAATCGATCTTTTCAAATGCGATTTTCGATATTTTGAATCGATTTTCTGAACAACGATTATTTGGTGAATCGATTATTTTCCATTGAGATCAATTAAATATTTGTTATAGTGCAAACTCTCCAATCTTAATTAAAAAATCCCTATTTTCGAGGGTGCTGAACACGAATCTAAAATTAGTTCTGTGTGCTCGAGCCTAGTTTTCGAAAAAAAATTGTAACCTCTACCTATATGTATATATTACATTAGGTTGAAGTTGCAATATAACGCCTGTACCATCCTCATTTCATGACGATGAGGCTACAATTTTGAACAACTTGTTTTTTGAGACTCGCACGAAACTAATTTTAGATTTATGTTCAGCAGTCTTGAAAATAGAGTAGTAGAATTGTTTGGAACTATCGGAAACCGATCTTTTGCATTACGATTTTTTAGGAACCGATCCTAAGCGATTCTATCTGAATCGATCCAGAAAATCGATCTTTTTTACAGAATCGTGCATCCCTAGTTAAAATTGGCACAGGTTTTTCAAAAATTTTCTCCCACAATCTGTTACATTTGGCAAGGATGGTCTGGGTAACGTACTGTTTAGCCATATTTTAGTATGGTAGTAAACACGAAGGCAATGCTGTTTTAAGCTATCTAAACTTGGAGGTAATTTGCTGATCCGCTTTGAGGACGCTAAAGCCCCTCTAAGGTTTTTTATGCAATGAATATTTTCGTTGTTTATATAGAATCGCATTACAAACTTTACCATTTTATTAAAATCTTCTTCTAAATTGTCACTTATGCCAACATTACTAAGTAAATAGTAAGTAAGTAATTGTAAAGATACAAATGTTTTGTTACTATTGACCCATTTCAAAGATATACTTACGCCGAAAATTTGGATGAAGGTTGGAACCAAATAAACCGAAAGATTTTTAGCAATCCATGAATTGAAAATGAACAGTTCAATGACAAAATGCCTACCAGCGTTTCATGCATTCACAGGTTGTGATACAACCAGTCAGTTTGTGGGAATGGGCAACAAATCATGCTGGAAAGTGTTTTCTCACATCACTATTTACTTAGTAATGTTGGCATAAGTGACAATTTAGAAGATTTTAATAAAATGGTAGTTTGTAATGCGATTCTATACAAACAACGAAAATATTCATTGCATAAACGACCTTGGAGGGATTTTAGCTTAATACAGCATTGTTTTCGTGTATACTACCAAACTAAAATATGGTTAACCAGTACCCAGACCATCCTTGCCAGATGTGGCAGATTGTGGGTAGAAAATTGTTGACGGAAAACCTGTGCCAATTTTTAACTGCAGTATCAATGTTACCCGAGAACACCCCTGCTTTAAATACTTGCAGTTGTAAACAAGGTATAGAAATTATTATTATAGGTATGTATACTATTAATTTAAGAAACAATTTTATAGATTGCAACGGGCCACAATGTTCCTGCAAGAAAAAACAAATTTGTTGCATTGGGTCATGCAGATGAATGGCTCAAATTATACATGTGCAAATAAAGTAAAGGAAGACTTAAAAATCACAAATGCTTCCCAGAATATGTTATCTGATAGTGAAGAAAATTCCGAGTCTGACTAAATGCTGTAAAATAATTTTGTAAGAATATTCTTATTTACCAATTATTTATTGGTTTATTTACAGAAATAGAAGAATTTACCACGGAACATCGACTCCACAAGCACCCTCGGACTATTTTAACGCAAATTTTAACATAATTAAATGCTGTACCTAATTGGTAACTATAATTAATGAAATGATTTTTTGAAATAATATTATGAGTTAGTTATGACTGTTTATTAATATTTAACTGCTATTAATTTATTTAAATAAATTTGAAAGATATTTACAAATACCTGCTCAAATACATAGGTACACTAAAAACACTATTTTCTTATAATGTGTCTTAGATTACCATAACGCTCGCTATAATAGTGTATATTTCACTGTTTTAAACGAAAAGCGACCGTCTAGTCTTGAACATGCATAAGGACGGCATTATCATGCAGATAAACGGCGGGCCAAGCGAATTTCAACCATCCTCGCATCTCCGCGTTAGAACGCGGTGGTAACTACATGCTTTGACATTTTACAGTTTTTGACGAAACTATTTATTGGATTTTCAAAAATAAAAAAGCATTTTAATCCTTGATCTTTAGTCTACAACGTTCGTAGAAAGTGTTTTTTTGATTAGAATTAGCATTCTTGACTTATCTTGGTGTAAATGATATTGCAATTTCGATGTTTCAGCGCGAGCCGTTTTATATTAAGGAACTCCATATAAGAGCGTGTTGCACGGATAATTTCAAATCAAAAATAAAATAGTTCTTGGAATTTTAAGACAAAACTTTCAGAAATGATTAAGCATGTTGTGCAGATCTAAATTAAGCAAACAATTTTTTTACAATTTTTTGGAAAACCACCCCTAACTACCCCCTGCACACCACGATTTTTTGACGACCAGGCGATTTTGCTTTCTAAAGGCATAAGGAATGATATAAAATAGGTTTTACATTTTAGCAATAAAGTGCAAACGAAAATCTTTTCTAGAAGGAATATCTTTGCGTTTAAACTCTACTATATGGAGTGACGATAGATTACTCTGTCCGTTTATATTTTGTTTCCATTAATTCAAATAATTCTGCCATTACTGAAATTGGTATCGTATATTCAACAAAATAAATAAGGAATCTAATAAAGGGCCAATAAAAAAACGGTGTGCTATTAAATAATAAGTATAGAAATCGAACTCATAAATTAATATGAGCCTGCGTCTCATATATTTTCATTATGACAAAAAAAATGAAAAAGTAAACGTCGGAGTTACCGAACATTTATAAAATTATTTCTTATATTCTCAGTATTCCTTGTAATACGGCATATGTAGTTTTCTTTTTCTAATTGGGCCGTTACAAGAAATCCAACATCTGTTCATTAATCAAATGTAAACTTAGTTTAATATAAAATTTGGGTTTTCCGTACAGCAATAATTCTTATGTTAGATCATAAAAACAGACTTTTTTACTATTTATCTATGTTATGTTATTTATTGCAATTAATATATTTTGTGCAGATTTCCAGGTGCATGGTTCATTGATTCATGCAAAATAACAGAAATGTGTAATGTTTCTTTAAATTTTAGTTATGTGCTGGTCTTCAATATGCATATAAAAATGGAATAATAAAGAGGGTATTTTTGAATATTTATTGATTTATTAAATATTTAGGTTTTTACAGTACATAATATATTTTCATATATTTTTATTCAATCTCATAAAATTTTATATTACCCTATTTTTTAAATCATTTATCTCGTAACGCTAGCTATATCTAATAACACAGAATATATAGCTTGCGTAGCTATATTTTCTGTGCTAATAATATTAAAGCTAGTTACGGACGGTGAGCTATAATATATATCGAATATATTACAAAAATATCACTAGTGATTAAAATGCATAGAACGTTACGCACTGACGCTATAATATATATTTATATCTATGCCATTTACTTGTCTGTAGAAATATATCTCATTACAAAGAAATACATATATATTATATTATCGCTCACCGTCCATAACTATCTTAATAACTATTGAGTTTCTATAGACAGCAACTGCGTAGCGAAATTTCTTAATTTATATAAATATTAAATATAAAAACATAGTCGGTATATATAAGACATCTATGATCCACCCTACTACTGCTGAATAGTGCATTACGCATGCATGGGATTTAAAATTCTAACTCTGGTCTCGGAATGCACGGCACGAAAAATTTGACAAATCACCTGCAGAAACAACATTCACGCATGTGTTTTAAATGTCACTACCATTTATTAGCCATTGGACAAAACATTTTTGTTTATTACTCGTATTTCTGTTTTAACTCAGGTTTTTAAATAGGCAAATTTAAATCCTTTGTTGCTGCTGTTGGAAGGATGTGAGTATCAAAAAGTTCAAATCATATTTAATTACACGTCATTGTATAATTTTATTTAAAATTAAGAAAAAGTATCGGAGCTAAATTTCATTTTTTAATTAAATGTTACATGCAACATTTTAAGTATGTATTTATATTAGTGCACTTTAATGTAGGTATTGCAATTTTTTTTAGTTTTTTTTTTTAGTTGGAAAGTGATTTAAAAATACAATTCGCACGGCACAGGTTCACAGGAAAGAAATAAATATGTAACATTTTACAACACCTATTTTATACAGCTAATTCAATACTTTTGCTGCTATTGTTATTATTAATGGAATTACTTTCGCTCTAATTTATGTTTCGCATTAATAATCCGTCGGTCTATGGTCCCATATATGATAGATTATAGAGACTCTAGACTCTACTGTATATTCATTTATATAAAATAAAATGTATTTTACCGATGATGGCCGCTCGACCAACGCGGTAAAGGCGGCACGGCACGGCAGTGGCAACGACGCGGTTTTAAAAGCCATGGCTGTATATGAGTGCATTGTAGGATTTTATTTTCTTGATGCTGACTTGCCGCGACCGCGTCATTACTACAAAGTGTCATCCATAGCTTCATTGATGGATAAACTAATCGATTTAATTTAAAATTATCTTATGAAACCATAATACAGGGTGTTTCATAAATATTGAGTCATAAACCACCTGATAATAGTTTAAACTAAGAATACACTTATACATGTATGTATCTGGGCTATTGTTATTATTATGGCAAATATAATAAATTGTTATTTATTATATACCTAGATTAGGTTTGTTTTTACTACCTAATCGTTAACTCAAAAAAGTCCAGCTAATTAAAAGTTTTATTAAATACTTTCGCGTGGTTACCGTCGCACAGTGTGACAAATGTAGCGGTACTTTATTCCCAGATGATAGATGATATGAATAGGTCTTACAACTTATATGTTGATACCTTGTAATATTTTGGTTTGCAAAACACTACAAATTTTTAAAAAAATATATACAGCGAGAACGAGAAATGCTATATAAAAAAGTTCTCTACAATAATAGATGTAAATATTATTTTGTTTCAACAAGTCAATTATTTGATAAATTTACAATTTTCATGGATTTTATAATTTAAGGAAATTATATCTTAGGAAATTTAAAAATAATGTATTAATCTTAGAGATTACACTATTCTAATTAAGTAATAGATATGAAGGACGGAGTCCTAAACACCAGAGCCTTCTAAATCTTCATTAGATATTTTTGAATCTGTACTAGATTCTTCTGAATCCTCATCAGATGTCCCTATAGCTATAAATAATTTAAAAAAACAATGAATAATATCTTGGTGGATATTTTGTAGTTTTCTTCGTGGGGCGTGCCTTAAAATGGCTACAAAATGATCAGAAGAGATTAAATGTAACAAGCCCAGTGCATCACAGTTTGCAAGTTGCTTTCTCTGACACAGCATAAACTAACAATTAAAAGAAACACTGGGACATCTTTATATAAGAAAGTTCTGAAATATTTTTATTTCGAAAACTTTTCAGTAGGAATGCATTGTTAATTATGTTTTTCGTAACATACATCACGCTTGTAAATTTTTTTAATGTTTTCACAACTTTATATAAAAAAACACTATGCGAAGAGCTGTATTAAATATTGAAAATTTATACATAGTCATATCGAGTCAAATATAGTCAAGGGTATAAAAAAAGTTGTTTAAAAAAAAATACTTCACTAGGTGTAACGGTTTTCAAGAAACTGAATTTACTGCACTCTCCCGCTGCGGTATATTTGCAGTGCAAAGGACAGCGTTTTCATTCGGCGATTAGGAGTTTGTCAGAAACATCTATACCTACTTTCCTTAAGGTCGCCGCATTTCTCGCCGTAAAATGATCAATTTTGTAATATTTTTTTTGGTGCAGAAATTTCAAAAAATAAAACACGCCGAGCAAAAGTATTATCAAAAATAAAGTTATTGATGTTTTGTTTATTCACTATTACTATTTAAATTTTCCTGAAATAATATAACACCTTTTAAAATGCATTTGTATGATACACATTATTATGCTATTCTGACATTTTAACAATTATTTTCACATACTTATAAAGAAAAGTGAACAATCTCATACGTAGAACTATGTAAATTTATGTTATAACAATATTTACAGTTGAATTTAAAAAAT
Organism: Monochamus saltuarius; assembly: GCA_025584915.1. NCBI lineage: Eukaryota > Metazoa > Arthropoda > Insecta > Coleoptera > Cerambycidae > Monochamus > Monochamus saltuarius. The sequence continues at coordinate 41,952,777 of CM046725.1, forward strand.
ACGTATTTTTAAAAGATTTCTGTACCTAAAAATTTGTCGGTTAGGCCTCTTTCTGCCGTTAACATTCCTGTTATCTGCTAAACTCTATTTTATTCAGTTCTTAAATGTCTAAAATTACTTGTATTATATTTTATTTATACCTATATTATCATTGTGTTAAATATATGAGTATAGGTTGATTCACGGCAAAGTGTCGTTAGGAGTTTTCAGAGTTGTAGTGATTTTTTTTTTTAATTTGATACTCTACATAATCCAATATGACCTATTCAACGAAAATATTTTCAAGTAGCTGTCGCTTCCGATTATACCGGATGTCGTCACCAACTTAGTTATTTTAAATGGAATGATATAGTTTTTATTCAATTTTTGGATCCTCACGTTATTTCCTATACACATAACCTTTGTCGTTTCCGAGATATTTAAAATATTTCGGAAAATAATAATGTTGTATCGCTTTGTTTGAAATTAGCTATGTATATTGAATGCTATGCAGGTTAAAGAAAAAAATGTTATTCAAGGAATAGTTGAACCTTTAAGCTTTCTAACAATGTCTTACAAGTGGCTTAATTTCATACAAGGTGTTGAAAGTCAAGTGCTGAATTTTATATAACTCGAAACCGTTAAAACCAAGACTTATAATAAATCTATGGTTAAAACTATTTTATTTTTAAATAGAACGCTGTGGATATTTTTTTATTTTTTATTCTGTAGATATTACACATCACCATACCTATTTAACTTACTTTCTGTGCAAATTACGATTTTTGTTAAACTTAACTGGCGTGAATGCGCCGTCTTTCTGCTGAAATAGCTATAAAAACGACAAGAATAATTAGAACTATTATCTGTGTGTTTTCAAAACGTCAAATTATACCTGCACAATTATAATGGCAAGCAATGAAAAATATTATTCAAACGATAATGTTCACAATTACCACCAGTAACCGAAAAAGTAAGCAGACATTATTATTTTAGAGATGGGTTTGGTTTTTTTAAACACCCTGTATTTTTTTCCATTATGTAATGTTCTAATAGACCTTTGTTGAAAGTTTAATCAAAACATTTTTTGAGTACCATGAATTTTGAAGGTTTTTAGAGACTGGTTCGTTTTTTTTAAACAACCTTTATTTTTTCGTTAATTACTGTTTTAATAGACCCTCGACAAATGGTTCATCAATTTTTTTTTAGTTCCATGAGTTTTTAGATATTGGTTCGGTTTATATTAAACGCCTTGTATTTTAAAAGTTGAATCATGTTATCTTTATTTTTTGATATTAAAAGATTTTTTAAACACTGTATTTTTTTCGTTATTTAATGTTCTAATAGACCCTTGTTAGAGGTTTCAACATTTTTTTTTTGTTTTCTTAATTTTGAGTTTTTTTTAACACTTTGCATACGGAACGGTCTTTCGCACGTTTGATAACCATCGTGAAGGGCAAAAACCAAAAATTTCCTCAAATGTAATTTTTATTTTTTCTCGGCAATTTGTATTGTAACACTCTGTCTATTAAGCTTTTTCGAATATATGACGTTTACGTCTTTGTTTAAATATTTATTTTAATTTAAAAAAATACATTTTGCAGACTTTGTTAATTTTTAAAAAATTCTTCAATATTATGATTTCACTAAACAAGGAAATGTTACATTACTTCTATATTAATAAAATAATAAAACCCTATTGAATATAAGAGTTTTTGGTGCCACAGTGTAGTATCTACAAACCCCACTTCTAGTCCGAAACATTCCGCAGTTATTTATGGTGGGGCGCGATAGAATGAGAAGCTTCCAAAAGGTGGTGACTTTAAGCTGACGAGCATTGTACGATGCCGACTTCAAGAACCGTCTTTGTACTTTCTCTAAAGCAGCAATGTGAGTGCCGTAAATCGGGCTCCAGACTACGGATGCATATTGTAATTTAGAACGTATGAAGGATATATAGAGCAATCGTAGAGTAGAAACATTAACAAACCCGTTTGAGTTCCTGATAATAAAACCAAGGCACTTAAATGCTGAAGAAGCAACAGTTTCTATATGTTTTGTAAATGATAGTTTAGGATCGAAAATAACGCCAAGATCCTTTACATAACTAGGCCTGCAAAGAATAGAGTCACCTAATTTATATGCGAAAGTGAGAGGGCTTGTTTTCCTAGTAAATGTCATGACATTACATTTTGATGCATTTAAGGGTAAGTTATTGCAAGAACACCAATTATCTATAGCTTCTAACGCGCTTTGTAATTTTTGACAGTCACTTACGATATCTATTTTACATAGCAACTTTAGGTCATCCGCATATATCAGATAGTTCACACGTAATTCAGACATAATATCATTCAGGAACATAACAAATAGAAGGGGCCCAAGCGTCGAACCCTGAGGGACTCCAGACACTTGTAGGAATTTATCAGAACAATAACCACGATACTGTACGAATTGATACCTATTTTGCAGGTAAGATTGAAACAAATGTAATAACGAATTAGAAAAGCCAAACATATCCAGCTTGTGTAACAAAATATCGTGATCAAGTCTATCAAATGCCTTGGTAAAATCAGTGTATACTACGTCAACTTGACCACATTGGTCCAAGGACTCGCTAATAAATTGAGTCTTACACACAAGGTTCGTCACGGTGGACTTCCCCTTTAAGAAACCAAGCTGTCGAGGCGATAGAATTTCAGACACAGAGCTATATAATGAATTGTGTAGTAGTATTTCCAAGATTTTAGATAAATTAGAGATAAGGGCGATCGGTCTATAGTTCGATATTTCGGGTTTACTATTTTTTTTATGCACAGGACATATCCTCGAAATTTTCCACAAATCAGGGAAGCTAGCTGTTCTCAGTACCAGGTTAAAAATGGTTGTTAGCGGACTCGCAAGAGCAGGAGCACAATCTCTAACAAGAAGTGCCGGTATGAATTCTGGTCCCATTGTCAAATTAGGTTTAATTTGCTTTATTGCAGATTCAAGTTCTAGTTGCTTAAAATTAATGATGCTAATCAAATTGCTACAAGAATTGGGATGAACATGTAATCGATCGTTTGGACGAGTGAAAGATTCTGCAAAAAAACTGGCAAAATTGTCAACAATTTCTTGCGGATTCTCTAAATCTTATCGTACGTAAGCATCGATGGTATAGTCGAAACATTCATTTTCGCATTTAAAAAAGACCAGAATTTCTTAGGGTTGCTCTTCAGATCATTTTCAAGAGATCGGAGATATAGTTTGTATGATACATCTATGTCCTGTTTAATTTCAGACCGCAAGTTTTTGTATCTGCGTAAAAAGTTAATATCACAGGTTTCTTGGTACATCTTAAATGCCCGACTTTTTTTGTTTTATTTTAAATATAATTTTACCATTAAACCAGGGAGGGTATGCACGTGATCCAGACTTTTTACGAGGGATGTGGCGATCAAAAATACTATATAATTTGTTATTAAAAGCTTCAACTGCCATATTTGGACTGGTGCACCTGTTGAGAAAAGTCCAGTCTGTGTTAAAAATTTCATTATACAATGTTACAAAATTTGCCTTCCTAAAATTATATTGGATGCCCACTTTCACGGGAAATTTGCGCCGATTGGATAGGATCGTAATTTTTATAACAAGAGCTGGGTGGTAACGATCTTCAGGAAGAACAGCATCAGCTCTGGCAACTATAGAGTTCAAGTTCGTTAATACTAAGTCTAACAATGTATTTTGAAAATTTGTAATGTTATTAGACTGATTTAGACAAAAGAAATTAGAAAAGTGCTGTGTCAGCTCAAATATTGGCGTAGTGTAATTTCCATCACAACAGCTCAGATACTCAGGTATATTAAAGTCGCCTAGGACAAACACATCAGAATTATAAAGTTGTTGAAATGAAATCAAACAATCATATAAAGTTTCATAGTCGTTATAAATACAGCGGGGAGGGATGTTGTTAACTACTATATAAAGCCAGCGGTAATTTAATTTTACTTTCACAATTAGTATATCGATGTGTTTAATACTAGCCAGTTGTACATTACAAGTGGGATTAAAATCAACTTGAATGGCATGACATTCTTTATCCAATGCTAATAGGACGCCCCCTCCTTTGCAGGTATTAGTGGAGAGAAAATCACGATCGCTTCTGAAAACTTGGAATTTATCAAGATTAAATAATTCAGAGTCACGGATGCCTACATTACAGAAAGTTTCAGTAAATGCATATGCCTGGAATTGATCAATGGCAGACGTAATATTAAATAAGTCCGAAGTTTTAGTGCGTAGCCCACACACATTCTGAAAATACAATGTAAAAGTTGAAACGGTTTGAATACTCGAAACATTCGAGGACTCATTGGACAGGGTAAGTGGCTCTGATTGCTACTTCGTATCCAGAACATTTTGGGCACACGGAATTTTGTCGAGAGCATTTGCTGGCAAGATGATGATACCCGCAACATTTATAGCATCTTCTAAGTTCAATAGCACAAAAAACTCGGCAATCAAAATCGAGACCTACTGCCAATTTACCAGCATCTATAATCCGGTGATACGTATTAATATCAACTTGGAGAACCGCTTGATACAAATTTCTATTTTTACGCTGAGGCTTGTAAGAAATTACCTCACATACACTGCCATCAGAAAAGCATGACTTATTTTGAGCACGCAAATATTTTACAAAAGTATTATTGTCAAAATTTTCAGATATATTAACTACCCTCACTCTTGGATTCAAAGCTGAAAGCTGTTTAACATCATACCGCTCACCCAATTGATTACAAGCCTTCTCCTTGAGTTTAGCTGATTCTTCGGCGGTGTCACAACTTATAACTAGGGCTCCATTCCTGGCTTTCTTGACATTAGAGATGTTAATATTGAAATTTATGGGATCGATAGTACACAGAACCTCAGATTTGGTGGTAGTACTATGTTGACTAGTATTCTTAGGTTGCAAAATAAGAGACGGCTTAGGCTTTACCACTCCTGCATATGTTGACGGAGACTCTTTAACTGTGGACAAATTCTTATTGATGTCTTTTAATTTAGTGCTAACTCTATTATCGAAATCCTCCTTCAGTGACTGAAATATGGTCTCAACTTTATCAAAAATTTCAGCTCGGAAATCTCGAAACATTTTGTTTATACCATCATCAGATAACAGCTTTTTAACGTTTCTATCTATGTCATTAATATCCGATATCAACTTTGTGGTAACAGCTTTATCCATGACTTCACACTTAACCTTGCACGCGTCGCACCAAAAAACAGGTTGCGACATTTATCGAGGAGCTTAAACTCATTTTCAGTCATACTGACACATGAAATGTGAAACCATTTTTTACATGGACCCTCACACCCCACCAGAGCCTCAGACTTTTTCTTTTTGCATTTTGCGCATTCCGACATTCTTCAAGCTTGGAACTTATGGTGGAATAGATCAATAACTGTGTCCTTGTTTGAAATATGTATAGATACACCTTAATTTCTTAAAGAGAAGAAAAAAAGAGAATAAAAAGGAAACACTTTTTCGCTCCTACCGAATAGAACAAATAGGCAATAGTTTTGTTTATAATTAATATAACTGCAATAAAATGGTAACCAATTAGCAGTCGGACCACCACAGATGCAACTCCAAATTTACCGAGGTTAACTATGTTCAAGATGCACAAGTTTTGAGATACAAACACTAGTCGCCGACACTAGTTAGCGGAAAATCTAATGAACAGTATATGAAAGCTTTGGATGGAATTATCGAAAAATATGAAGAAGCAGCACGATGGGAACAGAATTATTTACTAAATAGTGCTTTCCCTCTTATTGACCATAGTGAAATGTTTAATGTTGAAAGTAGATTTCATTATCAATACGTGAGTAGTTCGAAATAAATAGCCAAATTCATTTAAAAGTGAGTCATTAATATTGAAAACGATTGTACATATTTGACAGTATATACTTATTTAAAGTATAATTATTGTTAACACCATAAATGTTATGTAACGTTATACAGGGCGATTCATATAGCAGTACATCAATATTTTACATGGATTTCGTCAACTGATTTTGATTTTAAGCATTTACATATTATATATATTCGCAAATATACGATTTTGTTTCTATAAAGTTTACTCTCATTTATGTCTATTGAAATTTAATTAAGAGAGATGTGGTATATTATGATGTGTCTACATTCTCGTTATAGTCATTTAGTTTTTATTATACACCTAACATTTTTTATTAAAACAATCATTAAGAAAGATAAATTATATAACTTCCATATGCAGTATATCGAACACATATTAATTGTCTGATACGTATTCTTTACATATAATTATGAATTCCAGTTCTATAGAGAAAAATCTTTCACATACTTCTGCACGTCCTGTATATATTCCTTCATTAGCTTGAATACAGTATATTTTAGTCTAATGATATTATGAATATCTGACCTCGTATACTACAGTAAAACTCCCGTGTATTGATTGTATCCCCGCCACTTCTGTCACTTTGAATGCCCCGCCTAATTTTAAATCTCACCAGTTTGAATTTCCCGCCTAATTTTAAACCAGTTTGAATTTACCGCCACTCTCGTTAATATGAATTTCCCGCCTAATTTTAAACCAGTTTGAATTTACCGCCACTCTCGTTAATTTGAATTTCCCGGCTAATTTTAAATCAATTTGTTGTCGATAGTGGGAAATTAGAGGCCAAATTTCAAAGAAAACACCAAATTTTCTTAATTGTCGACGTTTCGTCACTTATCGTGACATCCTCAGGACACTATAACATTTAATAAAATCAAAATTACAACAATTATTAAATTTTATAGTGTCCTGAGGATGTCACGATAAGTGACGAAACGTCGACAATTAAGAAAATTTGGTGTTTTCTTTGAAATTTGGCCTCTAATTTCCCACTATCGACAACAAATTGAAAGAAAATAAGGCTACTAATTATCATTAATTTTAAATCAGTTTGAATTTCCCGCCTAATTTTAAATCAGACTGAATTTCTCGCCTAATTTTAAATCAGTTTGAATTTCCCGCCACTTCTACCAGTTTGAATTTCCCATCCTAATTTTAAATCTCACCAGTTTGAATTTACCGCCTAAATATAAATGTTCTACCAATTTGAATTTACCGCCACTTAGACTAATTTTAAATATCCCACCAGTTTGAATTTCCCGCCTAATTTTAAATATTCTATCAATTTGAATTTACCGCCACTTAGACTAATTTTAAATATCCCACCAGTTTGAATTTCCCACCTAGTTTTAAATATTCTACCAATTTGAATTTACCGCCACTCGTTAATTTGAATTTCCCGCCTAATTTTAAATATTCTACCAATTTGAATTTCCCGCCACTGCTGCCACTTTGAATGCCCCGCCTAATTTTAAATCTCACCAGTTTGAATTTACCGCCACTCTCGTTAATTTGAATTTACCACCACGCTCGTTAATTTGAATTTACCACCACTCTCGTTACTTTGAATTTACCGCCACTTAGACTAATTTTAAATATCCCACCAGTTTGAATTTCCCGCCTAATTTTAAATCAGTTTGAATTTCCCGCCACTGCTGCCACTTTGAATTTTCCGCCTAATTTTAAATATTCTACCAATTTGAATTTACCGCCACTTCTATCACAAAGGTCCGTGGTTCGATTCCCAGCGTTACCAGTTTTTTTTTCATACATATTTCTAATTATTTAATATCATCTGTAATTAGCACCTATAAAATTTTAAATACTTCTATTTAATATCATCGTTATAGCTCAGACTGCTTGGTGGGGTCGCCTTCAAGCGCTCTCTGATTCATATTTTACGCAGTTGCTGTAACCTTTTGGTAATAGTTATAGCGGTCTTGTGGTAACGCGTCTGCTTTGCATGCGAGAGGTCCCGGGTTCAAATCGCACACACAGTAAAGTTGTTTTTTTTCATTTAAATAAATTGTCCACAAATAATGCTGGATTCTCCAATACAATAGAGCATGCGCAGATTTGAATTTACCGAGATTTGGAACTTGCACAAAAACAGATTTGAGTTTAGATTACGTCGCTACTGCGCATGTTTTTTCTGTAACCTACTGCACATGTTTTTTATGTTAGGTTAGGTCGCTACGGCGCATGTTTTTTCTAATAGGTTAGATCCTTTTTTCTTGGTTTGAATTTTCCGCCTAATTTTAAATATCCCGCCAGTTTGAACTTAGGTTAGGTCGCTACTGTCAAATTTCAAATCAGTTTGAATTTCCCGCCATAATGCTGCAATCTGATTGATCGAGAGGCGGGGCCTAAAAGGAAAGTGGAGGGGCTGGTCTCAAGTGACCCCTTACCTACTTAAATCAGCGAAAAATGATTCAAAAGATTCACCTTCTTGTTGTATTCTTTTTAAAAAATTATAAACATTCATTATCATATTTTCTTTTGGTAGACAATGATTTTCTAATTCTTCTAAGATTTTGTTGACTGTTTCTCCACCATCTTTCAATTTTGTGATTGATTTGTACAATTTTAAGGCTTCTGTGCCTAGTAAGTTTTTTAATTTTCCTACTTGTCTTTCTCTTGATTTTTTTCTAGTTTCTGTTGCTATAAGGTATATTGTAATTTCTTATTTGAATTCTCTAAAGTTTTCTGCTACATTTCCATTTAATAATTGTAGTTGTGGTTTATTAAATTCCATTTTTCTTCCTTTCATTTGTAATGTAGGTACTTTTCGTCTTTAGTACGACTGCGCCATGTTTAGTTATATATATTTAATAATTGTATTTATATTTCAAAAGCTTTTATTAATTTCTATATTTTATTAATAATAATTATGATTATAAATAACATCTTAGCAACTATTACAATATTAAAAGTAATAGTTGGCTTGCAAAACATTATAAAATAATTATTTCTATCTCTATCTCTACACCTCCCTATAGGATGATTGCTGCAAGGAAGTATGAAACGGGAACTAGGTAATATATTAGAAGAAGGCATAATAAAGGGGTGCGAGAGTCCATGGGCAGCTCCTGTTGTGCTCGTTCCAAAGAAGAATGGTGGTACACGATTTTGTATCGATTATCGTCGTTTGAATTCGGCAATCGTGTGTAATAGTTATCCATTACCTCGCATGGACGATCTCTTACATGTAACAAAAAGAACATTTTACATCACTACTATAGACTTACGTTTCAGTTACCATCAAATTAAAGAGAATGAACAATCTCGTGATAATACAGCTTTTGTAACATCGTTTGGTACATACCGTTATCTACTTTTACCGTTTAGTTTAGTTGTATTACTATAAGGAGGAGTTGATGAACACCCGATATAATATGCGAGCAGGCTTTTAACCAAACCTGAAACACATACAACTACTGAGAGTGAAGCTCTAGCAGTCGTATATGCGTTTTCTAAATTTCGTGGTTATGCGGAATCTTCACCTATAACTATTCAAACAGACCACCAAGCTTTAAAATGGTTGCTATCTCTGAAGTCGCCGACTGGAAGACTCGCCCGTTGAGGACTGACTATCCAAAGCTATGATATCAAAATCGAATACTTACCTGGCAAACGTAACGTCATTGCCGACACATTATCAAGACCTCCTTGTGTACAGGACAACCATATTACATCTGACGTATGTATTGTTACAATAGAATTACCAAGATGAACAGCAACAGATATCCGTCAAGAACAATTGAAAGATCCAGACCTGAAAAAGATCATCGATGCCTTTGAAGATGTGCAGAATAACGAATTCGACAAGTGGACTGATCGAGGGTACATTATGATGAGTGGTGTCTTATATCGGCATGCAACTGAAGATGAAGCTCAGTTAGCTGTACCTTCTCGCGAAAGAAACAATGTTTCTTGAAAGAGTCTCACAATGATCCAACTGCTGCCCATTAAGCTGCTGAACGTACTTATCAACCAGGGGCGGATGGGCCAACGGGGATTTTGGGAGTTTTCCCGAAGGGCCGGTTGCTTCCGGACCGCTGCAGCCCGCGACCATTTTTTTAGTTTGATACAGCATTAACATAGTCGGAACAAAAAAATGTCGCGCGTGGCACGTGCTTATTTATTATGCAGGTGCTGGTTAAGAAGTTTTTTTTGAATATTACTAGGTAACCATTTTTTTTATATAAGCACGAACGAGGACTAAAATAAACTAGTATTACCATAACAGTCGAATCTTGGATGTCGGGCCGGTTGGTCAGGGTCAGTCTGTGATGTGTGATAATTTTGTTTGATTATATTACATATTTAATTTGATTTTGACTTTATCAGATGCTGATGGCCAAACTTCAGGGGGTTATTATACAAGTAATTTTCAACAAAAAAGTATTATAAGATTTTGTTGGAAAGTTGATAGTTGCTCTTTTATTTAACATTTTTTTATTTCAGAAGAGTTGGTGCCTTTTTCATAAAAACAGAAATATCTCTGTTATTACAGCCACATCAAATTTAGACATACCATCGGAAAGAGCGTTAAATTTACAAGACGAGCATATATGATGAAAAATCTTCTATACCAGGTGATGTAAATGTAATAATTGTGAAATCAGCAAAATTAGTGGTATCTTCTTATTGGTGGTAACGCCCAAAATTTGTTAATGAAGACATGTTTTTTCTTCACCAAAAACTACTGTATTTAGTAAGCTTTTCAATGATATATCAACTTTTGTTTGTTATTTTTTTGGCCACAATACCAAAGGCAAAGGTAATAAAACACAAACTTTAGTACTTTATTTTAAGTCTGTTCATATTACTCCATGCGTGTAGTTTTTGGTGGGAATTTCTTCAAAAAGCTGTTTTTTAAATCTCCCTCTTTCTCCTATAATCCGAAATATTGTTACAAATGTGTGTTTGTTTAGAATGCATCTTTCTTGATAGATAAATGCCAAGGCGGCTGTAAAAAACAATATTGACTGTCAAAGTCATAAAATTACTTGTTCTTATTGATTACTTAAGTATCTAAATTTAAGATTCCACGTTTTTTCACAAATAACGAGTATCAAGGGCAAGTTTGCAATGGAAATTCTATTCTGAAAGACGCATTGCAAACAGAAAAACTTTTGTAACTACATTTCGGGTTTTTGGAGAAGATGGGAGTGTTCCAGGACATCATCGTCTAAATGCCGATCAAGTAAATCATCATCAAGACCAAATTATAAAAGCGCTTTATGAAGAAACTCCCATATTAAGTACGCGCAGGTCAGCAATACAACTTGGGAGAATTTCGCATACGTCAGCTCACAGAAGTCTTAGAAGGAACAACCTTCACCATTATCATTTGACCTCTGTTCAAAACTTACTGGATCGTGATAGGGCAGAACGTATTCAGTTTTGTTAGTGCTATAATCCAACAAACTAACAGAGATCCGTAATTTTACAAGCATATAATTTGGACTGACGAGTCAACATTTACCAGAGATGGCATATTTAATTGTCATAATGACCATACGTGGGCACCTGTGAATCCTCATGCTGTCAGGCCCTCCAGTAATCAAAGTTAACGTGTGGATGGAGATAATTGGAAATTACGTTCTTAGACCAGTTATACTAGAAAATACATTAAATGCAAAGGCATTCCTTGATCTTCTTCAGAACGAACTGCATAATATATTAGAAGAGGTTCTTTTAAATTTTCGGATTAATTCCTGGCTCCAAATGGATGGTTGTCCTGCACATAACAACAGGGAAATTTGGGCATGGCTAAACGAGCATTATGAAGATAGGTGGATAGGACGCTTTGGTACAGTTAGGTGGCCTCCTCGAAGTCCTAATCTAACTCCGTTAGATTTATTTTGGTGGGGTAGATTAAAATATTTGGTATTTGAAGTACCAATTGAAACTCGAGAACAGCTTGAACAAAGGATAGGAAGGTAGTTTCGGTTTATACTTCGAAACACGATTTTTTTAAAACACAAATTTTGGAACTTTTTGAAAAAACACTTTATTCATTGAAGGTTTACAAAAGTAGGTTCATCAGTAGATGTTACAACAACAAATAGTAAACAAGAATTGAATGCACGATCACAAGTCGACTATTTATATGCGGAAAACTGCTGATTCTGCAGTCTGCATTTACTATTAGAACAAAGGGATGAGTAATTCCTCCCCTGTTAGATGGAACTTTATTCGGGAAGGAATAAAATTCCACAAATATTTAAATTATTATCTCATTGTTAGTTTCCAAATTAACTTTACTTTTATGAAATCTCGGCAAAATAAGCTTTTTGATTAAAATATACAATACAATCATTATTAAAATCATGTACAAACATTAGTAGAAACGTTAACAGGATTTTTATTGTATTAAATAGTTTCGGTTTATAACTAGAAATCTTAATAAATTCACTTCGAGTGTCGCGGAAAGAGCCTGCTAAACACCCAGTGTCGAAGACCACGGAGACGACGTCGAGTACCGCGGAAAGAGCCAGCTAAATACTCGGAGTCGACGGAATACGGGTTAGACCTCGAGCGCCGCGGAGAGGGCCTGCTAAACGCTCGGACTCGACGGAATACGGAATACGGGCAAGACCTCGAGCGCCGCGGAGAGGGCCTGCTAAACGCTCGGAGTCGACGGAATACGGAATACGGGCAAGACCTGGAGCGCCGCGGAGATTGCCTGCTAAACGCTCAAGATACCCAGAGGAAGATAGGGTGCCGCGGAGTTACCTGCTAAACACCCTGGGGTAGAGGAAGGTTGAGTTTCGCGGAAAGAGCCAGCTAAGCACTGCTGGTAAAGGCAATTTCGCCGGCTTTTATACAGAACGGCGGGTAGTGTCGTGTGCAAAAATCGCGATACGCTAAGCAATTTCAGGTACCGCGTGCGCCAAACAATTAAAGTACAGTGTGAGCCAAATAAAATAAAATAGGTTCGTTACATTCCCCCCTCTCTTCGTAATAAATAAACATTATTTTTTCTAGCCTAACATAACTAACAGTCTAAATTATCAATGATAAACAATATATACAGAAAACATTATCGCATCACGTCAGTCTGGTAATTCCTAACACGGAGGATTCCTCCTCACCGTGGAACGGTCAGCCATTTCGTCCCTTCCGGGGTGATCAGGCGCATCCGATATCGCTGGTGTCCCGGAATGCCTGGCGGTCTTAATCTCCACCTCGGAATACGAACAGGCAGTGTTCCCTGGAGGTGGCGTCGGTGGCTTGGCTGGCGAAGGTATCCACCGCCCAGGAGTGACTGGTAGGGGTGTGGCCGGTAGCGGACTCACTAGTGTTGGTGGTGGTGGTGTCACCGGGCTAGGTGTGTCGGGTAGTGGGGATGCGTATAACTGCAACACCTCCGGACTGTGGCCAAACAGTTCCAACAAGCGAATATCGGTTGGCGTCTTTGGCTCCATATCTGTAACAAAAGATAACTTAATGCGTTGGTTTAAGATCTTTGATGTGGATTCGTCTAAATTTACGCCCCGTCTGCTCATTCTTTAGATCGAATACCACCGGTGACCATACTTTGGTGATCAAGTATGGACCAGAATATTTCGGTGCTAATTTAGCGGCAAATCCTCGTACAGCGGAGGATAAAACAAGCTCTCTTCATGACTCGGTCACCTAAGTGGCAGGTCCATTCTCTTCGACGTAAGTCGTAGTGCTTCTTCTGTGAACTAAAAGCTCGTCCCAAATTAATTCAAACGAGTTCGAATACGTCTCTCAGCTGGTTCAAACGATGGGAACGTTCTCTTATACTGGCTTCATTTTCATTCACAGGTTCCTCGGTTTGGACTTCTCGGAAAATACTCTTTGGCACCTCTAATTCTCGTCCGAAATTGAGGTACGCCGGTGAGAATCCGGTGGACTCATGACGTGCAGTATTGATGGCTAACATAAAATCAGGCAAATATCGGTCCCATTTTCTTTGGTCATTTTCACAAAACTGTGCAATCATAGTCTCTATGACTTTATTTGCTCTTTCGACGGGATTTGTTTGCGGAGTATACGGCGGAGAAAATAGTTGGCGGATTCCAAAGTCGGTTAAGAACTTACGCATTTCACGGTTTTTATATTGTACCCCGTTATCTGAAATTAACACCTTCGGACATCCAAATCGAGCGATAATCCTTTCGTGCAAGGTTCTGCTTACTGCAGCGGAGGTAGCTTTTCGTAACGGCTGGAATTCTATCCATTTAGTGAACTGGTCCTGAAAACTACAATATATCGGTTTCCAGATGTAGAACGGGGTAAAGGGCCAATTAGATCGGTACTAACAGTGTCCCAAGGTCCTCCTTGAGGACGTGGTTGCATTTTCCCTGGTGGTTGTAGCTGTGAATATTTATATTGCTGACATATCGGGCATCGTCGGACATAGTTAGCAATTTCTCGGAACATCCCAGGCCAATAGTAATGTCTTGCTAATCGAGCAATAGTCTTGGCAACGCCTAAATGTCCAGCGGTCGGTTGATCATGGCCTTCTTGCAAAATCTCACATCGTCTTGGTGTAGGAATACACAGTTTCCAAGGATCAGCCAGTTCAGGTTCTGTGAAATCATATCTGTCGAAGAAGTGTCTGTATAGTTTGCCATCTTTAATACAGTAATCGGAATTTTTGTCAGGATCTTGTTCAACCTCTTGAAATTTTCTTGTATACCATGGGCATAAAATAATATCTTCTATGACATCGGTAACTTCATTTTACTGAAGTTCAGTTAAACATGAAGATGGAGGTGTAATCGGTTCTATGGTTAGCGTAGGATATACCCTATCTGTCTTAGGGTTTATAGTAATCTGTTTCGTTCCTATATCGATGGTGCAATTATATTCGGTGAGAAAATCCATTCCCAATACACAGTCTACGGTCAGTGTTGGCATGAGCAGAAAATTAGCGGCTACATTCGTTGACAGCAGTTGTCCTTGAATGTTATATTCCTCGGTAATGTTGACCAAAGTTCCATTGGCTAATTCTGCTTGCATTTCTTGTTTCGCTGTAGTCGGTACATTTCCCATCTGTTTGCAATATTCTGCAACCACGGGACTAATGTAGGATCTTACTGACCCTGTATCTACTAAAGCAGTAAAAGATCGGTGATAAAGGTCAATGTTTAATCGGATGCGGTTATTGGACCAGTTACTTGTATTAGTACTAGTCAACGGTACGTAATTCGGCGGTGATTCGGAGGCCTTTACTGTCGGGCGCTGGTTTGGCCTCGCTGAGTTCCAGTCCCGACGGCGTTTTCCTGTGTTGGTTGGCTCTGATTGACACACCGGCAGTGTCTAGTCTGTACCCCTTCTCGTCCACATCGAGAACAGAATAAACGGAACGGTCCTCGGCATGTAAATCTCGTATGTCCTGTAGCTCCACATCTCCAACAAATAATGTTCGCATTCTGTCTAGGTGTTGTTTGCGAATGGCTATTTGTCTGGTGGTTAGGGCGAGAATTCGGTCTACTGGATTGTGAATCTGCAATACTAGCATTTCGGATTGGTTCGGCCACTTTTCTTGGTTTATTCTCTTTTTCCCGATCTTTTTGCAGTTGTTCGTACTCGTAGGTTTGTTGTACTAAATCGGAAATTGTTTTTACCTGGGTTCTTCGGATGTATTGCCGGTATTCGGCCTGCAAACGCTTATATATGCAAGTGACTTCTCGCTCCGCAGAAAATCCCCCATGTCGTCTTATCATGGTCTGCATTTCTAAAATAAAATTGCGGGCAGTTTCGTGTCTATCTTGATATTTAGAACTTATCATTTCTTCTAAATTGTTAAGGTATTCGGCCGGATAAAAGAAGGTTTTAAAATCTTCCACAAAGTCACCACCAGTCCCCCAGTTATGTTTGTAATTCATATACCACTGGTATGCTTTTCCCTGAAGCAACCCTGGTAAAGTTTTTAGCAACTGTGCATCGGTAATCTCATATTCGAGCTGCATCTGCTCTAGTCTTTCTAGAAATGATATTGGATCTGTCTTGCCATCAAATACAATATTCAGTTTCCGTATTTGATTTAACAGTTCGAAACCTGATGTTCTTGGTGTTTCGGGAACCGATCTGGTTGGTACGGAAGCTGCAGGTCGCTCTGCGGGTACTCCCTGACGTAGGAACCAAACTAGACGTCGTCGCATCTCGTCTACTGTGCCACCGGTTCCTAACTTGAAACGGTCAAGCTCGGCGGTCAATGCTTCTTTATTTAGTTTGTACACCCATCCGACCCTAGGATCAATGACTTCAAGGCCAGCGGCGGCTTCTTCAGAGTCGGAAGGCATTTTGAAGTAAAATTTTCAGGACGGATTCCAAAGTTCCTCTACTTTCTAGTCCTCACTTCAGATTTCGAGAATTATTTTCGGCAAAGGTTTTTGACTCAAAATCTCGGTCGGTAACAGTCGGATCAGGACGGCAATAGTCGGAAACGCTTCCTCGGGTCGAATTATGTTGAAAACGATACCCCACTTGACTTCGGGTGTCTTCGGAAATGTTCGGTTAAATTCGGTTTTTTCAAGAAAATGGCGGATTCGCGGTCTAGATGTCCACAGTAATCTTTCTGGTGGGTTAAAACGAGGATACTACGGTCCTTTCTCTTTTATCCCTCTTCTCTCAGTTTTGGGTCCTACGGTCTCGGTTCCAGTCTTGTCCTTTTTTTCTTCCCTGCTCCTCCGGTCCCCCTGCTCGGGCGCCAAAATTATGTGACGTACTTGCAAGGTTCGGTCGCAGATGCCGAACTAGTACAACCACTTTAATCAGTCCGGGTTCACTCGGTGGAGAAGTTCTGTCCAAGGTTCAGGAATATTACAAGACTCGGTATTCAAAATAAAATATTTATTTCATAAAAATAAAATGTCACCCTGTAAACAAATAATGCTAATAATAATTCCCCAACATAAATAAAATAGGTCCTGAAATAATAATATAATAAGTTAGTGAAGAGGGCGGTAGGGAATGTACGGTGCAGACGCTGAGTGTCGCGGAAAGAGCCTGCTAAACACCCAGTGTCGAAGACCACGGAGACGACGTCGAGTACCGCGGAAAGAGCCAGCTAAATACTCGGAGTCGACGGAATACGGGTGTTAACGTATGTTGCGACGATACCTAAAAATATAGAAAACCTAAGCGACAAAATTACATCGGAATGTGCAACGACCATACCAGCCCCTACGACCTCCGACGACCCTTCCGGGAAATTCCCCGACAGCCTGGCGCCGGCCTAATTGCTTCTTAACAAGCAATTTACAAACCACCCCTATTGGCCGAAATCCAAATTCTCGCAACCCCATTGGACAATCAGTTTTGGATAAATATAAACCGTCTACCTGAGGGGTTAAAACCGCAAGCGTTTACACGGGTTAGACCTCGAGCGCCGCGGAGAGGGCCTGCTAAACGCTCGGAGTCGACGGAATACGGAATACGGGCAAGACCTCGAGCGCCGCAGAGAGGGCCTGCTAAACGCTCGGAGTCGACGGAATACGGGCAAGACCTGGAGCGCCGCGGAGATTGCCAGCTAAACGCTCAGGATACCCAGAGGAAGGTAGGGTGCCGCGGAAGTTACCTGCTAAACACCCTGGGGTAGAGGAAGGTTGAGTGCCGCGGAGAGAGCCAGCTAAGCACTGCTGGTAAAGGCAATTTCGCCGGCTTTTATACAGAACGGCGGGTAGTGTCGTGTGCAAATATCGCGATACGCTAAGCAATTTCAGGTACCGCGTGCGCCAAACAATTAAAGTACAGTGTGAGCCAAATAAAATAAAATAGGTTCGTTACAATATGTATATAATTATGCTCATTTAAGGCAAGGTAATTTTTGGTAGGAAGGATGATTTGGTAAATATTATTTTTTATGTGGAATGCATAAAGTTGATTTCTAAAATAAATTTTACGTTCAAGTCTTTAATTTACGCAGTGTATAAAGTTTATCAAATGAAATAGCAATTTCAATTCTTTCAAAAATATTATAAATTGTTTGAAAAATAAACATAATTTGAGTTAATATGGAATTTATTAAAAAGTAATCATAAAATTCAATTTCATGAAGAGAAATACTTTTTATTGTATTCTCTAGTTGTAAAATTCTGGATTGTAAGATATATTCATTATGTGAAATATTATTAGCAATTTCATTAAAATTATTTATAGTCGAATTTAATAAAACAATTTGATTATCTAAAACAGTTTTTAATTTTAATTGGTTATTCTGTAATTGAGAAATTTGATTATCATATTTTAAAGCATCTTCGTTATCTAAATTACCAGTTATGCTTTTAACTAATGATCCTAAGATATTTATTCCACATTTTCGTCTATTTTTTAATTCTAATTGATTGATTTGACTCAGTATTTCATTTCTTAAATTTTCAATAACGTTGTACATATTAAAATATTCCTGCTTATAATTATCTTTTAACAATAAAGTGTTTTTTATTTTATAAAAGTGATTACATATTGAATAATATTCCTTTATTACAGGGTTAAGGTTAAATATCTGAATAAGGGGCTTATTGTCCTTTATTATTTGCGTTGTGCCTAATCTAATTGTCGGGATTGTCTCTTATCAGGTGGAAGTGAGGTCTCAAGGTTTGCAAGGTGCTTACTATGCATCCGCATCTAAAACAATGGATGGTTTTCTAAGTTCTTTTAAATGTATGACTTTGACTTTATTATTCTTATTATCTTTTATCTTTGCTTTGTTATTTTCTAGTAACTCTGTGATTATATATGGTCCTAAGAATTTTGGTTTGCTTTTAGCTTGACGTTCTGGTGCTTTTAAATAAACTCTTTGATTTACCTGAAAAGTAGTTTGAATTTGTCCGCGATCATTTCTTTTATTAATAACATTTTGTTTATCTTGTTCTTGATTAGTTGAAATTTCTTTATACAAGGAATTTAAGCGATTTCTATGATCTTGAGTATATTCTGAATCAAATGTAGATGAAATTAAATCAAAAGAATCTCTGTTATTTGTGTGACCATAGGTTAATTCAAAAGGTGTGAACTTCGTTGCAGAATGTACAGTGCTGTTATATGCTAATATTGCGTAAGGCATTAATTTCGTTACATGTTTATCTTTATCTTTTGCTCTTAATATTCGCAGATGTTCTACGAGGGTTGAGTGAAATCTTTCCACTGGGGAATTTGATTCATGATAATATGAAAATTCATTTTTTGTAATCTCATTAGGTCTTTGATTACGGCGTTATTAAATTTATTTCATCATCGGTCAGTGGTCGCGCGGTTTAAGGCGTTAGTACTTGAATCGAGGTGACTGGATCGCTGTGGGTTCGATCCCCGCAGCCGGTAGACCGTATATAAGCTATATTCGTGGAGAGATTAGCACCCTCTCTGCGGGTATGTTAGGGTGGAAGAATGTTGGCTTGGGTCAATGTGAGAGATTGACACCGGTTGACATTTGACTACCCCCCTAATTAATGAGGTTTTCCAGGTTTCCCTCATTCCTGCACTGAATGGTGGTTAGGGCCTACCAACGTAAGTCGTTCCTGGGCGCAAATGCGGCCTGCTTAATAATAATATGCCGCCCCCTCTCCCGCACAAGTCTTCGACTTCTGGGCTAATCCTCGTGATTAGAATGAGGGGTAGAGATATTATTATTATTATTATTTCCGGGATCTGAAATAATTTGTTCCGGTACTCCGAAATATGAGAAAAATTGTATAAGATTATCATGAACTGATAAGTTATCTCGTTTACTTGGAAATGCTTGACCAAATTTTGTAAATTTATCTATTATAGTTAAAAAATATTGGTTTTCAAATTGGAAAAGATGTAAAATTTGAAATGGTTTACTTGGTGTTTCAGTTAATACGAGGGGTATGTAAGGTGTTTGTCTAGAATATTTATTTCGTTGACAAATTTGACAATTATTAATATAATTAGTGACATCTGTTTTTAAATGTTTCCAATAATAATTTGATTTTAAGCGATCGTAAGTATCTGTTATACCTCTATGATTTGTTTTACTTTCATGTTGATTTTTAATTAATAATAATTTTTCGTCTTGGTCTATGATAGTATTAACAAATTTTGTACATTATATTAATTTTAGGTTCCTGAAATGTCTCATATATGTTTTAGTGAATAAGGGAATTAATTCTTTACTTTGAAAATAGATATAATTATTTTTTTCTGGATTTACATGTTGCGTTAATAATTCTAAAATGCAATTTATATTTGAAGGTGGAATTTTTATAGTTTTTATTAAATTATTTTCTACTGTTTTGGTTGACACATGTAATTCTGGATGAATATTTATTTCTACAATGATTTGAATTTGTTTATTGTTAATTAATATCGTCTAAAATTGGTATTCCATCATTTTGTGTTTCTTGGTTTACAGAATGTACTGTATTATTAGAATTTTCGTTATTTTGGTTGGTTTCTATGTTTGTAGAAATGTTTTCTGATTCATTTCTTAGGTATTCTAAAATATCAAAATTTATAGTTCCTGGTTCATTAATTACTGATTCAGTTTCATGTACGTTTATAGGAATTCTGGAAAGTGCGTCGGCAATTTTATTTAATGAGCCCTTTTTATAGATTATGTCATAGTCGAATTCGTCTAATTTTAATTTCCAACAAATTAGTTTTGAATTCGCGTCTTTAAGGTTAAAAAGCCATACAAGTGGTCTATGATCTGTATAAAGTTTGAATTTTCGTCCGAAAAGATAATTTCTAAAATTTTTACATGCACATACTATGCTTAATAGTTCAAGTTCTATAGCAGAATATTTTTGTTCAGTTTCGTTCAATGTTCTAGAAAAATAAGCTATAGGTCTGTCATTTGGAACAGTGCCTTGAGATAAAACTGCACCTATTGCATGTCGAGATGCATCAGTGGTTAAATTAAATGGTTTCGAAAAATCTGGATATAGTAAAACTGGTTCGTTAATTAATGCACTTTTTAAATGTTCAAAAGCATTGATGAATTCTGGAGTGTGAACTACTTTATTTCCTTTTTTTAAACATGTCATGGGTTTTGCAATTTTTGCGAAATCTTTGATAAATTTCCTATAATAACCTGGTAATCCTAAAAATGACTTTATTTCTTGCTGTGATTTTGGAAGAGGGTATTCTTTGACTGCTGCAATTTTATCTGGGTTAGGTCTAACTCCGTCTGGTGTAACAACATGTCCTAAATATGCGACTTCATGTCTCAAAAATTCTGATTTATCCAATTGCACTTTAAAATTTGATTCGCGTAATCTTTGAAAAGCTTGTCTTAGTCTAAAATGTGTTCTTGTAGTGAACTTGAAAATATTATTATGTCATCTAAATATACTGCACAAATTTCATTTTGTAATCCTCTTAATATATTGTTCATTACTCTTTGGAAAGTAGATGGGGAATTTTTTAATCCAAAAGGCATTCTTTTAAATTCATAATGACCTGTATCTGTACTAAAAGCGGTTTTAGAAATATAATTTTTTTCCATTTCAATTTGGTGGAATCCATTAGCTAAATCCAAAGTTGTAAAATATTTACATTTTCCGAGTTTATCTAAAATATCATTGATATTTGGTAATGTATATTTATCGTCTACTGTTTGTTCGTTCAATTTTCGATAATCAATTAATACGCGCCATTTTTTCTTATTGCTTGCGTCTAATTTTTTGGGAATTATCCATATAGGACTATTCCAAGGTGAATTGGAATGTTGAATTAAATTATTTTGTAACATTTTGTCCATTTGTAAATTTACTTCTTTTTTGTGTATTTCTGGATATCTATAAGATTTTGTATAAATTGGTGACTCATTTTTCAATTTGATAGAATGTTTGATCTGATTTGTGAAACTAAGAGGAATGTCCTCATGATAAAAAATATCTCTAAACTCATAATTTTCGTATAGCGGTATATTCTTCTTGATTACAATGTGAAAGTCTAAGATTTTTTAAATTTGATTTATGTAAATTGTCAATGTAATCATTATATTCAGTATCAGTTTCCATTTTTTCAATAAAATTTACTTCGTTAGTGTCAATAGGTTCAATTTCTAAAGGTTCGAGAATTGTTAATTCTACAGGGTATTCATTTGCGTTTATTAATGTAGTTATTGCAATATAATTATTTACGTTAACTAATGCTTCTGGCATTTCTATATCAATTAATTTTGAATAAGGTAAAATTCCTGTGCCATGTTTTTGTTTTACTGGTAAAAATACAACTTGTTGAGTTCGAGGTGGTATTTGAATAATATAAGGTTCTTGTAAAGTTATAGAAACATTTTGATTTGACGAATAATTTTCTTCAAAATTTTGACCATTAACATAAATTTGAATTTGAACTTGAGGTGTTATTATTGTTTTGGAACAAAAATCTAAATTTGCTTTGATTTGGAGTAATAAATCAAATCCTATAAGTCCATCGAAATCTTCTGAAAAGTCGAATAAATAAAATTTATGATATTATTCACTATTTAATGAAGGAAAAATTTGAATTAACATAGTTTCGTGATGATAAGACGTTGTGTGTGATGATTTAACAAGAAATTCTTCATTTTGAATAAAATTTGGATATACAGTGTAAGCTAAAGATGGTTTCATAAAACTTCGGGTGCTACCTGTGTCTATTAAAAATTTTGCATTGTATAATTCTGGGATTAATATGTAAGGAAGGTCTGTTGAGTAATTATTTATGTGTATTACGTCTGGTTCGGTGTGTGACGAGTCATAGGAAAATTTTGGGTTTCATCCTGATTTGAATAATTATTTTCATACAATTCTGATAAATTATAATCATTATTTAATTCTGGGTGGTTATCATTTTCAAAATTTTCTGGTTCGAAATATTCAGTACTCTCTGATGTATAATCATAGTTTTCATGATTAGCGGTATAATCATATAAGTTTTCATGATAACAGTATAATCATAAGAATTTTGGGAATTTACAGGATTTACTGTTTGGTTATACATATTTTTAGAAAATATATTTTGTTTAGGGTTTTGAACTGTGTGAGTATTTCCTGATGAAGTATCCATGGGTGTCGGCTTAGGTTGATTTCTAAACACTTGAGAGTTTGGCTTAAAAACATTTGTTTTTTGATTTGAATTTAAAGGTTGTCTTTGAGATTGATTGTTAAAATTGTGTCTGTATTGGTATTGCGGAGGTATTTGATATTGGGGTGGATTTCTGTAAAAACTTTGTTGTTGTTGTTGAAAACGTTGATAGTTGGGTTGAAAATTAGATTGAAAGTTTGGTCGAAAATTGTTCATCCTAAAATTTTGTTGTTGTTTTGTCGAGCTAGGAATCTTAGATTTTTGATAATTTTGAAGGTTATTCTGATTTTCTCTGAACTGGTTAAAATCTAGTTCTTCACGTACAAGTGACATTGCTTTTTCTATGGAATCAGGTTTATTAAGACGTACTGCCATTTGTATTACATAAGGTAAATTTGCGATATAAATTTTTAATGCTGTATCATCATAATGTTTAATTTTTATTATTTTTTCTGCTGCTTCAATATTTAAACTATTTAATTGAGAAAAGATAAGACTACGAGCATCTTGAGTTCTTATGCCAAAATTTAATAAATCTTCATTTTTCTGAATTTTTAATGACATTAATTCTTGTACTAAACAATCTAAACTTCGTTTCTCTCCGAATGTACTAATTAATGTATTTTTTACTAAAAGCCATGAATTTAATTCTGGTCTGGAACATATTAATTATGCGGCTCTACCGGTTAATTTACTGAAAATTGTATCAGCAAGACATACATTTATTGGTGCATTGACATTTTGTTGGTCCTGAAATGCGGTTAAAAAGTTTTCACATCATGTTATAAATCTTTGTAACAATTTTATATTTCCGTCAAATTTTGGAATATTATCTGCTTGGTATCTTAGTAATGTATAATTAATTTCTTGAGACATTTCGTTTACTGTTGTTTGATTACTAATTGATAAATTCGAAATTTGCTGTAATAAATTATCCAGTGTTCAAAATTTTATTTTTCAGTAAAAATTTTTTTAAATTCAATTTTTGATTTTAATTAGAAGTATGCAGTTCTTTTATTTGGGAAATAAGGGAATGGTAAGGGAATATGGGAAAATGAGGAAAAAATCTTTAAATGAGCACTTACAGTAAGAGAATATTTAAAGATGTTTTCATTGATGTCTTCTCGAATAAAGATTGAACGATACTAATAAGCAAATTTACTGGAAATTTTTGCGTACTTATTAATATTTCTCTTTACTCTGGTTTCTCGATTCTTTCTTGATTTTCTGATTAGTGTACGCTGCTCAGAATTTCGGTGGATCGTTGTCCTTTGGAGTGGATCGTTGTCCTTTGGGGTGGATCCTTGTCCTTTGGCCTCTCCGGTTTTCTCGTCTTGGCCTCTCCTTCGATTGCGTCGTTTCGTTGGTTGTGGTATGGCCCAATTGCCCGGTGATTTTTGTAATCTACCACAATTTTGGTTTGTTGTGATTTAGCCCAATTGCTCGGTGGTTAATTTTCGTTTAACCAATCACGGTTTTTGTTTCTGTGTTCTGACCCAATTGTCCGGTGATTAATATTCCTTTAATCAAACACAGATTTTAGTTTTTTGTGTTTTGACCCAATTGTCCGGTGATTAATATGCCTTTAATCAACACAAAACCTTGAATTCTGTCTACCATATGTTGTGAATCTCTTCTCGACTAGCTACTCAGTTCACCAGCCTGGAATTGTAGTTTTTCTTGATTTCCTTGGATTGTAAGTTCGTTTTGCACATAAACACTTGAAAGTGACGAAGAAAAAATTGATTTTTTGCTTCTTGCACAAATCCTACCGACTGCGCCAGTTTCGGTTTATACTTCGAAACAGGATTTTTTTAAAACACAAATTTTGGAACTTTTTGAAAAAAACACTTTATTCATTGAAGGTTTACAAAAGTAGGTTCATCAGTAGATGTTACAACAACAAATAGTAAACAAGAATTGAATGCACGATCACAAGTCGACTATTTATATGCGGAAAACTGCTGATTTTGCAGAGTCTGCATTTACTATTAGAACAAAGGGATGAGGTATCGTAATTAGGTCTTAAAATAAAAATAAAGTATTATAAAGTTCGTGTATTTTCGATTTTTACGGCCCTTGCCGTTGATATTGTTGCCAAAGAAATAACAAACTCAAAAGTTGATATATCGTTGACAAGCAGTAAATAAATACAGTAATTTAATTAGTAATTTTTGGCGTTACCACCAATAAGGAGATACTAATTTTGCTCATTTCACAATTATTACATTTAACTTTTTACAGCACCTGGTATAGAAGATTTTTTAAACACTCATATATGCTAGTCCCGTAGTAATTTTGACCATCAGGATCGTTATACCCAGTATATTTTCAGTATTTTACATTCAGTTATTAATACAGACTAAATTAATAGAAAATGTTATCGACGACCGTTACAATAAAGAAGTCATACTTTTTTCATCGGATCATATTACTCATATTTTTTCTCAACAAAATTGGGCCGGCTGATCCTACCGATTTGCCGGGCCGGTTTAATCTTCCCCATCCGCCCTTGTTATCAACGCTTCGCAAAGAGATATTCTACAGGAATGAGACGATTTATCTCTGAGTATGTAAAAAACTGTCCTGAATGCCAGATATATAAAGCAACTAATCATAAACCAGCAGGATTATTACATACCCCGGTTTATTCCCATAGATTTGAAATTCTATCAGTTGATATATTTGGCCCTTTACCTGAAACGCCTACAGGAGAAAAATGGATTTTGTCATAGAAGATACATCAACAAAGTGGGTAGAATTATTTGCACTCAAACGAGCCACTCCTAAAGAATGTGCTCATATACTATTATTGATGAAATTTTCCTTCGCTGTGGTTTAGCACGTCAAATAATAAGTGACAATTGCGTACAATTTGTGTCCAATATTATGCAGCATATTTGCTATTGTTTAGACATTAAGCAATCACTTATCTGTATGCCATCCCCAGGCCAATATGGTGGAAAGGAAAAGTAGAGACCTTAAACCTCGACTTGCTATTTTAGTTGATGATGACCACACTTCATGGATTGAAAAACTACCTTCTATAAGATTCGCAATGAATTCAGCATTATGTGAGACTACCGGCCATACCGCTGCTTTCCCTACCTTCGGAAGGGAAATGAGGACCTTGGTTGACGTCAAGATTGATCTACGACAAATTGTCGAAGCTGAGAATTTTATTCCACAAATTACCCCGTATCTTAAACGAATGGCCAATACTTGGATTGAATCCCGAGATGTCAATAAACTATAACAAAATAAGCGTAACAAATATCCAGATGAGATCTTACCTTCAACCTAGGAGACCAGGTTCTAGTAAATACGCATTTCCTTAGCGATGCTACTCGAGGAATCACGTCCAAATTCAACCCAAAACGTGATGTACCCTACCAGATTATACAAAAAGTTTCTCCTACCTCTTATGAAATCAGTCATGATGGTATTACACCACTGAGAGTGTATTATATATCCTCACTGACACCATTTATTGGTCAAGCTGATGAGCAACCTGTTCGAGTAATAAAAAAGATCGGAAGACCTCCAAAAAAAAAAGAAACCTCAAGTTGGATACTCATTGTTATCGATTGCAGACCCAAGGGGGGAGAATATAACAGACTGAATATGCTATCTACAGAGGATAACGCATAAGAATCTTTAATTGTAACGGAATTTAAGGCTCTACCATCAAACACAAATCTATAATTGCCGTCAGCCTTAGGAACTAACATAACCGCTGATCTCCATTCGCTATAAATAGGCTGTATCACATCCTGATCTAGCATTGACTGTAATTTTCTATTCAAAATCGTCATCATATAAGGTGATAAAGGATACTACTTTTGCCTTGTGAGTTTTGCATCTCCCGTGCCAATATTATAAACCATTTTGTATGCAACTTAATTTTTCAGTACTGAGCAATTTAAATAATGTTTTAACTTTTCTACTTGCGAAACTGGCTATCTGTTAAATCAATTAAACCGTTCTTGTAAATTTCTAAGGGCTTCGATAAAGGAGAAGGGCCTCTAAGGCCGGTTTTCGGCCCCTTTTGTTTTTTTTTAAAAACAAAAAAAATTTTTTTGCGAGTAAGTATAGGTGATAAACATTCGATTTGACCCTAAACGGAACCTCAAATACCCCTCCCCCTCTATTCACTCCACAGTCCTGTTCCTTCCACAGGCCCTATGATAAAATAATAGGGTAGCATAAACGCCTTGTAAGTGACTATTTGCCAGACTACTACCTTTGAGCCCTTTTACATATTAATTCACTTATACCCTGCCCCCCCCCCCAATAGTACCCCTCCCCCCGCTGATTTTTATTTATAAAGCTCCCCAAAAGAAACAAATACCTACCACGTCCACGTCGTTGTTTCTGTGTAACGCTAAAGGTCGGCGTCGACTACAGCCGAAACGAATCGAATCGAGGCGCGTCGAATAGAGTAGCATTTTTTGAAAAGTGCGTTTATCGAGACGAATGGAAGAGAGTCGAATCGGTCAGTCAATAGTCGTATGGTTGGTCTAGGTCGTATGTCGTGATGGACAGCTCAGATGAAGAAATGTTCTTATTTCAAATCCTATTTGATGAAGAGTATAGCAGAAAAAAGCGACGAAGGGCAAAATACTGGATACACGATATAAACAAAAAAAGGCATATATACGGCGAGTTTCACCATTTGTTTCCAGATTTAAAAAAGGATCCTATCAGATTTTTTCAATATTTTCGAATGACTTTCGAAAAGTTTAAAGAATTACTAAATATAATCTAAAAAAACAAACTACAATATATAGACGCCCAATTCAACCAGAAGAACGGCTCGCTGTTTGCCTTAGGTATGTAAATATGTTATGTTATTTTCTGACTTATTTAAAATCTTCAAGATTGTAGAGCTCAGGATATTTCTCTACCAGAGATATTAACAGTTCCTCATTCATTTCGAAATAAGTAAAGAGGAAAAAATCAAAGAATACGAAGAAATTATAAAACACGTGTCTATCGCGTCATTTCACGTCTGTGCATCAATCGCTTCTCCGCGTCGACTGAGGTGCGCCGAATTGAATCGAAACGCGTGGCCGCAAAAATTCGCTCAACGAGCAATGCGCCCGAGAAAGTCGGCTAGGTGCGTTGCGGCTCTTCACTGGTCGACGCAGATTCATCTAATTATATGGGAGGCAAATTTTTGCGATTCGATTCGACTCGGCGAGTCTTGTCGACGCTAAGCTTAAGAGTAGTTTCAATAAAATCAGCGGGGGAGGGGAGGGGTACTGTTTGGGGGGGGCAGGGTATGAGTGAATTAATATGTAAAAGGGCTCAAGGGTAGTAGTCTGGCAAATAGTTAGTCACTTACAAGGCGTTTATGCTACCCTATTATTTTATCATAGGGACTGTGGAGTGAATAAGGGGGGGAGGGGTATTTAAGGTTCCGTTTAGGGTCAAATCGACTGTTTATGACTTATACTTACTGACAAACAAAACATAAGTTTTTTATTTTAAAAAAGGGGCCGAAAACCGGCCTTAAGAGGCCCTCCTCCTTTACAACTGAAATGTCAAAACTCCGTACTAGTTGTCCAAGAATTGTTTTTAAAATCTAAGCGAATCTCAAAAAGTCTACAAAAATCTACTCCAAAGATGAATTAACTTGCCAATGATGGTACTATATATACTTATAACTATATTAGAATTGTACTTTATTGTCAAAGTTAGATTAACATAGTTTATATAATTGCGTTCACAAAGTTAATAAGTCCTAAGATTATGAAACTGCACATATATTACGTAGATGAAAGAACACGTGTCGTCTCACTGGCGGTTCGTGCTAGACTGCCATATTCTTCCCGCTTTACCGGTGTCGACCGCGCATATTCCCAGACTGTCTGTCTGCACAGTGGCGTAGTTTTCTAATGGGTCTATTCTGTAATGCTTTTGGTTAAATTTTAACATCAAGGCGAAAGTTAAAATTTTAACCTTCAATTATTTAACCCGATACTATAATCTGTAAAAATTTTAATAAGTTTTTTTAACCAAATATATTAAAATTTGACGGGACCAAAATAGATGCTGTTAAAATTTAACCTATTGAATACCAGTATAAATCACAATTGGTATAATTAATCTCTATTATTTATTTCCACATAAATGTGCAAAGTAATTATATTTTATTGGATGAAGCTGACAGATTGGAATAGACGTAAATAAAGTGTATTATTTGTATTTGTTGATATTTACCTCTTATTTAGTTTCAATTACATTTTAGACGTTTTCATAAGAGTTTGAGGGATCAAAGCAATTCGTTTGAATTAACTGATTGTACTTTTAAGTAACTCAAGACTTTCAAAACAAACTGTCATTTATTTAATCAATCATAATTTCATGTGGCTGCAATTTGTTGTTGACTTCAAAAAGTCAACAACTAACTGGATATGTTTTTTTTGTCTTGTTTTTTTGTAAATCACAAGAATCTTGTAATTGGTTACTAAAACAGAAACAAAGTAATCGAGCTTATGTTATCACAAATCGACATCTTTTACCCATAGAAAATATAAATATATTCTATGCTTTTACCTTACTGCTAACTTCACTAATACTGAAATATTAACATACGGTTGAGAAAATAATTTTAACTGGACCGTTAAAAAAACCTATACAGAATACCAATTGGAGTTATTATTTTAGCGGTAGGATTAACATTAATATTTTAACCGGATGGTTATTTTTAACCTATAAGATACAGAATACAGCTGTAAAGTATGTTAGATGCTAAACACATAAGTTCGTTAGATTTAAGATGCGCATTATGGCAAATTCCACTTTCTGAGAATTATAAACCTAAAACAGCTTTTGCAGTATCTGGAAAGAGATTATATTGTTTTAAAGTCTTGCCATATGGCTTGACAAATGCCGCACAAGCTATGCAACGATTGATGGATCTTGTAATAACCCCTGATTTAAAAAATAAAGTTTTTGTATATGTTGATATAATTACCGCTTCAACTTTTGACGAGCATATATATAGAAATGTTAAACAAAGTTTATGAAAAACTTATGGATGTTAATTTAACTATTAATCATGATAGGTGTCAATTTTTTAGGAAAAGTCTAAAATATTTAGGTTATATTATAGATACCGACGGGAGGTTTCGTACCAGTCTACATAAGGTAGAAGTAATGATAAATTATCCACTTCCTTGTAATACTATCAAAATTAAACGTTTCATTGGTATGTGTATATGTTTAGTTTGATAGCACCATTAAATAAATTATTAAGAAATATAGCCGAAGAGGCATTTTTAGAACTTAAACAAGCTTTGGTAACTAACCCAATATTAACAAGCCCTGATTTTAAACTTAACAACTTTGTAATTCATGCAGATGCTTGAACTAATGGTGTTGGAGGTGCATTAAAACAGGTACAGAATGAGGAAGAAAAAGTAATTGCTTTTGCTAGTCGTTCACTGAATAAAGCTGAAAGAAATTGAGGTGCTTACGAATTAGAAATTTTGTCATTATTTTTGTTAGAAAAATTAGACCTTATGTAGAAGGGCAGAAATTTAAAGTCATTACAGATAATTTGGCAGTTTCTTGGTTACATAAATTAAATTCTCTTAAGGGCAAATTAGCTCATCATAAGGCTATTTTAAATGTAGTTTAAATGTATGCTTTGTCAAGAAATTTTCAAGAGGATTCAGAAAACATTGTAGATCAAAATTTAACAATAGCATTGCTTTTTTTAGATAATAGTAAGATAAAATTTTAGTAAATCCCTATCCACAATTTAAAGTAGAAAATAGTTATTATTTATTAATAAATAATTTTTAAATATGTTGTTAACAAATTACCTGTAAAAAGTAATATTGGCTACTTTTGGTACTTAAAGGTCAGAGGTCCTTAAAGAATGTCATGATATTAGTTTAGCTTCACATTTTGGATATTTTAAAACTTTAAAGGGTTAGTGAAGATTATTATTGGTCTAAGATCGTATAGATATATTACGATATGTAAAATCTTGTAAAATATGTAGTTTTCAGAAGGTAGGATTTTCTCGGTACGGATTTATGGGCAAAGAAAAAAATGTAGAATTTCCTTAGCAAGTTATTAGTGTAGATATTTTCGGTCCAGTAATAAGAAGTAAACAGGGGTTTTCGTATTTACTAGTAGTGTCAGATTAGTTCACTAAATATGTATTAGTACATCCTATGCGTAAGGCAACAGCTTCTGCGTTGTCTAAATTCATTGAAAACTGCTGACAATGGCAAACAGTTTGCAGGGTCAGTCTTTAGGAGATTTGCTGAGAGATGTTCATAAAATTTGGTTTAACGTTAGATATCACCCACAAGTAAATCCGGTAGAACGAACAAATGCGGTAGTAGGTACAGCTATACGTAGTTACATTAGAGATAATCAAGATTGGGATTTGGAAATATACAGGGTAGCAAACGCAATAAGAACAGCTGTCCATGAGATGATCGGTTTCAGTTAGTGGAGATTTTTATGGAAAAATAGAATTCACCGACGGATTTCAATTAACACTGGGTGATTGAAACGCTTATGATGAAGATATTTCCAAACTTCCAGAACTCTATAAAACTATTAGAGAAAGTTTATATAAAGAAAAATTAAAAAACCTATAACCTTCGTAGACGTAAAATAAAGTGGGGGATAAGATTTGGAGAAAGAATAAGGTTCTATCGGATACCACAAAAAAATTCTCAGCTAAATTAGCGCCTAAATATGTACTATGCACAATTCGTGACAGATTGTCAAAATTAGTATATGCTTTGAATTATGAAAACGGATCCAATGCAGGTTCTTGGCATGTCTCAGATTTGAAACCGTATTACTGGTCAAATTCTGACATATGAGTTAGATAATTTTATTAGAGTAATACGACTTCTTTTGATGAACAAAGACACGCAAAATTTGAGAGATTTTTTAAGTACCGCTAAATAGTAGTTACTGAACTTTCTATTTGTCTTTAAAACTGAATCATCATTTTGCTATTAGAGATACGTTTGGTTGAAAGTACCGTTATTGAATCGTAGAGATTCAAGTTATTTGATATCTGTGCATAGTTGATTGTGACAGATTCGTTACATTTATATTTTGCCTTATAAACATAAATAGTTTAAGTATAGTATATACCGGGTGTTCCCTCTAAGACTTTCAGTGCGAATATCTCAGAAACCATCATAGCCAGTGTGACGAAATTTGGTATACAGACACTAGATGGCGCGTAGAATTCGATGATGGCATTAGTTTTTATACAGGGTGTTCGGTTTTGCAGAAAATGAATTTAATTTCGATTTTTTGGTAGCGAACCTCAGCAAAATTTGTATTTAAATTGAAATATCTTTAATTATGAACACGTTCTGATAAAAAAAGTCACGAAAAATTTTTATCTTGTCATAAAAAAACTCCTATGAAAAGTCCTCAAATTTCATTGTTTTGTCATGCCAAATGAGAATAGCCATGAGTCCAATTTACACACACAACTACCGCATGGATAGACATCAAAACGTGAAGTGACAGAAACTGTCAAAGCAAGTTTGAGTATTTTGTAGAAATTTTATTATAAATACGTAATACCACGAGGTACCTACATTAATTGTGCGTACGTATTTGCAATAATGATATAGTTTTATTAAAAGAAAATGGAAGTTTGAGCAACCTTGTCTGTAATGAATACCCAGAACACAGAAAATTGTGAAACATTTGCCGTTTTTTTTAATTGCATCTTCCTTACGATACAGTAATTCTTATCGGGAATTATTATTATTTTTCACCATATCACTCTCAAACTAATAAATTATTACGTGCAAACATTAACAGCTGTAAAAAAATATAATATTGTGGGAAATCATACAAGCAATAGGGGACGATCCCTAAATCAGAAAGCTGAATTTATCCTCTCCCTTGGGTCGACTTGAAGCGCGCAAGCGCGCTACGAGCTATGTATGTACAATCTAAACTTGTGGTTGCTTAACCTAGAATTAAAAATAATAATAACGTGCCGGCAACAAGTGGTAGAAAGGCTTTAAACTCTAGAAACAATCATAAATAATGATTTAATGGGTTCCTCGAGTGAATACTTCAGTTCCAGTAGCATAAATAAAAATTCACCTGCTTCAAAAACGATTCCACATTTATCAAATCTGAGAAGAATTTGGAGACCTATTCCTACACAAATTAAGTACATTAATACAATAAAAGATGATAACATAAGGTCTTTAAGTACAACCCAACGATTAATGGTAGCTTGCCTAAAGAAAACTGTAAGAGGTAAGTACAAAGCAAGAATGTCAATGTTGTAGGTAATTGCAACTTGCATATTGCTTTTGACCTTTTGAACTGTAGGGTTATATTTATAAGAAACTGCTCATTTACCCATATACGAGAATTATTTTTACTTAATTGCTTTCAGATGGAGAAGTTATTGGGAAATTTCTGGCTTACTTTCAAGAGCAGGGATGAGAAGGTATTTTCCAATATTTGTAGAATAGAAAGAACAAACGTAAAAATATCCACAAAAATGTTATGTCTCACCAGCATATCTTCAATAGATAGGAACCAGGAAAACAAAGTACTCTTATGAAAACAGGTTGACATACACAGTTACGTTATTCATTGGTTAAAAGATTCGATAAGATACTGAAGAAGCCAGATGCCAAGATTAGTTTCTATTCGTACGACAGATAGATGAGAGAGACGAGGAAAATTTTGCTAGAAAACATTAGACTTTACGTTTTGCCATAAATAAGGACATACCTAACTTTCTGTACTTGGTTTAATTATTTAATAAAATTAAAGTGCATGGAATGCGTAAGTTAACTAGTGAACTAAATAAAAAATGTAAATAATACAAGTATAACGGAAATTAAAGTTTATTAAATTGTTAGTAAGTATTATTATACACTACAGCAAATACCACTTGTGTTTAATAATTTTATAACAAAATTAAGATGTCTAAAACATAAATTTCACTGAAGAATTAAAATTCAGTTCTTAAATAAGGTAAGTATGATTCATTGCGAACAGTATTCTACAAGGACACAATATTCAAAAATGTTACTGAGTGATTTTTATATTTTATTATATCTACCAGCATAATTTCAATTAAAAATAATCCTACCTGCCTACATAGTGGTTTATTTTTTTTTATTAGTGACTAAATTGATTAACTTGACCCTTCATCTTTAAGTATTCATTATTTCTTAAACATTTGTTTAATAATTTGTGTAGAATAAAAAATAACAAATACAGACTTTAATTTATTAACAATAAAATAAAATTACATTAAGTATCTACATTATTACATCTGGTTTGATATTAAACAGTTATTCTGTATTCTAATTTCTATTACGGAGCAACGTTCAATCTGAGGGATGGTCATGCATGTACGATTACAAACAAATCTTGCCATTTCATTGTTCGATACCAACCTTATTACATTATGTTGTGTATATTGTAACAACAGTTAGCTTTCAACATTTATAAGATATTCTAACGAGATGTTTTCATACTGTACATAGAATTATGAAATTATTTTATTTTTCTTAAATTTATTCGTTTAGAAATTTTAAAACCCACGACAGACAACTGAATTTAATGTCTTATAGAATACTTTTCAAAGTGAGTTAGAGACTTCTTTATAATATTATCCTGATCCATCATTCCATGTTCTGAATTATTTCTAAGAAAATGTCTAATATTTTTTGCTTATTCTTTCTGGTGGCAGTCTGGCACTAGGTACTCACACATAACTGAAAGATAAAAACAACAATTACAAATTATTATCTAGCTTTAAATGACTACTTAATAGGTACCTACTGGGTATAGTACGTCTGCAGGTGATTCTTCCTAGCAAAAACCAGTTGCTTTATTTTAGTTCTGTATCATATGAAATACAAACATTGTAGTTCATTGTTTACTATTTTACAGATGTAGAGTGCTTCTTAAACATATTTTATTCATCAGGAACATAAGTAAAGTGCTGAACTGCTGAAATATGTGGACACAAGCAGAAGTAATCTCAATAATTTCTAGGTTATGCTTTCGTAACATTTCTTTTGTGGTGCTGGGGTAGGTTCCAATCTGACTTTCAACGACAAACACGTTCACATTATAATAAAAAAAAGTTTTAGGAATCGTTTTGTTCGAATTTAGTTGTTGCTAAATAAGTAATCAATAATTACAGCAGTTGGAAAAGAGAGATATTCTTTAGGTACTTACACAATTTTGTGATAAAAAATACGGGTACCTAATTATTATGTACACTGTAGTAACATAAAAAACAATTTACTGAAGTTTTATTACATTATAATCGAACAATTTAAAAATATCCACAGCTATTTTACAATATTCACACTGTAACCCTAGCTGTAGCGGCAGATTGTACCGACAAGGCGACCCCAATGCTCCAAAAGGTTCAACTTAATTCTAAATTTTTATCGACAATTCTCAATAACACCATTGTGCATACGTAAATTGCATCAAATACATTATTTAGCGTTATTTCTGTAAAATAAAATAATTTATGCCATTAATATTTGACAATTCAATGACAATCCATAGTTTTGACGTTTAGCGATGTTAGTTTCTTCTGTGTAAGTCTGGCTCAAGGCTATGCACGTTTTACATGACAAAACAATGAAATTTGGGTACTTTTTGGAGGCATTTTTTTGTTAGATTTTGAAATTTTTAAATGTTTATTTATCAGAATGTCTTCATAATTAAGTATATTTCAATTTAACCATAAGTTTTAGTATGGCTAACAACCAAAAAATTAAAATTAAATCGATTTCTTGGAAAATGGAACACCCTGTATAAGAATTGATTTTATCATCAGATTCTACGCGCCATCTAGTGTCTGTATACCAAATTTCGTCGCACTGACTATGCTGGTTTCTGAGATATTCGCACTGAAAGTCTTAGAGGGAACACCCGGTATATACCTCTAAGACCCCCCTCAGTGCGACGAAATTTGGTATACAGACACTAGATGGCGCGTAGAATCTGATGATAAAATCAATTCTTATACAGGGTGTTCCATTTTCCAAGAAATCGATTTAATTTTGATTTTTTGGTTGTTAGCCACGCTAAAACTTATGGTTAAAGTGAAATATACTTAATTATGAACACATTCTGATAAATGAAAATTCAAAAATTTCAAATCTTAACATAAAAAAACGCCTCCAAAAAGTGCCCAAATTTCGTTGTTTTGTCATGTAAAACGTGCATAGCCTTGAGCCAGACTTACACAGAAGAAACTAACATCGCTAAACGTCAACACTATGGATTGTCATTGAATTGTCAAATATTAATGGCATAAAGTATTTTATTTTACAGAAATAACGCTAAATAATGTATTTAATGCAATTTACGTATGCACAATGGTGTTATTGAGACTTATCGATAAAAATTTAGACTTAAGTTGAACCTTTTGGCGCATTGGGGTCGCTGTGTCGGTGCAATCTACCGCTACAGCTACGGTTACAGTGTGAATATTGTAAAATATCTGTGGATATTTTTAAATTGTTCCATTATAATGTAATAAAACTTCAGTAAATTTTTATGTTACTACAGTGTACATAATAATTAGGTACCCGTAGTTTTTATCACAAAATAATTTACAAAATTGTGTAAGTACCTAAAGAATATCTCTCTTTTCCAACTGCTGTAATTATTGATTACTTATTTAGCAACAACTAAATTCGAACAAAACGATTCCTCAAACTTTTTTTTATTATAATGTGAACGTGTTTGTCGTTGAAAGTCAGATTGGAACCTACCCCAGCACCACAAAAGAAATGTTACGAAAGCATAACCTAGAAATTATTGAGACTACTTCTGCTTGTGTCCACATATTTCAGCAGTTCAGCACTTTACTTATGTTCCTGATGAATAAAATATGTTTAAGAAGAACTCTACATCTGTAAAATAGTAAACAATGAACTACAATGTTTATATTTCATATGATACAGAACTAAAATAAAGCAACTGGTTTTTGCTAGGAAGAAACACCTGCAGACGTACTATACCCAGTAGGTACCTATTAAATAGTCATTTAAAGCTAGATAATAATTTGTAATTGTTGTTTTTATCTTTCAGTTATGTGTGAGTAGTGCCAGACTGCCACCAGAAAGAATAAACGAAAATTTTACAGACATTTTCTTGGAAATAATTCAGAACATGGAATGATGGATAAGGATAATATTATAAAGAAGTCTCTAACTCACTTTGAAAAGTATTCTATAAGACATTAAATTCAGTTGTCTGCCGTGGGTTTTAAAATTTCTAAACAAATAAATTTAAGAAAAATAAACTAATTTCATAATTCTATGTACAGTATGAAAACATCTCGTTAGAATATCTTAAAAATGTTGAAAGCTAACTGTTGTTACAATATACACAACATAATGTAATAAGGTTGGTATCGAACAATGAAATGGCAAGATTTGTTTGTAATCGTACATGCATGACCATCCCTCAGATTGAACGTTGCTCTGTAATAGAAATTAGAATACAGAATAACTGTTTAATATCAAACCAGATGTAATAATGTAGATACTTAATGTAATTTTATTTTATTGTTAATAAATTAAAGTCTGTATTTGTTGTTTTTTAATTCTACACAAATTGTTAAACAAATGTTTAAGAAATAATGAATACTTAAAGATGAAGGGTCAAGTTAATCAATTTAGTCTAATAAAAAAAAAATAAACCACTATGTAGGCAGGTAGGATTATTTTTTAATTGAAATTATGCTGGTAGATATAAAATATAAAAAATCACTCAGTAACATTTTTGAATATTTTGTCCTTGTAGAATACTGTTCGCCATGAATCATACTTACCTTACCTTTAAGAACTGAATTTTAATTCTTCAGTGAAATTTATGTTTTAGACATCTTAATTTTGTTATAAAATTATTAAACACAAGTGGTATTTGCTGTAGTGTATAATAATACTTACTAACAATTTAATAAACTTTAATTTCCGTTATACTTGCATTATTTACATTTTTATTTAGTTCACTAGTTAACTTACACATTCCATGCACTTTAATTTTGTTAAATAATTAAACCAAGTACAGAAAGTTAGGTATGTCCTTATTTATGGCAAAACGTAAAGTCTAATGTTTTCTAGCAAAATTTTCCTCGTCTCTCTCATCTATCTGTCGTACGAATAGAAACTAATCTTGGCATCTGGCTTCTTCAGTATCTTATCGAATCTTTTAACCAATGAATAACGTAACTGTGTATGTCAACCTGTTTTCATAAGAGTACTTTGTTTTCCTGGTTCCTATCTATTGAAGATATGCTGGTGAGACATTACATATTTGTGGATATTTTTACGTTTGTTCTTTCTGTTCTACAAATATTGGAAATACCTTCTCATCCCTGCTCTTGAAAGTAAGCCAGAAATTTCCCAATAACTTCTCCATCTGAAAGCAATTAAGTAAAAATAATTCTCTTATATGGGTAAATGAGCAGTTTCTTATAAATATAACCCTACAGTTCAAAAGGTCGAAAGCAATATGCAAGTTGCAATTACCTACAACATTGACATTCTTGCTTTGTACTTACCTCTTATAGTTTTCCTTAGGCAAGCTACCATTAATCGTTGGGTTGTACTTAAAGACCTTATGTTATCATCTTTTATTGTATTAATGTACTTAATTTGTGTAGGAATAGGTCTCCAAATTCTACTCGGATTTGATAAATGTGGAATTGTTTTTGAAGCAGGTGAATTTTTATTTATGCCACTGGAACTGAAGTATTCACTCAAGGAACCCATTAAATCATTATTTATGATTGTTTCTAGAGTTTAAAGCCTTTCTACCACTTGTTGCCGGCACGTTATTATTATTTTTAATTCTAGGTTAAGCAACCACAAGTTTAGATTGTACATACATAGCTCGCAGCGCGCTTGCGCGCTTCAAGTCGAACCAAGGGAGAGGCTGTTCGTAAATTCAGCTTTCTGATTTAGGGATCGTCCCCTATTGCTTTTATGATTTCCCACAATAATATAATATTTTTTTACAGCTGTTAATGTTTGCACGTAATTTATTAGTTTGATATGGTAAAAAATAATAATAATAATTCCCGATAAGAATTACTGTATCGTAAGGAAGATGCAATTAAAAAAACGGCAAATGTTTCACAATTTTCTGTGTTCTGGGTATTCATTACAGGCAAGGTGGCTCAAACTTCCATTTTCTTTAATAAAACTGTACCATTATTGCAAATACGTACGCACATTCAATGTAGGTACCTCATGGTATTACGTATTTATAATAAAATTTCTACAAAAATACTCAAACTTGCTTTGACAGTTTCTGTCACTTCACGTTTTGACGTCTATCCATGCGGTAGTTGCGTGTGTGTAAATTGGACTCATGGCTATTCTCATTTGGCATGACAAAACAATGAAATTTGAGGAGTTTTCATAGGAGTTTTTTTATGACAAGATAAACATTTTTCGTGACTTTTTTTATCAGAACG
This sequence comes from Monochamus saltuarius, assembly GCA_025584915.1. Taxonomy (NCBI): domain Eukaryota; kingdom Metazoa; phylum Arthropoda; class Insecta; order Coleoptera; family Cerambycidae; genus Monochamus; species Monochamus saltuarius. The sequence continues at coordinate 41,992,200 of CM046725.1, forward strand.
TGTTCATAATTAAAGATATTTCAATTTAAATACAAATTTTGCTGAGGTTCGCTACCAAAAAATCGAAATTAAATTCATTTTCTGCAAAACGGAACACCCTGTATAAAAACTAATGCCATCATCGAATTCTATGCGCCATCTAGTGTCTGTATACCAAATTTCGTCACACTGGCTATGATGGTTTCTGAGATATTCGCACTGAAAGTCTTAGAGGGAACACCCGGTATATATATATACAAGGTGTACCAGTAGTAAGTATCCAAAACTTGTGAGCTTGTAGAATAAGTCGAAAAATTACAAAAACCTTAGTACAACTTTTGTCAGTGACGGCTCTTAAGGGAGATACGCTCACGTAAAGGGGTAACGTCAGAAACAGTTTTTAATGCGTAACATCAAAACAGTTCAACATTAGGTCACGAAATTTTGGTGTGATATTAACCTTGGCGTGTTTAAAAAGTCTCATAAAATACATTTCAAATTTTTTTACAGAGACCTGAGAAAATGCAAGACTCAGGGACAAATTTAATCATATCTTTTTAGTAGTTAATTTTTTCTAGTTTCTGACTCGCATATATTGAAATTTGAACTATTTAACATAAAAAAGGTACTCTTGTTAAATTTCAATAGGATGTACCGTTTTTCAGTAAAATTGATTTCAATCATTCTTAACCTGCCCCACATTCAACATCCATAGCCAAATAAATTAATTGCAGTGTGCCATGAAGAATACAACTAATCTGACAATTAACAAAAATGTCAAGTATGTTTAACACTCGTTAACAGTAATAATTAAAAACAATAGTACAAATAAAAATACAGCAATATAATAGAAAAACAACGCCTTTCGGTGCAAAGAAATATTTTATAACACACCCATGACACTCCACTTAACGTCAAAAGCATATCTACATAGGTACTCAGAATATGTATACTGTTGCATTTTTAAATAATTTTTATCTATTTTTGTTAACTATAAAATAGCACACAAATAACACAATTTTCAAACTAAAAATACTTGACTTTCTGTTAACTGTCAGACTAGTTGGTTTCTTCATGGCACAATGCAATTAATTTTTTTGGCTATGTATTGGATGCTAAATGTGGATTACGTTAGCAATGATTGAAATCGATTTTACTAAAAAACGGTACATCCTATTGAAATTTAACAAGAGTACATTTTTTATGTTAAATACTTAATATTTTAATATGTTGGAGTCAGAAACTAGAACAAATTAACTGCAAAAAAGATATGATTAAATTTGTACCAGAGCCTTGCATTTTCTCACGCCCCTGTAGAAAATTTTGAAATATATTTTATGAGACTTATTAAGTACGTCAAGCTTAATATCTCACCAAAATTTCGTGACTTAATGTTGAACCGTTTTGATGTTACGAATTAAAAACTGTTTCTGAGGTTACCCCTTTAAGTGAGCGTATCTCCCTTAGGAGCCGCCACTGATAAAAGTTGTACTAAGGTTTCGTAATTTTTCGACTTGTTTTACAAGCTCACAAGTTTTGAATACTTACTACTGTTACACCTTGTATATGTATATATAGTATATAGTATAGTATAGTTAGTTATAAATTAGATTTTAAAGAAATGGACTAAATCTTAATGATAAATGAACTTGATAGGAAAAACCTTAATTATACAGTGTGGAAGAAAAGTATGGAATAAATTCATTATTTCTAAAACAACGAAGTTTCATGAAATTTCCTGGGACTCGTCGATTTTGCTTTTTTAAAAGACTCTGTTTTCTATACCAACGCATTTCCGACGTTCATTTGTTTTCGCGTGATGACGTCATCTGATATTTTTTTAAATAGAACCCCTATATTTTTTTATCGCATTCTTGTAGAGCTTAACTTGCTGAATTCAAAAATGTATCTTTTTAAAAAACAAAATCGACGTCTCCGAGGAAATTTCATGAAGCTTCGTTGTTTTAGAAATAATGAATTTATTCCATACTTTTTTTCCACGCTGTATATTAAGAGGGGGAGGTACGGGAGGAGCAGGGCGGGGCGTGGGATATAAGGTCTGTTCCAACACGAGTCAGAGATTGATTTCAAACAGAAATATTCGACCAGTTATGTTGTGAATGTATTTCAGTGAATGTAACTCAAGTTGGGCGAACATTTCTGACAGTTCCAAACTAGTCCCTGATCGCTGTTAGAACAAACTTATAGTCTGCCAATTATGTCTCTGTACCAATTATGTCTCTAAATTTAGTACCTCGTTCTTATTTTTCGAGATTTCTGTACTTAAAAACACCACAAATGATCATTTTGAGGTGAAATATATGGCGAACTTAACACACGAGTTTAATTTTTAATATCCTATTATAGACCAGAGGGAACGTTTGTACTTTCCGATTCTGTATAACCTATAGTTAGATAAAGTAGACATAAAAATCGGATGGATGGTCAGATTCAGGAAAATTCATTAGTCTGTGTTAAAAATATGAGAAACAAATTGATGTCGCCTACTGCTATAATTACAACAAAATAGTTATTTTTGTAGTACTTGACATTGAGAAATATTTTTTTTTAATTTCAGATGGAAAAGGGACAAATACACCAACTTAGCAAGTACTGTCCTGAAGATTTATTTTCTGGGTATATATATACATATATATATATAATATAAGGTATTAAGTGGCACCGGCAATGTAAAAACTCGGGTCCAAGCAGCGTCCGAATATCAGACGCTCAGTGACGATGTCGAATTAACATCACCACTGCATTACAGATGGCCTAAGAATGCTGAAAACGTGAAAATATGGCGGACGTTAATTGGACCATTTTTGGTTTACAGTATATTTTGTAGTTCAGCAAACTTGTTTCAGAGCGCGTGGTGATCGCTTCTACAATATATTCCGCGAATATTTTCGATTCCTGTAGCGGTTAACGTAGCGTCCAAATCAGTTATAAATATCGGTAACATTGCAACATTGTATGACTGTAATAATTTATTTCAGCTGGCCGCTGGCGCTAAATAACTAGATATGTCCTGGAGTCATTTGCGGCCCGTAAATCGAATATTATAGTATCTGAATCCGTAACTTTTTTGCCTTATTAATGAAAGCTGGAGGGATAGGTGTAATAATATCTACTAGTAGGTTATTAATAATATAATTTTTAATTAACTTTAGTAAATGAAGAATGTTACAAAGCTAGGTGCAGATTAAGCTTCTACTTACCTATTTTGTTTATTATTTATTATGGTATTTAACCAAAGTAGCAGTTTTAATTTTATTTGAACATATCTATTGACTTACTGGTTGAGATTGAGAATTAATCACGTAAAGTGCGTATGACCGTGAAATAGGATATTTTTTATCAACTTTAATACCGGATTTATCATGTAAATGACTATTAAATATGATATTTATATTGTTAACGTAGAAGTCTATTCATATAGTTGACATATCTTTCAGACACAGATATTTTTGGATGTTTAAAATTTATTTTAAAAATAATAAAGTAAAATATTATGACTTTCAATACATTTCTATTAGTTGCAAATAGTGAAAATATAATATATTGCAATAATTGTGGCACTTCCTCAGAACAGTTTTTAAACTACTGGAAGTTCCGAGTACAAATTTGATTAGAGTTCTATTGGTGAGACGAACTACTAAGGACTAGTGGCAAAAAATCTCAAAATATATTTTAAAGAGTGTCATTATGATTGCAATAGATTTTACCTAAATAATTTAAATGCAACTAATTTCCCACCTCCAATTATGTACTACTGCTTAGTGCTACTACCATTTTACTATATTAAAGTATGAATTTTTGCGACGCACTATTGACGTCACGTATGAATCTGAGGGTTTAAATTCAGCAGTTTGGATTTGGTGAAATCCACCCCATTCCATTGCACTCTTACTTGTTCATTTGAACAATCTATTTCTGATTCGTTGCATGGAAATTACCATATGTTGAATTTAAAAACAGGCCCTACTTCGAATATCTTCAAATCTCTAATTCATATCTTTTTAAAATATATGACGCCATAATTGAAAATATTTCAAAACTACTGACTAATTTCGTCGCTGTAAAACGCCTTTTATTGTATTGTTCTTGGTCGTGGCGGTATTTATTTCACAACCCTATTGTCACGGAATTTGCCCCACTCACTCCCAAACCGACGACTGTGGCACCGCGAATTGCCTAAGATTGCCCCGATCGCCCCTACGCGATTCTGGTAAACAAACAACATGCCGCTGATCGAGATCGGCCTGGAAAAATCGGGAATCGACGAGAAGCATTCGAGTCGCACGAGAAAATGGATCTAGAGATACTGGAATATATCTGGAATATTCGTTGGGTCTATAAAAGAAGAATAAACGGCCGAGTTAGTTAGTCTTGTATAAGTCTTGTATTACAGTCTGAATTAAAGTGTTTAGTTGGAGATATCAAAGTGATTTAGATAGCGATTAATTAAATAAGTGTTTAGTTGACCTGTAATTAGTAGTGTGCAGTAGTTAATAAAGAAGTAATTAATTAACGGATTGTTTTTCTGGAAGTAAGAAAAAGACGGATTGGGAAATCCGTGACAATTTGGTGTCGGAAGTGGATTTAACTGGAAGTTTTCAAGAGCTTTCTGGAACCCTGTGCGTGAGTGGGTTTAAGTGGAAGTTGGAAGAACTTTCTGGAACCCTGTGCGTGGGTGGAATAAAGACCCAAGTGTGATATATCACCGCACTCGTCTTGTCGAAAGGAAGTGAACGGTGGTATTCGCGAAGGACAATCTCGAACATTCTAGAACTTTGTACAGGAGTGAGACAAATACCCAAGTGTGATATATCACCGCACTCGTCGTGACTCAAGGAAGTGAACGGTGGTATTCTCGAAGGACAATCTCGAACATTCTAGAACTTTGTACGGGAGTGAGACAAATACCCAAGTGTGATATATCACCGCACTCGTCTTGACTTAAGGAAGTGAACGGTGTTATTCGCGAAGGACAATCTCGAACATTCTAGAACTTTGTACGGGAGTGCGACAAACCCAAGTGTGACATATCACTGCACTCGTCGTGACTCAAGGAAGTGAACGGTGGTATTTGCGAAAGACATTCTCGAACATTCTAGAACTTTGTACGGGAGTAAGACAAAGACCCAAGTGTGACATATCGCCGCACTCGTCGTGACTTAAGGAAGTGAACGGTGCTATTTGCGAAGGACATTCTCGAACATTCTAGAACTTTATACCAAAGTGAGACAAAGACCCAAGTGTGGCATATCACTGCACTAGTTTCATTGTAAGGAAGGCAACGGTGATATCTAGAAATACATTCGTGGACATTCTAGAACTTTCCAAATAGAGTGAATGCCTGTAACTAGAAGCCAAGTCAATATGGATGCACAACTGGCGAAACTATTAGAAATGATGCAAACTATGCAAGAAAAGTTCGAAAAGAAATTAGAAGAACAGGGACAGAAAATGGAACACCAGACGAAGACAATACAAGAAAAATTTGAAGAACAAGAGCATAAAATGGAAGATCAGTCTCAAACAATGCAGGTGAAATTAGAAAAGAAATTAGAAGAACAGGGACAGACGATGCAAATGAAATTAGAAGAGCAAGGGTATAAAATGAAAGATCAGATACAGGCAATACAACAGGAAATGAGGGATCAGACGAAAGAAATGCAGACAAACTTGGAAAAATTGGAGAATACACTAGAAGAAAAACTAGAGGAGCAGTCACATAAAGTGACACAAGTAGAAGAAAAATTAGAGGAACAGTTACATAAAGTGACATAAGTAGAAGATAAACTGTTAGCACAAAAAATGGAAATGGATAAAGAAATAAACCAGGTTAGAGAAGAGCTTCGACATAAATTAGATAAGATAGCAAAGGATGGCGTAATCAAATCAGAAGGACCGGTTATCCGAACTCAAAAGACAAGACCCCCAGAATTCGACGGCAAGGTTTCCTGGAATGTATATCTGCGTCAGTTTGAAGCTGCAGCATCAGCAAACGAATGGTCGGATTATGAGAAAGCTACTGCTCTGATAGTTGCTTTACGAGGGGAAGCTCTTGACGTCTTACAAGGAGTTCCTGCTGGGCAGCAGAATAACTACGACATTTTAAAACAGCATATGGAAATGAGATATGGGGATAAGCACCTGCAGCAAGTGTACCAGGCACAATTGAAAAATCGTCACCAGCAGAGTGGAGAGAATTTACAACATTTTGAGACCGACGTTGCCCGACTGGTTCGATTGGCATATCCAACAGCTCCTTCCGAATTCTTGGACCAGCTCTCTATTCAAGTTTTTACCGATGGCCTAAGAGATTGCGAAACCCAGCAGGCACTGCGACTCGCTAGACCTAAAACTTTGAATGACGCCCTCTCGCATGCACTGGAATACGAGGCAGCAAAGATGGCATCTGGTAGACATGTTAAAGTTCGGGCCATCAGTGATAACAGCGATAATATGGGAAATGGAGACATAATCAAAACGTTGAAGGAGGTCATTGAGAAACTCAGCCCAACTACCAATCCGAAGAGAGAACAACCTGGCAGCCGAAGAGATCGCCCTCTCCAATGTTGGAACTGTGGGCAGACGGGACATCTGAAGAGACAGTGTACGGCCCCGGTCGCGGATCAGCAAAAGCGCGACTCCCAGGCGGCAGCTGCACAGGAAAACTAGGCTCAGCCGGCTTAACGGGGCAAAAGCCGGCTGCGTCCTTCTACCATGCCCCACGAGAAGAAATTACGTTGTCACGTCTCCAGGACTCTGACTTCTTGCTAGTAGAAGGCATTATTTTTTGTCGTATGGTCCCTATGGTAATCGACACTGGAGCGGCAAGAACTATTGTACGACCGGATATTATTGGTGATTGGCGTATTAAAAGCCCTGCCAAACGTTATGTCCTTACAACAGCCAATGGACAACAACTGCCAGTCAAGGGGGAATGCGAGCTTGAAGTAGAATTAGGAGACGTCAAGTTCAAACACAGAGCCCTGGTAGCAGATATATCGGACAATGTCATACTCCGACTAGACTTACTACGACCAAAGGGGTGAACTTAGATTTGAATGCTGGTACGCTACGGATAATGGGTGAGGAAGTAGTGCTAACGACCACCACTGAGAATAACGCTGTACGGAGACTCGTTGTTAAAGAAGATGTGGTACTACCTGGTCAGACCGAAACATTGGTTGCCACTGTAATGGATGGGGAAATGTCTTGCAGTGTAGGAGTGGTGGAACCCAGTAATCCGGATTTGTTCAATAAATCTATAGTCACCGGCCGCACCCTGATTAAACCAGAGAAAACGACAATAGTACGGGTAGTTAACCTGAAAACCTTTCCACACAAAATTACAAAGGGAACTGAAGTAGGAGTCTGTGAACCTGTTACCATGGTCAGAACACTCAAAGAAAATAACGAAATGGAGAAGAAACCGAATAAGACCAGCCTACCGGAATGTCTAAGGGACATCGTGGATAGGGCCAAGCAGAGATTAAAAGAGACGGAGGTGGAACAACTGGAAGAGCTGCTACGTGAAAATGAAGATGTGTTTGCACTTAAACCAGGCGACTTTGGGAGAACCAATGTTGTGAAGCATCAATCGATACTGGTTCATCATCTCCTATAAAGCAGCCACCACGAGGACTTCCACTAGCCAAGCGAGAAGAAGTTAACAAGATGTTAATCGAGATGCAAAATCAAGGCACCATAGAGCCATCTCAGAGTCCTTGGGCTTCTCCTGTGGTCCTGGTCAAGAAGAAAGACGGCTCCACCTGATTTTGTGTGGACTACAGAAAATTAAATGACGTCACCAAGAAAGACAGTTACCCACTACCAAGAATTGACGATACTCTGGACACCTTGGCTGGTGCGCAATGGTTTTCCACTTTGGATTTAAAGAGTGGATATTGGCAAGTCGAGGTCAGCCCAGAAGACAAGGAAAGACCGCGTTCACTACCGGAAATGGATTGTGGCAGTTCAATGTAATGCCATTTGGTCTATGTAATGCCCCTGCCACTTTTGAACGACTGATGGAAACTGTACTTCATGGCCTGCATTGGGAGACCTGCTTGATTTACTTGGACGACGTGGTGGTGCTGGGACTCTCTTTCCAGGAGCACCTGAAGAACGTGTCCGAAGTGTTCAAGAAGTTAAAAGCAGCGAACCTGAAGTTGAACCCAAAGAAGTGCAGTCTGTTCCAAAAGGAGGTTAGATACCTAGGCCACATTATTACTCCAAATGGTGTGAAAACAGACCCGGAGAAAACAGAGTGCATAAAGAACTGGCCGGTTCCTAAAGACAAACATCAAGTTCGAAGTTTTCTCGGCCTATGCACATACTACCGACGATTCGTCCAAGGATTCTCGGACATTGCCAAGCCTCTTCATAAACTAACAGAAGACAACAGCCCGTTCGAATGGACGACGAAATGCCAGCAAGCCTTTGATACGTTGAAAGAGGCTCTCTGCACTACCCCGATTTTGACATACCCAATACCTGGACAACCATTTATAGTGGACACGGACGCAAGCAACATTGGAATTGGCGGAGTTCTTTCCCAAATACAAGATGGCCAAGAGCGAGTAGTGGGCTACTTCAGCAAAGTCCTGTCAAAAGCCGAAAAGAATTATTGTGTGACTCGGAAAGAATTACTTGCCATCGTCAAGAGCCTAGAACACTTTCATAAATACTTGTATGGCCAAGAATTCCTCCTAAGAACGGATCACGCTTCCCTTAAATGGCTGCTCCAGTTTAAAAACCCTGAAGGACAGATGGCCAGGTGGCTGGAACGGCTCCAAGAATATCACTTTGTTGTTGAACATCGAGCCGGTAGGAAACATGGAAATGCAGATGCCCTTTCTAGGAGACCCTGTCCTGTCAACTGCAAGCACTGTAGTAGTCTTGAAAGGAAAGAGGACATCTCATCAGTTCCTTGCAAGGTGGTAGCAGCCCAACCTGAAGACAGATGGAGTTCAGCGGCGATTCGGGAAGACCAGCAAGCTGACTGTGACATCAAGCCCTTACTAGACTGGAAAGAAGCCAACAACCGACCCTCATGGGCTGAAGTCAGCAGTAAAAGCCCAACATTAAAGAGCTATTGGGCTCAATGGAATTCCTTGGTGTTGAAAGACGGTGTCCTAAAAAGAGCATGGGAGAACAATGACGGAACGGAGGTCAAGAAACAAGTACTACTCCCGAGGTCCCGGGTCAAGGAAGTGCTGCAGGAAGTACATGGAGGTACTGGGGTGGACATTTCGGTATCAATAGGACTCTACAGAAGATTAGGGAGCGTTTCTACTGGTTGAGCTGTAGGACGGATGTAGAAGATTGGTGCCGAAAATGTGACGTATGTGCAGCCAGCAAGGGACCGAAGACCCGTTCCAGAGGCAAAATGCGCGATCGTAGGAGCACCGTTCGAGAGGATTGCCATTGATATCGCTGGCCCATTTCCGAAAACCCAAAGTGGCAACCGATATCTGCTAGTAGCCATGGACTACTTCAGCAAATGGCCGGAAGTATACCCCCTTCCCAATCAAGAGACCACAACCGTAGCAGAAGCGCTAGTCAACAACCTGTTCTGCAGATTTGGTGTGCCCATGGAACTGCATTCAGATCAGAGCAGAAATTTCGAATCAGGTGTGTTCCGAAAGGTCTGCGAGCTTATGGGAATCCGGAAAACCAGGGCCACCCCACTGCATCCCCAGTCAGATGGTATGGTGGAACGCTTCAACGCCACACTAGAAACCAATCTGAGGATGTTTGTGAACGAGAACCAAACAGACTGGGACAAGCTCATTCCACTCTTCTTGTTAGCTTACCGCTCAGCTGTCCATGAAACTACTGGGAAGACTCCCGCAAGGATCATCTTTGGAAGAGAGCTTCGCCTTCCAGCAGATTTGGTATTTGGTCGTCCTGCGGAACAGCCCACCGAGCCAGACACTTACACCCATGAGCTAGAACGAAGACTAGCAGCCGTACACGATCAAGTCAGATCTCGAATGCGACTAGAGAGCGATCGCATGAAGACTCGATACGACGTCCGGGCCAATACAGTCGGATTCCAACAAGGTGACCTGGTGTGGCTGTACAATCCCACGCGGAAGAAAGGAAAATCGCCTAAACTACAGAACCGTTGGGAGGGCCCCTACACAGTCATTAAAAGAATCAATGATGTCGTCTACCGGATACAGAGGACTCCCAGGAGTCCATCTGGAGCGTCTGTCCCCGTATAGAGGTGTATCCGATCGGGACGATCGGTCCTAAGGAGGGGGCAGTGTCACGGAATTTGCCCCACTCACTCCCAAACCGACGACTGTGGCACCGCGAATTGCCTAAGATTGCCCCGATCGCCTCTACGCAATTCTGGTAAACAAACAACATGCCGCTGATCGAGATCGGCCTGGAAAAATCGGGAATCGACGAGAAGCATTCGAGTCGTACGAGAAAATGGATCTAGAGATACTGGAATATATCTGGAATATTCGTTGGGTCTATAAAAGAAGAATAAACGGCCGAGTTAGTTAGTCTTGTATAAGTCTTGTATTACAGTCTGAATTAAAGTGTTTAGTTGGAGATATCAAAGTGATTTAGATAGCGATTAATTAAATAAGTGTTTAGTTGACCTGTAATTAGTAGTGTGCAGTAGTTAATAAAGAAGTAATTAATTAACGGATTGTTTTTCTGGAAGTAAGAAAAAGACGGATTGGGAAATCCGTGACACTATTTATTTTTAAATAATCTATTTAAAATTTTTATTGAAAAAATGGGAAAAGATTTGTAAGTATGTAGGTATAAATAAGCTGTTGATCTATGAAATGATAAATACACGGTTAACTATGACTAAGTACCAAAATTTTACCAACGTGCTCAGGGAGGTCTAAGACAATAAAAAATGTATTTCGAATTCTAGCTCGATGTTTAAAAAATGAGGCAAAACTCTCTTTTCTTACGGAAAGTCGGCGCCTATGACAATCAATCATCGTCCGAGATGGTTAGATATGTCAATGGACAATAGTTTTTGCAACGGTTCCGTTATAGGTTTGTAACTCTTTTTCAGTTGAGACTGTGATTGAGCTAGATCGGATTTTAGACTTTGATATTTTTATCTAACGGATTTTCTGATTATAACCAGGTGTTTTGCGAATTCTTTATTCATGGTTGGTACACTAATGAGGTGCATATGTAACCACATGATTATTTATAGTCTAAGGAATGATGTGAAGTGTCAAATCCTTTTCTGTAACGTCCAGATGTCACAGAGCAATCTTTATCGATAACGAGGAATCCATATTTATTATTCCAACACTCATTACATATAACCTTGAATTGCTGAAAGGACATATCCACATTGACGTGATCATCGTAAATATATTTTAAATTAGTGGCGTCTTGCTTGAAAAGAACTATGAAATTGAAATTGTCTCTTATTAATTGTTTTGGAATCGAGAAATATGTTTGGCATAAATAGATACAATCGGTGTATCTATGTCGCCCGAAGCAAAAATAATCTCTTATAAAACTCTGACTACTGCAAACCACATCGTCAAAAATTATAACGGAATTGGGTTTTATCTCACTATCATCCCTCGTTTAGATAGGCCTCCAAGAAGTGGACCGTGTTTTTGAAATGTATCGACTCTAGATGGTCAATATGAATAGTATCCATATCCATATTCCCTTATCGATTGGATTCAAATAACCTGGACGTTTACCAGATGGGTTTTTGTTATAAAGACACCTTAGACAACCGGATATGTACTTTTTTATGTAACGACGCATCGATGGAAACCAATAATATTCTGCATCAAAATACCGCCTACTCCCCATTTGGAAGCGTCGGTCGGTGTGAACTTCTATGTCAGCATTATGGTTGTAGAGAGCTAGCACCGGTTTATTTATTAACTTATTTTTCAACTCGGTAAATGCTTCCTTTTGGATTATATCTCACTCAAACTTTACATCTTTCTTCGTCAAACAAATTAGTGGTTATGCAATAGTTGCAATTTTTTTTATGTATCTTCTGAAATATCCGGCTAGGCCTAGAAATTGTCGTACTCCATGGACATTTTTAAGTGTCGGAAATTGCTCGACAGCCTTTATTTTTCGAGAACCTGATCTAATTCCTTCTCGGCTAACTTCATGCCCTAAATAATCTATTTTGTATTGGAGAAAGTAACATTTTGATAATTTCAATGCAAGATTAGCATTGAGAACGTTCTTTAAAGCGTCTATGCAAAAGTTGCTGAGGGTATTAAAACATCGTCCATGTAGGCTAAAGCTTGTGTAAACCGTAGCAGCCCCAGTATTTTGTTAATCGTCCGTTGAAATACTGCCGGCGCATTGGCCAAACCAATTGGCATTTTTAGATATTCATAATGACCGTCGGGTGTTATGAAGGCTGTTTTAGCTATCGATTCTTTGGCCTTAAATATCTGGTGATATTCTGACGCCAAGTCGAGAGTCGTATAATATTCGTAACCTGATATTCTGTCTAGGTGTTCGTCGTTTCTTGGAAGTGGATAACGGTCCTTAATAGTTTTTGCATTGAGCGACCGATAATCTACACACAAACGCATTTCGCAAGTTTTCTTTTTTACTAATAAAATTCATACGGCGATTCGCTATCTCTAATAATATTATTATCTAGTAATTCATTTACGAGACAACGTAATTGTGTACGTTCCGAAAAAGACAATCTGTAAGGTGTGTATGTAATTGGTTTGTCATCAGATAGATTTATTTTCATCTCTACTCCTGTGCAATTTCCAATCTCACTCATTTTCGTTTCAAAACTTTCGTTATTCATTGATTAGACCCAGAAGGATTTCCTTCTGTTCGTCCCCAAGATCGTTATTAATTTGAGGAATGATGTCTGACATAGTGAAGGATTCTTTAAGCCTGGAGGTTAGTGCAAAGGCCCCTACCCCACTACTCTTAGTTTCGTGCTCCAAACAACCGACATGTCCCCGAGCAAGCACCCGCCTATTCATAACTGGCATAGCTCGCACTTGGCCCTCTATAAACACATCCCCGACGTAATCTTCTCTGCAGAGGACCCTTACGTAAGAAACATGGTGGTATTACTGAAGATTGTTCCGTGTAAGTCAATTTTTGTTTGGAGGTAAAGCTTCGAATTCTTTCCTGAGTACTCCGTCGTCAGATAGAACTCTCGTTTGACCCTTCTTGAGGATTAGAATCTTGTTTTTGTTTATAAAACTTTGACCAATCAAAATGGGTACTGATTGTACTTGGTCCTTAACTACAAGAGCTTCTACTTGATCTTCGGCTAAATCAACTTTCAGGTTAATCATTACATTTCCAATAGCTGCTGTCTGTCCGTTACTATACCCTTGTACTATACAACTGCACCCCTAACTGCGTTACTACGCTATCACGAATTAAAACCCCTGAACACCCCGTATCAACATATCCACAAAAACCGGGACCGTTTATCTCGTAATCCACAAAATAGCAGCTATTGGTTTTGGGTATGTCGTTGTTTCTAGCTATTTTGCTTAGAAGCGCAATGTTTTTGCGACACTCTGAAGCCTTATGCCGTAAAAGTTTACAAACACTGCACTCTTTTTTTTTGGTTTGGGACATTTTGACGAAAAATGACCGGTCTCTGAACAGTTATAACATTTCTTTTTTTTGTTCACCGGTTTTATTCAGATGGCTACTCGTACTTCTATAAGGATGTAATTTATCTCTCGATTTATAATTACTAACGAATTTTCTGTGGCGCAATCGATCTCTTAAATCGTCTGATTTAGTAGTATCACTATTGTTTAATGTAGTGAAGAATTAGGAATAGATTTCCTCTGGGCTACCATAACGACCCGCTTTAGCGTCGGTTCTTATGACAAAACCTTCGATTCCATCTATTATACAAGATACTGCATTCTTATCATTTATTTCGCAAGCTCTAATAAGCTCCACTTTATCGAAATAAAAAGTCGACCAAGATTCGTCACTTCTTTTCGCTCTATTAATCATTATTATCAATAGATGGGCATAATCGTTGTGTTCAGGAAATGTTTTTAACAAAGTTTTCCATTCTTGCCAGGTATAGTAGTAAGAGGTTAAACCGTCGTATTATTTCTTGGCATTTCCCGAAAGATCCTTATGCATGTTGAATCTTTGGATGTGGTATTGGAATCACTACACCACTATATATTTTGTTAATTCACAATGCAGACAATGTCAAATGGTTTTTGTGGAGTTGGGGTAAGTGCAATTGGTTCGTTTTGTTTAATTTTGATTTCATTAATTTGACATTTGTGACATTTTTGCATAAATTTTGCTTCGTCGCGCGACATATTTTTCCACATATAAGAAGCTTTTAACTTTTGTTAGCAGCCGTTTTTGACCACAGCGACCTCCTAATAAAGGATTGTCGTGGAACTTTTCTATCAGTTTCATCTTTTCATGCCTGACAGAGAATAATAGAAATACTCTTTAGATATTTATGCTCTAATTCTTTAAAATGATTAACAGTACACTGTTAAAATATATCATCAAGTTTAATTTCAATCTTAATTTTACAATTGCCAGCAATAACTTGTAGCTGAGGCAAAATTTGATCTAATGCAATATCACCATTAATAATTGAAAATTTCTTTTGAGCGCTCAATGTTCCTTTATACATAATCATCATCCTAAGAGATGTAGGTTTAACTTGAAATTGTAATAAAGGCAATTTTACGGCCTCAGCATTATCTAAGGCCTCATAAACTTTAGGGTTTTGAGGTAAATCGACTATTTTATTTTGATTTTTTGCCTCAATTCTTGACCGTGACCTCATAATTGCGAGAATCTGCGAAACGTTATCAGGTCAATATCAAGGTTATTTCTAGGTCAAATCGAAAGATAGATATGCTAGTGAACCAGACTATCGTACATTTATGTTTTTGGATTCGCTGGATCTGAATCGGGGACTCATTTAAATCTATAGGACCAGCTTTAAGGTTATTTCAAGACAAATAAAATGATATACAGGGCGAGTCAGTCATAATGTCATTAATTTTAACCACGTATTCGGGAGGACTAATAAAGGTAGAAAATCGAAAAAAAAAATTTTACTCGACCTTTAAAAAAATAAACAAATCACCCTATAAAAATCAGTAACACGACGCTCCTGGTACGCTACGAACTTTCTGATTGCGCACCCGACGAAATTCTAATGCCACAGACTTGCCGTATTAACCACATTTACATACATAATATCGTCTAACACATCAGCGTGTTATTCAAATTTACCTCCATTTAGCACTCTGCATTTCCCCCATT
Organism: Monochamus saltuarius; assembly: GCA_025584915.1. Taxonomy (NCBI): domain Eukaryota; kingdom Metazoa; phylum Arthropoda; class Insecta; order Coleoptera; family Cerambycidae; genus Monochamus; species Monochamus saltuarius. The sequence continues at coordinate 42,007,482 of CM046725.1, forward strand.
TCTTCCCCTCAAATTTGTAGATCATGCCACACATTTGGAGGGGGGATGGAGAGAATACAAGCAGTAAGCAGTAGTTTGTTTATTTCGGTCTAACCTCACGTATTTGGCGTAAATTCACAACGCATAATTTTACAAATTCCGATTTACGGAGAATGTTTACGAAATGCGACTGAATTTTATTAATAAAGTGCTATGGGCGGATAATAGCAGTTTTACTTGAAATGTGGGCTGTAAACAGGTTAGTATCATACTACTTTAAAAAAATACATTTCTAGGCTAGATGTACGTAACTACAAATTGTACATTTGGTTATGTGTGCAGTTAATTGTACTTACGAGTAATACTAAAAATTCATATTTATTTGTAAAACGTAGTGAAAACGTAATATCAAAATTATTCAACTGTAATAACCTAGCATTCGAAAACATTTATTTATTATCTACATTTGTTTTTATTAACAAATAAATCAATATTTAAGGAAAATTCATTCATGTATCTAGATTAAAAAGAATAGTTTTACTCCTTGTCGTTAAATAACAGTACAAAAACTAGGTAACTAGGTTATTGACCTAATAATACGGTAGGTCAAGGTTAAGCTTAACTCTCGATAACTTAGATTAGCGGCGTGCCATTTCGGTCTTGTACAGTTTTCTGTCGACAACACGATGGTTTTTTATTAAGTACTTAGTATTTAAACACGAAACACTTTTCAGCTTCTCAATAATTTACCCATTGGGTATAGGTTTTTTATGTAATGTACGTAAATGGTTTATTACTCAGTTTATTATTAGACACGTTGGAGTTTTGTTGCAGTTATAACAGCTACATTTGCTCAGAGAAAAATCGACACGCGAGTGTACGGATATCGTTTGATTGGGCCGTATTTTCTACGGGAAAACCTGAGTGGACCGCGTTACTTGCAATTTTTAATAGAATTATTTGATTATTATTATTTGATTTTATTGGGTATTAACATTTTAAATTATTATTGGCTGAAGTTGAACTGAGCAATAAAAAATGATATTCTAAAATAGTCAGTACAACCGTTTATTTGTGATGTCTAAAACCTAGGTGGATAGGTACTATATAGAAAAATATTACAACTTGACAACATTGCATCAGGTCGATATCGAGTTGAACTGTGAGCTGTAACCGACCAAGGCTGTGACCGGTCAGTGACAGTCTGAAAAGGGGGTTTAAATAATGGTATAAAAATATTTTTTTTTCGGCGTAAATATGCATTTAGATTTTTTTTAATCACGTATTCACATTATACTCATTATTCCCTATCTCCTCTTAAAATTAATGACATTATGACTGACTCACCCTGTATATGCAGGTGAATCAGACCTTTGTAGATTTATGTACACGAAAACCATTATACGTCTATATTTTTGGGATCTTTAGATCCGAAGTTGGAGTTCATTTTACACTATCGGGTCCGCTTAACCTAACAACCTCAAAATGCTAATACCCAATAACGCCCGTAACCTTGTAACCGATGCATAGAAGCGTTAAAAGTCACAATTATTGAGAATAAAGAATATTATACATTAACAATCGTCGTAAGTTTGATGGTTATCAGTCTTGTAAGTTTATAACATGTGGTATTCTTTATCTTTTTATGATATTTGGCTTTCTTACACTCAAAAGATCTGTGTCCTCTTTCTGATATATCTCTTGCGAGCATGCAGCAGGAATCACCTGCCTTCGTAACATAGCTCTGCACATTTTAGGTCTTCTGAAATCTTTCATCTTGTTCTTTACTGAAAGCACCAAGATTTTGTGAGAAGTAGTCAATATGGGAAGCAAGCAAGCAACCCAGTTTCCTATAGTTTTCCACTATTTGCGCTACTTCTTCCCTGCATTCTATAATAATAATAATAATAATAATATCTCTACCCCTCATTCTAATCACAGGGATTAGCCCAGAAGTCGGAGACTTGTGCGGGAGAGGGGGCGGCATATTATTATTAAGCAGGCCGCATTTGCGCCCAGGAACGACTTACGTTGGTAGGCCCTAACCACTATTCAGTGCAGGAATGAGGAAAACCTGGAAAACCTCATTAATTAGGGGGGTGGTCCAATATCAACCGGCATCAATCTCTCACATTGACCCAAGCTAACATTATTCCACCCTACCATACCCACAGAGAGGGTGCCAATCCTCTCCACGAATATAGCTTATATACGGTCTACCGGCAGCTGGGCTCGAACCAACTCCGTCTAGTCACCTCGATTCAAGTACTAACGCCTTAAACCGCGCGACCACTGACCGATCGAGGCCGATTCTAGGCTTTTATGATTCCCTAGGAAATTCTCGATAACCTATTTGAAACTCAGCCACGACTTTTTTGCCTTCTCTCATTTTAATGACAAAAATGTCGTCTCATTATTTTGCAAATCTGAAGTTCGAAAACTCCTTCTCGCATCCGAAGTATTAAGAAAAACTAAGAGTTATTACCCATTATTGCATGAGTCCTAGTTGATGTGAAGAGGTGGGAACAGGACTTTGGAAGGAGGAACTAATGCTTCTGTGATGATATTCTTAGTACTTGGTTGAAATGAAGCTCTTGTTGGCAATTTTGTTCTTGCCTATTGGTTTTTTCTATATTTACTGTCCCATTCACATAAGAAGCACGATTTTTTTGAGAATCGTGATTGCTGTCCCAATAAAATAGTAAGAATCCCCACAAATTTAGTCATGTTCTTTGTAGTTTTTTTTAAGGATTGACATGTATACTCTTCTTTCAAAACTACTGAATACGCTACTGGAATCGAGGCGTATATATTAGTGGTATAAAGCAGGACGGCTTTCAAGCTTCCCTTCTAAGAATGATGGGTTTAAATGAGTCCCCGATGCATATCTACCTTTGGATTTGACCTTGAAATAACCTTGAAACTAACCTGATGGTGTTAAATGAATTCTGATTCAGATTCAGTGATCCCAAAATATTGTAATGTATTTGGAGGAAATAAATTACTCGTCAATCGGTAACAACTGTATTTCTCAAATACCATTTGGAGAGTGTGTGTTCCTCGTACAGTGCTTACCTATAAGTTAGCTTATTACTACTTTTTACATCTCCTACAACTATATAAAAACTTAACAACTAAAGACATTCGTACACCAAACTTACTAAAGTCATCCATACATTTCCACATATACTCACATATATATACACAATATAAATCACATTATACAAACAATAATAAAAGGAAAAAAAAAGAAACAAGTTAATTAGTACATGAGTAATGTTATAAGAACATTGTCGATCAGACACTTTTTAAAAATTTGATCAAAAATGTTTTTTGTACTACAAAGTTTAATTTCCATGGGTATTCTTAGTTGGTATATAGGCTGTCTCACATAAGAGGGCCACTTCCATGTATCTCGCTTAATAGCGAGACACGCCAAAAATCTTTATATATTTTTTGTTGCACTTTTAGAGGCCTTTATGCTCGTAAAAATAAATTTGAGATCCATGGCCAACTTTATGAGTAATAACAAAAAAACCTGTGAAGTACCCAAACTTTAAGGCTGTCTAACTTTTTTATTTTAAGAGATAGAGAAAACTTATTGGTAATAAATTTTCATTGCAAAATTGATACCTTTCACCTGATATAAACAGATTTTTGAAATATGGTATGTGGTTTGCTGCGCCCTCTAGGCGGATATTTTTTTTTATTGAAGCAGGCTATGACCACAAAAAATTGCCTGTTTTTTCGTCTTTCATGCAATATACTACATGTTGCCTTTATCTTTTGTATTTATTAGATTTTTTTCAATTTTAGTTAAAAAAAATGTACCTAAATATTTTCATGTTGCTCAAGATAATGTAGAACCTTTGAAATGATGACATTACTGGGATAGAATTTTTTTTGTTCGCCTAGAGGGCGCAGAGAACCACATACGATATTTCAAAAATCTGTTTATATTAGGTGAAAGGTATCAGTTTTGCAATCAAAATTTATTACCAATAAATTTTCTCTATCTCTTAAAATAAAAAAGTTAGACAGCCTTAAAGTTTGGGTACTTTACAGGTTTTTTTGTTATTACTCATAAAGTTGGCCATGGATCTCAAATTTGTTTTTACGAACATAAAGGCCTCCAAAAATGCAACAAAAAATATTTAAAGATTTTTGACGTCTCGCATATTAAGCGAGATACATACGAGTGGCCTTCTTATGTGAGACAGCCTGTATATACAGTGCCTTCATAAATGATTACAAGCCACGTGACCAGGATTGCGATCCTCGAAGAACAACTCGTATGCAAATAGATTTCTTGTCTCTCTCAATTGCCGTAGTGAGGAGAAGGATATTCGCATATGAATTGTTCTGCGATTGATTTGAAAATCTCGACCCTGATCACGTGGTTTGTAATCATTTATGAAGGGACGGTATTTATTTGAGTATATTATAATCTTGTAAAATGAAAAATTATCACACAGTGTACATTTTTTATCTCCTGATTTTTTTTATTGATTGACCGGGAAATTCATTAGCGTACCTACATATAAGAAAGTTGTTTCCAGAAAACAGCTTGTAACGACTTATTTTAGTAATATACACTTAAATAAATAATGATGTATATCAACTAAGAAGTTTTAGATCAAATTGTTTTAAAGTTATACAAAAACGTATTGCTTCGATCGCAACTTGAAACTCTTGTACCTGGGTTTTCGCTTTATGTTTATACGGTGCGGCGATAAAGTCTTATCCCTCCCTCCTCGAAACAGGGAAACGGTTGGTAGGATGGAAATAGGTCGATATTTATTTTCGTAATAACCTCCTTTTAAGTTATTTGATACTTCCGGTTTTCGCGGAAATGGCGTCACCTCTTTTATTTTAAATGGATCCTAAAAGCCGTATGACACTATATAAATTCCCTAGAATTTTTGGATTGCCTTCTGCATTCTGCCGGCTAAGATCTCTGCCGAATTTCGATAAGCCGGTATGATCTTTAAGTCAGAAAGCAACGTATATCTCATTCCACCCAGGACGCCTATAATTAGCACCACAATCTTAACAGAGTGGTCTGGATACAGCCTGCGGAGCTCGGACAGAAGATCTCGATACTTCCTCCGTTTTTCCTCCTCTTTTAGGACGATGTTGTTCTCTGCGGGAGCCGAGAACTCAATCACAAACATCGTCCTAAGCTGGTGGTCGAGGAGGACTACATCAGGCTTATTGGCTTGAATTCGCCTGAGGGTGGGAAATGAATAGTTTCAATAAATTCGACACTTCTCATTCCCCACAACGGATTATATATCCCCCGGAGCATAAGGCAGCACTGGCGTCTCGTCTATCTCATACGAATGTCATAAATGATAATACAACACCCGTAAGCTGAATCGTGTCTTTGGATATACGCTGTGGTCGCATATACCGGACAGGCAGACAGGAGATCCATAAGCGTCTCCGGCGCTTGGCGGCAGGCCCTGCAGCTGGTATCAGGAACCTCGATACCCAAGACACGACTACGATAGACGAGTGTGTTAATTACACCATCTTGGCAAGCCATTATGAACCCCTCGGTCTCAGAATTCAGCCCCGCTGACCTCAAAAAAGCCAGCCTTTCAGATAAGCCAAGCACCTCTAGATGATGGTAGAAGAGAAGATTTATTATTATTATTATTATTATTATTATTATTATTATTATTATTATCATTATCATTATCATTATCATTATCCTTATCGTTATCCTTATCGTTATCCTTATCGTTATCCTTATCGTTATCCTTATCCTTATCGTTATCCTTATCGTTATCGTTATCGTTATCGTTATCGTTATCGTTATCGTTATCGTTACCGTTATCGTTATGGTTATGGTTATGGTTATCGTTATGGTTAAGGTTATGGTTATGGTTATCGTTATGGTTATCGTTATCGTTATGGTTATGGTTATGTTTATCGTTATCGTTATCGGTATCGGTATAGTTATCGGTATCGTTATCGTTATCTTTATCGTTATCGTTATCTTTATTTTTATCGTTATCTTTATCGTTATCGTTATCGGTATCGTTATCGTTATCTTTATTTTTATCGTTATCGTTATCGTTATCATTATTATTATTATTAAAGAAAAATTAAATCATACGTATTGTGAAATATTTTATTCAGTATAACGAGAGGTTTTTCTTCGTTCGTCGAGTGGTGACGTCATTTCCGGAAAAACCGAAAGTATTACGTAAATTGTTCTCCCTGCTCCTTAAGTTATCAATATAGAATTTCATACAATTTGCATATATGTTTCAGAAATACCGGACGAATGAAAACTGCCATAAACTCATTAATTGAAGTTCCTCAAAATAATTTTAGAATATTTAAAAATGGTGTTCTGTATTATGGGGAAAGGATAAAACGATTGTTTAAGGAAATTGTTCCAGAAATATTTGAAACATCTGAACAACCTGACAGGTAAATATATTCTATAAAAATTTAAATTACCGAAGGTGGCTCTGATCCCCACATATCTCCGTTATTTGTAAAGATATCTTGGCGATAATGTATCATCAAGATCAGAGTCTGATAAGTTACACAGGTCCACAAAAAAAAGTGGTGTAAGCTGAGGGTCCCATTATATTTTTTCCCGCTGAACACGAATCTGAAGTCAAAATGGGGGGTCGCACAGCAAATTTTAGAGAAAACCCATAAAAACAATACAAATCACATCAAAAGTTTACACAAAAAAGTCATGTGTGCTGAGAGTTAGACTATATCTTTCCTTTGTAATTTTTCCCGCTGAACACGAATCTGAAGTTAAAATTGGGGGTTACACAGCAAATATTTGAGAAAACCTAAAGAAATCAATAAAAATCACTTTCTCGTAATTTATTCTGTATGCTACTCTCTAAAACTGAAACAATGAAAAAGGCTGTGAATTAGTGAATATTTACTACATATTTTACAGCTACCTTGGTATACTTATACCAACATGGAAAAAATATAATGGGACCCTCAGCACACACCACTTTTTTTTTGTGGACCTGTGTTATTTTTACCAATCGAAAATTTATTTTCCGCGGATTCTTTCTTTAACGTATTGTATAAAAAATACTATTATACCATCGAATTGGCCATAAAAAGGGCTTTTTAATTTGGAGAAAAACTTAGCAAAGCAGGAGGTCATCATTGCTATGAAATAATTTATGTAGAAATGATTCTTGCTAGTGCTTTACTAGTGCTAAGCGATTGAATGTCGTTTTCGAGATATTCGGAATAAACAAAAAAATTTCGCGAACGAAGCAATTTTGGAAATAAGTAAATTGGGCTAAATCGGATTATTTTGAACCCAGGAGTCTGTGGTCTTCCGTTGTACACGTCTTTTCCGGACACCCTGTATAATTTACGTTGATGTAAGTAATATTTCATAAGACAAAGCAAATTACTATAAAAACCATAGTACTTAAGTTTTTGGAAAAGTAAATTATGATTAATCTTACCGAATTCCTTTGAGAAGTCTGTATTCGATGGCCTATTTTAGGGTCTTTCGATTTGAGCCTTCCCTGCAGAGATATTCGCGTTCGTAGGGTGAACCTAAAATTTGGTTTTAATTTTTTTTTTCAGAAACGGTTTAACCTAAAACTTTGAAATTTGGTACGTGTGTTCTACTGATGGAACTACGTTAGCAATACATTTTTATTTGCACCCTTCACTTCGAAGTGGTTGAAACAAACTACCCTTAATGATGTTTTTGTTAGAACTTTTTTCTAGATGGCTATGGATCAACTGTTGTTGATGGCTATGTACTGTTTTGTGGACCTATGAATTTAGAAACTTTTCTTGCTCTTTCAATTTCTCCAAAAAATTAATAAAACTTTCTGATTAAAAAAAATATTTCTTATCAATTACCAAACTGGAAATCATAATAAATAAAAACACATAGGAGGCGTGTGTCATTTTAATGTTTAATTGTTGTGAAGTCTTATTGACAGTTCCATAGTTTTCAACTGCTTCACCGGTCTTGTTAAACAATTTGTGCTGAATCTAATAATTACCGTTGTTAACAAGATGCAGAACGTTCTCAGAACTCAATCCCTTAGACATTTATCTGTGGGGCCATATGAAGAATGTGGTCTACTCTACAGAAATTATCTCCGTAGAGGAATTGCATAATAGAATATTTAATATTGGCAAAGAAATCCGAAATTCAGTGGAAACGCTACGCAGTGTTAATTTTAATTTCATTAGAAGATTGCAATGTTGTTAAAGATCCGACGGAAGACATTTTGAACACACAATATGGTGTAGTGTTTTTTTATTCATGTCTTATATACTTTTGAGTTTTAGTTTAAATTATTAAACATTAAAATGACACATATGTGTTTTTATTTATTATGATTTCCAGTTTGAAAGGGTGGTAATTATAATAAGGGTAGAATGTTTTCTAATTATAATATCAATTCTTTTTGCATTTGATACATAAGCTGTCTTTTGCCAACTATCAGTGAACTCGGTCGATGATATGTTATAGTCAGATTCAGTGTTCGTAGACACAGATGAAGTACTTGGCAAACACCTGCTTTTCATGACTGTAACTTTAATAGGTACAGCAGATCGTGACATGAGTTTAAGTGTGTTTACGCCTATAGTTCTAAGTAAATTTTTAACTGGCTTAATATTAGCTCGTACAGCTTTATGCACACACGACTTATGTAATCCAGATGTGCTAGGTTTATCTTGACTGGCTGATTCTATGTGAGGCACAGATGAAGTTAAAGATGATTCTTCTTCAAATTCTAGTCTCTGGGGATGCAGCTTTTGTTTTTTTGGCATATTCTTCTACGTTACTTCTTTTTCTTTTTTCTGCTGATCTAGATAGTTGACAATAATTTCTAGGTATGTCAGAAATTTCACTTAAATTTCGATGAGGAACTGCCTTTTTTATTTTCGGCTGTGTGTGAAACAACTTGTATCCTACCTAGTTTTCACAATCTTGTTCCATCTGTAAATTAGAAATTACATTTAAATTTATAAATTTATAAATTTAAATGTAATTGTAATGTAATAATACGTGTGTTACTTTTCTCATAAAACAAATATAATTCATGATGACTACGTTTAAAGGGCCCTTACATTAAATTGATCCTCACAACAGTATATGCCTGCTGAAGACATTGATGGAACTTTCTTTCGACCAACAGCTACGCTCCAGGCTTTCCTTATGTCTTCAATTTTTGGCACTGACACAAATATTTTCTTGGAATTTAACGTACTATTTTGGCATGAAGGTACAAAACTCTTCTTGTAATTGTAATCTATTTCTACGATAAAAGATTTACTTGTCTGACAGATTTCGTTTTGACATCATAACCTGATTGTTCTATGGAGTCACACGATAATTTCCGCAAATAATACAAAATTAAGTTTATTATAAAGTTTAAAATCACGGGGTATACACAATACAAAAATTAACTAATAAAAACACACCAACACAATAACATAACCAAACACCTAAAGATAAATGACATACAGAGCTTGCTTTGACAGTTTGTGAAATTTGAAACATAAAACTACCAACTGTTCCCATATCAATATACTAATCTTATCATACTGCGCAAGTCAAAATCGTGACGTCATGATTTTCGGCGGGCATATAAAAATTTAAATTTCAAAGTCATTTAAAAAATATTTAAACTGTTAAAAAAAATTATATTTGCACATAGTTGTTTTGTATACATCCTAGATTATGAATACCTACTATATAAAAAATGGTAAATGACCCCAGATTTAAATTTGCAGAGATGGATAAGAATTCTCTATCAAAAGTAGAATATTTCTTCGCTTGACTGAATTTACGAGAAAAATAAGCTAGGGGTTCCCACAAGCTATTATTATTCTGTTGTTCTAGAACTGCCTCAATTGAAATATTAGAGATTGTCTACATAAGTGTTATCTCAGCGTTAGAATCTGGGTTCACCAATATTGTTGCTAGCTTATAGGTATTTAATTTTATTAAAATGAATTTTACATTGTTCATCAATTCAAAATATTTTAATTTTACAATTTATTAATCATTTGATATAACGGACAGCAATACTGTGCAAATTTTGGAACAAAACGGTGGTAGTAATTGATAATTCCTATACATATTTGTAACTCTTTAAGTTTTATTGGTGTTTAAATTTTTTAACCGCATTCACTCTTTGTGCCGAAGATAACAAAATATAAATTCATATTTATTAAGAACTTCGTTCAAAAACCTTTGAAAGGTTTGGCCAGCGTTTCTTAAACCGAATGGCAATCTAGTAAATCTCCCCGAGCATCAGGAGAATTAATGCGCATGCGAAAAACTGTAAAAGAAGGGCTCCGTACCCTAGCAACAGGACAGTGCCTTTCCTATCCACGGTAGGTGCATACAAATAAACCACTCGAAATAGCAACTGCCCTAAGCAAGAAGACGAATCTACGTATTTATATTAGTACAAAGAGGAAGAAACAAACGAGCTTCGTTTGTTAGGGGTAAGTGGAGCCGGGTCTGTCCGCGCCGTTTCACCGATGGAAGGATACCCATTAGCCCCTATACGCGGGGAGTCTCAGCGGGAGCATTTTATTCAACATCTTGGAGACGAGTTAAAGACAACAAGTACCGTCCGTACAAACCGGACTGCTATTCAGTTACACCATGTATAGATGGTGTCCCTCTTTAATGATTAAAACAAATAAGAATGGATAAAACTCAAAAAATTAGTAGGACTTTGATAGCGCTGCTTACTTCCTTCTTTAACTAGCGACGATGTTGTGTGCCCCAAACCTACGTTTGGTACATCGGGTAGATCCTCCCAACTAATTGAATCAATTGGGTCGTAATCGAAGAGGTTTTTAAAAGGTTCTTCGGTCATACTTATAGACCCATTGTGACGGTTAACTCCCTGTATATAAGCTGAGTTGTCTTATAAATGGCCAACGGTCTGAACGCGAACCATGATCGTCGTAGATTTACACAAGGTAACTAGGCAAGTCAGTTAAAATAAACAACGATGTTAATAGGTCTGTTCCAACAGCCGTTGAGAACTGGTTCAGAACTGCTAGAAATGTTTGACCAACCCCGTCTTACGTCGCATTTGACGAGAGTATATTAACAACTGAACTGACTGACTAGTTATGAACGGTCCGGAATCGATTCTTGGTGTCATTGGAACAAACCCATAATCTTGAAGTTTGAATTCGTATTTATTTCTTCCAGAGATGGATGGAACTGAACTGCTGCACGCTGTTGTTGGAACAAACCTAATAATGGAAGTGCCATGCACACGCAGTTTGCTCTCAGATTTACCAAGACACAACTAACTGAAACGCTTGGTGATGCTATATTTTATCTGGTCATTGTCATATCTTATTGGCTGGCGTGCATAGTCATCACTAGAGACTCGAGCACATCACCAGATATACCCTCGAGTTTCTTGCCACAATATATAATATTTCAAAATCTAAACCTTTCCGAGACACATGTTACGCTGTTTAAATTGTAACTTTTTTCCTTTATTAATACCTCAGAGAGTTGAAAACCAATTATTTTCAAACTTATGTGTATTTCTATTGGCACAAAAAATTTCAGGACAACCTAAAATGTCAGTGGCGTGCAACCTACATATGCGGACCTCTTTTATTAAAAGTTTATGTTACGTCACTAGTTAATTTTTTGTATAGACCAGTATTACATTTTCTTTATAGAATACACCGTTTCTAAGTAAATCAATATTTTATTAACCCATGATCTGGAATTTATTTAACCTGTATTTCGGAATTATTGTTAAGGTACCGTTTGGAAAAAAAAGTCAAACACGTAGTTTTACTATTAAAATAATACTCACAAATACAGAAACATTAGTTAAGAATTTAATAAGAAAGTACACATTAGCACACTGAGAGCTGATACTTTTGGTATTAGTCTAGGTACATAACTTTACTATTAAAATAATACTCATACATCCAGAAATATTAGTTTAAGAATTTAATAAAAATGTACACATTAGTACATTGAGGGCTGGTACTTAAGACACATTGAGGACTGGCACTAGTTAAGGTTTGGTTAATTAATTGTGCAATTAGATTGTGAATATATTAGTTAATCTTTACGTTATAACCAAAAGCTTACGTATGAACTAAATAATTTACTACATTTTTAATCACTGGGTAAAATACATCTGCGCATGACTGCTCGTTTCACAACACTACTATAATAGTTTTTAGTAACACTACCCGCACTACACCGTCGGACCCAGGAAACAGCTGCAGAATTCGGCGTAATCTCTATTACTGAGGAGGAAGATTGTCTTCCTTTAGTAGAACTGACGAACCCACCAATGTTTCCTCCAGTGAGCTGAACTTCCATTTGGTTCTAGCCTGTAGAGTGTGAAGGTACTCTTTTGACATCCTTTTTCAAAATGTTGAATAAGTTGGTGTAGTTATTGAAATCTATTTAAACGGCTAGCTGTCTGATGTAACATATTTTGTTGGGGTAAGGACGTCAAAACACGTCAAATTAGAAAATGTCCTGGTGTGGTGTAATCAAAGAGTATCTAATTCTAAGTTTATTGTTTGACTTACATAGTTAATCTGGTCTTTAATGTTACCCAAAAGTTAACAAGGTTGCTGTTTTATTTATTCAGCAATATTACGTAACACTATTGCTACAACTAATAACTTATTTCATACGAATCTAAGTGGGTCGGTACAATGTCCAAGCGTGTTTAGCTATACAGGATGATTGCTTTGTCTTAGGACATTACACTGGCGTTACCGCTTCAAGGTGAGAGGGGTCTTTAGATAAGGGTGTAAGAGGGCGAGAGTTTAGGATACCCTCAATTTGAGTCAATAACGTGCAATTCTTCAAACGTGAAATACACGTTATTTGTTACACGCTTAATATGATGCATCACAGATTTTCCCGCCGCTTCCCGGATTTCTCCAATATCCGGAGATCTAGGTGGTATAAAATGCCATTCAACTTGGTTTTCACCCAGATATGACTGAAATGACTTGTCTTTATTTAACTGACTAATTCGTTGAAGTTCATTACTCCCACCTGCATAATTAGTAGCGTTATCTTAATATAGATGTTTGCAAAATCCGCGTCGTGCCACGAAACGCTTAAATGCATCCAAAAAATGATTTGTAGATAAGTTACCGACAGGCTCCAAATGAATTGCTTTGGTAGCTAGGCAAATGAAAAGGCAAAAGTAAGTTTTTTCCAGCTTTATGTTCTTCAATTTGCCGTCTTTGACCAGAAACGGACCCGCAAAATCGGTACCCACTGAATGAAAGACCGGTGAAGGATTGATCCTATAGCTGGGCAAATTATCCATGTAAGGCAATACTGAAGGTGGATTTGCATGGAAACATACGACACATTTTCTTAATTCCTTTCGGACCGCTTGTCTACCATTTAATGGCCAAAATCGGCTACGCAAACTGGTTATGTCAAGTGATGTCCACTATGCAAATTTTTTATATACTCATGTTTTATTAACAGTTGTGTTATTGAAGTATGTTTAGCCGGTAGAACAATAGGAAATTTTTGTTCGGATCCTAGATGTGCATGAACCAATCTTTCGCCAGCTCTTGTTAATCCGTATTCGTCCAAAAAAGGTTTAAGCGAAGCTAATTTGCTACTCTTAGCTACTGATTTATATTGATGAAGCAATCATATCTGTCAGTGTTATGTCAATGTTACTTGATTTTTGTTTTTAGTTTCGAGTATATCTTGAGATTTCGTTACAATGTTCTGTGGCCAAACATCCTCTGATTGTAACAGATAAGAAGGCCCGTGCCACTTCAATTTATTTTTTAACAAGTCGACTGGAAAACAGACTCTAGATATAATATCTGCAGGATTTTGAGGGAGCATGTCGCCACTGCTTTTGATTAGTTAGTTGCTGGATCTCGGAAATGCGATTGCCTACAAATGTTTTCTAACTATTGGAATGTGCAGCAATCCAAGCCAGGACTATGCTTGAATCGCACCAATAACATATGCTGTGAATATTTAATTTTATTGCCTCGATAGTCATGTGATAATTTTGCTAATAAGGGCGCCCCGCAAAGCTCTAACCTTGGAAAGGTCACAGACTTGACAGGTGCTACACGTGATCTCGCACATATCAATTTTACTGAAATGGTACCTGAGTGGTCAATTGCTCTTAAATACAAAGAGGCCCCGTAAGCCCTTTCAGAGGGATCACAGTAGCCGTGAAGTTAAATATTAGACATATTCTTAATAGTAATTTGCCGTGGAATATTTAGTTCATTTAGTATGTAATTGATTAAAAAATTTAATCCATGAAATTCCTATTTCGCTAGACAACTTTTCATCCCAACCAATATAATTTTTCCAAATGGTCTGCAACACACATTTAGCTATAATTATGACACAAGAGATAAGATCAAGTATATGCGAGCAACTATTGAGAGTGTAGCTGGTTTGGTTAGTACTACTTTGCCATTGATCATAGTTTAAGGAAAAATAAAAGTTGTCTGTGTTAGCATTCCACGACATATCTAACGATTTTATTTTATCGTCATCTGAAATAACGTAATTTGAATAGGTAGCCAAATTATTTGAGTACGACGACCTCAGACATATTTGAAATCCATTTTCACAGCATAAAACCCGCACTAGATAAAACATGCTCTAAATCTTCCTGTATATTTATGCTGCGCTAACATCAGCAGCACCAGATAATAAATCGTCCATGTAGAAATCGTTAATAATGTCGTGAATTAAAGGGAACTTTAATTGATTTTCTATAGCTATTTGCTTCATATACCGAGTTGCTAGAAAAGAGGCAGGCGCTGTGCCGTATGTGATAGTTTGTAATTCAAAATGTTTGAGTTTATCGTCCGTACTATCACGCCAAACAATTCTTTAAAATGATCGATCTGCAGGATTAATGAATTGCTACCGCAGCCTCTGCTAGAGGTTGGTTATAACACTGGACAAAAAATTTGGTAGCAGACAAAAGTTTAATATAAGACACAGTGCTCTAGCTCGATGATATATTTCTCAGGGTCGTTCAGTGGCGGTGGTGTGCCAAATTGCCCAGGGAACAAGACGTACACTATCACACTAAAATAAGATAGAGGCAAAACTAGAGCTTGAGAACTCTTATAAGAATATTCCTTCTTTGATATTATGGTACAATAAAACTGCAAAACCTTTAAAAGTAATACTCAGTATATTTGCTGGTTGGAGACGTTAACAATACAAAAGTATTAATTAATGTTCGAGTTGATGAAAAAGTGCTAGATAAAAATGTGTAATAGCTAATAGTGTAATATACACACTACAATATGGTGTAATGTAATACCAGTCTACCAGACTGGGTGATAGGTGGAAGGCCTAGATAGGTCTTAATTATCTATTAAATACAGTGTGTGTGCGCCACTTAGATTGTAGCTACAAGTGGTTGACAGTAAATATTAACACTACGCCTTAAATCTAAGTAAGTGTTCTCAGTAAAAGTTATATCTAAACAAAAAGTATTTATACCTAAGTAAAAGGTTTCCAGGAACGCTATAACTATGACAGAAATATACTGGACCTGTGACTAATTCAGTCAAGAAAACAGGTGAAGCCTGAACGGTAAGCTAATAATTTTACTCATAAATCTACAAATATACAGTATCCAAAGATAATTCGTTACACTCGCATATGCGAAAAGAACAGAGCACAAAATAATGAACGTCTTAACTACGATACTTATCGGTTTCATAGGAGGTTGGCAGATGTCTATGCTGTACAGTGGCAGCGATACGCTCTGGCTTCAACGGTAAGACAAGGAGTCTTCACGGCTACGATGAAA
This sequence comes from Monochamus saltuarius, assembly GCA_025584915.1. Taxonomy (NCBI): domain Eukaryota; kingdom Metazoa; phylum Arthropoda; class Insecta; order Coleoptera; family Cerambycidae; genus Monochamus; species Monochamus saltuarius. The sequence continues at coordinate 42,023,291 of CM046725.1, forward strand.
TGGACCTCTATAGGCTCCTACTCACAGGACAGCGTTCGTCTACCAGATGACTGGTCACCTGGTTTGGAAAACTCACAGAATGCCAGAGATGATCGAAACTTCTCAAGAAAATGGGCACGTCACTGGAGATGATGGTACTCACTCGTGAACACGGGAGCCAAGTAATGGGACAGCCGGTATCGTGACGGTAACAGTCGTAACAAAGGAACCCAAATAGCAAACAAAACAAAGACTTGTTACTAAGGGTTTTTTCAAGCACAGAAGCGAACAGGACAAGCCTCTGGTTAAAGCGGGATCGTGGTTTCTACTAACAGGAGCCAACAGCAAGCACACAGGAAGATGTTCAAAAGCAGACCTAGTCGCTTAAGGTCGCCGTATTTCTCTCCGGAAAATGATCAAATTTGTGATGTTTTTTAGGTACTGAAATCTCGAAAAATAAAACACGTAGAGCAAAAGTAATATCAAAAATAAAATTATTGATGTTTTGTTTATACACTTTTACTATTTAAACTCTCCTCAAACAATATAATAACTTTTAAAATGCAGTTGTATGACACACATTATTTCGCTATTCTAACCCCAGATTTTAACAATTATTTTCACATATTTATAAACAAAAGTGAACAATCTTATATGCAGAACTATGTAAGTATATGTTATAACAATGTTTACATCTATAGTTGAATTTAAAAAAATACGTATTTTGAAAGATTTCAGTACCTAAAAACTTGCTGGACAGATTGCTTTCTGACGTTATATATTGATTTTACGTCGTTACCTTTGAATATTTGCAGGTGGCATGAAATAACATTCTTGTTATTTGCTAAACTCTATATTATTCAGTTCTTAAATGTCTAAAATTACTTGTATTTGTAGAAAACACTATTTCAAGAATACGGCGCCCTTAAGAGGGCCACTTCTAGCTGAGGAGAACTAGATGGCTCCACCAACAAATTATTTCAAAGATGGTAATAAATTAATTGGAACTAATTTTATTGTTAATGAAAAATTGTAAGGGTTTACCATTTCTTAGAGCTCCTACTGATATAGTTTGATTTGGAATATATTCGGTAGTTTACGAGAAATAACATTTTCTTTTTAATAACTTTTTTTTTAGATAAAAACAGTTATCTAAAATATGCCAGGAGGAAATTTGAGGATTTTTAAAGATGCCTTAATAAAATTGAAGTCTCGAAAGGGTTTAAAATTTAAATAAATCATATTTGAAAATCCTAATATTTCGCCGACATGAAAAACGGAAAATAATTTGCACACCGGATTACAGTTTAGAAATAAAATGAATTTATAACTTTGGACACTGTAAGAGAGGGCGCTTGCCTCGCTTAACCAAGATTGTCATTTTCCCCACCCAGATTTAATTTTGAAGTGCATTAAATCATCAAAACATCGAATATCGAGTCTATTTTTATATCAAAAAGATAGGTTATGTGGTTATACGACATACCTATTATTTCAATCAATATTTTGTAATTTTAGATTGTTTTAAACAAACTGAATTGTTTAATACATTTAAATTTACATAGTCTGTAGCTTTTGTTAATAAATAGGTACTTTGCTTTTTAGTTTAAAATGTATATAGAGTGTATATGACCACAATGACATTATTTGCTCATTACATTTAAAAATTATTTCTGCTTATCCACTTTTTGTTCTAACTGTTATATTTTATTATGTTCTTTACTATTTTAGCCAAGTAAGGGCATTTCTAGTATAAGTAAGGACGGAAGCACACAGAGGATGAAGTAAGGACTGTCCTGAAGTAAGGGCAGGTGACAGCCCTAGTAGTGACTGGTAGTGACAGTTACAAAATTAATCTTGGCTGTTTTGTTCAAATGATATGTTGTGTTAAAAATGGTAACATTGCTATGTCTTCCCGGTATCTATTCATTTTATCAGATTCTGATTTTAGAAGAGGTATTTCATGTAAAACAATTAATTTTAGCATCCCCTAAGAAGTTACAACCCTTTCAAAGTGCTGAAATCAAGTTTCAAAACATTAGCTAAACTAATCGTAAGAATGATAAAAAGCAATTAAATAAACTGGTAATAGCGGCGGAACTAAAATGACAGGAACCTACTACTGCAGAAAGTATCGTTTGGAGAATCAATCGTAAGGTTAAGATGCTGGCTTTTATTTATATTGTACGAAAACTACAGATATTTTGTAATTTGTATAAAAACAAAAAGATTTGTTTTGAATAGGGCTATTCAAATTTTTTAAGTATGTATAAGTTCTGATAATAAACGTACAAAGTGACGAGTGCAATAGGCCTGGGAAAATGCCATTTTAACCTCAACTGCATCCATGTAAAAATCGAAGTGTTTAATTTGAGTAATAGCACATATGAAAACTTGATTCCAATATACACTTTTAAAGGACTGTAATTTTTTAGGGGAAGCAAAAATTATTTTTTTACACGAAACCCTCTTTCTTAAGTCGGCTCAGGAATCTACTGTTTCATTATCTTCAACTATTTTTGAATCACATATTGAATTTTTCAAAAGATACTTTACACTTTTTAAACATTCAGTCGATGAATAAAAATATTAGAATTTTGTTTGTAATATATCTTTATTTGATCAAGTAGGTACCTATAAAAAACATTTTCATGTATCTGCTTTGGATTACCTTGTAGAAAAAAATCTAAATATTTGGTCGAATTCAACAACTTGTAGTGGTTGATATTGCCAGCATAGATATTTATTTGTGAAGCGCTTTAGAAACAGAATAATAGGATAGAGCGAGTAAAATACCCAAATATATTTCATTCTGGTAATTATTTACAATAGCGTAAAACTGCAATTTTAACAAAAAAAATTCTACCCCCCTGTTTTCGAGGGTGCTGATCACGAATCTGAAGTCGGATTTCGGCGCTTGCATATAGTTTTCGAAACATTTTCAAATCTCATGGCTCCGGAGAGCCTGAGTGTATACGTGTGTAGGGCTTGCTCTCTGCAAATTCGAACTAACGCTTATAAAATACAATGTAAAGAGTGTAAATATTGGTTCCACAGGGACTGTGCTAACTTGAACATAGAAGACATTCAACATTATATTAAGGAAAACAAGCTTAAGTACTATGTAATACATGTCACATTTTAAATAAAACAGAACAAAGTGTACACACAGAACCATCCAATACACCTGTTAGTTTATCAGCAGATTATCTGGCACAAGAAAACAAACATTTAATGAGACTACTAAAAGAAGTCGAAGAAAAAATGCTTTGCTGGTTGAAAACAAGAAACTGTTAGAGCAAAGAATAGCCGATTTGGAAGCAAAACTTGTGAGCAGTGTAGTCACTACTAATATAAACAATCCCAAACAAAAATCCTCGAAAAATTCTCCTGAATTGAATTGAATCACGCACCTACTAGTAGACAGCCAGTCAGTATCCACCCAGTTACGGTTGGTAGGGAGCCTACAGAGCTACAACTCTCTCGAGCTAGTACATCGAGCAGTACGTCCTCGCTAGGGCCACAGCCTAATGCACCAAATGGCTCAGATACAGGGTGGAAAACTGTAAGACGTAAGCAAAGGAATGTGTTAATTGGCACTGGAAACAGCGGTGCCTCAGGTAGTGATATCACATTCTCAGGCAATGAAAATATTAATAAAAAAATTTGGATTTTTTTATCAAAAGTTAAAGACGTTGTCAAGGAGAATACAATTAAAGAATATGTTGTTAGTAAAACTAATTTAGATGCGAGTGATGTGATCGTGGAGCATGTTTCAACTAAATATGACGATATGAGGAAAGACTGTAAATGCTTTAAAGTTGGCATTAAATATAACATGAAAGACGTGGTGTATAAACAAGAGTTTTTGGCCTGTTGGTGTATCTTATGCTAGATATAAATTTAAGTCCAAAGTCAAAGCCTTTTTTAGAAAAGCGAAAGTTGACAACATCGGGGCTACCACAGCAGCCGATGGGGTCAACATAGATACGCATATTCAGCTACTGCATCTTAATACTGAATGCATTAGAAACAAAATTGTTGAATTGGAAGCATTTCTAGTTGATAAGACTATAAACGTTTTATGTATAAATGAACATTGGCTTACCGAGCATGAAGTTGATGTTATAAAACCACAACAATATAGAACTGTCTCTAGTTTTTGTAGAACAAACACTGTGCATGTTGGTATAAGTATTTACGTAAATAAATCTGTTAAATCTCCACTCGTTTTGTCTGGTATTAGGGAATTGTCAGTTAAAATACACTGTGAGTTCTGCGGTATTGAATGGGACGAATTACAAATAATCACGGTATATAGATCTCCAAAGGGTAATTTTGATATTTTTTTGGTTTTAAACAAACTTAATAAGAGCAAAAAAATTGTGTTCACCGGTGATTTCAATGTTAAGTTCAATAGTAGTAATAATGACACCTTGGCACTGTTAAACCTTTTCCACTCCTTTGGCTTGTCGAAGACTATTACGGCTTGTACAAGAGGAAACTCATGTCTTGATAACATTTTTACGGATCTGGACTGCAATACATTTGCTGCCCAGGTGTGTGATATGAATTTGTCGGATCATGATGACATATTGATGTCGATGTGGAGGGCTAGTGTAAGGGGAAGAGGTAGGTAGTACTAGGGTAAACTTTAGGCCACTGACTTCTTTCGGATTTTTTCAGTTGTTTCGGATTGTTGAGGCTCGGAACTGGGGCTTTCTAAAAACTGATACCATTGAGTTAAATAAAAAGTTTGAGTTGTTTGTAGATATGTTAGCTTCAGCTGTAGAACATTGTTTTCATATTAAGACTAAGCTCCGAATCAGTTTTAATTTGCCTAGTGCATCATGGTTTGGTGATCATTTGAAGGATATGAGGGAGTACATTGGCCTGTTGAATGATATTATAGGAGGGATCCTGGTCTTGTCACTAGAGATATGATTAATTCCTGTAGGCGTAATTATAGGCGTGAAATTTCTAAAGCAAAAAAAAATTGCTAATGATAATTTTGTCAATAATTCTAGTAATCCCCAAACAGCCATGTGGCAGGTTATTAAACGAAATAATACAAGTCATGATATGCCTCCTACGGGTCATATTAATGCTCATACTTTTAATCAATACTTTGGCAATATTGCTCAGAATATTATTGATAATTCGTCAAATACTAATGTTAGCTTTGAGGATTATATTCATCATACTAACCCACGTATTAATTTTAGCTTTCGCGAAGTCACCTTCAATGAAATGAGGGACATCCCAGCAAACAGGCGACATACATACCAATCTTGGACAGAGCGATACATCCTACATTTTATGTATTAAATACGTATTTTGTACGTCGCTATTACTTATTATTTTGAAATACTCGCATACATGTTTCTGGCACATAAGTATGCTTATGTAAGCTGTATAACCACTTTGGTATATCAGCGCTATGTAATTTTGCACATATGTTTTCTATATCAAATGATTTATATCTAGGATATCTAACAATGACCCCACTAAACACAGTCGTGATTTAGATGTCATTGGTATATACCAATGAGAGATGTGTAATTACATACCCACTATTATATACATTTAGGGCCGGTCTTTCGATCTCTTTATAAACCTCCTTTTAAATTTATCTATCTTGTAACTATAAAACGTGTCTTTCCACTTAGTTTTAAATTAAATCCTAGCGTTACTTGGCTATGTGCTTTTTAACTTATCGGTCAGTTCTACTGGCACATAAAGTATTTATCAAGTGTTTTCTAACCTTAAATCAAAGAATATTAACGTACACGAACTAATATTCTTTGCTTAAATATTGAAGAAAGTAAACAAGTTGGTAATACGGTGACAAAAATATATTTTTATATTGGAAAACATTGATATCGAAGAAGAAATATTAATAGATAATAACAGTGCTAAATATTATGGAAGAAATTGAACAACCATTAAGGCATTGTACTAACAGGTAAATATTAAAATATAAATAATTGTTTCTAGTAATACTTTATAATGGTTTGTGTTTTTTAAATATTAAGGAAACATTTTTGTACTTGTTCGTATTTATATAAAATAATTTGCTTTCTCACAATTTAATTAGGTAAATTTTTTTTAGAAATAATGCTGTTCCACCACTACAACAATTGTTGCTTACTTTGAGAATCTTTGCAACTGGTAGTTTTTATATCACAATAGCAGATTTTGGTGGTATACATAAATCTACTGTTGGGAAAATTGTACAGCGTGTAGTATATGCTTTAGCTAGGATAAGAGAAAATTATATCCACCTTCCTCAAGGGCAGGAATCTATAGCTGTAAAATTCTATCGAATAGCTCAGTTTCCACCAATTATTGGAGCTATTGATTGTACACATATTAAATTACAATTACCAGGTAAATACATGTATTATTAAGAGGTTGTATTTTAATAAAAATATATATTTTTACAGGGGGTAATATTGCTGAAAATTTTCGAAACCGGAAAGGCTTTTTTTCCCTAAATGTACAAGTAGTGTTGTAATTCAGAAAATCCGATAACAGATATTGTTGCTCGATGGCCAGATCTCACATAATAATTTAAACAAGATGTAATAATATTCATGTTAAATATATGTGCAGATAGATATCATTCTGTGATGTACCAGATTTCATATTCAAAGACTTTGGTTGGAAAGGGGGAATGTTTTGTGGCAGTTTTCGGCTTGATGCAACTTAATGCGGGTGATTGTTTTGCCACTTGGCCTTATATCTTTTCCCTCTATTACATTAATATATTTTTACCTCTATTATTGTTTAAATGTAAGTATAGGTATTTATTTATTAAAGTGTATTATTTAATTTTGATTAACTAAGCATACCTAACCTCTCAAAATAATGTCTCATCCGAATATTAAAAATGTATAGCAAGCAATATGTTTAATAAAAGCCTTGTTAATTGTGTCTCGTTAAAAACATTGCTGACAGCCTACTACGGTTTTTTTCATGCAAATGTATGCTATGCTATCCTGAACTGGGGTCATTGTTGTCACGGTGATGTAATTTTTAAATTACAACGCAAATGCATTCGCATTATTGCAGGGTTACCCTACAGAGCGGACTGTAGGCAATATTTTAAGAGCTACGTCATATTTACACTACCAAGTATGTACATTTTGGAATGTCTGATGTACATAAAGGAAAATATTCATGTCTTTCGTCAGCACTGTATGAACCATGAATACCCTTTTTAGACTAAATAAGACTCGGTTCTAATTACTACTGTGTTCATTTTTATAATAAACTTCCAAAAGAAATTAAATGCCTATGTAATACTCATTATAAAATGAGAATAACTTTCTCAAAATGAAAGCATTTTATTCATTTGATGATTATTTTAATGACTATTTTGTTGATCTTGTTGGTCCTTTTAATATACTGTGTGATGTGTGTAAGTTATGATATTTTTTCTTTGTTTAATTTGTAATATCTTGTAACGTTTTTTTTATGATTAAATTAATTTTAAGTACTGACGCTTTGGGTGTCATATTTCTTGTAACTTGTGTAAACATTTCTTTTTGTATGTATTGATATCAATAAATCATTATTATTATTATTTTCTTTTCTTTTTCCAGTCACACCTTCCGAAGCTCCCACACATTCGGAGATGTCCTGAAGAGTGAAACAATGACCACTCTCCACTCCGTGGAGTCAGTAATCATTGCGCCCGTAAATCGTGTGTTCTGAGCAGACGTAGCGAGCCAAGGACGATTGCCTTCTGCATTCTGCCGGCTAAGATCTCTGCCGAATTTCGGCAAGCCGGTATGATCTTTAATTCAGAAAGCAGCGTATGTCTCATTCCGCCCAGGACGCCTATAATTAGCACCACAACCTTAACAGAGTGGTCTGGATACAGCCTGCGGAGCTCGGAGAGAAGATCTCGATACTTCCTCCGTTTCTCCTCTTCTTTTAGGACGATGTTGTTCTCTGCGGGAGCCGAGAACTCAATCACAAACATCGTCCTAAGCTGGTGGTCGAGGAGGACTACATCAGGCTTATTGGCTTGAATTTGCCTGAGGGTGGGTAATGAATAGTTCCAATGAATTCGGCACTTCTCAGTCCCCACAACGGATTCTATATCGCCCGGAGTATAAGGCAACACTGGCGTCTCGTCTATCTCATACGAGTGTCGTAAATGATAATACAACACCCGTAAGGCTAAATCGTGTCTTTGGATATACGCTGTGGCCGCATATACCGGACAGGCAGACAGGAGATGCATAAGCGTCTCCGGCGCTTGGCGGCAGGCCCTGCAGCTGGTATCAGGAACCTCGATACCCAAGACACGATTACGATAGACGAGTGGATTAATTACACCATCTTGGCAAGCCATTATGAATCCCTCGGTCTCAGAGTTCAGCCCCGCTGACCTCAAAAAAGCAAAGGTCAGCGTTTCAGATAAGCCAAGCCCCTCTAGATGACGGTAGAAGAGACCATACATTGGCTTATCCTTCTGTAGCTGCAGAAGATGACGCGTTTCTGCGTTGGGCTTTTAACTGAGCAGGATCCGACTCGGTGACAGTCTGGATTTTCCCGCTCAGTATCGAACACGAGACCAAGTTCATCGGCTGCTCTTCTCGCTGCCTTATACACAAACGCTCCTATCCCTGCTGCTTCATGGTCTTGGACCATGCAGAGAAGGGGATCCGAGCTCCTGATGACTTTGCAGGCTCCCTCCAAAACCACTCTGCCCTGGAGACACTCCAAACTCAAGAGTCCACGGCCTCCCCGATTTCTTGGGAAGTATAACCGCGGAACGGACGGTATTAGATGCAAACTCCGATGGAGATGCATCATTTTGCGGGTCCCTACATCGAGTTGCCTCAGCTCTTCTTGTTCTCTTATTATTATTATTATTATACATTACGTTAGGTTTAAGTTGCAATAGAACCCCTAATATCACAGAATAAACAAGAACCTAATATTTTGACGACAGTGTGATACCATGAAATGAAGAAGGCAGAGGCAATTTTAACCTAATGTAGTGTATACATAGAGGTTACAATTTTGAAAAATTTTTTTCGTAAAGTCCATGCGAGCGCCGAAATTTGATTTCAGATTCGTGATCAGCGCCCGCGAAAATAGGGGGGTAGGAATTTTTTTGTTAAGATTGGAGAGTTTTACGCTATTTTAAATAATTACCTTCATTTTTGTTATATTACTACCTGTAGAAGTTCTTATATAATATTAGTAGGGTAAAAAACAGATTACAACCGCATATCTTCCAAATAATACAACAGACTATAATACACAACACACAAGTAAAATCAACCAATGATGACAGAATTTATACTAACTTAAGGTAACTGTTAAAGACATCAAAATAAAACAGTAACAAAATATTTGACGGTACATCTTTGCCACGTCAGCAATTAAGGCGACATTATGGGTACGAAATCTTATCAAAATAGAAAATAAACTGTTTTGTATACTAGAACCAACCATGAGAATATTGTTCAAAGATACGTTTTTTGTCGTCTTGGCAGACGCATCAAACACTACGCGTAGCTTAGTGGTCAAACTGTCTTGTTTTAATACTATGGTGAGGAAGATAATAACAACCATGTGCATCAGTATTCGTTATTTCTAACATATGTCCTAACCTTTCGTAATCGTTCATGAATAGCTTATATTGTTCATACAACTGAGGATTTTTTGTAACTTGTGTTCAATCGCATAAAAGCTTCTTTTTGCTTGCTCTTTCGATGTGCCGAGTTTTTTCCCTAAATTTCCCTAAAAGGTAAACTAACCACGAACCGCCCACCTGTTTCGAAAAAAGTTATCAACAAAATGTATCTCGCAATTTATTTTTCCTCGGTATATTTCGACTGAAAAGAATTATGTAAATTTTCGGTCACCCAGCATAAAATTACATATGGTGTTTTGTTTTGTAAGATTAGTTATGGGACCAGAAACTATCCAACCTAACACTGTATTTTGTAACGTAGGAGTGCATTTGTTTAATTGAATTTTTCTGTTTCTTAATAGATCCCAAAAAATGCTAGCCCCTCACAGTACGTCTACGGTACCCGACATATAAAATTCCGGATCTGCCAAGTAAATCTGAGGGTATGTCCAGCAAATCACCATCGAATGATGTATGCGGTATATTTTCATGATGTGACTTATTACTAAAAAAATTGAATTCAAGTGCAAAATTATTATGTATTGATTTAATTGTAGAGTTTACTTTCTTTGAAATTTGTGAGGAAAACAGACATATTAAATTTTGTAGGATGTATGTCTAATTTGTCAGAAATTTGATTGACTACCGCTATCTAATAATGCCCTGCATTTAATATGATTGCCTATATTTTCCAAAATGTAAATGGTTGCTGTTGATAATAAAATGTAATTGTTCTTTAATGAATATGAATGAAATAAAGCTGAATTTACAGAACTTACTGCATTATTTTGCGAAACGTTTTGAATAATTAATGAATTTTTTTCTTGAGTTTTAGAACATTCAATAATTTTTTATCTTGCGACTTAGAATTGTTGCTATTTGACACTAAAGTCGCTTCCTTGTTTACATCGAAGCAATGTGTTGTGTGCCTTATTACATTTTTTGCAAGTACCTCCTTTACAAACCGAAGAAGTATGCCCAGGACGTAAATAATTGCATACATTTAAAGCCTTGGCTCGTTCAAACCTGTTATTTGGCAATAAATCTTAAAAATTCTTCACATGTAAAATATAATATTACTCATTGCAAAAAGCACAACTTTATCCAGCAGAAGTTGCATGGTATAATAATTGTTGATCAGTTCTTTGTCTGAATTTGTTTGATTTGATGTTTTCAATAATAGGCACTTGTTATGTAGAAATTTAATAAAATCATCAATGTTATGTATTAGATAAATGTGAAATAATACACAAACAATTTACTACAACATTTAATAATGAAGTTTCACGAAAATATGCTACAGCTTGGTTTTAAAGGTAGACTCCATAGTTTTTCTACAATTTCTTGTAGCTAATGGTCAGTGGCGGAACCACAAAAGTAAATAGTTGCTACACCATATAAAATATATAACATACCTCTCCCCTACAAAACTATTTACATTAATATTCTTAACTTACACATACATTTATACATGGAATACATTTATTAATAACTACACAACTATTCTATCCGGAGGTTTTAGTTGACTCCGACGTCGTAATGTTCGTGATGTACCTGGTGAAGTCACTGTTTCGTTATCACTAATAATTTCAATGTCACTGTTTTCATTTTCGTTGGCACTATTATCTAACATTACATCCTTAGTACTAATTAAACTAGATTGTGGAATAATTGAAACTGATTTTTGTTTTTCACAATATTTATTTGGTTTAATTTGATTTTTGTGTCGTTTCCAGATCATTCCACATTCTGTTTCAACTAAATAGGTTCTTTAGCCAATAATTTTTTTTATTACATCTGCACACCATTTTGCATTATTTGCTCTATAATCGCGAATCCAAACATTATCACCCTGATGTAAATATATATCATTTTTTCTTTGGTAATATTTTTTTGGTAATTTTGCTTATTATGAACAGTTTGTTTGACTGAAGGTATTAATAAGTCAAATTTAGTACGTAACTCTCGATTGAATAACAATTTAGCTGGTTTTTCTCCTGTAGTCGTTTAAGGAGTATTTCTATACTGAAATAAAAATTCATTTATAAAATAATTTACATTTAAATTTTTAGTATCGTGTTTTGCTTTTAGTAGAGCTGTTTTCATAATTTTTACCGCGCTTTCCCCTAATCCATTAGTTGCTGGGTGATATGGTGCTCCCAACAATTGTTTTATACCACGTGATGTTAAAAAAGATTTAAATTCGTCAGACGTAAAGGTTTTAGCATTGTCCGTACAAATTTCCAGTGGAAAACCAAATCTAGAGAAAAGCTCGTGAAATATTTCATATTGCATGTGAAGTTGTTAAATTTTCCTCAAAACATTCAATCCATTTTGTTGTCGCATCTTGAATTACTAAAAAGTTTTTATTAAAACAAGGGCCAAAATAATCAGCATGCAATCTTGTCCAAGGTTCTTTTGGCCAGTCCCACACTTGTAATGATATTTTTGGTGGGCTGTTCGAAAATACTGCACACGTTTTACATGAATTTGCAATATTTTCAATGTTTTTGTCCAACAGTGGCCACCAGATATAAGATCTTGCCAATGCTTTCATTTTTACAATACCCATATGTGTGCTATGTAATTCGTCTAAAATATATCTTTGAAATTTTTTTGGAATTATTATACGATAGCCCCACATAAGACAATCGGATTCTATAGTAATTTCATTCCTTCTGATAAAATAAGGTTTAAATTCATCAGCTGGACATTTATTAGGCCAACCATGACGTACATAAAAAATAATCTTACTTAATATTATATCTCGAGTTATTTCACGTTTAATGTCTTTGAAATTTAGTGAGAAACCGGAATCATTTATGTAATTTAAATATGAACTATTAACATTTAAACGTAAGTTTAAAATTTTATTATTATCCCGTTCTTGATCTATTTTAATTGGTAATCTAGATAAAAAATCTGCTGTATTTTTATCAGACCTTACATATTTAATTTCATAATTAAAAGCAGACAAAATATGAGCCCAACGCTGTAATCTATTAGCTGCTAAAGTCGGTAATCCTTTTTTTCTCCAAAAATCGATAATAACGGTTTATGATCGGTATATAAATAAAATTTTTGACCATATAAATATTGAAAAAATTTGTTTAGCCCGAAAATAATACTAGCTGCCTCTTTTTCGATTTGAGAATACGCAAATTCTGCGGAATTCAACAATCGCGATGCGAAAGCAATCGTTTTTTCCGTATTATCCTCATATATGTGACTTAAAGTAGCTCCCAGTGCCGTACTCGAAGCATCAACAGTTAATTTAATTTGTTTTGTAGGGTCATAATGTGCTAAAACAGTTGAAGACAATAAAATTTGTTTTGCATTTTCAAAACTGTTGTTACAATCAATCCCATGTGGTATTTTTTTTTAATAAATTATACAGAGGTTTTAATATATGAGCCGCATTTGGAACAAATTTGCAATAGAAATTTACTGCTCCAAGAAAAGATTTTAATTCAGTAATAGTTTTTGGTACTGCTATTTGTTGTATTGCTAGAACTCTATCATCTGAAGTATGTAAACCTTCGCTGTCAATAACATGCCCTAAATATTTAACTGACTTTTTAAAAAATTCACATTTTTCTTTCTTTATTTTTAATCCACAATCATGAAGACGTTTGAGTACAATTTCTAACCGGTATAAATGCTCTTGCTCATTTTTTCCTGTTATTAAAATATCGTCAAGAAAGCAAACTACACCTGATATAACAAACAACTGTTCCATGATATTTTGAAATATCGAAGGTGCACTTTTTATGCCATAGGGTAAACGTGTATATGAAAAAAGCCCTTTGTGTGTAGTAATAGTTACTAATTTTCTAGATTCTTCCGTCAACAAAACTTGCTGATAAGCTTCTGATAAGTCAATTTTGGAAAATTTGTCACCACCTTGTGAAAATAAATATTCAATTCTCGGCAGTGGATAATGTTGAACTAGTAAATGAGGATTTAAAGTTACTTTAAAATCACCACATAATCGTATACCACCATTTTGTTTTAAAATCGGAACGATAGGCGTGGCCCATTCCGAAAATTCAGTTGGTAATAAAATTTTATTTTCAACTAACCTCTGAATTTCCAATTCAATTTTTGGTTTTAAATCTAATGGTACAGGTCGTGGTCTACAAAATTTTGGAACTGATCCTTCTGTTAATTTTAAAGCAACTTCAAACTTATTAAATGTACCAACTTTTTTTGTAAAAATATCCGCATATTTATTAATCAATATATCAATATTATTGGCTGCAGAATCTATTTTACATCATTTACTAGCAATTTTACAAATACCTAAATTAAGCATTGCTAAACCATTTCTACCAATATGTGGCGGACCTCCATTTTTTATGACATATGTTTTTAAAACATGAAATTTATCTTCAAACATAATATTTAAATTTAAAAATCCTATTGGCTCAAATGTCACACCAACATAATCTTGCAATGACAAGTCATTTTTATGTAAATTCTTATTAGCAAAATGTTTTCGATATAATTTTTCAGAAATTGCTGATTGGGCAAATCCTGAATCGGCTTCAAAACTTATCGGTATATTTTCTACAATTAAATTAACAAATGTAGGTTTGACATTTTTTGTATCATCAATTAAATTATTATTTAAACAATGTAAATTAAATATTGACTCATCTGAACTTTCATTTCTATTTTCTACATCATTCAAAAAATTTTGAGAATTTTTTTTACATTGCGGAGCTAAGTGCCCTTTTATGCCACACTTATGACATATACAATTTTTATAAACACAATCACTACTCTTATGATTTTTTCTGCCCCACACAAAACACTTACGCATCCTATTTTGAGAATGTTTCCTCCCTAACGGCTGTCCTTGTCTCTGACTCGTACCTGCGAGTACGCTGCTGGATGCCCCTAGTGGAACTGAACGGCGTGGTGGAACTCGTGGCTGCCTCACAGTACGCTGACGATGAAAATTCATATCGGCTTCACTTTTCACTTTGACTGCACCCAGATTTTCTCTTGCTGAATGTTCTCTCATGGCACATTTCTTAGATAACGCAATTTTTACCACTTTTTGTTAGTTTAAACTGGATCTTGATGCATCTTCTTCAAAAAGACAGTCCATGATTTTTTCATCATTGATTCCAATTACAAAAACATCTCGCATAACTGTCTCCAATTCTTCACCAAACTTACAATTCATTGCTAGACTTTTTACTCTGGCTTCCCATTGTTACACACTTTCAGTTAAATGTCGCTTTGCAGTGTAGAATTTTAGTCTCTCCAAAAAAATAAGATTTCACTGGTGAAAAATGTTCAACTAATAATATGATTAATTGTTCATAAGTTTTGGTTTCGGGTAAATTTGGAACACACAAATTCCTTAGCAAAATATAACATTCCTCAGATAAGGTATTCAGCAGTATCGCTTTTTTGCGATCGGTGTCGGTTATTTTATTAGCAATAAAAAATTGCTTCAGCCTTTCCTTGAATATTGAATATTGAATACTCGGAATTCTTGGGATCAAATGCACTTAATGTTCCCAAAAGACCTAAATTATTGGTTTGGTCAGTCATTTTAAGCTTCAAACTTTAATGTCTTTTTATAATTAATACTTTCGCTACACTGCACTTGCACATGAGTTATTAAATAAATTCTCGTCGCCAATTTGTTATGTATTAGATAAATGTGAAATAATACACAAACAATTTACTTCAACATTTAATAATGAAGTTTCACGAAAATATGCTACAGCTTGGTTTTAAAGGTAGACTCCATAGTTTTTCTACAATTTCTTGTAGCTAATAGTCAGTGGCGGAACCACAAAAGTAAATAGTTGCTACACCATATAAAATATATAACAATCAATATTTTGTGAGATATAATTTTGTCAAATCAAAAATTGGCACAGTGACAAGTGTAATTTGTTGTTTACATTAGATAGCTCAAATATGTTTTAAATGGCTGTGTATTATTATTTTTTATTTTCGTAACGCTCCTTCAATAGGTCCCACGCCAGTGTGTAATGTTCGTCTGATGTTTCTAAATTTTTTATAGTCTGCCGCCTTATCCTTTATGGCGCTTCGTAAGTAATATAATTTTTCGATTACAGTTAAATGTGGATTATTATGTATTAAAGAATTGAACAAATCGCAAAATGTTACCCAATCTCATATTTCGGCTGGCTAATTGAAAAGCAGGACGACGAATATCACTTATAGTCAAACCAAAGAGTCTCTCTTCTAGCTTTATAATGTGCTGTGCCAGCTCTTCTTCCATATTCAGTTAGAATGTTGGTAGACTATAACACTCCTTATTCGAGGGCAAAAGCATTTACTTAAAAAAACAAAACAATAATTACTTATTATTGCTTATTACTGACATATCCAGGCCATGGGCTGTGGGACCTTCCAATCTCTCTTATTGTGAATTTGTGATTTTATTTTTGGGCACCACTGATTTTAGATTTATTTAATTAAAGACTAATAAAAGCTACCTATTTTCAAATAAAATCAGAAATTTGAATAAACAGGTTTATTACATAAATGAAATAGAAATCATGAGTTCCTACAATTAATCATAAATATCCACACAACATACAAAAGACGTTCGTAGTTCACTAGATTAGGCAGAGTTATTCTTAATTTAGTCACCAAACAAAAAATCTTTGCCGTGTAGACGGAGGTGGTTTTCAAGGTCGTAATCACGAAAGAAACGAAGTGTTTATGCTGTACTAGACAAAAATTTAACTTAGATAGTCCGGTCAGGCCAAACGTATACCCGACGAAAATACCCCGGTACTACGGGCATTACTCACACAAAAAAACTCAGTTGGCTTTTCATCCCAAGCTAGGAGATAATTGTTGCAGGCTCGTCGAGGCTCTTTATCACTAGTTAGCATCACTGGGCCCTCAAATTCTCGTCAACTTTTTTTAGCAATCGCCCAACTCACTTAGCGTCGCCTCGTAGCGTCAAGTCCTCGTCGTTCTTCCCCCTTCTTCAAGTCCGTAGCACAGCTTAAATAACAATCAGCTCGCAGACTCTACGGCGGCACCTTTGAAGTATTAAAACCTGAAAATTTGCCCTTGAAGCTTGTTGTCTCTCTCTCGTTTGGGATACAAGTCAGGACCGGATTAAAAATAGTTGTCCCAATTTAGAAAGTGTCATACTAAATATAAATTTGTTTTACTTGAAATTGTTTAAAAATAAAATAACATAACAGTATAAAATACAATAAAATCAACAAACTACAAAATACAGCATTCGTGCGCCAATAACGCAGTCGTTGACGGTATGGCTATAAGGGCATATTTTACAACCACACGTCCCTGCCGCTATTTATCCCAAAATGGCGGCATGCGCGAAGATCTGCGCGAGACGTTCCCGCTCATACGAGTCTGTGAGCTGATTGTTATTTAAACTGTGTCCGTAGTCTGTATCTCTTTTTTTTCCGTCCGGTCCCCGCTCAACCTCTCTACCTCTGAACTTCTTAAAACGGATCGCTATTCTCAGTTTGTTTAAATTCGGGAAGGTTAATATTCGGTAATTTAACATTTGACGTGTTACTGTTAGACATAGATGTATTAGCGCTGACCGATGGTTTGTTATTTATCGCGGCTTTGAGGTTAATTTGAAGTATTTATTCTCGAATTCTTCGGTTTCCCTATCGTGTTCGGGTGAATTTGAACAAAGTTGTCCAAATGTTATCAATTTTTTTATTACGTTTTTGTTAACTTTGCCAATTGTGCAGGTGAATTATCAGAACTATTAAGACATTTTTCAAACCTAGTTAAATGGGCTTTTAACATACCACGTTTGGTTATTTATTAATTTAATTGAGCATCCGTAATGAGTAAGCGATATAAATGAAATTTGAAGCAAAATATTAATTTATATACGGGGTTAACTATGACTTAATACAAATATTTTAAGCGGGGATAGGAAAAAATAAGAATTAACGGAATTATCTATCAAAAAATGTCTACTTATTTATAAAGTGAATTTTTTTTAAACGATATTAAATCCTTATTTATCGCCGTCACTGACTTTCTGTCCGCCACTAGGTTAGGTATATTCTGCCAAAGTTAAAAATGTTGACGCCGCTATGAAAGAAAAAATTATTTACAAAATGTAGATTGTTATTTAATGATTTAATGAGAAACACGGTATGGTAGCACAGGGAGGCAGCTCCTACCTTACTAATATGTATTTTCAGGATTGATATTTGGAGAGATTTTAAAAGTGTTGTATCAGTTTCTGTTTTATTACTTGTTTAAATTAAAACCTGCAAAGATTTTTGTACTTGCTGTGGACCTTTCCTTCTCTCGGCCGTTCTTTTTGTTTAAAACGAAATACCTACTTGGTCCGGCGGTCATGACCAGGTCGATTACTTATGTCGGGAAAAAACATAAAGGATAACAAAAAAGTACACGCAAATGTACAGAAATACATACAAACACTGCCACACGTTTACCACCAAGACATTATAACTACTGTTATAATGCCTGTAAGTGTATTTTTTGGTTGGTTGGTTGGTTGGTTTAGCACGAGCGGTTTGCGCCGTCGATCCGGTCGATGTTAGAGCTGTTTTTTGTGACGAACCGTATTCATCGACTGTTTCAAAACGTATTCAATGGTGACGTCACTAATGTATTGCACCAAGAAAATGTATAGTTTCAAAACATAACGTCATCAAATATTTGTTTCTCTCTGATATCACCCTCACACTTTCACATTATTGTTTACATTATTGTCTATAGAACGATTATTAGTGGTAGAAATTATTAACAATACCTATTTGATTTTAGCAACTGCAAACCAAAAACAAATATCTAACATGTTTATATGAGTGACAGGTTTATCAAATTTAGATAGAAAAGTAATTGGATAATGCTTTTGGATTATGTAATTCAGGATGTCTAAAAATACGTTTAAATTTGCAGAGGTACATACAATAATCCACAACCAACTCCTTTTTAAATAAACAAGAATAGGAAGTATCAAAATAACAACCATTTTAAATATTAATCTAAAAATTTAAATCACACCGAAGTAGAATAGCTATGCCGATCCTGCTCCAGAATTCAAGATGACGACTGGAGCAGGATCGGCATAGCTTTCAGCCGTCTACGTCACAGCGGCTGGCACATGCGCTATAGAGGTAGAGGACCGTTTGTGCTTAGCGGAAGTATATAGTCGGTTTCTGTCGACTACGTCAGCTGGGTTGATGACCTGCTTATCATTATTATGTAACTAATAGGGTTAATTATTAAAATAAACGACTAGAGCAGGATCGGCATAGCTTTCAGCCGTCTACGTCGCAATGTTTGGGAGGGGTTACAAGTGAGATGACGCTAAGCTACTTTAATAATAATAATCGTATTATGCTCATGCTGAGCGAAAGCGTTTAATATATTTTAAAAATTTTTAATATTTGAATTATAAACTATAATCCATTGCATTAATAATATTTTATATGATTCTGAAAAGCTGCTATGTGGCACATATTTTACTTTAATGTTCGCGAGAAAATATATTTATAATTAAAAAAATAAATAAATTTGTTATTTTACTTGTAATCAAAAACTAAATAATTTCAAAATATGCTTTATTATTTATTAGATATTCAGGTTTGACTTGGTAAAGAAAACAAATGAATAGATAATAATGCTATATATTTTTTAAAAACTATACTACAATACATAATTAAAAAACAAAATATAATATAAATATATACAAAAACAAAATATATACAAAAAAGAAGATTAGAATGGGCAGTAATTTAATGAAATTAATTATTAATTTCATTAAACTTTGCTGCGATGGCCTCATATTTTTTTCTAGTCTCGTTACCAGAACGCTCCCTCTTATCGATGGAGCGTTCTTACTCATCAAGCAGCCGAATTTGTTCCCTGAGGGTCTCTCTGTGTACCCTCAGCGATTTTCTCTCCCCCTTTAGCCGCGATATGAGGTCATCGCTGTTTTTAATCTTCTTTTTTATAGAAGTCATCTTTCCATCCATCCGCTGACGGAATTCTGCCCTCCGCTGCTTTTCTTCGTTAATTGCTCCTGTCCAATAATCTTCGGAATCCGAGGAGGAGGAGCAGGTCGAGGGCGTAGGCGACAGCGTGCGAATGGAAGATGAGGGCCGTCTAATGTTTTTCCGGGCCAAACCCAAATTTTTGCCTCTGCAACAAAAAATAACAGATAATAATTCATACATTTTTCGATGATGTCTTTAGACTTTTTAAAATTTTTTTTTTTAATATTTACCTAGAAGGAAGTGCAGGAATTTCCCTCGGCGGATTTTGGAAAACGTCCGCGTCATCCTCTTGTTCGAAGCACTTCCTTTTGGCAGCGGCCACCTTCGATGAACAACTTGGGCTTGGCTTGGTCGAAGCTTCCAAGGAGGTAATTGCCTTCACAGCCAAATTGAGTTCTTCTGAAATTCTGTAAAAAAACGAGAAAATAGTTTAATAAAACGTAGAAAAACATTAGAAAAAAACTTACGCCTCATTTATGGCTTCATCCAAATTAGGATTCTGCTTTTGCTGCTGATAGGTCTCCTGCAGCTCGAGACGGGCCTCTTCAGATAAAAATAGAGTCATTTTTAAAACGGTATAAAAATTATTTTTGAAGCGAAGTTAATACTGTTACCTACTAATAGGTTTGTATAAGAATGAATATACTCAACGAATGCAGTATGCTTATATATCAAATTGTTGCAACTTACACAGTAATATGAACATCCGGTGAATTCCGTTGAACTGTACAGGTCACTAACTTTCTGGTGTCAGATAAAATTCAGTTTCATACTTATTCTTTGAGAATTGTAATCCGACACCATTTCCTGCTGAGTTAACAAAAAATGTAATTTGACACCACGTTTTGAAATTTGACACCGCGTTTTGTAATTTGACACCTTATTTTGAAATTTGACACCTTATTTTGAAATTTGACACCGCGTTTTGAAATATGACACCGCGTTTTGAAATTTGATACCGCGTTTTGTAATTTGACACCTTATTTTGAAATTTGACACCGCGTTTTGAAATTTGACACCGCGTTTTGAAATTTGATACCGCGTTTTGTAATTTGACACCTTATTTTGAAATTTGACACCGCGTTTTGAAATTTGACACCGCGTTTTGAAATTTGATACCGCGTTTTGTAATTTGACGCCTTTGTTTTAAAAATTGACACCTTTGTTATGAAATTTGACACCGCGTTTTGTAATTTGATACCGCGCATTGAAATTTGACACCGCGTTTTGTAATTTGACACCTTATTTTGAAATTTGACGCCTTTGTTTTCAAATTTGACACCGCGTTTTGAAATTTGAAACCGTGTTATGTAATTTGATATCTATTTAAACAACACCAACATCATACATATAAAATTATGAATTTTAGTAACTTTTTTTTTTTTTTTTTTTCGCTTATTTTTTTTATTGCATTTTTGGAAAATACTTTTGTTCTACAATTCAAAAAGTAACATTGCAACCCACATCCTTATGTAAAATTTGGCGCTACCCCCACCCTCGATTTTCATACTAGTTGTCAAACCAAAATTATACCATCGTTCGATAGCTTTCTCTTTCCTCTTCATAATAAAAAAAAATCAACTTTCTATCTCTTATAGTAATCAAGTTATAACGTTTTTTTTCACCCCTAGCCCTTAAACGTGACGCTTGACGATGAAGTTTGTATAAACTTTTTTTCTTTACTCAACCTCTAATATGACTTACTAGAATTTAAAAAAAATTCTACGATTGGTTTCATTTTCAGATTTCAGAAATTTCTTTGAAAATGTCCAAATTTTGGATGTGTATAGGATCTCTGTTATGGGTTTATTTTTGGGACAATCTGATACAGGGTCAATTAGGGAATGTCAAATCATGTAAGATTTTTCCATATTAAGCAAAAAAATACGTGACCTTGACATACTACCTATTACGATTTTCAGAAAATAGCATTGGCCAAATTCATCTAATCTATTTCACTTCATACTATATGCTATATACTTTCGTTTTATAATTTAAAAAAAATCAAAAAAAATTTCAAAACCAACAATTTTTTCAAAAATCATGTTTTTTTCCGTGACAGGTTTTTTCTGATGACAAATTCTGAAAGAGCACCCTCGAAAACATAAAGATACACAGTTTCATATTTTCACCTTTTCTATGCAAATAACTTTGAAATTTTAAATTTTTTTAGATTCGTACTTTAAGTTAGGCAAACAAATTTTTCATATCTTCTATGTATTTAAGATGACTTAAAATCTTATAAAGTTATGTAAAGTGTTCCACCAAGACGTATTCAATAATGCTTAATGTTTCACAGATTCGTTATTCCTCCCACCACAATCATTATAAGCGCTGACTTGATCATTTAGAAAGTATATAAAGCAGTATCCTAGAGTTTGTAACCATATTACAGATATTAGTATCTGAGCTAAATAAAACATTATTTTTAAAGATCCTTCGAAAAAGATGACTTCCGACTGCGTGGTAGACATTCAGTGTTTCAAAATTAGTAACAAGAAGGACAACATCAGATGGGCTGTGAAGGAATTGGGGTTTATAATGGTAAAATCTCCTACCATTATATATTTAAACCCCTTTCCCCTTTAATCAGCTGTCATGGGAGCTACAAAAAGAGGCGTATTGGGTAGTCAACTACCATCATGGTATTCCATGGAATGATGGCAACGAATCCCTCGAAGATCTTCCAGAAATTCTTAAGGCAGCAACCCAGACAGCTGGAATAATATATGTGAAGGGGAATCAGAAGGCTGAATTTCTAAGGAAATATGTAGACAAACCGGTGGTTGAGCTTCTGGAACGTCCGAAATTGAAGCCCATGGTTCCGGAATGTTGGCACCACAAAATGCAGCATTGCGCATGTGCGTTAGCAAATGTTTACAGTTTATATAATTTTTATTGAGAATTTGCAAAATAAATAAATAAATTATATATTTTTTGTTTTATTGTTTTCTCTGTAATATAGTTGCTGCAGTATATTTTTTAAGAACATATCATAAATTATATATTTATTAAGCGGTTGAGGTGTTACGTTTAACAATAGCAAATGCAAAAATGCAGAAATATGCTTCAAAATGAGCTAACGTTTCAATTTATCTGCGCAAGCTCCTTGCGCATATAAAATGAGTTGTACTTTTAAGAAATCACACAGTTTATATTTACACTTCTCATACTAATCTGGTATACTTGCTGCTGCTGCTGTTGTTGTTATTTTCCTTGATTCAGTGCTACCGTACAGTGACATAAAGTAGACATGAATCCTGAAACCGTAACCTCTATTAGTTCTATAATTGTGAAAACTACTGAAGAAGCTGTAAAATTGGTAAAAACTAAAGAAGAGATAATAAAGCAAATAAAGTTAGTAAAAGGTAATGTGAAATTGTTGGAGACGGCGATTAAAAATAGAATTAACCGTCAAGAGGATACTGAAAATCCTTTTAAGTTAGAAGGAAACTTAGCATTATTGAAATATTATTTAGCTAAATTGCAACACTTACGATATACTTCTAGTAAAGTTGGAGCAGGCTTGGAGAACAATACTGCTGAAAAAAGCGTAGTCGAAATTTAGTTTGGCATTTGATTGATTCTTGCTTCGACGGACGAGTGTGTACAGGATTAATTGCAAATTTAAGTATCAAAGATCCATTATGCTTCTTAAATAAGGCATTTAATAATTTTCAAAGAAAAATTAGAAAAAGGAAATAACAGAGTAAAAGTAAAAGAAAGACAGAAATTTTTCGGAGGTTAGTGAAAGTAGGTCATCAATAAGGTTCAGTGTTGCTTACAAAGATTGACAGAGAGTCTCCGATCGGTCGACGAGGACAGCTCTGTCACGCGCGTTAGGTAGGCAACCAGTAGTGCAAAGACGTATTGCAGAAGGAAATAACTGGGGTAGTTTAGCGAACTGGTGTCAAGTGAGATAGGCAACCAGTAGTGTCGGAAATGTTAAGGAAAACTGAAAAACCGGTGGTCAGTAAAAGGGTAACAAGGACACCTGAGCGAAGAAAGGAAGAGATTGAAATAGAAACCGAAAGTGATGCCAGTGGAACAGATGAGGGAAAGAAAAAGAGAAGTATGGAAGAAGTAGCGAAGCTATTCAGTTTCAGCAAAAACTAGCACGTTCGCCAGTAAAGAAAGGGGATATGGAGTACAACATGGAAAAGGTGCTGCGAATGCTGGAATGCTTAACACAGGAAGTAAAAGAGGTGAGAAGAGAAGAGAAAGAATATAGAGAGGAGATAAGACAACTCAGAGGAGAGATTGAGGACATGAGGCAGGAAAATAAGGCGCTTAGGGATAAGATGAGAGAGGTAGAAGAAAGAGTAGAGAGTATAGATAAAGAGAAAAGGAAGAAAATATAGTGGTGCAAGGCCTACAAATTAGAGAAAATTTAGATCAAAATGAGCTAAAAGGACAGATAGAAGAGTTTATAAGAAAGTCAATGCATATGGAGATTGGTACAGAAGGGGTAACGAAAATAGGAGTTAATGTATTTTTAGTAGAATTAAAAACTTCGAGGACAAGATAAGGATAATGAAAAATAAAAGTAAATTAAAGGAGATAGGAGCTGCCAAAGTCTATATTAACGATGATATGAGCAAAAAAGAAAGGGAAATTCAAAGGAAACTAAGAATAAAAGCCAAAGAAGTGAGGATGGAAGGAAAGGTAGCAAAAGTAGGATATCAAAACTCGTAATTGATAATGAGGTTTGGAAGTGGAATAATGATGCAAGCAGGCTAGAAAAAAGGAAGCAAAAAACTAGATATATCACTCAGCATAAAAGAAAGATCGCTGGCAATGGACACGGTTATGAGAAAAGGAAACGACATAAATAGAACCAGGAACAGAAAGCAAAAAATACAGAACGAAGCTAGAAGGACGGAGAGGGGGAAGACAGAAAAAGACGGAAAGCAAGAAGACACAAATCAAGAAAGAGGAATGAGAATGGGAACATGGAATGTAAGAGGGTTAAATGAGGAAGGATCATTAAAAATCCTAGAAAGAGAGGCAAATAGATTCAAAATGGACATAATAGCGATACAGGAGACGCATATAAAGGAGACGGACACATGGGAATTAGAAAATTATTTATTCTTTACGAGCGGAGGCGAAACAAGGCGATACGGAACAGCATTTTTAGTAAATAAAAATTTGAGGGATAAAATTTCTAAATTTGAAGCAATTTCAGATAGGTTATGTATGATTAAAATCAGAGAAGAAATAAACATAGAGATATTAAATATATATGCGCCAACAGAAGAAAAACAGAAGAAGAAAAAGATGAGTTTTATGAGAAGCTAGAAGAAAATTACGGAAAGCTGAATAAAAACACAGTAAGAATGGTGGTAGGGGATGCAAACGCAAAAATAGGGAGAGAAAGGATGTATGAAAGTATAGTAGGGACAGAAAGTAAACACCTAGAGAGCAATGACAATGGGCGTAGATTGATTGAATTTGCAGAAGAACAAAAAATGAAAATAATGAGCACATTCTTTAAGAGAAAAGACATACATAAGGGGACCTGGACCTCTCCGGATGGAGCATATTCGAATCAAATTGATCATGTTTGCATAGATGAGAATCACAGAAGCTTAATAAAAAATGTTAGGTCATGCAGAGGGGCAGATATAGACTCGGATCACTATCTAGTAAGGATAGATTTGAAGATAAAAACCTATTAAAAGAAAAGGATTACAAAGGAAAAAAGACAACTAGATATGGCGACATTACAAAATGAGAGAACCCAAAAGAAGTATGAAGAAGAGGTAAGGAAAGGTTTGCAAGAAAACATACGGATATTGGAAGCAAATATAAATGAAGAGTGGATAAAGATCGAAAATGTCATACAAACAGCAAGTGAGAAAGTAATACCAAAAAAAGAGTGTGCAGGGAGGAAAAGATGGTGGGATGAGGAGTGTATAAGAGAGGCGGAGAAGAGAAATAAGCTAAGAATTAAAGCACTTCAGTCACTACAAGAGGAAGATAAGGAAAAATACAGGGAACAAAGACAAAAGGCAAAGAAAGTGTTTAGACAAAAGAAGAGAGCAGAGCAGGTTAAGAAAATAGAGGAAATAGAGCAACATTACAAGAGGAAAGAAATACGTAACTTCTACAGAGAGATAAAAAAGGGAGGAAGTAATATATGTGAGAGATGAAAGTGGCAATCTAATTGGAGAGGAAACAGAAGTGAGAGAAAGATGGAGGCAATACTTTGCAGATATGTTGAATGAAGAGAATGTAAGGGAAGAAGAGGTGCACGAGGAGATGATACCGGGAAGAGAAGAGGAAGGGGAAGTAGAAGAACCTACAAAAAAGGAAATAGATATAATCATAGAAGCTTTAAAGAATAACAAAAGTCCAGGGAAAAACGGAATAACAGCAGAGAACATTAAGTACGCAGGAGAGGATTTAAGACAAAGAATATACGAAATGATACGAATGATCTGGAGAAGAGAATGTATGCCTGAAGATTGAGAGATGCTATGATTATACCAATCTTAAAAAGGGAGATGCAACGGACTGCAGAAACTACAGGGGTATATCATTGTTAGATATAGGGTATAAAATTATGGCAACGTTAATAAAGCAGAGAATAGAACCTATAGCAGAACGGCAAATAGGGGAGTATCAAGCAGGTTTTAGAAAGGGAAGGTCAACAACGGACCAAATCTTCATGGTGAAGGAAATGCTGACTACATGCTATGAGTATGGGATCAAAGCAATGGTTTTATTTGTGGACTTCAGGAAAGCATATGATTCGATCAAAAGGAATAAACTAAGTAAAATTCTGGAACAATTTGGGATACCAACTAAACTGATTAGGCTATTGAAAATGACCTTAGAAAATACTAAAGCCAAAGTACGAATAAAAGGTGAATGTTCGGAAGGCTTTACTATTGATACAGGACTGAGACAAGGAGACCCACTCTCAACGCTTCTTTTTAATTTAGTACTAGAAAAGGTCATAAGAGATAGTGAGTTGAACAGAGAAGGACACATATTGTTTAAAAGTCACCAAATAGTAAGTTATGCAGATGATGTGGCCATTATTGCTAGAGATAGTAGGGAATTAGAAGAAGTAACGAGAAAACTTGTGGAGGAAGCAAGTAAAGTGGGATTGCAGATAAATCAAGAGAAAAGTAAGCTGCTGAGAATAGGAGAACAAAAAAAGGATACAAATTTTAAATTGAGAACAGAGCATGGAGAGATGGAGTTTGAAGAAGTTCAAGAATATGTGTATTTGGGGCGCTAATAACAGCTAACTGTGATGAGGAACAAGAAATAAATAGGAGAATAATAAAAGCAAACAGAAGTTCGGCAGCAGTCAACCACTTATTGAAATCAAAAAAATTTGTCCAGACGAGTAAGATTTAGAATGTATAAAATAATTTTGAGACCGACAGCGCTGTATGGTAGTGAAACCTGGGTTCTCAATAAGAAGTCAAGAGAAAACCTTTAAGGTGGGAAAGGAAGATCTTAAGAAGAATTCTAGGTGGTAAGAGGACAGAGGAAGGCTATGTAAGGAGAAATAATGAGGAAATATATGGAATGTACCAGGCACCAACAATAGACGAAGTTGTAAAAGCCAGGAGAGTGCAGTGGCTAGGGCATCTAGAACGTATGGAGGATGAAAGGGCAGTTAAGAAAATAGTAGGAGTAAACCTAACTACAAGAAAAAAAGAGGTAGACCGAGGAAGCGATGGAGAGAGGCAGTGGCAATAGATCTAAGGGAGAAAATGTAACGGATTGGAAAAGAAAGGCGAAGGACAGAATGGAGTGGAGGAGAATAACACAGCTCTGGGCCTAAAAGGCCTGTAAACAGCTTTATATATATATATATATATATATATATATATCGTCAAAAATCAATGCTTAAAGTTAATGTTGTATTAGTATGTAATTTTATTAAACCTCAAAGTGGTGATATTGATATGAAAACGTTTTCTACAAAAATCATATAATCGATATAAATACTAATTTAAAAACTTGGTACAGGGATAACGTAATCCATACTTTAACAAATAAATTAGAAGAATTTAGTGAAAAAGATTCGGGATGGGCTCTTACAGAGGTTTTGCACTTAAAAGTCAATATTAACAAATTTTCACCTTTAAAAGGGGGAACATCAACTTATTTTAGTTTACCAGTTTTTATATCACGAAAAAAAGCTGTAATAAATGTAGAAAATAACGATTCATTTTGTTTTCTGTGGGCTGTAATCTCCGCTCTATATCCAGCTAAAAATAAACATCCTGAAAGAATAACAAGTTATCCTCATTTTAAAGATGTTCTAAAATATGATTCCATCGAGTTTCCAATAAAACTTAATGATATAAAGAAGTTTGAAAAATTGAATAACTTGTCTATTAATTTGTATTGTATAGAAAATAAAAACGTTCTGCCGCTTTCTTTAAGCGATTATAGAAATAGTAACAGAGAACCCATTAATTTATTGGTGCTATCGACTGAAAATAATAATAATTTTACATGATTCTCAAACGATAAGACATTTTTCCACAAATGTTAAAAGTACATTCATCATCCAAAAGAAAGCTATAAGGTGTTTATGTTCATTGAAGCTAAGACAATCTTGTAGAGCTTATTTTAAAGAAACGCAAATTTTTACTGTTACTAATCTTTTTATATTTCGTTTAGCCGTTTCTACATTTGTAAATAAAGGTGATTTAAAATATTCCTGTTATGTACATGATTATAATACACGATGTAATAAAATTTTGCTACCCTCGTATAGCTATAATATTTCTAGAAAAGGTCCTCTGTACATGGGCATAAAAATTTTAAACCATTTACCAGACAAATTTAATTCAATTCAAAGTCTAAAAACATTTAAATCTGAATTAAAACATTTTTTGCATTTAAATGTTTTTTATGATATCCAAGAATTTTTTCAGGGATCATTTTAACTGATCTGGTTGCATTAGAGTCACCTATTTCTTCCAAGTTGCGTCTCTCCTCTTTTATGTGTTTGGATTAGTTCCATATTAGTTTATATCCTACAGAAATGTGTAATTTTATTTTTGTTATTATTTTTGATACCTACTACATATCTCATATTTAAAAAATAGCGAAATTATTTTTCCTTTCTGCTTGCAGTTTGTTCATATGCACTCTTAAACTAATGTATTAAATCTTTAAAAAATATATGTACATATTATAGGTGTGTATTTATGAACAGGATAATAAAATCTATCTATCTATCTAATATTATTGGAATTTGGCTAATGACTATTTGATTTTTCATTTCTAGGCAAGTAAAATACAGAAACAAATTTTAAACTGCTGTATGAGATGAATGGCTACATTATTATTTCTGAAAAAATATACATCTCTGAAGGTACCTACTAGTTGAGCAACAATATATGGTGCAAAAATCGGTTTGCTATTGTTCTTATCGAGCAATTTAGTGGTAGCTCTAGTAGCCACCATTTTTGTCAACTGCATAAGCTACAAAATCATAATTGGTGGTACAAATTAGCAACAAAACATGCATCACGTTGTTTTTGGTGGCAAGTTCGCTTGACAGGATAATATACGTGAAACGTATACATGGATAAAGAGAATGTCAGCACTACTTTCAAAACAACTATCTTCTCATGGACATAAAACTTTCATATGCTATAGGTGCTTAAATCATTTTAGTTCTGATGATTTACTTAAAGGATATTTAGTTTACTGCAGTAACATGAATAAGTGTGCCCTCAAATTACCAAAGGAGTCGGATAAAATTTTACATTTCAAGCATTTCAGTTACAAAGAAAGAGTACCTTTTGTGATATATGCCGATCTTGAAAGTATTCTTGAACCGTGTGAAACCTTAGGAGTGGAAAAGTACAATTCAGTTAATTATCAAAAGCATACACCATTCAGTGTAGCATATTATTTGAAATGTTCATATGATAATAATTTATCAAGACTCAAGCTATATCGAGGTGATGACTGTATAAAATGGTTTATTTCAGAACTACAAGATATTGCATTGAATATTGATAGTATCCTTAAAAATTCGAAAGAAATGGAAATTTTATCATTCGAACAAGAAATAAATTATGCTACCGCAACACACTGTCACATATGTACCAAACCATTTATATCGAGTGATATCAAAGTTCGCGATCATTGTCACCTCAGCTCTAAATACAGAGGTGCAGCTCATCAAGATTGTAATCTAAATTATCAAAACTCATTTAATATACCTGTTGTTTTTCATAATTTAAGCGGTTATGATGCAAATTTTATAATGAAACAATTGGCTACCGGTTTTGCAGGTCCAGTTCGGTTGCTACCAGTTAATAAAGAAAAATATATTTCATTTACAAAAACGGTTGAAGGTACTGCTGTACACTTACGATTCATCGACTCATTCCGCTTTATGTCTAGTAGTCTTGATAAATTATCTTCCTATTTAGAAAATGAAAAGAAAACCATTGTTAAGGCTTATTGTAACACTGATCAAGAATTTAATTTATTAATAAGAAAGGGTATTTTTCCTTACGATTATATTGATTCGTGGGAAAAACTCACTGAGACATGTTTACCACCAAAAGCGAATTTCTATAGTCAATTGCATGATGAATGTATTAAAGATGAAGATTATCAGCATGCCCTTAATGTTTGGAAAACATTTAACATAAAAACGTTAGGTGATTATTCTGATTTATACTTGAAAAGTGATGTTCTCCTTCTTGCTGATATATTCGAAAATTTTCGACGAACTTGTTTACTAACATATGAATTGGATCCATTACATTTTTATACTGCTCCAGGTTTAGCGTTCGATGCTATGCTTAAAACGACTGGAGTACACTTAGAACTTTTAACGGATATCGAAAAACTTATGTTTATTGAGAGAGGTATTCGTGGTGGAGTGTCGCAGTGTTCCAATAGATATGCAAAAGCAAATAATAAATATATGGGAGATCTCTATGATTCAAGTCAAGAATCCGTATATCTAATGTATTTTGATATAAACAATTTATATGGGGCTGCAATGTCTGAATATTTACCATATGGAGAATTTGAATTTCTGAAAGAGAATGAAATTGAAAGTTTAGATATAATAAATATTCCAGATAATGCAGAAGTTGGCTATATTTTCGATTGTGACTTAGAATATCCCACTTATCTACATCAAATTCATAGTGATCTACCTTTAGCTCCACAACACATGACACCACCAGTACCTTCAAGATCAAAATTAAAGAAATTATTACTAACATTGTATCCAAAAGTAATTATGTTGTTCATTATAGAAATTTAAAGCTGTATTTGAAGCATGGATTACGTTTAAAGAAAATTAACAGGGTTCTCAGATTCAAACAAGCTGCGTGGTTGAAAAAGTATATTGATTTAAACACCACGTTGCGTCAGCAAGCCAAAAATGATGATATGATTATTGTAGAAATGAATAAATTAGAAATTTTATTTAATAAACCTATATACGCAGGATTCTGTGTTCTAGATATATCTAAAACCTTCCTGTATGAATTTCACTATGATTATATCTTGCAAAAATTTAAAAATAAAGCAAAACTCCTGTACACAGATACCGATAGCCTAATTTATCAATTGAATGTGCCTGATATTTATGAGTATATTAAAGAAGACAGTCAGAGGTTTGATACATCTGATTATGATCCTCATAATCCATATGGAATAGAACAGAAAAACAAGAAAGTGCCAGGTTTGATGAAAGATGAAAATAATGGAAAAATCATGCTAGAATTTGTAGGCCTTCGAGCAAAAATGTATGCTTATAAAGTTCATAATAACAAGATAGTTAAAAAGTCAAAGGGTTCTACATCTGCAAGTGTTAAGAAAATTACATTTGAAGATTACAAAAGAACTCTGTTCGATCATGAAATTATTTACAAGCCACAGCATCTAATTAGATCTAAAAAGCATTGTGTTTATACAATTCGACAACATAAGATGATTCTTAACCCTTACGATGATAAAAGAATTTTAAATTCTAAGAGCACAGATACGAAGCCCTGGGGTTTTGAAAGAATTTCAGATGACAACGATAACATTCCAAACAAAAGAATTTGTATTCGATAAAATTATGTGTGGCAATGTCTACTGTAAACTGGATAGTGTGCTTGTGAGTCAGAAAATTACTGGTATATAAGTTGTAAGCTAACAGATCAAAATCAGTTTGTTTTTTATCTCTCCAACATGACTATGAACAATCTGTGCAGTGAGATGCATATTGCTTTGCATTATGCAACCGTTAAAGTTTACAATAAATTTATCGAACGTTGCATTATCGAGTGCTGTTACAGTGAAGAAAGATACAAGTTATTAAAGAGTATCTTGGAGGAAGTTGTAATTCCAGAGGAAGCCTTTAAGTGGTTATCGGAATATGATATACAACCTCCTTTACAATTCATTGAATTGTTGATGGACAAGAAAATGGAACTTGATGAGTTTATTCACAGCGTGTTGGCGGTGTGTCACAAAGAAGGATATGAATACGTATCCGTTAAACGATTGAATGATATTATACAAATATTACATCCCTAAATTAAAATATCATTCAAAATATACTTATTTCAATTGTTACTAGATGACAAATATTATCCATATCTTGACAATACCACTTTTCCAGTAAGAAATATATTAAGTAATTATAAAACCATTGACAAAACGATGGATGAAGCCATGTGTAAAGCGGCATACTATGCCAGAAGCCGTACACTTCACAAATTGTGAACGCTACAAGAGTCTAAAAAGTTGCACTGGAAGTTTCAGCCATCTACAAATTTTCATCATGGTAATATTCTTAAATGGATTGAGGATAATATACAAAAAGCTGAACAAGATTTAGATGCTTGTTTAGGATGGAGCTGTGGTCCCGATTCCGCCCCATGGCCTTCTACACATTTGTATGATTATAATAGAACTCTTTGTATATTAAATGAAATTAAGGAATAAAATGATTTAAACCACTTTAAGACTTGTTTTTATTTATTAAGTAATATACAATAACAACTTACAATAATAACAAACAATAACAATAATTAATTATATGTTTTATAAAATCCTTACAGTACTAGTTAGAGGACTATATTTAACTAATCTATCATGAAGTATAAGAGCGTAAACAACTTGTATTTGAAGGAATATTTTTATTAGTTTCGAATTCTAGTCGAATATCAACTGAACCAGATTTAAGACTTTCATTCTGATGAGAACAATCTATAACAATTAAAGGTGCATATTTCTTGAACTCTGCACGTGTATAAATAGGTTCATTTTCCTTTCCATAATACGATCGTTGAAACTTTGCATACATGTCAAACAAG
Source organism: Monochamus saltuarius (assembly GCA_025584915.1). Taxonomy (NCBI): domain Eukaryota; kingdom Metazoa; phylum Arthropoda; class Insecta; order Coleoptera; family Cerambycidae; genus Monochamus; species Monochamus saltuarius. The sequence continues at coordinate 42,056,287 of CM046725.1, forward strand.
GTTGCTATCTGATTGTTCTCAAAATTTATATTCAAATTGTCATAAGGAAACATCTCAGAAATAAGATACAGTTTCATATTAATTAAATTACAATGATCAAAGTGACTGAAATTTTTTTTCAATTTATTTTTACGATAAGTATGGAAACCTACAATTACAAATCTAGCTTTCTCAAGTTGCGTCGCCGTCTTGATATTCCAGGTGTGACGTTGAGTTTCTTGTAGGAGAGGAAACTCATGCAGTTCCCAACCTCTAAAGGGAACTTCCAATTCCTTGTTCCTAGCTACATAGTCAACCAATTTCAATCTTTCCACATCTGACACTGATATATGAGGCATTTTCCACAATACTTTATTTAATACAACTTTAACTGACTCGTTCTCTGCAGAATTTATTATAGCGTTGGTATCCGAATTTGAGCGAATTAACACCAACTCCTGCCTCAAATTTAAAATAATTTTCTTAAAGTCTTCGCAGAATCCGAAAATGGTGGATAAATCGATTAAAACATTAAAATTTCCATGATCGTCAACTATAAGTGACCGTTCGTTGTTATTAAAAAACCATCCACTATTTTGTAGATATTGAGTATCACTTGTGTTGAATGACACGTATCCTTGTAGAATGGAGGTTAGACCTGGATGAAGGATGCGATCTATTACATATCCACCCATTTCATATCTGATTTCATCAAATAAAAGCATGACACCATTATTCACAAATGTAGCAGTTTTGGAGGGTGTATTATCAGTTTTGAGTAATTTACCTTCAATATACAATGAACTTTCACTGGGTAATGTGTAGACATCCTGCTGTTGTATTGGAATGCGAATTTCATCATTATTATTCAAAGACGTAGATGCGTACGGTTGATGAGTATGTTTCTCAGAGTTAATAATAGTGTTGTCAAAATAAGCCCTCTCGTTGACATTTAATATATCCATTTTTATTATCACTTCTTAAAAATTACCTTAAAACCAAGAGATTCGAGAAACTTTCGATTTCTTACTGTTATTGGTTTGATGGTTCGTGTAGAACTGATGGCAGGTTTTAAATATATACCTCCTATATAGCTTCGACTACTAGAACCGCCACGTTTGTTATACCTTATTACCATTGCACTTATTGATCACGCTTCCTTCAAATGTAGTCTTAATGACACCACCTCTCTTCCGAAATTGATGAGTTCACCATCTTGACTGACTATATTAACAACAATCTGATCGATAAATCGAGTGTTGATGGGTAAATAGACAACGTTACTTGGAGTCTCAACAATTTTGAAACCAGCTGGCACTGTAGGGAAAAATTCGTGAATAACGTGAGCTTGCCTGTCATTAATATAGGATCCACCCACAATATTGCATTCTATGCAAATGGTATTTACACTAAAAATATCGACTGGAAAATCTGATACATGGTAACCAAATGCAGCCAATTTTCTTGGTTTAAAACCAAGCAAGTGTCCTATTGAATCTTGTTTAGTAAAATCTATGTCCTCACTGCACTTGATTCTACACTTCAGAGTGTTATTGTTAGCTTTAATAGAAATGAGCTTTTGATGCTCCTTAACAATTCCCTCTCTTATGCTGTCATCATTATCATGCCATATGAAGTCATCTAAGGCTCGTTGTAGATATTTATTTATTGCATCAATATCATAGTTACCCTCTGGAATTTCAATGTATTTACCCTTGGAACCATAATAAAATTTGTTGTTCTTATTTTTCTCGATATTTGGAATTGAATTATAAGCCTCAAAGCTTATTAACCCTAAGACGTAGTCTTTACTATCATCTAATATAATTGGAGGAGTATACCTAGAAGTAAGAGTTGAGCTTCTTCCAGACAGTAAAAGAATTCGACATCTTCGGTGTCGTGAAATATACTATTCAAATATAGCACTGCATTTTTAATTATACAAAAATTTCAGACATAGATGACCACAGTTGAATGTATTAAATGTTTGTAACTGTTCATGATTATACAATATTTTACATGGTCCATTTGTATTTAGGTAATGTACCAATTCTCGTGGAGGCCTTAAATTGCCATAGCTATCAAAATATACTGCTTTTTCTCCAGTTTTCTTATATGCAGTCCAGTGTGTCCCAGAGCCTCTTTCATTGTCTAGATTAATAATACCGCATTCTTTATAATGCACCGACGTGGTAAACTATCTCTCATAAATATGCCTCGAAAATGTTGAATATTTAATTTCTTAGTCAATCTTATTAAATCCAAATTAGTAAGAGCTCGTTTCGGTAATTTTATCGGTAACGCTTGGAAGGTTTTTTTGCGTCCTAAAAAAAGACCAAAGCCTTGCTTGTAAGGTCTCATGTATAGTCCTTTACCCATAGCTATTTCTTCCATTGCAGCATTGTGACGTTTACTTTCTTCAAGCTTTTGTTTTGCAGCTTTAGCATCATTAACAGCCTTTGCAATTCCTGCTGCTCCACCACCTAAAGCACCAAGCGCACTTAAGCCTGCAAATAATGGAATTAGTGGTAGAAATCCTCCTGTCTTAGGTATTGGTATTACTCGGGCAGCTTTAATATATTTCTTCTTCTTAACTTTATTAACAGCTTTTAATGCAACTTTAATAGCATCTTTCATATTCTGCACATTTTTACCTTTTAGCGCTACTCGTGCTTGCTTTGTTACATCTTTAAATGCTAACGATCCACCAACTTTCTTAGATTTCGCTTTACGTTTACCAGTATTACTTTTATTTCTTTTAGTTTTTCCATTAATGCATCCCATTCCTAATTTAACTTTAGCTTTCATTGCTGCTGCCACAGCCAAGGCTGCTGCCTTTTCTCCTATAGATGCGTTTGGTGATTTAAATCTCTCCACAGCCTTCTCACCCAAAATTTTATCTGCCGTATGTCGTTGCTCCAAGTTTTTCTCTCTGCTATAAGCCACGTCGTGTTCTTTACAAGCTTTGTCTAAACCATTAATACCCACATCACCTCTTGCTAATCTCTTCGCAAGTTTAGTACCAGGATCACAAAATTTATATCCTGGAATATGGAGCTCTACTGGTAAATTATTTATAGCAGAGTTCAATATACCGCTGCCAGATTTTCTTGTTATTCTAAGCATTTGGCATCACGAACTACTCACGAATGATGATAATACCAGTATCACATCTAATATATATATATATATACACACAATCATAGACTGAGCTTTATTTATAGTTTTGCTTCCGTCATGCGCATTATAAAACAGCCAATTGATTTACCTATTAACAACAATGATATCGCAGAAATAAAAATCTCGAAGAGAGAATTGTTACCATCTACAATCCGCTGCTTGGTTGTCGGTCCATCAAACTGTGGTAAAACTAATGTCATGATTAGTTTGATCGAGCATCCCAATGGATTAAAGTTTCTCTATCAATCAAAATATCAGTATTTAGAAGAACTTCTAAAACCAATAAAAGGAATTGGATACTACGCCTTCAATAACTGCGACAACATTCTACCGCCTGAAGATGTTAAACAGAACTCAATATTTATTTTTGATGATGTAGCCTGTGATAAACAAAATGTTATGAGAGATTACTTCAGTATGGGGCGTCATTAAGACGTAGATTGCTTTTACCTTTGTCAAACTTATACACGTATTCCAAAACATCTAATACGTGATAACGCAAATATGTTGGTAGTCTTCAAACAAGATGATTTGAATCTGAAGCATATATATGAAGATCACATTAACAGCGATATGGGTTTTAATAAGTTTAAGGAAATTTGCTCACTGTGCTGGAAAGACAAATATAGTTTTATGGTGATTAATAAAGACAGTGACATTAATAATGGTAGATATAGAAAGACATTTGATCATTACATACATATATAAAGAGAAATAAGCTCTGCTAACTTTATTCATCATTATTAGTATTCATACTGAACTGCTCTTAGCACTACGCTGTTTTAACTGTTAAGTATCTGTTTTTTACTGCCAGATACCTACTTTTTACTGCCTGGGACCTGTTTTTTACTGCCAGCTACCTGTTTTTTACTGCCAGCTACCTGTTTTTTACTGCTTATTGAGGATCTATATCAAGTACTACAATTAGGAAGATTTGATGCTTTCAATATGAATAGAAAGGAAGTTGAAGTAAAAAAATTGTTAATACAAAGGAGGAACATAGTAAAGCAAAAGCTGAATGCTCTGAAAGAAGGAAATATAATTCAAGAACAATCGTTTCTCCCTATCACGAAGCGTTTACAAACAATTGCCGAGAAACTTGATGGAGAGATATAAAAAGTGAGAAGCTTATAAAAAAGGAAGTGAAATCAAGGTTTTCGTTTAGCTCACCAAAGAAAAGCATAGCGAAATATAATAGATCGACGACTTCTGATGCACCAAGTTTCCTAGATACATCAGTTGTCGCAGAAGGAACTTCAAATGATAATGACATTGCTGATAGAGATAATGAGGAAAACAATGAGGAACTAGATGAAAGTGTAAGAGATGCAAAAGAATATATTCAAGACTTTGGTAAATCGCCCGATATGATGTACTATTTAAATCACCTTGATCCCTTACCTAGAGACTATGTTCATAAAATGATTGGTGATGTTCATAATGAGTTTGACTTTAGGTATGGTGTTAGATATGATCCGAGCATAATGAACTAAAAATTGGTAATGCATCTCTACAATTCGATGGTAATAATTTAATTATAGGAGGGTTAAATTATATTGGGACTCCTGGACTCTACGAATTAATTTTTAAGAAACATCCAAAAGGTTTCACAGAAGGTGATAAAAACTACTTAGACATTGTTAAACGAACGAATGCTCATAAAAGAAACTACTCTGAAAATGAGCAAATTCAGGGTAATGCATCTTACAAATATAAAAATCATCTCCGCATTGAGTATACAACCACTAACATCACGAAGACCTCGCATCATAGCACCCTCAACTCGAAAGAGGTTAGGTCTTGGTATGTTAATGGAAACCTCGAATAATCCAATCGACTACGTATACTGGGATGATCCCAATGAGCTTGTTGATAGATTAAGGCTTTTAGTTGCCTCTCAAGCCGCTGGCCATACAGGTCACTCTAACGAGATCGTCTCTATTATCGAAGAATTGCGTGAATCTAAAATTATTGAGTAGTAAGCAAAAACTTACAGCTAACTTAAAAAATGACAGTCGATAAATTTGGTAGACACATAAGTCAACCAAAGCATTCATCTGCGGATCATGAAGATTTTGAAGTAACGTTAACAAGCATCTCAGGAAACATAGTGAAGGAATTATATTATAATATTGTTTTAACATTTGAGTCTACAACCTTTCATGAAAACAGTAAGAACTATTTAATATCTGATATAAAAACATGTCAAGTTTTCTTCTACGAATCAGCTACGATTGAACATGCTACTGGTTACCCTACTGATATCATAACAATTATAAATGAAAAGGAATTTACTTTGGCAGAACTAGTCAACGTTATGCTACGTCGCAACGATAATATTTCATTTCGAGAAAAAGATCCGGAAACAGAAAACAAAAATTTATTTGTAGAAATCGTTATACGAGTTCCTGTGGGGTTAAATATATAGAAATTTGTTTTACATACTGTAATTTTAATTGGAATCCAATATGAAATATCTCAACAACTTCAACAAATATAAAAGAAGATATTGTCAATGAATTACACAAGCCTGCCAGAATCAATTTTAAAAGACGTAGAACCGTAATAAAAGGTCTGAATGATTTAATACAAGCTGATTTAATTGACTTGATACCATATTCCAAGGAAAATAATGGATATAAGTATGTACTAATCGTTATTAATTGCTTCTCTAAATTCATATGGACAGAACCACTAGCGAGCAAATCAGCCCAGGATGTTACAATTGCAATGAATAGGATTTTACAACGTTTTAAAAAAATTCCGAAACATCTACAAACCGACATGGGAAAGGAATTCTATAATGAGAATTTCAAGAAACTGATGAAAAAATATAAGATTAACCATTACAGCGTTTATAGTACAAAAAGGCTTCGATTGTGGAACGCTCCATTAGAACTATAAAGAATATGTTTTGGCGTGCTTTCAGCTTAGGAGGAGAATATAAGTGGAATCATATTTTAGATAAAATTGTTGACAAATACAACAATACAGTCCATTCTACAACAAGGATGAAACCAATTAAAGTTACATCAAGGAATGAGAGATCATTATTAAAATCAACATATACTCATTTAAAAATTGCTAATAAAATAACAAAATTTAAAGTAGGCGACCATGTGAGAATTAGCAAATATAGAGAAGCTTTTAAGAAAGGATACACTCCAAACTGGTCTAGCGAGATTTTTATCATTAGGAAAATAAGATTAACCAACCCTACAACATATTTATTGAAAGATGAGAGTGGTAAAGAAATAACAGGAGGCTTCTATGAATTGGAATTACAAAGAGTAAAACATCCTGACGCTCACTTAGTTGAAAAGGTGTTACGAAAAAACGGAAATAAAGTTTTTGTCAAATGGTTAGGTTACGATGACAAACATAATTCTTGGATTGATAAAAATAATGTATTGTAGCATGTTATATTGTATAAGAATTATAATAAATGATATACATTCTATATTCGATTTTTTATTTTAATAATTAGTTACAGCTATTAGTTACATAATAATGATAAGCAGGTCATCAACCCAGCTGACGTAGTCGACAGAAACCGACTATATACTTCCGCTCAGCACAAACGGTCCTCAACCTCTATCGCGCATGTGCCAGCCGCTGTGACGTAGACGGCTGAAAGCTATGCCGATCCTGCTCCAGTCACCATCTTGAATTGTTGAGCAGGATCGGCATAGCTATTCTACTCACCGATTTTCTAATCTCTACTTTTTAGGCAACTGCTGCATAGACCAATAGCAAAGCATCTAAAGAGTTCAAACCGGACTCAGTGGACGTTTTAAACACGGTTTAAACAGCGACGTGTGTGACGTCACTGTTTCAACGCAAAAATATATTGTTTTGAACTGGGTTGAACACATTTCGTCGCAAAAAAACAGCTTAGAGCGCGGCATCTCGTACGTCAACCTACCTCCAGTCTGATTCGATTCGAGGACACTGCCGGGGTGTTTGACTGGGGCATACATCTGTCAAAGAATAACGTAGGTGACCTAAGGTTCAGCTCAGCGAGGACAGAAACCTCACGTAGAGCAAAAGCAACCACATTGAACAACTGTTCAATGTGGTTCAAAAAGGATTCAGCATAATATTTTGTGTAATTACTAATTATTTTATGCAAACATCGTCGATTACTGTTAATATTGTTGCTATTATTAGTATTAACAGAATTTAATTCCCCAACAACACAAGAATTTTAAAAATGTATCGCTGTGAAGTGCACCTTGCATTAGTGACCTAAAGATGTCGTCTGCAGATGTCAAAAAATATTGTATACGGTTACGGATTAGTTTGAAATAATTTTTCAGTACTTGCTTTTCTCAAATTTATTTTTTCGCGTATTTTTTATGTATTTACAACGTGTCCTATTTGCTAAATGCCTAGATGACAGATAAGGTGCTGATTTATGGGAGCGTGATAAGTGCTTATTATCGTGTGGCAGCGTAATACCAAAGACGTTTTCCGAGTACACAAAATATTATGCTGAATACTTTTTGAATCACATTGAACAGTTGTTCAAAATCGTTGGTTTTGCTTTACGTGAGGAATCAGGAGGTAGGTTGACGTACGAGACGCCGTGCTCTAATGCCGACAGCACGGACGGCGCAAACCGCTCGTGCTAAACCAACCAACCAAAAAATACACTTACAGACATTATAACAATAGTTATAATGTCTTGGCGGTAAACGTGTGGCAGTGTTTGTATGTATTTCTGTACATTTGCGTGTACTTTTTTGTTATTCTTTATGTTTTTTCCCGACATAAGTAATCGACCTAGTCATGACCGCCGGACCAAGTAGGTATCTCGTTTTAAACAAAAAGAACGGCCGAGGGAAGGAAAGGTCCACAGCAAGTACAAAAATCTTTGCAGGTTTTAATTTAAACAAGTAAGAAAACAGAAACTGATACAACACTCTTAAAATCTCTCCAAATATCAATCCTGGAAATACATATTAGTAAGGTAGGAGCTGCCTTCCTGTGCTACCATACCGTGTTTCTCATTAAATCATTAAATAACAATCTACATTTTGTAAATAATTTTTTCTTTCATAGCGGCGTCAACTGACACACGTGTCAACGCGGTGACCTGTCACTACGTGTGACATCTTTGACTTTGGCAGAATATACCTAACCTAGCGGCGGACAGAAAGTCAGTGACGGCGATAAATAAGGATTTAATATCGTTTAAAAAAAATTCGCTTTATAAATAAGTGGACATTTTTTGATAGATAATTCCGTTAATTCTTATTTTTTCCTATCCCCTCTTACAATATTTGTATTAAGTCATAGTTAACCCTGTATATAAATTAATATTTTGCTTCAAATTTCATTTATATCGCTTCCTCATTACGGATGCTCAATTAAATTAATAAATAACCAAACGTGGTATGTTAAAAGCCCATTTGACTAGGTTTGAAAAATGTCTTAATAGTTCTGATAATTCACCTGCACAATTGGCACAGCTAACAAAAACATAATCAAAAAATTGATAACATTTGGAACAACTTTGTTCAAATTCACCCAAACACGTTATAATGTCTTGTAGGTAAACATATGGCAGCGTTTGTATGTATTTGTGTACATTTGCCTGTACTTTTTTGTTATCCTTTATGTTTTTTCCCGACATAAGTAATCGACCTGGTCATGACCGCTGGACCAAGTAGGTACCTCGTTTTAAACAAGAACGGTCGAGAGAAGGATAGGTCCACAGCAAGTACAAAAATCTTTGCAGATTTTAATTTAAACAAGTAAGAAACCAGAAAATGATACAACACTCTTAAAATCATTAAATAATAATCTACATTTTGTAAATATGTTTTTTCTTTCAAAGCGGCGGTGACCTGTCACTACGTTTGACACCTTTGACTTTGGCAGAATATACCTAACCTCGCAGCAGACAGAAGTGACGGCGATAAATAAGGATTTAATATAGTTTTGAAAAAAAATTGTTTCCATTTTATAAATAAGTTTGGAAATTTTTTTATAGATAATTCCGTTAATTCTTATATTTCTCTATACCCTCTTAAAATATTTGTACTAAGTCATAGTTAAACCTGTATATATATTAATATTTTGCTTCAAATTTCATTTATATCGCTTACTCATTACGGATGCTCAATTAAATTAATAAATAACCAAACGTGGTATGTTAAAAGCCCATTTAATTAGGTTTGAAAAATATTTTAATAGTTCTGATAATTTACCTGCACAATTGGCAAAGTTACAAAAACGTACTCAAAAAATTGATAACATTTGGGACAACTTTGTTTAAATTCAAACTAATATTCAACTTTTAGATGATAAACCCGGACACGATAGGGAAACCGAAGAATTCGAGAATAAATACTTCAAATTAACCTCAGAAGCAGAGTCAAAACTCAAAGCCACGATAAATAACAAACCATCGGTCAGCGCTAATACATCTATGTCTAACAGTAACACGTCAAATGTTAAATTACCGAATATTAACCGAATTTAAACAAAATGACAAAGATTGGGTAACATTTTGCGATTCGTTCAATTCTTTAATACATAATAATCCACATTTAACTGTAATCGAAAAATTCTATTACTTACGAAGAAAAAAATTTAGAAACATCAGACGAGCATTACACACTGGCGTGGAACCTATTGAAGGAGCGTTACGAAAATAAAAAATTATACACAGTCATTTAAACTATATATTTGAGCTATATAATGTAAACAAAAAATCACACATGTCACTGAGACAATTTTTGATTTGACAAAATGTCTCACCAAATATTGATAATTTTATTAAATTTCTACATAACAAGTGCCTATTATTGAAAACAATCGATAACAAGGTTTGTAGAACATCAAATCAAACAAATCTAGACAAAGAACTGATCAAAAATTATTATGCCATGCAACTTCTGCTGGACAAAGTTGTGCATTTTGCATGAGCAACATTATATTTTTACATGTGAAGAAATTTTAAGATTTATTGCCAAACAACAGGTTTGAAAGAGCCAAGGTTTTAAATTTATGCATTTATGCAATTATTTACGTCCTGGGCATACTCCAAGTGTGGAAAACTCTTCAAATATCAGAATTTGTTGACAATGGCACGGAAGAGGTGAGATCACTGATTTAATACCAGTCTCCCACAAACCAGCAAAGTGAGAAGCTCAGAAAGGATTGAAAGTCCATATAATTTTTTGTTTCGCAAGCAGTTTTCATTGAGTCAGCAATATACAGGGTGTTCGGAATGTAATGGGGCCCAGCTTAAACATAGCTTTCTGTGATCAAATAGAACCGATTTAGATAAACTTAGCTTAGTCCAAAAGTGCCTCATTTGGAAATTACAGGGCGTAAAAAAATTGTTTTCTTATTATGTGCATAATTAAGAAACGAAACGTCCAATCATGTTGAAATTTGGTACAGTTATGTTTTAGATAAGTACAAGTATTGTGAAGGAGTAAGTAATGCCGCATATTGTAGGGGGCGCTCTTGGCAGTTTTTTGTAACTAATTTTTATCATATCTTTTTTTGTTGGTCCTATTCTGATACTCCTTGACGGAAAATTATGATGAAGATATTAATTTTGCGTTTTGCTATACCTGTTCCATGTAACTGTAGGTATCTTCTTTCTGCACTCCTGTCTAGGTATGTTTTCAAAATTTTACAAAATAATATATATATATAGAGCTGTGTTATTCTCCTCCATTCTGTCCTTCGCCTTTCTTTTCCAACCCGTTACATTTTTCTTCCTTAGATCTATTGCCACTGCCTCTCTCCATCGCTTCCTCGGTCTACCTCTTTTTTTCTTGTAGTTAGGTTTACTCCCTACTATTTTCTTAACTGCCCTTTCATCCTCCATACGTTCTAGATGCCCCAGCCACTGCACTCTCCTGGCTTTTACAAATTCGTCTATTTTTGGTGCCTGGTACATTGCAATATTTCCTCATTATTTCTCCTTACATAGCCTTCCTCTGTCCTCTTACCCCTAGAATTCTTCTTAAGATCTTCCTTTCCCACCTAAAAGGTTTTCTCTTGACTTCTTATTGAGAACCCAGGTTTCACTACCATACAGCGCTGTCGGTCTCAAAATTGTTTTATACATTCTAAATTTTACTCGTCTGGACAAATTTTTTGATTTCAATAAGTGGTTGACTGCTGCCGAACTTCTGTTTGCTTTTATTATTCTCCTATTTATTTCTTGTTCCTCATCACAGTTAGCTGTTATTAGCGCCCCCAAATACACATATTCTTGAACTTCTTCTCCATCTCTCCATGCTCTGTTCTCAATTTAAAATTTGTATCCTTTTTTTGTTCTCCTATTCTCAGAAGCTTACTTTTCTCTTGATTTATCTGCAATCCCACTTTACTTGCTTCCTCCACAAGTTTTCTCGTTACTTCTTCTAATTCCCTACTATCTCTAGCAATAATGGCCACGTCATCTGCATAACTTACTATTTGGTGACTTTTAAACAATATGTGTCCTTCTCTGTTCAACTGACTATCTCTTATGACCTTTTCTAGTACTAAATTAAAAAGAAGCGTTGAGAGTGGGTCTCCTTGTCTCAGTCCTGTATCAATAGTAAAGCCTTCCGAACATTCACCTTTTATTCGTACTTTGGATTTAGTATTTTCTAAGGTCATTTTCAATAGCCTAATCAGTTTAGTTGGTATCCCAAATTGTTCCAGAATTTTACTTAGTTTATTCCTTTTGATCGAATCATATGCTTTCCTGAAGTCCACAAATAAAACCATTGCTTTAATCCGATACTCATAGCATGTAGTCAGCATTTCCTTCACCATGAAGATTTGGTCCGTTGTTGACCTCCCCTTTCTAAAACCTGCTTGATACTCCCCTATTTGTAGTTCTGCTATAGGTTCTATTCTCTGCTTTATTAACGTTGCCATAATTTTATACCCTATATCTAACAATGATATACCCCTATAGTTTCTGCAGTCTGTTGCATCTCCCTTTTTTAAGATTGGTATAATCATAGATCATTCGTATCATTTCGTATACATATATTACAAAATAATACCTACTAATAATTTGAAATTATTTACACATTACATTTACACTTTACACAACGATAATTACTAACTCAGTACAACAATTAATATTAATCTGTCAGGCTTTTGATCAAATTTTATCTAATTTAAGAGTATCAACGTCAGTTTGACAAGTGGTAATTTGATCGAATTAGAAAATTTATTTCTATTTGCGGAAATTTTCAAACGCGTTTTTACCGAACAAGTATAGCTTTTCAACACAAAATTAATTTCTGCATCATAATTTTCAGTTAAGCGTATCAGAATATATAATAATAATAATAATAATAATAATAATAATTTTATTTCAGGAGACGGTACACAGTAACCGTATTGAAAAAGTCACAAAAGTACAATTAAACAAATAAGGAGTAATACTTATACTAATAAAGAGTAAAGTACAGTCATACATATAGAGTGTAAAATAACAATTAACAAATAAGATTAACAAAAGAGAAGAAACAAAATACAATACCATCTACAATGATAAAAAAAGAAAAATATCACAAAAACAAATCATCAACAGAATAAAAGCATTTTTCAAGTAAATACAGTTTCAAACTATTCTTAAAAGATGCAACAGTGGCAGAGTTCTTAATATGATGTGGAAGTTTGTTAAACATTTTTAACCCATATATATTGGGAGACTTAAAAGTAGCGTTTATTCTACTATATGGTATGTAAAAATCATCTCTGTGCCTCGTATTCATATTATGAACATCTCTGTGTCTACAAAATTTATCGGTGTTATTAAAAACATACACTGCTAGTTCAAACAAAAATAACGAAGGCAAAGTCAAAATTTTAAATTTTCCAAATAAGGGTTTACAACTACAAACCTTTCTTACTCCTGCCATACAACGTATAATACGCTTTTGAGCAATAAAGACATCATGCCAACCGGTAGACAGACCCCACAGACACAAACCGTACCTAAGTCTACTCTCCACCTGAGCATAATAGAGCATAAGCAATTGCGTATCATGCAACACGTGACGGACATTCCTAAACATATAATAAAGTGAGTTCAATTTTGAAACAATGTACTCGCAGTGTTGTTTCCAAGAAACGTGTTTATCTATAAATAGACCCAAAATTTGACTTTATTGTCAGGCGGTGACAACAGAGAGTTGTTGATTTTTAAATTTAAATTTAAACACTCCTTTTGAGGATTATGAAACCTCAAATAAGAGGTCTTGTCGGCATTAAGATATAACAAATTCCGATTAAACCATGCAGTTAAACTACTAAGTGTTTCATTGCATTTGCTCTCTAGTACACTATCGGATTTGTCAGTAATTACGATTGAGGTATCGTCTGCATACAGTGTAAAGTGCGCGTTTGGAGATGTCTTATGTATATCATTAATGTAGAGTAAGAAGAGCACAGGGCCCAGAATAGACCCCTGCGGTACTCCCAAACTGATGTTACTAAGTTGAGAATTAGAATTTACTTTACAATGATCAATAATACCACTTACAGTTGTAAATTGTTTCCTGTTGCATAAAAATGATCTCAGCCAATCGAAACTTGTGCCCCTAATTCCATAATTGTAGACCTTGTTTAATAATCTTTCATGATCGACGCAATCGAATGCCCTGCTGAGATCGCAAAATATCCCAACAGGACACTCCCCTGCCTCGATCATGTTAATAACTTCCATATAAAATGCATGTGTGGCTGTCATGGTTGATTTCCCCGAAATAAATCCATGCTGAATGTTAGAAATTATATTATTCTTGGATAGAAATGGAATCATTCTGTTCAAAAAAGCATATTCAAATATCTTAGAGAATATACTTGGTATAGAGACAGGTCTATAATTTTCGATAGACATTGCATCATTTTTTTTGTGCAGTGGTATCACTTTACCTATTTTTAAGTTGTCAGGAAATTTACCAGTGCAAAAGGATAAATTAACGAGATATACAAGAGGAGATATAATAAAGTTTAAATTATTCCTAACAAAAGACATTGGGATATCATCAAAGCCACTAGAATTTTTGTTTTTCAGTTTAGTTTTCAAAAGCGCGTGTAATTCATTTTCCGTATATGGACAAAGTTTAAGTATTTTAGAATTGATATCTACTAATGTAAAGTTCTTATCAATGTTGTTCTTCACTAATGGAATATTTTTAATAATCTCAAGCGGGGCTTGAATGAAAAAATCGTTGAAGATTTTAGCAACTTTATTTGGGTCACTTATAACCCTACCTTCATTTTTTCTTTGAATATCACCATTGCTCCTTTTTGCCTTATTTGTAATCTGCCCTACAATATTCCATGCAGTTTTGTTAAATTGTCAGAGTTAGAAAGTAAATTCCGATAATATAACTTCTTTTTTGATCTGATTAAGCTATTATGACTGGATTTAGCACGTCTATATGCCGGTCTTAGCTGTGGAAAGTCGAAAAGCAGTGCATGCAAGTTTTTTAAGTGTTTACTAGATTGACGTATTTCGAAATCTACCCATTTTTTATCCTTGTGGTATGACTTATTATGCTGTTTAAACAAAGGAAAATGTGTATCAAAGAGATGTCTAAACGTATTATAAAAATAAGTGTATGCAACATCAATATCATAAAAAGTGTAAAGATTATTCCAGTTTTGTTGACCGATATCATTAACAAACTTCAACATCGATTCGTCGTTATAGTTTCTTTTATAGTAAGAAAAACGTCCACTTTTTTGAACACCGATACTCAATTCGGAAAATATCGATCTGTGATCCGATACAATGTTGTCAAATACACAAGTCGTTCCCTCATTATCAAAATTTACTAAAACATAATCGATTGTGGATAC
Organism: Monochamus saltuarius; assembly: GCA_025584915.1. Lineage (NCBI taxonomy): Eukaryota > Metazoa > Arthropoda > Insecta > Coleoptera > Cerambycidae > Monochamus > Monochamus saltuarius. The sequence goes on from CM046725.1 coordinate 42,071,290, forward strand.
ACGGGTCCTCGTAACTCTAGTCGGCCATTTCACTAAATTAGTGAAATTATAAGATGTAAATATATTGTTCAATTTCAAAAAATCATTACTTTGCTGACTTCCACAATCAATATTAAGATCTCCGCAAAAAACAATATTTTACCAGGTGTATAAATATGATTTAAAACATTATCAAATTTATCTAGAAATATCTGCAAATTTCCAGAAGGCGCACGGTAACAGTTCAAAATTATGCCTGTAGTATTATCTATCAGTTTAATGGATACGGCGCATACTTCAAATTGTTTATCGATGCAAAATTGATCCAGATCTATCGACTTAGAATCAATGTCACGTTTTATCCAAATACCCACTCCGCCACACTTAAACGAATTGCGATTATAACTACTTCTCAGCGTAAAACCCTCAAAATACATACTCTGTACAGATTCAGAGTTGGTCCAAGTTTCCGTGAGGCAAATACACTGTATACTGTCATTGTAAGGTTGTAAGTCTAATATTAAGTTGTTAATTTTGTCGACATTTAAACACTGTACATTTAAAGTCAATAAAGTGGGATGAAATATTAGGTTACGTTGATCTTCTTTTCTCTCCGAAACGATAAAAAACGTTGTACACAAGCCCCATAAGGCCATACGCTAGGGTCCATAGCCTTACTGAAATTACTCTCCGAAATATTAACTTTAAAAGACGAATAAAGGTCCGGATGTTTGGCCTCCATTGATTCACATGTAACTTCGGGGAAATTAGGTTTCATTAATGACACTAACTGATCGGTCGTTGTGTTTGGATCAACTCTGTATACATGTAAGGAAACGTATCGGGGCACTCCCTTTACCGAAGTGGATGCAGTGTTACTTCCCACAATTAAAGACCTTCTGCCACGCTTCCTTTTGTGAACTTGCTCCCAATTTTCATTAGTCGTTGCACCCAACCTAGGCTGAACATTTGGGCAAGAAATAACCTCATCATTATTCAAATTAATATATTCGTCAAGCTTTGTTTTAGTTGCTGCTTGTAACACCCCTGTCGCGACCTCATCTTTAGTAATCACATTACTATTATTTTTGTAAACAAATTGTTTGTCAATTCTCTGTTTATTTGAAAGAACAAAATCAGCTGACTCCGACGAGTTTTTATTGCCAACAAAAGATCTTTTATTTTCGAGTTTTTCACTTCTTATCGCCTGATGTTTTTGCTCTGCTGTACTCTTATCCCTTGTATTTAACTGATTTAAAATGTCTATTTGTTTATTCAGTAAAACAACCTTTTCTCGAAGTTCATCAATAATGATGTCTTTTTGTTTAATAATATATTTAAAAATGGCTATATCTACCTTAGAGTCCTTCATCGCGTCTACTAAGGCATCAAAGAGTACAGCATCGTTCTCATCTGTTATGGAGTCTTCGCAACATGTAATTACACTTTCACCCGGAAACTTAACGTTTCCACACAATTTGGCACAACTTATGTAATAACAGCCTGCACAAATTTCACATTTTAATGCATATTTCACAACATTTTTGTTACATCTTTTACATACACTAAGAGTCGTACCACTCGCTACGGCAGCCATATCGTCTAAAAATTAATCCATATATATATATGTATATTTTGGTTATCAACAAGTCGGTCGTGATTACCCTTGGATTTATTTATATATACCGGGTGTTCCCTCTAAGACTTTCAGTGCGAATATCTCAGAAACCATCATAGCCAGTGCAACAAAATTTGGTATACAGCCACTAGATGGCGCGTAGAATCTGATGATAACATCAATTATTGTACAGAGTGTTCCATTTTCCAAGAAATCGATTTAATCTCGATTTTTTGGTTGTCAGCCCTGCTAAAACTTATGTTTAAATTGAAATATAAGCCAGATTTACACAGAAGAAACTAACATCGCTAAACGTCAAAACTATGAATTGTCATTGAATTTTCAAATATTAATGGCATAAAGTATTTTATTGGATATAAGTAACGCTAAATAATATGTGTAATGCAATTTACGTATACACAATGGTGTTATTGAGACTTGTTGATAAAAATTTAGACTTGAGTTGAGGCTTTTGGAGCATTGGGGTCGCTGCGCCGGCGCAGTCTTCCGTTACAGCTAGGGTTACAGCGTGAATATTATGTAAAATATCCGGATATTTTTAAATTGTTCCATTATAATGTAATAAAACTTTAGTAAATTGTATTTTTTATGTTACTACAGTGTACATAATAATTAGGTACCCGTATTTTTTATCACAAAATAATTTACAAAATTGTGTAAGTACCTAAAGAATATCCCTCTTTTCCAACTGCTGTAATTCTTCTGTGCTTTTGTGTAAGTCGGGCACAAGGCTATACACGTTTTACATGTTTATTTATCAGAATGTGTTCATAATTAAGTGTATTTCCATTTAAACATGAGTTTTAGCAGGGCTGACAACCAAAAAATCAAAATTAAATCGATTTCCTGAAAAATGAAACACCCTGTATAAGAATTGATATTATCAGATTCTATGCGCCATCTAGTGTCTGTATACCAAATTTCGTCGCACTGGCTATGCTATGAAAGTCTTAGAGGGAACACCTGATATACGGGGTGTTTCAAAACAAAGGCGAAACATTTCAGGGGGTAATTCCTTGTTAAAAATAAAAGGTACTTTGTTATATAAACGTTGGGGCACAAGCCAACCATTAGAGAGATATCGCGTTGCAAAGATGGCGGAAAAAAGAGTGTTTTTATTGTTTTTCTCGAAAACGAAAAGCGTGGGAATGTTAAAATTCTGTGAAAATATTACCATCATCAATAGACACTTGTGAAATATTATTTCACTTTTTGAAAATAATTGGAAAGGGTTGAAATAAACTACCCCTTTCAGTTTTTTTAACTATACTTTCTAAAAACTTTCTTGACGACGTAGAAAAAATTAAATTAGATTAAGCCGATACATTTAGAAACTTTTTTCTCTCTTATATTTTTTTGACAAAATTAACTGTTTCGACGTTAAAAAATAAAATGGAAAGTATTGCACGTCGGGAAGAGGCAGTTTTACTACACCCATTATTAGGAAAAACTAGTTGGCTGCTGTAAATTTCCGGATGCTTCCATTGTTGCTTTGACAGCCTTTGTTTTGAAACACCCTGTATAGAAAGTATAACAAAAGTTAAAGCAGAAGTGGATCGACTTATGAATGTCGGCACTCCCACTTGTGTTCCAAAACTATACAGATTCGGAAATTGCGGATCTTTACAGAGAAAGTAGAAATTGTCGCTTTATCGCAGGGGAGGTATGAAGTATAAGTGGCGCGGCGCCGTGCATTGGTCTAGCATTCCCCACTACTACGGTAATCGGTTCCGTATCGCTAACGCCAATTCGCCATTGCAAATCTAACTGCCCGGTCAACTGATGCCAGTGTTGTCAGGTCTCATGGTTTTGCATGAGATCTCATGCATTCCGAAGAAATCTCATGCTTTTTAATAGACACAAAAAGAAATAATAAAATTATTAATATTACTCTTTGAAATCTACCAAAACAAAGACCTAACGAGAAATAAAGGCAAAATCGAGGGCAAAATTGAATAGATAGAGGTAGGTATCTACAATATTTGGGTACTTTAAATGTCCTTTATTGTAGACTGCTCTCTTAATAATTAGCAATGAATACATAAACGGGTATGACAGTCAACGGATATGCGGTGTGTGTGCTGTATTCACGCTGTATTGCAGTGATTCTTAACTCTATTCCGTAAGGGTACATACATTTTCTGGAAACAACAGATTTTACGACCCGTGAGTCATCCTGCGTCACGTCAACTGCGCCTCAACGTTCGCCCGGCCTAACAATAAAATAAATTAGAAAGGTTACGTGGTTAATAACTTTTAAGTAAGTACCTGTAAGTACCTACTTACAATAATATTACGATAAAATTACTTACTTACTGTAATATTATGATAAAATAGCATAACAATGCTTTTTAATGAAATAAAAATGGCATTACAAAAGTAATTAAAAATTAAGCTGTGTCAAGAGGTGTTTTTTGATAAATTAAGCCATCTCATGCTTTTTTCTCCAAACCTCATGCTACTTTGAAATTATTCTCATGCACTGAATTTTTCCCACCTGGCAACACTGCCTTATGTGAAGAGTGGGAGCACGCTGTGGTGGAGCATGATACAAATACACGCAAGCGGCAAAACATAATTCACCATCAAAATCCTCACTTTCCAAATCTGTATGTATCATAGTTTGATATATGTTTATGTGAGTAAGGGATATGAAGCGGGCAGGAAAAATTTCCTGTGTTGTTATTGATACGTTACCTCTACCTTGTCTATTTTGGTACAAATGCTCGAGTATAAAATGTAAATGTATATATCTGTGTTCAATAATTACTAATCATAAAAAAAAAATCTGTTGCATATTATGTCTGCTAAGTGACCGATCACTTATCGCTAATTAAATTATATTGTTCCGAAATAATGAACAGTGAGCGATTAGTAAACAATCAGTGAGGGCTCAGTGTGCTGAAAGCCTTCTATATGTTTCTCTAATAATTGCGTTATTAGATGAGGGAGTAGTAATTTCTATAGTATTTGATTGAAGTTGAATGACTATATTTTTATTTGTATGTATTTAAAGGAGGTTCGTATTTATATAACACTACGTACAAGAATTTTTAAAGACAATTTCACACCAACGTTGTCTAACCAATAGGTAGTTATATGAAAATCTGTATTTTGCATAAAAAAGTACATTCTGTTTATTATTTTTTTTTTCAATTGGCGTCTTTAAAACAGGTTCTACATTATCTTGAGCAACACGAAATTATTTAGGTACATTTTTTTAACTAAAATTGAAAAAAATGTAATAAATACGAAAGATAAGGGCAACATGTAGTATATTGCATGAAAGACGAAACAACAGGCAATTGTTTGTGGTCATAGTATGCTTCAATAAAAAAAAATGTATCCGCCTAGAGGGCGCAGCGAACCACATACGATATTTCAAAAATTTGTTTGTATCATGTGGAAGGTATCAATTTTGCAATAAAAATTTATTACCAATAAGTTTTCTCTATCTCTTAAAATAAAAAAGTTAGACAGCCTTAAAGTTTGGGCACTTTATAGGTTTTTTTGTTATTACTCATAAAGTTGGTCATGGATCTCAAATTTGTTTTTACGAGCATAAAGGCCTCCAAAAATGCAACAAAAAACAATTAAAGATTTTTGACGTGTATCGCATATAGCCTGTATATACAGGGTGTCCAGAATCTCTCCTGACAAACGAAGACCGGAGATTCCTCAGATAATTTTAAGACAATTTAACCCAATTCACCTAATCCGAAAATGCTTCCTAAGGGAACTAGAGCTCTTTGAAGATGGCGCCTTGTAAATAGTTTTGTTTAAATACCTCCAGAACGCTTCTACTTAGAAAAACAAAAACTGGTACGCTTGTTTAGCCTTCAGAGATGAATCGATTCCATCAATTGCGAATTTCTAGTACCGGTCATAGGAGTCCGTTTTGGGTAGGTCAACGGTTATTTTAACGCATAACTTTTTTGTCTTTAACTTTTAAGCATTTGTGACAATAGATTATTAAATTTTCAGGTATTCTAGTACTAAAAGGTACTCTTACTTTAAGGCATTAGGATACACCGTTTTCTAGAAAAATGGATTTGAAAATTTTTCGTTTTTTCGTCATTAAAGTTAAAAAATTTTAGTTAAAGATTTTTAAAAACAAAGTATTTATTACAATGGAACGAAAGTAACAAAAAAAAGTATCAAAGGTAAATAGTTACAAAAGATACTCGATGTGATGACCATTAGTCTCTATACATAAATTTACCCTTTTGCTTAGAGAACGCCGAATTCTTGCAAAAATTCCAAAGTTATTTCTAAATTCGTTGCAAGCATCTTGTATCCTTCGCCAGAGTTGTGCACGATTTTGTATCGGAACGGAATAAACAAATGCTTTTATGTATCCCCAAACACAATAATCGCAAGGATTCAAATCCGGCGACCTTGCTAGCCAAGCAACTGGACCTCCTCTTCCAATCCAATGGTCTTCGTAGTTATTATCTAGAAAGTCTCGTACATTCCTGCTAAAGTGGGCCGGACAGCCGTCGTGTAGAAACCATAAGTTTTGCCGAATATTTACACGCACCTCATCTAACAAATCAGGTAAAATATTTTGCAGGAAATGTAAATAATCAGCACCATTTAAACGAGCAGGTAATTCCATAGGTCCTAGTAGATAATCGTCAACTACTCCTATCCAGACGTTTATCTTAAACCTATGCCGATGCTTAAATTCTTGAACAACGTGGGGATCTGAAAAAATCTTCATCTTGATTTTTCTAGTTTTGTAGCCATCCAGTGAATTCTACACGAGCAGGAAAATCTCCTTCTAGCAGTGCTTGCACCTTTGTGAAATGAAAAGGATATACATTTTCTTTGTGTAAGACATTTCCTACGGAAGATTTTGAAATTGTGGGGTACATGGCAGTCTTCGAACGCTAATTTCTGGATTTTCATCAACTTCCATTAAAATAACATCTTCATGTTCTGCTGCTACATCATTATGTCTCCCTGTTTCATTATTTTTTGGGACCACTGAACCTGTTTCTCTTATTCGTTGATGAAGAGCTGTAAATGTTGAGTGAGTGGGATGCTCACGATTGGGAAATTTTTCAGCGTATCTACGTTGTGCTGCTCGAGCGTTACACCTCATTTCACCATAAACTAAATGCATATCGGCGTATTCCTCATTAGTAAAAATCATTTTTTAAAAAATTGAAATCGTTGTGTCTGAACTGACAACAATTTGACAATGAAAAACGTATGTTTTACTTTTGTTGGCAGTTCAGAGCCAACTAGTGCAAACAATATAAATTGAACTTTAATGACGAAAAAACGAAAAATTTTCAAATCCATTTTTCTAGAAAACGGTGTATCCTAATGACTTAAAGTAAGAGTACCTTTTAGTACTAGAATACCTGAAAATTTAATAATCTAGTGTCACAAATGCTTAAAAGTTAAAGACAAAAAAGTTATGCGTTGAAATAACCGTTGACCTACCCAAAACCGACGCCTACGACCGGTACTAGAAATTCGCAATTGATGGAATCGATTCATCTCTGAAGGCTAAACAAGCGTACCAGTTTTTGTTTTTCTAAGTAGAAGCGTTCTGGAGGTATTTAAACAAAACTATTTACAAGGCGCCATCTTCAAAGAGCTCTAGTTCCCTTAGGAAGCATTTTCGGACTAGGTGAATTGGGTTAAATTGTCTTAAAATGATCTGAGGAATCTCCGGTCTTCGTTGGTCAGGAGAGTTTCTGGACACCCTGTATATATATATATATATATATATATATATATATATATATATATATATATATAGATGCACGGTAAAGTTAATAGTTTATTACTGATGAATGCGCTTCTGCATGTTTCACGAGGTTTAATATTAAATATATTTCTAATAATTCGTTTTTGTATTATGAAAATTCTGCTACTATTGACTGCGTTACCCCAGAGAATAACATTATATGAAAGATGACTGTAAATCAAGCTGTAGTACACATTTAATAATGCGCATAAGGGCATGGACTTCCTTATACGTGATACTGCATAAAATGATTTGTTCAGTGTTTTGCTTAGCATATCTATATGTATGGACCATTTCAGTTGACAGTCAATATGAAGCCCCAAAAATGTTGTATTATCAATGGATTCCAAGATGGTGTTATCAACATTAAGATATAATTTCCTGTCTAAACCACTGTGAGATCGAAAATAAATTACTTCTGTTTTATCAAGTGTGTTAGACTTACACCAGTTGACAAAAGAGATTACAAAATTCTGACACAATTCTGAAAGCTCCTCAGGTGACCGCGCTGAGACCACAAGGGATGTGTCATCCGCGAATAATGTTAAATTGGATGCCTCAATAAAATTTGGCAAGTCGTTGACATACAACAAAAAAATTAGTGGCCCCAGTACCGCTCCCTAAGGTACCCCCATATTAACATTGTGACTGTCAGAAATAGCATTATCAACACTTACAACCATAATCCTGTCATAGAGATAATTGACTATCCAATTTAAAACTACTCCTCTGAATCCAATTCTATATAATTTATCTTCAATAAAACAAATGTTAAGGTAGTCAAAAGCTCGAGTTAAGTCGAAGAAAAGACCAGCCACACACCTATCATCCAGCAGCGTATAAACGCACTTAGTGAAACTACATACAGCTGACTGACCCCTTCTGAAGCCATGTTGGCTGTTTGTCATAATACCAAACCTATCCAAGAAAGCAACCATTTTATTGAAGATAACTCATTCAAATACTTTTGAAAATACGCTTAGCAGTGATATAGGTCTATAATTGGCTATATCCTCAGGATCATTTTTTTAAAGATTGATTTTAACAATTGTACTGACACACAATCACGACCAACGGCTTTCTTGTGTTTTAAGTTATTAATAATATGTAAGACTTCATCTTGAGTCACTGGATTAAAGAAAAATGTATGGTGCAAAATATTTGAAAAGGTGTTAGATCTAAAATTTCCAAAATGGTCGGATAATTTATTTTGTGTGATAGTAGCGAAATACTCTGCAAAAGTATCTGCTACCTGTTCAGGGTCCTAACAGTGATTGCCATCTAAGTTCAAAGCTATATTTTTATTACATTTTTTTCTGCCAATTTCTTTTTTTACAAGGTTCCATATAGTTTTGCCTTTGTTGTTTGAATTGACAATAAGTTTATTATGGAATTCTAATTTTGTTATTTTTAGTAAAGCATTATGTTTTGATTTAGCTTCTTTGTACGAAACCTGAGAGTTGCCGCGGTATCCTCCTTACACAGCCAATATAAATTTTTAAAAGCTAGACTAGACTGGCGTACTTCAGCATTTATCCATTTCACTTGAGGTTTACATACATTGTAATTGTCATAATAAAATTTAACAGGGCACATGGTATCTAGTGTATAGATAATGATGTTCATAAAATTATTAAAACTATGGTCAACATTTTCTATATAAATTTCATTAAAATCAGTTTTGGACAACAGAATACTACTGTTACTCATACATGCACTAGATAAAAATATGACGAATTATGCTAATTTACCTATATGCAAAAATAAGCCGTTAAGAAGCGCCAAAGTTTTTTAAACAATATAGAGATATTATTATTATTACTAGGTATATCAATAACCGGTTATAAAAAGGAAAAGCGTTGAACGATTAAAATTAAATTTGATGTATGAATATATATTGATAAAAGACTTTTCCTAATGTAATTAATGTTAATTACCAACATGCACAAATGCCTTAAACTGGATACCTCAGTCAAAAAAGTAATACATATGTTTTTGTGTATTATCCGTCACAATACATTTTCTAGCAAAAGCCAAAACTTTTTAAAACAAATTCTGTCTCTTCAAAATTTTTGATACCGTTACAGTTGCAGTGTTACCCATTATTTTCGGTTTTTAGAAATTCTTTCTTTTTTATTTTCTGTTTGTACAACATTTGTTTAATGTTGTTCAACTTTTTGTAAAAAGGTCCTTTTAATATTTATAAAATCTAACAGGAGGTTTTCTAAAATTAGTTACATTATTTTACAATCAGTCATCAAGTTGTCTTCATTAATAAGTAAGATTATTTATATTTTATATTAAAATTTATGTTTGTGATAATCAATATAAAAGACATATATTTATCTACAGATCATCTCAGATATAAATTATTGTAACTGAACCACTTAGAAACATTATACAACGTATTGTCTAGATTAACAGTCAGGTCTTTAGTGGTTTTATTTGAAATTATCAAAGACAGATCATCAGCATACATTGTACAAAAATTACTACCTATCGAGCGCTCCAATGAATTTATATATAGAATAAAAAGTACGGGGCCAAGAACTGAACCTTGAGGAACGCCCATATCAACAGAGTTTGGCTTAGAATTAAAAGTATTGCGAATATTATCTGATACTGAAATAATGGAAACATACTGTTTTCTATATTTTAAAAAGGCTGAACCACGTATACCATAGTTATACAATTTTTGTAGTAAGGTATCATGCTTAATGCAATCAAAGGCCTTACTAAGGTCACAAAAAATGCCCATCGGGCACTCACCCATGTCAATATGTCTTACAATTTCACCATAAAATGAATGTATAGCAGTACTAGTAGAAAAACCTGTTCGAAAACCATGCTGATTATTAGTTAAGATATTGTGTTTATTTATAAACGACATTAATCTATTCAAATAAGCGTATTCAAAATTTTTTGAAAAACCACAGGAAACAGTGATGGGTCTATAATTGCCTAGGAATTGTGGATCACCTTTTTTTAAAACAGGGATTACTTTTCCCATTTTTAGCATCTCCGGAAAAACTCCAGTTTGAAATGATAAATTAACCAGAAAGGTTAATGGTTTTATTAAAGCTGGTAATGTACGTTTTATTAAAAATAAGGGAATATCGTCAGATCCAGCTGATTTTTTATTTTTTAATTTATGACCTAGCAATGACAACAATTCCCGCTCAGTAAAGGGAAGAAGAAAAATTGTATTGCCTACATATATATCATCCTCATTATTGGTACAAATTGTAGTTTGATCGAGCTGACGAATTTTATTTACAATATTCATTGGAGCATCTACGAAGTAACTGTTAAAACTAGACGCAATGTCCAAAGGGTTATCAATTATGTTGTTATCACTTAGGATAGTTGCAATGCTAGACTCAACGTTCCTTCTATTAGACAATGAAGAAACAATATTCCACGCCGTGCGTAAAGAATTATCAGAATTTGAGATTTTACTTTGATAAAATAATTTTTTTGTTTCACGAATTAATAAAGTATGTGTTTTCTTATACTCTTCATAAGTAAAGTTTAAATCAGGACATGTATTTTTTAAATAATATAAATTCTTAAGATTACGACTAGACTCAATAATTTTGTTAGTAATCCACATCTTTCTTTGGACATCTATATAATATTTACGTTCAGGAAAGATTATGTTAAAATAATACATAAAAGAATTATTAAAAAAACGAAATGCTTTATTCATATCTGTATAGTAATACAGGCTATGCCAAATTTCATTTATCAGATTCTCCAAAAATAAAGAAATATTATTTTCACTAAACAGTCGTCCCATAAATTTTGTATTACTGGGTTTGAAGTTATGATTATCAATCTCTAACCATACTGATCTATGATCCGAGATAACGTTATCAAAAACAGTACAAATGCCTTCGTTATGAAAATTTACAAAAATGTTATCGATTAAGGTACAAGACAAACTTGTTACTCGTGTAGGCCATCGTACAATAGGTCTTAGATTAAAATTAGACATGCAATGGAACTCTTGGAGGGGAGTTGGGATTAAATAGACTCTCCGGGTTGCAGAGATTTAATATGGTTTTCAAACACAAAAATTCATCTAAAAATACAACAGATGTTTCATACAAGATATTACAATAAATAAGTTTGACCAACCGGTGGTGGGTTAATTATTTCTACGTACCTAAAAATACCACAGGCGAAATATGAATAACTTCTTTTTCATTTACAACCACAAGTGGAATCTAAGAGAACTGGATCTTCAACCAGAGCTTGGTATCAAATAGTAAAAACTACAGAGGGTAAAAACTAATAATAAAAAAAAAGTATTCGCCTATCAGGCAGGTTTTTGCGCTCCCTCGTAGTGGACGCGTTTAAATTCGAAATAATTATATAGGTAAGAACAAACAATAATTGTGGGTGGCCTACCCTCACGACGAATAGCCACAACTAAATGATAGGAAATCTAGGCAACCCGAAATATATAGGCGGAGTAAAATGTTTAATCTAAGTACAATAAGTACATGAAGTAAATAAAACAACTAATATTTGATTTGGACAGACGACAGGACAGTGACAAGGACAAGACAAACAACTGGTGAAAAATTGTGTTTACTATGTGTGTTTTGTTACATCTCACCCCCCTGACCCGTTGAGTTGTGGTATAACTTTATCAGAATTTTGACATAATATAGTGATTAGCAAATAATTATTTTAACAACTCACGGTGGCATATAGTTGTATCGTTTCAAGTGGCTAGCGTGGAACACGTTCCTTTTGATTTTCCATATAACTCAACACGTAAGTATCATCTCGAATTTCTTTCTTAATACGATAAGGACCTTCAAAAAGCAACAATAATTTTTTTGTTTCAGCCTTTAATGCGGATGAGAGATTATTCGCTTTCAACAGGACCGCATCGCCAATGGCGAACCGTACATAGGGGCGATCGGGGTACCGAATTGCCCGACGCTCTGCCTTAGACTTGAGGGAAGCCTCTGCCAGAACCAACTTTTGCTCTGGAGAGAGTAAGGTACAGGCTGGTGGAGATACCGAAGGAGGTAGTAATCTATTTCGATCCTCACCAAACTGTAACTCGTTAGGGGCAAATCCGGTAGCCTCATGTACTACTGAATTCAAAAATTCTTCGAACAAGGAGATGTTAACCGCCCACTTACTATGATGGTCGTGGCAATAGGTACGTAAAATACGTGCTATTTCCCTCATACACCTTTCTGAGGTGTTTGCACGTGCATGTCGTACGGAAACATAAACCATTCTTATACCGAGTTACTCAAACGTAGACTTCCATAACTTATAGGAATACTGTGTAGCATTATCGTGCAATATTCGCTTAGGTTGACCATGCAAGGGAAGTATTTTTCACTAGACAGTTTATCATGGCGCGAGAAGTGGCCTTTTTCAGGGAAATAAAGTAATATATTTAGTAAAAACATTAAACACCACAAGGATGTAGCAAACCCCTGCACGACTACGAACCAACGGCCCCAAAACGTCAATAGCCAAATGGTCATCTTTAGATTCAGGTACGATTTGTTTTTGGGGAGGATTTGGTAAAATAGATATTTTTGCCTTTTGACAAATATCACACGTTTTAAATATTTTTTATGGTGCGTTGCATATTATGAAAATGAACCTCATCCCGCAGGGCTACCCATGTTTTGTACACGCCAAAATGGCCTAATGAGATATGGAAATTAACAATGATATCCTTTATTAAACATTCAGGAATACATAAGAGAATATTTTCGTCTGAACCTCTTTTATACAAGATGTCGTTTATCAAAACATATCGTTTGTTTAATGTTTCTTCGCTATTTATTTTGTTTCGAATATCCACGAGTCTGGGATCTTGCAACTGATATGACTTAATATTTTTCAGTATATGTTGAAATTGCGAGGGTAAATGCAAGGCGAAAACACTTGTCGGAAGGTGTTGGTAACCGTCCACAAGCGTGCCTGGAGAGGGCATCGGCATCTATATCAAAAGAAAACTCCTGTAAAGCTAGAGCCCAACGAGTAATGCGAGGTGAGAGGAGCCTACAAGTGTTTAAATAAGTTAGCGCCCGATTATCAGTATACAGGGTAAATCTACTAGAGAGTAAATAATTCCTCCAACGCTGGAGACAATACAGGGCAGCTAAAACTTCCTTTTCGTTCGAGTGGTAGTGACGTTCTCGTTCGATGAGTAACCTACTTGCCCAGGCCACAACCCGCTTTCGATCATCGACCACCTGAAACAACTGACCTGAAATACCGATGTCACTAGCATCCGTGGTTACATGCCAAGGTAAATCGGGGTTTGGATGGTATAGAAGAGTCGCAGTCTGCAGTTCTTCTTTCAAACCTTGAAACGCTTGCTCCTGAGCCTGTCCCCACTTCCATCAATTTCTTTTACGTAGCAGCTGCGTCAGAGGTTCCGACAATTCTGCAAACTTGGGTGTAAAAAACCTGTCAAAATTACAAAGTCCCAAAAATCTTTGGACTTCCTTCATGTTCCTAGGCACCTGGTAGTCAACGATAGCTTGAACCCGTGCAGGATCTGGACGAACCCCTTCAGGACTAACTATATAGCCTAAAAAGTGCATTTCAGTTTGGAAAAAACTACATTTTGAAATTTTAACAGTAAAACCGCAATCTTGCAGGCGACTGAAAACCTGCTTCAAATGCTCTAAATGCTCTGAAAAGGAAAAAGAGGCAACGAGTAGGTCATCGACATAGCTAATTAGAAAATCGTCATACGCTCTTCCGAAAACGGTATCCATTGCCCTGGTAAAGGAACTAATAGCGGTCGATATGCCAAAGGAGTACGCAAAACTGGTACGTTTTCGTGCCCACCATGAAACCTGTGAATTTTCTGTCGGACTCACGCAACGGTAACTGCCAATAGGAATGTGATAAATCTATCTTGGACAGATATTTCTTGCCGTTTAGCGTACCAATGATGTCTCCTATTCGCAATGGAAGTTCACGATCTGGTTCTAAAACCGAATTTAGATGGCGTGCATCGAGACAAACGCGTACCGAACCATCTTTTTTATGGTAGTCATAATTGGTGAGATATACGGGGTGATGGCTCGTTCAATGACCCCCCAGCTCTCCATTTGACCAATGGCTTTTGCCACAGCATCTCTGTGTGCTACTGGAATTGGATAGGGCTTTATAAAAAATTCCTTATCGTCTTTTAACTTAAGAGTATGTTCGTACAAACTGGTACGACCCGGTATATTTGAAAAAATACTACTATACTTATTTAGTAAATCATTAAAACACAATTTTTCTGTTTCAGACAAACAACACTTAGACAACACTAACGAAAAATCTGAACCTTTAGGTTCCAATTCACCGGAATACTTGCTAAGGGAACAATAAGTGTTATTATTCACCAAAGCAGCAATTTCGATAGGTGCTGGGTCCTTGAAGGCATGATTTGTTTCCACTTCCGGAACAAAAACAGATTTTCCGCCTAATTTTAATTTTAGGACATTTTCGTCTAAACAAATTTTGGCATTATGTAGCCTTAAAAAGTCTACACCTACTATTAATGGGTAAACAAGTGAAGGGATCAATAAAAATTCATGTGAGAATATTTCACTACATATCGTAAAAGTGAGCAGAGCCTGAATCGAAACCTTTTTATATTTACTTTTAAATGCTCCGATTACTCGGACACCGGTGCAAGGAAAACTTGGAATGATTTCTTGAGCTTCGGACAGCTGTGACCAGACCTCATCGGAAAAGGCACATATGGTACTACCCGTATCGATCATAGCTGGGTATGTATACCCATATAATTTGATAGAAATTATGAAAGTTCGAGTGTCTGCAAGCTTGTGATCAAAATCACACTCCTCCAGCAACTCGCTTACTGGATTATTTTTGATAATCATTTGGTCGGTTTTGTTTAAAATACTTCCCACAACCGACTCTAATGTGGGAGTCGTCCTCGTTTTCCAAGAACTCGTCGTCCCTAGTCTCGAGAGTACAAACTGTTTTTTCAGTTTTATTATTTTTAAAAAAAGGTTTGGGTCCATTGCTCGACTTTTTATTATAATAAGAAGAATGATTTGTATCATTAGTATTATTATTATTATTGGTCATGAAAGTCTGTTTTTCTCTGTATTTTTGAAATAATAATCTGCTTGCCTTAGCCTATCTAAAGCTGCAAGGAGACTATTTGCACCTACCAAAGTTGATGCGACATTTGGTGGAAAAAATACATACATACATACATACATAATACATAAGTACATGAAGTAAATAAAACAACTAATATTTGATTTGGACAGACGACAGGACAGTGACAAGGACAAGACAAACAACTGGTGAAAAATTGTGTTTACTATGTGTGTTTTGTTACAGACATAACATTACACAAATTTACAAAATCTACATTGCTAAAAGCGTCAAAATTAAAATCACCGCAAACTATTGCATTAGTGGTAGGTTTAATTAGACGATCTAATAGATCACCTATTTTATTTAAAAATGTTAATTTATCTCCAGAGGGAGACCTATAACAATTGATAATATATGTTTTTCTACTATCCAATTGAATCGATGCAACACAAAATTCAAAATCTGATTCAATACATTTAATGTTAACATTTACTTTTTTTGCCACTAAATGTTTCTTGCACCAAATTCCAACACCTCCACATTTTTTTGAGGTTCTGGTATAAAAACTTATAAGTTTATATTTATCAATATGAATCGAATCAATTACTTCCGACTTAACGCCTAACTCAACCAAGCATAAAAAGTCTACGTTAGGGTAATTACAAATTTCCTCCTGTAAGAGGTTAATTTTATCTATACTTATAGTATTAACATTAAGTAACAAAAGATTAGGTTTAAATATTAACCTGCTGTCGTTGATTTTCTCTTCGGGAAGGATAAAAAACGGTTGATGCAGGATCCATAAGGCCATATCTCAGGATTCATAGCCATTTTAAAATGTTCTTTCAAAATAGACACTTTGAAAGAAGTATATACGCCTGGATGCTTTGCTGTAATCTCTTCGCATTTCACCTCAGGGAAATGGGGCTTCAATAGTTGAATCATATCGGTAACTGTATTAGTGGGATCCACCCTGTATACATGTAGGTCAACCAGACGAGGTACACCTTTTACAACTGAAAAGTTTTTATTATTTCCAATAACAGTAGATTTGGAATTCAGGGGTCCAGACCGTCTGTTTTTTTTGACAACCCATTCATTATTTTTCATCTGGTCAGATGTTTCAGTAGGTCTATTGTCACTATTAGCACTTGTCCCTGCATCAGTCTCTTTATTCAAATTAATATACTTATTTAACGTAACTTGCGTCTCTGCTTGCAGAATTGCATTTGACAGATCCTTGTCTTTAATTTTATTATTATTTTTTACACTTTGATTGGAGCGATTTGCCTTATATTTACTATTTACACTTTTTGTGGAGCATGGAATTAGTTTATCACCTTGAGGTTTTTGCGCTATTTCTTCATGGATCACCTGCTGTTTTTGTTTATCGTCCTTCAGTACATTGTTGCAGGAATTAATCATTTCAATTTGTTTATTTAATAGCTGGATTTTCTCACGGAGTTCAAAAATTATTGCATCTTTAAGACCAATAACATAATTAAATATATTAAAGTCCACTTTTTTTCCTTCACCAGAAATGGCACTTACAGCGTCAAAGAAAGCTGCACTATCAGTGATTACATTATTTTCACAACATATAACCGTGTTGCTGTTCAAAATTTCCACATTGAGTAACTTTGCACAACTTAAATGAAAACTGGTATCACAATTCAAACATTTAAGGCCATTAACAGGCTTAATTTTACACCTTTTACAAGAAGAAGTACTTTGAGCGTCTACCTCAGTCGGCGCCATCTTTTCAATGAATATATTGTAAAATAATACAGAAAAGCAGCAAACTGGAACCTACACGCGGATGGCCAACTCCTATGAACGACCCTGAGCACTGTACTTTTAAAAAGAAACTAAAATTCAATCTAGTATTTTTCCTTAAAAAAATATTCTCGCACATCTGTGCATTAACTTTTTTTGTCAGATTGACGTGACTAGTAAATGGAGGAAAGCAAATATAAAAGAACAAATGTTTTTGAAAATGTTTCATCATTGAATATTAATCTAGTAACTTGTGTTATTTACCAGTGATTTTATTTTGCTATGGTTCCACCTGCATCTGACCCACGTCGCAGCAAAAAGAGACACTTTACGTCTAAGGCCGTGTTTATGATGGAGCTGAGAGAAACGATAAAAGCAACTATGCTAGCAAAGCAACGAAATACGACGCCTGTTTTTGTATGCAGCTGTTCATGTTGAAGCAGCGAGTAGCTCGGCACTTTTTTGCCGACCAGCGATAATAGCCGTGAGAAGCTAAAGTGCATATTTCTTTGCTCTCATCGACTATATTGCACAGGGGACAGTGAATAATGAATCTATTTACAGTTTATCTAGTTACTAAATAAGATGGGTATTGAAAAATTAATTACTGAAGTCTTTGTCATAGAACCTGCGGACAGTTGTACCAAATTTTTTTCAGTTGGGCAAATTTTACCACAAACATGATATAATTGTAAAAATCACATAAAATTCTAGAGATAGGCGTAAACGGGCGCCGCCGAGTCTGATACCACTAGATTCCAAGTCTGCAATCCAGAATAGTGTGAGAAGCTAAGCCAAGATTATTAGAAATATCTCCGGATTCATAGAATAAAAAAATAAACAACTGATGATTTAGAATCTGCAATATATGGCTGAAGTCCGATTTCACTGTTTTCCTGTATATGGTTTGTCTAATAGACGTAATTAAATAAAATAGTTTAAAACTAGTCCTCAGCGCCATCTGTACGAATTTTATAAAACTACATAGGTGCAAAATTATTTATTTGATTTAAAACAAAACTCGTTGATATAAAGTAAATAAAAAAATAAAGGAATTAATCCTTGAATAGTAGTGCAAGTCCGAAATTTGTTAGATTTTCATTATTTATCTCCGGTGCATCAAAAAAAAATCATTAAATTTGGCGTTTATATCAGGTACCATTGCCCATTCTTAAGAGGATGCTGCGTCAATATCAAACGTCAAATTCTGACATTTCCGACCCTGACGTCTGTGATTCCAAATAGTAACACTGAAGTTGCTACATTACATAATTTTATATTGAAATTCGACTGATTCGGTTAGTGGTCGTGCGGTTTAAGGCGTCAGTACTTGAATCGAGGTGACTGGATCGCTGTGGGTTCGACCCCCGCAGCCGGTAGACCGGATATAAGCTATATTCGTGGAGAGATTGGCATCCTCTCTGCGGGTATGGTAGGGTGGAAGAATGTTGGCTTGGGTCAATGTGAGAGATTGATACCGGTTGACATTTGACTACCCCCCTAATTAATGAGGTTTTCCAGGTTTCCCTCATTCCTGCACTGAATGGTGATTAGGGCCTACCAACGTAAATCGTTCCTGGGCGCAAATGCGGCCTGCTTAATAATAATATGCCGCCCCCTCTCCCGCACAAGTCTTCGACTTCTGGACTAATCCTCGTGATTAGAATGAGGGGTAGAGATATTATTATTATATTCGACAGACAAGTATTATAAAGGTGACGCGATTTAGCAGATGATGTTTCGCAAGGAATATAGACTAGTTTCAAACTGTTAAAAACATTCGTCGAACTACTTATTGCATGATGTTTACTGACAAATTCATAACTTTAGTGGTGGAATATTTCTGATTTTGAAACCTGGATTCCTTACTTGAACAGACCTAATAGATCAAAATTCTAAAGAAACCTAATTCACTAAATCAATAATTGTGGATTACTATATAAAAGGGGACAGGGACACTTGATTGTATTTATTTAATGATTTTTTTTATCAATGATTGATTACCTTTCAGATTACAAGAAGAATTCTGCAAATTAATTCAACACTGTTTAATAACAAACTTATATAATACCAACGCCGTAGCCAATTGTAGAGTAAAATTGTTTTGTGAGTGGAATGAAATAATTAAAAAAAAATATATGGATACCAGATTACCAGAAGGCTGCGTTTTGAACCAGATATTATCAGTACAAATGTTAGATACAAAAAAGGATAATTGCTATAATAAATTATTAAATATAGGAGATTTTAAAGATTGGAAATATGTGAATTTGTTATTAAACAAAATAGAGAGCAGGAATACTTGTTTAAAATGTGCTATAATGATTATAAGTAGTTCAAAAATGAATGAAGAGGAGTCAGATTTGAATTTTGTTCCATACATGATATCTTCGATTGCAAAAGACTGCTCTCTTATGATAACATTAAATAAAATAAAGGAAAACATGGGGTAAGTAATCCAAAATATTTTGCTTACAAATTATAGGGTGTTAAGTCTTACTTTTCAAATATTTCTATAAATAAACAGAATAATGAAAATATTTGTCTTTTTGTTCCTTTAAGGAAGTGAATAGATTGTTACCAAGATATGGTTTTGCTGTTTATTATGAAAACGTAAATTATTTAGTTCAGATTTTTTGCGGAAGTTTTATTCATATTTGCCGATTTTTAGATTGGCTGTAGTACAAAATAATTGAATAAGTTGTGCTAAATGATTGGTAATAACTAAAACAGGATAAACCCGTATTTTTGCACATTTTAATAAATAATAATAATTAAAAAAATTGTCTTTTTCATTATCATTTAATTTTCAATTAATAGTACAAAAGGTGTAAAATAAATAAAATAATAGGGCGAAGTATCAGTTTAACTGCTTTTCAACTTAACCTTAATTAGAAAACCAAGTCCAAAGAACAAGAAACATAATAGTATGCAAAGTAGATACAGATTCGGAAATTGCGGATCTTTACAGAGAAAGTAGAAATTGCCGCTTTATCCCAGGGGAGGTACGAACTATAAGTGGCGCGGCGCCGTGCATTGGTCTAGCATTCCCAATTAAGTATGTACCGAACGAGAACGTTGTAAATAACTTAATACATTTATAATATCAAACGACGTTTATTCAAAGTAAGCGGTACAGATGTATAGTTCACACTGAAGCTAAGCTGGATCTGGAACTCTATATATAAGGAAATAAATGCAAGTCTCAGCATAAGATAAAATGACTAATATGGTAACTATATGTTACAGCAAAGAAATAGAATACAAGCAAAAATATATATAGGGTGTAAAAAGGGTATATGTATAATTCCTCCCGTCGTAGAGGGAGCTCACGGGGTGAAGCGACCAGGGTCCTAGTGGGCGGTAGTCGCTCCTTCTGGGGTTGAGACATCTAGGGCAGCGAAGTCCTCATCTGAAACCAAGGCTCAGGGGTGCTTCTTCATTTTGATGCTCGTCTTCACGGAGGGTAATAAGGAAACAGCAGGGAGTCGCTGTTCCTGGTGTGGTGACTGGAGATCAACGAAGTAAACGTGATTCCAGTCGTTGAATTTATAATATTCCTGGTGTATCAGGGTTTTCTTGGGACGTCGTCGTTCTCTCATTTGGGTTTGACCTTCGTAGGAAAATTCTAGGTATTGTTATTTTTGTAATTGAGTCTCTTTTCTTGAAAATAATATATATTATTAATATTAAAATTACGAATATGATAATATAGATGAAATAGTGTGGTTGTTGATATGGGTCTTGGTCAAACAGTTCCAGGGGTTGGATCTTATACTTGGATATACTCTCCGCTAAACTACTCAATTCATCTAGCTGTATATTTTCCAAATTTATTTTAATTTTGCTGTCATTAAAGGCAGACTAATTTGTGGTAGTAATGTAACTTGGCTTAACTGGGTCATTGCTCCGTAAAATTTTTCATCTTTAATTTGCAGGGTACATGTGTCTTCAATGGACACGAGGTATGACTTATATTGGTTGAATTGGATGATTTGTTCGTCGTGGCATTTTATGTTTCCTAAAGTTTCTTGTGAGTTGTAAACTATATAACGATTTTGAATTTGGTGAATGGAATTTCCTTGAATTTGGGATGTGCTACAGTCGATAGGATTCTGTCGCTGAATTAATGAATTTATGCAGTTGTCTCTGAGGTTGATGTTGTTGCATAAGTACAGGCCTGGGATTTGGGTGCATTCCTCCTTTTGGTTGAAGATTTCTTGTTGATTCTTAAGTAAGTAGGTTGAGGTAGGAATAAGTCGGGTTTGATTCAAGGGTACAGGTAAGACTTGGAAATATTCATAGGTTTGTATTTGGAATATGGGAATTTGAAAGTTGATATAAACTTTATAATCGTGTATATGTATTTTGATTGAGGCTAATTTGTAATAGTCGCTTAATGGGGCTTTGATTATGGATTCTTTTGGGTATATTTGTTTTAGATTTTTAAAGACCGTTTGTAAGTGTTCGAAATTTAGAATATTATGAGAGATAATATTTAGATGTGAAAATAAGATAATTTCTTGAATATCTTCTAATTGGTTTATAATGTCTAATAGTTCAATTTCGATACTTGTGACCTGAATAGCATATAGGGCGCTGTACGTTCTTTTGGCTACTTGTTTAACATTTTGATCTAACGACTGTAAAGTATTATTTAATCTTGATGAAAGGGTGGTTAAATAACTTAATTGTTCTGTTTGTTGAGATCGTAAATTAAATTGATTTCTTTCTAGAATTTCTAATTTCTTTTCTATTTGTTCTCTGTCTTGATTGTCCATGAGGCCAAAGAGTTCGTTGTATCCAGTACCGATAAAATTTAGTAATCCTCGTTTTTTACGAGTCAGGAAAAATATGGTTGATAATCTATTATTGATATTATTCATTAGTGGAGCAAGTTGCATAACTGAGTGATTTCCATTAGTCAAATTTTGAATAGTATTTGATAAATTTTGTAAATTTATTATCTGCAGGAAATTATGTGAATGTGTAGCTATTTTTGCTTTACCTAGGTAAATGGGGAGTATGGTATTCTGTAGTTCAATTATTTCGGAAAAGGCGTGCCAAAGGAATATTGTCGTCACTGTCAGTAAAATCTTCATCCTGCAACAGAGGAGAAGTATCAGGGGATTTTGTTTTCTTGACATGTTTTTTATGAATCTTTCCTTGTTTTGTTTGAATAGTAGGGCCGTTGTCTCCCATAACTATGGCTTTCTTAAATTTTGGTCTTGTTTTATGTCTGTCTGCTAAATTGTCTTTTATTAGTATGTCTTGTAGAATTTTGACTTTTGTGGTTCGGTTTTATTTTTATTTACCCGGTCTAAAGTTTTTTGTTTTGTCACTTCAATTTTGTTTTGTACGTCCTCGTATAATTTTGAATAAATTTGTTTTTGTTTTTCTATAAAATTTGTGGTAATTATTCTTTCATCTATTTCTATGTTTTGGGGTGAACCTAATATTATCTCTAAGGGTGTTTTTTGAGTTACAGAGTGTACGGAATTATTATATCCAATGGTTGCTAATTTAATTAGAGTTTCTTGATTTAAAGTAGGGTTATCTAATTTCAAAGCTCTGATGGAGTCTAAAATTGTTGAGTGGAAACGTTCGACTGGACTATTAGAATTTGAATTACTGACGCTAGTGAAATGTAAAATTATTTTATGTAGTTGACAAAATTCTGAAAATATTTTATTATTAAATTCACTGCCTTGATCACAGATTATTTTGACTGGTTTTCCGTAATGGGAGATGTAATTTAGAATAGTATTAGTCGTTGTTATAGCATTTATACTAGGTATAGGATAGGCTTGTCCTAATTTTGAAAATGTGTCAAAAACAGTTAAGAATTGATTTTTATCAAAGAATAGTATGTCTATATTGTCACGGATTTCCCAATCCGTCTTTTTCTTACTTCCAGAAAAACAATCCGTTAATTAATTACTTCTTTATTAACTACTGAACACTACTAATTACAGGTCAACTAAACACTTATTTAATTAATCGCTATCTAAATCACTTTGATATCGCCAACTAAACACAAGACTTATACAAGACTAACTAACTCGGCCGTTTATTCTTCTTTTATAGACCCAACGAATATTCCAGATATATTCCAGTATCTCTAGATCCATTTTCTCGTACGACTCGAATGCTTCTCGTCGATTCCCGATTTTTCCAGGCCGATCTCGATCAGCGGCATGTTGTTTGTTTACCAGAATCGCGTAGGGGCGATCGGGGCAATCTTAGGCAATTCGCGGTGCCACAGTCGTCGGTTTGGGAGTGAGTGGGGCAAATTCCGTGACACTGCCCCCTCCTTAGGACCGATCGTCCCGATCGAATACACCTCTATACGGGGACAGACGCTCCAGATGGACGACCTTCATCTTACTCCTGGGAGTCCTCTGTATCCGGTAGACGACATCATTGATTCTTTTAATAACTGTGTAGGGGCCCTCCCAACGGTTCTGTAGTTTAGGCGATCTTCCTTTCTTCCGCGTGGGGTTGTACAGCCACACCAGGTCACCTTGTTGGAATCCGACTGTATTGGCCCGGACGTCGTATCGAGTCTTCATGCGATCGCTCTCTAGTCGCATTCGAGATCTGACTTGATCGTGTACGGCTGCTAGTCTTCGTTCTAGCTCATGGGTGTAAGTGTCTGGCTCGGTGGGCTGTTCCGCAGGACGACCAAATACCAAATCTGCTGGAAGGCGAAGCTCTCTTCCAAAGATGATCCTTGGAGTCTTCCCAGTAGTTTCATGGACAGCTGAGCGGTAAGCTAACAGGAAGAGTGGAATGAGCTTGTCCCAGTCTGTTTGGTTTTCGTTCACAAACATCCTCAGATTGGTTTCTAGTGTGGCGTTGAAGCGTTCCACCATACCATCTGACTGGGGATGCAGTGGGGTGGTCCTGGTTTTCCGTATTCCCATAAGCTCGCAGACCTTTCGGAACACACCTGATTCGAAATTTCTGCCCTGATCTGAATGCAGTTCCATGGGCACACCAAATCTGCAGAACAGGTTGTTGACTAGGGCTTCTGCTACGGTCGTGGTCTCTTGATTGGGAAGAGGGTATACTTCCGGCCATTTGCTGAAGTAGTCCATGGCTACTAGCAGATATCGGTTGCCACTTTGGGTTTTCGGAAATGGGCCAGCGATATCAATGGCAATCCTCTCGAACGGTGCTCCTACGATGTACTGGCGCATTTTGCCTCTGGAACGGGTCTTCGGTCCTTTGCTGGCTGCACATACGTCACATTTTCGGCACCAATCTTCTACATCCGTCCTACAGCTCAACCAGTAGAAACGCTCCCTAATCTTCTGTAGAGTCCTATTGATACCGAAATGTCCACCCCAGTACCTCCATGTACTTCCTGCAGCACTTCCTTGACCCGGGACCTCGGGAGTAGTACTTGTTTCTTGACCTCCGTTCCGTCATTGTTCTCCCATGCTCTTTTTACGACACCGTCTTCCAACACCAAGGAATTCCATTGAGCCCAATAGCTCTTTAATGTTGGACTTTTACCGCTGACTTCAGCCCATGAGGGTCGGTTGTTGGCTTCTTTCCAGTCTAGTAAGGGCTTGATGTCACAGTCAGCTTGCTGGTCTTCCCGAATCGCCGCTGAACTCCATCTGTCTTCAGGTTGAGCTGCTACCACCTTGCAAGGAACTGATGAGATGTCCTCTTTCCTTTCAAGACTACTACAGTGCTTGCAGTTGACAGGGCAGGGTCTCCTAGAAAGGGCATCTGCATTTCCATGTTTCCTACCGGCTCGATGTTCAACAACAAAGTGATATTCTTGGAGCCGTTCCAGCCACCTGGCCATCTGTCCTTCAGGGTTTTTAAACTGGAGCAGCCATTTAAGGAAGCGTGATCCGTTCTTAGGAGGAATTCTTGGCCATACAAGTATTTATGAAAGTGTTCTAGGCTCTTGACGATGGCAAGTAATTCTTTCCGAGTCACACAATAGTTCTTTTCGGCTTTTGACAGGACTTTGCTGAAGTAGCCCACTACTCGCTCTTGGCCATCTTGTATTTGGGAAAGAACTCCGCCAATTCCAATGTTGCTTGCGTCCGTGTCCACTATAAATGGTTGTCCAGGTATTGGGTATGTCAAAATCGGGGTAGCGCAGAGGGCCTCTTTCAGCGTCTCAAAGGCTTGCTGGCATTTCGTCGTCCATTCGAACGGGATGTTGTCTTCTGTGAGTTTATGAAGAGGTTTGGCAATGTCCGAGAATCCTTGGACGAATCGTCGATAGTATGTGCATAGGCCAAGAAAACTTCGAACTTGATGTTTGTCTTTAGGAACCGGCCAGTTCTTTATGCACTCTGTCTTCTCCAGGTCTGTTTTCACACCGTTTGGAGTAATAATGTGGCCTAAGTATCTGACCTCCTTTTGGAACAGACTGCACTTCTTCGGGTTCAACTTCAGGTTCGCTGCTTTCAACTTCTTGAACACTTCGGACACGTTCTTCAGGTGCTCCTGGAAAGAGCGTCCCAGCACCACCACGTCGTCCAAGTAAATCAAGCAGGTCTCCCAATGCAAGCCATGAAGTACAGTTTCCATCAGTCGTTCAAAAGTGGCAGGGGCATTACATAGACCAAATGGCATTACATTGAACTGCCACAATCCATTTCCGGTAGTGAATGCTGTCTTTTCCTTGTCTTCTGGGCTGACCTCGACTTGCCAATATCCACTCTTTAAATCCAAAGTGGAAAACCATTGCGCACCAGCCAAGGTGTCCAGAGTATCGTCAATCCTCGGTAATGGGTAACTGTCTTTCTTGGTGACGTCATTTAATTTTCTGTAGTCCACACAAAATCGGGTGGAGCCGTCTTTCTTCTTGACCAGAACTACAGGAGAAGCCCAAGGACTCTGAGATGGCTCTATGGTGCCTTGATTTTGCATCTCGATTAACATCTTGTTAACTTCTTCTCGCTTGGCTAGTGGAAGTCCTCGTGGTGGCTGCTTTATAGGAGATGATGAACCAGTATCGATTCGATGCTTCACAACATTGGTTCTCCCAAAGTCGCCTGGTTTAGGTGCAAACACATCTTCATTTTCACGTAGCAGCTCTTCCAGTTGTTCCACCTCCGTCTCTTTTAATCTCTGCTTGGCCCTATCCACGATGTCCCTTAGACATTCCGGTAGGCTGGTCTTATTCGGTTTCTTCTCCATTTCGTTATTTTCTTTGAGTGTTCTGACCATGGTAACAGGTTCACAGACTCCTACTTCAGTTCCCTTTGTAATTTTCTATGGAAAGGTTTTCAGGTTAACTACCCGTACTATTGTCGTTTTCTGGTTTAATCAGGGTGCGGCCGGTGACTATAGATTTATTGAACAAATCCGGATTACTGGGTTCCACCACTCCTACACTGCAAGACATTTCCCCATCCATTACAGTGGCAACCAATGTTTCGGTCTGACCAGGTAGTACCACATCTTCTTTAACAACGAGTCTCCGTACAGCGTTATTCTCAGTGGTGGTTGTTAGCACTACTTCCTCACCCATTATTCGTAGCGTACCAGCATTCAAATCTAAGTTCACCCCCTTTGCTCGTAGTAAGTCTAGTCCGAGTATGACATTGTCCGATATATCTGCTACCAGGGCTCTGTGTTTGAACTTGACGTCTCCTAATTCTACTTCAAGCTCGCATTCCCCTTGACTGGCAGTTGTTGTCCATTGGCTGTTGTAAGGACATAACGTTTGGCAGGGTTCTTAATACGCCAATCGCCAATAATATCCGGTCGTACAATAGTTCTTGCTGCTCCAGTGTCGATTACCATAGGGAACATACGACCAAAAATAATGCCTTCTACTAGCAAGGAGTCAGAGTCCTGGAGACGTGACAACGTAATTTCTTCTCGTGGGGCATGGTAGGAGGATGCAGCCGGCTTTTGCCCCGTTAAGCCGGCTGAGCCTAGTTTTCCTGTGCAGCTGCCGCCTGGGAGTCGCGCTTTTGCTGATCCGTGACCGAGGCCCTACACTGTCTCTTCAGATGTCCCGTCTGCCCACAGTTCCAACATTGGAGAGGGCGATCTCTTCGGCTGCCAGGTTGTTCTCTCTTCGGATTGGTAGTTGGACTGAGTTTCTCAATGACCTCCTTCAACGTTTTGATTATGTCTCCATTTCCCATATTATCGCTGTTATCACTGATGGCCCGAACTTTAACTTGTCTACCGGATGCCATCTTTGCTGCCTCAAATTCCAGTGCATGCGAAAGAGCGTCATTCAACGTTTTAGGTCTAGCGAGCCGTAGTGCCTGCTGTGTTTCGCAATCTCTTAGGCCGTCGATAAAGACTTGGATGGAGAGCTGATCTACAAATTCGGACGGGGCTGTTGGATATGCCAATCGAACCAGTCGGGCAACGTCGGTCTCAAAATGTTGTAAATTCTCACCACTCTGTTGGTGACGATTCTTTAATTGTGCCTGATACACTTGCTGCAGGTGCTTATCACCATATCTCATTTCCATATGCTGTTTCAGAAGGTCATAGTTACTCTGCTGCCCAGCAGGAACTCCTTGTAAGACGTCAAGAGCTTCCCCTCGTAGAGCAACTATTAGAGCAGTAGCCTTTTCACAATCAGACCATTCGTTTGCTGCAGCTGCTGCTTCAAACTGACGCAGATAGACATTCCAAGAGACCTTGCCGTCGAATTCAGGAGGCTTCGTTTTCTGCGTTCGGATAACAGGTCCTTCTGATTTGATTACGCCCTCCTTTGCTATCTTGTCTAATTTATGTCGAAGCTCTTCTCTAACCTGGTTTATTTCTTTATCCATTTCCATTTTTTGTGCTAACAGTTTCTCTTCTACTTCTGTCACTTTATGTAACTGCTCCTCTAGTTTTTCTTCTACTTGTGTCACTTTATGTGACTGCTCCTCTAGTTTTTCTTCTAGTGTATTCTCCAATTTTTCCAACTTTATCTGCATTTCTTTCGTCTGATTTTCCATTTTACGCCCCTGTTCTTCGAATTTCTCTTGCATTGTCCGTCCTTGTTCTTCTAATTTCTTTTCCAATTTCTCTTGCATCGTTTGGGACTGATCTTCGATTTTATGCCCTTGTTCTTCAAATTTTTCTTGCATTGTCTTTGTCTGGTCTTCCATTTTATGTCCCTGTTCCTCTAATTTCTCTTGCATCGTCCGTCCCTGTTCTTGCATCGTCTTCGCCTGGTCTTCCATTTTATTTTGTATCGTTTGCATCATTTCTAACAGTTTCGCCAGTTGTGCATCCATGTTGATTTGGCTTCTAGTTACAGGCATCCACTCTATTTGAAATGTTCTAGAATGTCCAGGAATATGTTTGTAACTGTCACCGTTGACTTCCTTACAATGAAACGAGTGCAGTGATATGCCACACTTGGGTATTTGTCTCACTCCGGTACAAAGTTCTAGAATGTTCGAGATTGTCCTTCGCGAATACCACCGTTCACTTCCTTGAGTCACGACGAGTGCGGTGATATATCACACTTGGGTTATTGTCTCACTCCTGTACAAAGTTCTAGAATGTTCGAGATTGTCCTTCGCGAATACCACCGTTCACTTCCTTGAGTCACGACGAGTGCGGTGATATATCACACTTGGGTCTTTATTCCACCCGCGCACAGGGTTCCAGAAAGTTCTTCAAACTTCCACTTAAATCCCACTTTGTGGACAGGGTTCCAGAAAGCTCTTTAAAACTTCCAACTAAATCCCACTTCTGACACCAAATTGTCACGGATTTCCCAATCCGTCTTTCTTACTTCCAGAAAAACAATCCGTTAATTAATTACTTCTTTATTAACTACTGAACACTACTAATTACAGGTCAACTAAACACTTATTTAATTAATCGCTATCTAAATCACTTTGATATCTCCAACTAAACACAAGACTTATACAAGACTAACTAACTCGGCCGTTTATTCTTCTTTTATAGACCCAACGAATATTCCAGATATATTCCAGTATCTCTAGATCCATTTTCTCGTGCGACTCGAATGCTTCTCGTCGATTCCCGATTTTTCCAGGCCGATCTCGATCAGCGGCATGTTGTTTGTTTACCAGAATCGCGTAGGGGCGATCGGGGCAATCTTAGGCAATTCGCGGTGCCACAGTCGTCGGTTTGGGAGTGAGTGGGGCAAATTCCGTGACAATATGTATAATGTCGAAAGGTTTAGTGGGCGTTTCCGTTTTTTGGATTGGTGGATTTTGTGGGTGTCTATCATATTTCGCTCGATTACATGTTTCACAATTATTTATATAGGTTGTTATAGTTTCTTTCATATTAGGCCAATAGTGAGTTTTTGCTAAAGAATTATAAACAGTGTCAATGTCTCTGTGTACTGTATTTACTTCATATTGTCTCATTATTAATCTGATTTGAGATTCTAGTTTTTCTACATCTTGAGTTTTTAGTGTGGAGATTCTAAATTTAATTGTATTATTAAAGAATTTTGGTATTAGACGTTCAAAACATTGTCTAGCTTTTTGATCATAAAAATATAAACAGTTTATTTCTTTTGGTTTTAGAAAGTTTCGTAATATTTTAGCTTTATTTTGGTCCGAAAGTTGAGGATTGAATACTATAAAAATTGAATTTTTATCAAAAGGTCTGGTTAGTCTGTGCCAATAAGGTTGAACAAGATTTGGATTTAGAGCGATAGATATTTGATATTTAAATTGATTTATTGGTTGATCTGTTATGGGTAATTCTGCTACTGGATTTTCTATTGAAGTATGTATTGTTTCGTTGTCGTCAGGTTCTGGAATATTTAATACTGGAGGAGAGGCATATGTAATGTGTAATACTGGAGGAGAAGGTTCTGGAAGCTGTCGTAAAATATCGTTAAGTAATTCTTCGTCAATAGGTGTGTTAGGTCTATCCACGTTTACTAACATGGAGAGAGTATCGTCATCTAGAATAGGTAAGTCTAAGGCTTGAGAAGTAGAGAGTTGAAGTTGGTGAATGTTAATGTCTGGAAATCGGGATAATGCATCTGCAACATTGTTTTCTTTTCCTTTAATATATTTTACTTCGTATTCAAATTCTTCTAATTTTAGTCTCCAACGGACTAATCTAGACTGAGGGTCTTTTAGGGAGAAAAGCCACTGAAGGGGTTTATGGTCTGTATTTATTATAAATTTTCTTCCATATAGATAAGGTCTAAAATATTTAGTTGCCCAAACGATTGCTAATAATTCCTTTTCGATTGTTGAATAATTTATTTCCTCCGGATTTAAGGTTCTACTCGCATATGAAATTGGATGACCGTTTTGGGATAAAACAGCTCCGATCGCAAAGTTAGATGCGTCGGTGGTTAATACAATAGTTTTTGAAAAATCTGGGAAAGCTAAAAGGGGTTCATTAGATAAAATATTTTTACATAAATTTACTGATTCTAGAAATTCAGGGGAGTGTTCAATTTTATTTCCCTTTTTTAAACATCGAGTTAGCGGTTTTGTTATTTTTGCAAAATTATTTATAAATTTTCGATAACATCCTACAAGTCCAAGAAATGATTTTATATCTTTAGGTGTTTTAGGTATAGGAAATTTTTGAATGGCTTTTACCTTGTCGGGATTTGGTTTTATTCCTGAAGGGGTAATAATATGTCCTAAAAATGTTGTTTCTCTTTTTAAAAATTCAGATTTGTCTAATTGAATTTTCAGATTTGCTTTTCTTAAAGCTTCAAATACTAGTTTTAAATTTTGTATATGTTCCTGAAGGGAAGTGCTAAAAATTACAATGTCGTCCATATATACGAGGCGAATTTTATTTTGTAAATCTCTAAGGACGTTGTCCATGACTCTCTGAAAAGTGGCGGGGGCGTTTTTTAGGCCAAAAGGAACCCTCAAATATTCGTAATGTCCATTGTTAGTGTTAAAAGCGGTTTTTTATATTGATTCTGGGGACATTTCTATTTGATGAAAACCGGATGCTAGGTCAAGGGTAGTGAAATATTGGGATCGTCCTAGTTTGTCTAATATGTCTGTGATGTTTGGAATAGGATATCTGTCAGTAACTGTCTTTTCGTTAACTTTTCGGTAGTCTACTACGAGTCGCCATTTTTATTTCCGGAAGCGTCTAATTTTTTGGGTACAATCCATATGGGACTGGACCATGGTGAATCTGAAGGTCGGATTATATTATTTTGTAATAAGGATTGAATTTGTGATTTCACTTCTTGTTTATGTATTTCTGGATATCTATATGTTTTTGTATGAACAGGAATTTCGTCTTCAGTTTTTATTTGATGTTTAACTTGATTAGTGAAAGTCAAAGGATCGCCAGGAAAATAAAAAACATCATAATAATTTTTGCAAAGGGGTATTAAATGTTGTTTTTCTTCTTTAGATAAATGTTCCGTTCTTAATAAATTTGGAATTTGTTCCTTTTTACATTTACTTGCATTTGAAGAAATTTGGAAATTGTATAATTCGAAATTTTCTATATTTTGACAAGGAATAAAAATAGTTTTTGTTTCACTAGAGGGATTAAATAGTTCTACCGGGGCATATCCGTCTTCGCTGGTTGTTAATGTTTCTCTAATTATTAAATTATTTAAATTTTGAAAAGGTATTAAAATATCGCCAAAGTTTGCTTCTACAGGGATGGTTGTTTTTAAATACTCATTTGGGGCAAGTGTCACTCGTCTTGTTATGTCATAGGGATCACGTAAATAAAGGGAATATTAAAATTTTGTCCTATAAGTCTATTATTAGGTAAGTCAATTATCATGTTAAATTTTTTCATATCATGGTAGCCAATAAGTCCGTCAAAATAGTTATGAAAATCATAAGATAATACTTCTAAATTTTGATTTGAATTAAATTCTGAAAAAGCGGGTACATGAGCTTTTTGTTTAATGGTACATTTTCCTAAAATAGTTTTTACTTGAGTCGAAAAATTAAAAATTTGATTTGGACAGATTTTTTCTATTATGTCAGGTCGTAACATAGAATATGAAGCGCCTGTATCTATTAAAAGTTTCAAAGGGGGATAAGGATGTTGAGAAATTTTTACATATGGTAACTGGGCAGCTAATTGAATATTACTTTCTACTATATTTGGTTGTCTTGAGGAGGGGTTAAAGGAAAATTTTGGTTATTTTCACAGTTATAAAAATCCTGGTTACAATTTTGATTAAAATCTTCGTCATTATAATCTGTTTCAAAATTTTGTTCAAAAGGTAAATTGTCATTTTGACATTCTTGACTAGGGTCGAAATTTGGATCAAAATTTTGTTCAAAGTTTTGTTCTTCAATATTAAAATTTTCGTTAGTTCTAGGGAAATTTTGCCTATTCGGTTTTTGTCTAAAATTTTGTTGGTTTTGCCTGAAATTTTGATGATTACTTCTAGTGTTATGTGTTTGGTTTACAAATGACTGAACTCCTGACATCGGAGTGGGATGATTTGGTCTGTAATTTTGATAAGTTCCCGAAGCTTGTTGATTTCGGTTTTGATTATAATTTTGGTTGAAATTTTGATTAAAATTTGGATTTCTTGGTGGAAGAGGTGGTCTTGCAAAATTTTGATTTTGGAAATTCGGTTTAAAATTTTGGTTAGTTTTAAAATTCATATTAGGATTATGGTTTCTTTGGGAAATTTTAGGTGGGACTGACGGCGATTGTGTATAAGACATGTTTCTCTTAAGTTGTTCTTTGTACTGATTAAACTGTAGTTCTCTGTTTACGAAAGATATCGCGTCTTCTAATGTAGTTTTGTCAGCTGTCCGTATCATTGACTGTAAATTATCTGGCAAGTTCGCGACGTACGTGTCGAGCGCGAGTCTGGCATAAATGTCTTGGTAAGCTTGTTTTTCAACAGCTGTGATATTCAAGTTCACTAGTTTCTGAGATAAAATTGACCTCAGGTGTTGGATTCTATTTGAGAATTCCTGCAAGGTGTCGTTTTTCGAGTTATATCGCATATGAATTAAGTCTTGCTGAAGGCATGGGAGATCTCTACAATCTCCGAAATTTTGTTGTAATAAATTTTTAATTTGTGTCCACGTTTGAATTTCTAAACGTTGGTTTAAAATAATTTCGGCGTGGCCTGTGATTTTAGATCTAATTCCCGCAAGTAAATATACCATACGGTCAGTTCTTTCAGGGATATTAAATATTCTAATTAGTTCGTCACATAATTTGCAAAATGTTTGTAGTTTTGTTTGTGAACCATCAAAAACTGGTATCACATCAAGGAAAGCTTTTGCTTCATTTATATTTGAGTTAGTAGTCATATTTTCACTATTTAATGTACTAGATAACTGATTAACTAAACTATCTATCTCGTTCTGATTTACGGAGAGTCCAACACCGACAGGGACCTGGTATGGATTTTCTACACGTAATCTAGCTTGAGAATTACTATCCTTTGGCATCTGAACAAGCACTTCGTTTTCAGTCGAGTTGACTCATAAACAAATTGTTTTTAATAGTCACTCGACAAAAGAAGCACTTTGGACAGAGAAAAAATATAAAATGAATATAGAACAATTAAATTCACTTAATCACTTCCTAAAAATTTAAACCTAACTAATTTTGACTGTACACAGGCAAGTGTAAATCAAAATGTCTTTTCGCCGCACAAGTATATAAAAAATCAGTTTATATCAACTTAGCGAGAAAAGGAGTGGAAAAATACAAGAGGGACTTACTTTGAATCGTCGCTGACGGTCCAGGGATCTCGGCGTCAAGTTAACCAACCACTTGAAGTTCCGAATCCAATAAATTTCACCTGAGAGCTGGACAGGTTCTGGATCTTCAACAAAGTACAGGAGTACACCAAGGATCT
Source organism: Monochamus saltuarius (assembly GCA_025584915.1). Taxonomy (NCBI): domain Eukaryota; kingdom Metazoa; phylum Arthropoda; class Insecta; order Coleoptera; family Cerambycidae; genus Monochamus; species Monochamus saltuarius. Next base: position 42,105,346 of record CM046725.1, read on the forward strand.
CACTCACTCACTCACAAGAATTCAGAGACTTGTTTGTAGATCCTACCGACTGCGCCAATTAAGTATGTACCGAACGAGAACCTTGTAAATAACTTTACATTTATAATATCAAACGACGTTTATTCAAAGTAAGCGGTACAGATGTATAGTTCACACTGAAGCTAAGCTGGATCTGGAACTCTATATATAAGGAAATAAATGCAAGTCTCAGCATAAGATAAAATGACTAATATGGTAACTATATGTTACAGCAAAGAAATAGAATACAAGCAAAAATATATATAGGGTGTAAAAAGGGTATATGTATAATTTCCCCACTACTATGGTAATCGGTTCCGTATCGCCAACGCCAATTCGCCATTGCAAATCTAACTGTCCGGTCAACTGATGCCAGTGTTGTCAGGTCTCATGCTTTTGCATGAGATCTCATGCATTCCGAGGAAATCTCATGCTTTTTAATAGACACAAAAAGAAATAATAAAATTATTAAAATTACTCTTTGAAATCTACCAAAACAAAGACCTAACGAGAAATTAAGGCAAAATCGAGGGCAAAATTGAATAGATAGAGGTAGGTATCTACAATATTTGGGTACTTGAAATGTTCTTTATTTTACACTGCTCTCTTAATAACTAGCAATGAATACATAAACGGGTATGACAGTCGACAGATATGCGGTGTGTGTGCTGTACTCACGCTGTATTGCAGTAATTCTTAACTCTATTCCGTAAGGGTACCTACATTTTCTGGAAACAACAGATTTTACGACCCGTGAGTCACCCTGCGTCACGTCAACTGCGTCTCAACGTTCGCCCGGCCTAACAATAAAATAACTTAGAAAGGTTACGTGGTTAATAACTTTTAAGTAAGTACCTGTAAGTACCTACTTACAATGTAATATTATGATAAAATAGCATAACATAATGCTTTTTAATGAAATAAAAATGGCATTACAAAAGTAATTAAAAAATAAGCTGTGTCAAGAGGTGTTTTTTGATAAATTAAGCCATCTCATGCTTTTTTCTCCAAACCTCATGCTATTTTGAAATTATTCTCATGCACTGAATTTTTCCCACCTGGCAACACTGCCTTATGCGAAGAGTGGGAGCACGCTGTGGTGGAACTATGCGTGTAGCATGACACAAATACACGCAAGCGGCAAAACATAATTCACCATCAAGATCCTCACTTTCCAAATCTGTATAGCTAATATTTTTAATAAGAGATATAATAATCATATCTAGTAACTACCATGCCGAAACAATATACCTATATAATAAAAAAAACGTTTTAAAAATTCTTTATTATACGTAATTTTTTGACGTCTAAATAATTCTTCAATAATATATTCTAGTAAATTATCATTAAGTTGTGAATTTTACTATGAGTGATTTTAATTTCTAAATTTAAAATTTTGGTTTTCAACCTGTTAATAACATAAATTATATCTTTAGTTACCCGAGCTAGCTTTTATCTGCGCCTTTCTAATGATTAACTATTATAAAATTTATTTTATAGGTATTATGGGTCCACTAATATTGATTAATAATAAATTTGGAAATTGGCTCTTATATGCTTGTATGACTTTATCTCAATAGTAGGTTCAAAACAGGATTAATATTGATTATTCAGATAAACTTTACTAATAATTTTGATAATTTCAATTTATGAATGAGATGTTCATTTTTAACTAATTTACTTTTATTTAAAATATTAAAATTTTAACAATTTGATTGATTGAATATTCGTACTCCACCTAAATCTTATACTTTAATCACAAGAAATTTTACGAAATTTTTCTTCTAAAAGTCCTTATTCATTCAATTTAACCCCTCTCACTTCAATTTGTGCCTTTCCTTTTTATGCATGTCCACTCATTTTCTAATTCCTTATCCTGAAGTTCAGCTTCTAGTAACTGCTCCTCGTATCGTTCTTGTCAATCCGTCTGGTAACTGCTCCTCGTATCGTTCTTGTCAATCCGTCATCCGTGAATTAATTTTGTATAGTGATGTTCTCAGGATATGCTGTGATCAAAAATAGAATTTGAATAACTTGCCTAATATTAATTGTTTAATGCCTTTTTTGCTTAAGTTGGTCTTCTTTATTTTTTATTTAGTTTTGGTAACTGTAGGACTGTTCTTTCCTGTTATATTTTCAATTTTCAATGGATATCTACTTATTTCTCCTTTTTATAGACGTTTTTATAATTTTTTCCTATACAAGCTTCCCTCCAATCTCCATATTATTTTTTTCTGACTTCTTGTTATTCCGTTTCCTTGATTACCTTTTTTTTATTTTTTTCAATGCACCGTTGTTTCTACTTTACAAATTTTTAATAAATATTACATTCCCTTCAAAATCAATCAAATTAATTTTTGACATTTTATAACATTTACCTATCATCTACTTAAATATCTCTTGAACTTTTAAAAAAAACTTTTATTTTCATATTCTATTTCCTTCCTTTTACCTTCCATTGAAACTTCAAAAGCAAAAAATTCAGGGGATAATTCTAGACCGAAAATAAATGCTACCTCTTTCTATAACATTTTTTCCAAAATTGATTATTAACGGAGTTACAGGGTGTTTAAGTTAAATTTTAATTGCAGTTTTCTTGCAATACGTTTTGCCACACTCATAATATTTTGACAAAATTTCGTATATGGGGGTTTTTCGAGATGAGGATTATAAATTTGCCCACCGTTTTTTTCGCATTTTGTAAAGGGCGGCACATACGAGCCTTTATTTTGATTTGATGGTTCCAACTTTTTGTGCTACACTTTATGCGAAATTTGACTGAACATTTTTGTTCTCCTAACCTTTTGACATAAAGGTACTGCAAAAGAACTGCAAATAAAATTTAACTTTAACACCCTGTAACTCCGTTAATAATCAGTTTTGGAAAAAAGTTATTGTAGCATTTATTTTCGGTCTAGAATTATCCCCTAAATTTTTTGCTCATCATTTCCGGACACCGTGTATACAGGGTGGTCCACTTTCGAAAGCGGAGACTTTAGAGGCAGACAGAGGACCACACAATAATATCAGTTTGTATTATAAACTATATTCGAAAAATGCTTCGTTGCAAAGATACAGGGTGTCAAAATTTTTATCAAAAGTTTCAAATTTATTAATATTTTTAAAACTACTTTAGACATTGAAATGAAATTTGGAACCTTTGAATAGGTTTTTTACGTAACAAATATTATTTTTCTTTTACCAGTGGCGTGCGTACGGACAGATCTTCGGGAAATTTTAATGAAAAAAATGGTACGTCAATGTTTTTTTAGAAACTAAAACTATTTCTAGAGTCCTTGTTCAATTTATAACAGAAAAATGCTTCTTACTTTTTTCGTTTGACACACCGTTTGCTAGTAAAATTCTTTAAGCAACTGGAATTCAAATAAATTTTAATCTGTCCTAGTAGGCCATGAAACAAAAAAGACTACTACTGTCAGTGTTTTTGCATTTTATAATCACAGTTAATTGAATTGTGTCAGGTAATTTAATTTATTGTTAACATTGTTATTAGAGTGTTGTGTAAGTATTAATCTGACAAATGCTTTTTTCTAACAACGAATACGCAGATATTCATCTTTGCTACGGATTTTGAGATGGAAATGCAGAAGCGGCAGTTCGTGAATATCATAGCCGTTATCCAAATAGAAGAGTTCCAGATGCTCGCGTTTTCATCAGAACACATCAGAATTTTCGTAACTTTGGCCTGCGTGTTAATAACGAACGGAACAGAAACCGTCGATATAATATTCAGAATAATCGTATACTACGTACTTTTGATAACAATCCGAGACTGAGCTCTCGAAAGGCAGCTCAGCGCCTTCACATTCCTAAGTTTAAAATATTACGAACACTACCGATAACCACAGACATGCATATCACCTACAGCCTGTTCAGGATTTGCACCCTGGTGATGCTGAATAAAAAATAAGATTTTGCCAGTGGCTTTTAAACTCGACGGAAGAAAATTTTGGCTTTTGCACAAGTTTTTGTAGATGTACATAGTCTATTTTCCGAATATGGTTTGCGCCGCTACAATGATCATAATTGTAATGTACCGCCAAGAAATAATCAGCAAATTCTTAATCTTTTTGATATCAATAGAACTTTAAGCACACGCCGAGCAGCTCGGCAACTCCATTTACAATCAAAAGTACTGAGATCACTCAAACAAGATCATCGAAGGGCTTTCTATCTCCAACCAGTTTAAGGTTTGTTGCCAGGAGATGCTGAAAAACGTTTAAATTTTTGTAGATGGGTTTTTAAATTCAACAGAAATTAATCCACAATTTCTGCATAAGGTTTTATGGACCGACGAATCTAATTTCACAAAAGCTGGAATTGTGAATTACCACAACATTCACGTTTGGAGTGAAGTCAATCCTCGATGTGTCAGACAATCTTCATTTCAGCAACAGTTTAGTGTAAAATGTGTGGATAGGTGTTTTAAGTAATAACCTCTGTGGGCCGCATATTTTGCCTCCTCGTTTAAATGGGGATTTATTTCATGAGTTTCTGCAAAACTCTCTTCCCGACGTGCTTGACAATGTCCCCTTAAATTTACGCCAAGGGAACTGGATGCAGTTGGATGGTGCCCCTGCATATTACGGAAGGCCAGTACCGCAGTGGTTGGATCAGAATTATCCTCGTCGATGGATTGGACGGCAACCCAACAACCACCCTAATATGTGAATTCCTTGCGAAGGACCAGTGGCTTGGCCTCCGCGCTCGCCAGATCTGAATCCTCTGGATTATTTCGTTTGGGGCAATCTGAAAGCAATTGTGTATGATACGCCAGTACATACCCGTGAGGAATTGATCCAAAGGATAAGACATGCTTGTGATGACATAAAAAACAATTCTGTTGAAATAGCAGCTGCGGTTAATACACTAGTTTGTCGATGCCAAAATTTTATTGAGGCTGGAAGAATGCACTTTGAACAATTATTGTAATTTTTTTAGTGGTTGATAAGTTTGTTGTAAATCTTGTAATAAGTAGTTGTTACTAAATTTATGTTTGAGGTTATTGGAATTTTTTCTTAACACTAAGAACACTCTTTAAATAATACTTTTGACCATGATTTTCACAAACGTCAGTTTTTGTTTGAGAGCCGTCCGACAGTGTCCCCGGAAACACCGCAGCCTATAGACTTATTGTGCATCTCTCGACGAGCACAAACATCCATGGTACTACAGTGGTATTCGAACCCACACCGAAATAACCGATCCAGACTGGTTCCACGAGCAATCGTCTCCCAGCCACCTCGGCTATCACGTCGCCCAAAACGTCAGTTTACACAAATCACTGAGTTTTGTTTTCATGGGTTGCTATAACGTTAAATGAAATTTACGCGGCTGGTGCGCTACACTGTCACCAATTTCTTTGAATATCTCAGAAACAAGACCAAACGTCGAAAAAAAAACAGTGTTTCGAAATTAATCAAGTCAAAGTGGTGTGCAGATGTTTTATTGAAATTAATATATTTTTTTGTAGTTTTGAAATAACGGAAGATAGCATACAAAATACACTTCTAATAGGGGTAGGTAGTTCAAACTTAAGAAGCTTATGCAAGATCATAAGTAGTGTTTGTGTTCCGAATTTCACTTAAATCGGATAAGTGGTTCAAAAGTTATGAGGGAAAAACGATAAAACAAATTCCTACTTCAACGCCCTCTTTCTCGGAAACGATGCGTTTTAGGAAATAAGTTTATATCGCAAATGAACATTATTTTAACTTGTTCTATCGATTCCTGAAGTTATCAAGATTAAACCTGAATCACCCTGTACATACAGGGTGTCTCAAAATTAATGGGACACAGAGCAAGAGTAAATTCCTTACATCAAAATAATGCGATTAAGCCAAATTTACCTTGGTCCATTTGCGGCTAATAAAAAAAGTTACAGGGCGTTAAAGTTCAAATTTTAAATTCTAAATTCTAAATTCAAAGAAACTTTTCAAAGGATTCTTTTGAAAATTTGGAGTAGGGGGTTTTCTGCGACGAGAAAAACGAATCCGTACTTAATTTTGCTGTAGACGCTAGAGGGCGCTACAAAATGTACTCTTGGTTGATAAAAACTGGTTATAACTTTTTTATTAGTGTGTGTACGAAAATTTTAATAGAAAAATATTGTTCTCCTATCTATTTTTCACAAATAACGGATACTTTTTTATGTCGATAAATTTAATCGTTTTCGAGTTATTTCTTGTTTTTCTATTGGATGCAATAAAATATATTATAAATGCCATTTTAACACCCTGTATATTGAAACAAGGACGTCCAAAGAATATGTGGTTAATGGTATGGCCTTCTATTTTGGGACACCCTGTATATACAGGGTGATTTTAAATAAAGTAGTAAATATGAGACTACAGATTCCTTAGGTGAAAATAAATCGATTTAACCTAACATACCTATATCCCAAGACGCATAATAAAAAAGATACAGGGTGTCAAAATTAAAATTTTATTTTCGATATTTGTAGATAACTTCTTAAAAAATCCAAATATTTACATAAAATTTGTAAATCGAGGGTTTTTGCTGGCGATAAATTCAAATTTGTTTATAATTTTGACGTCACAAGTAGAGGGCGCCACTTGTGGCACACCATGTTTTTTTTTAAATGGCAAAATGTTTTTACAGCCTAGTGTATTCATCTGACTATCGAAACAATCGATTCTCCTACATGTTTTATTTGAAAAAGTTATACCTTGCTGATGTCGGGTGGAGTAACCATTTTTGAAATAATCCTATTTGAAATGCTCAGTGCACCGAGTAAAAACTGTTTTGGTTTTAGGTAAAGTGCCTTTTCTGCTGAAAATATAGCAAAATGGTACTTGAAAAAAGTTGTTCAAAATGGTAAATTTTGGAGACGTGCAAAATTTCAAGAAGGCGGTTTGATGAAACCATTTTTCAACAAGTAGGTACAAAGATTTTATCAAAGCAGGCCGATCTTTTTGAAATTTTGCAAGTTCCCATAATTTACCGTTCTGAACAACTTTTTCAAGTAATATTTTGTTGTATTTTCAGTACAAAAGACACTTGTACCACAAGTGGCGCCCTCTAGTAGTGACGTCAAAATTAGAAACAAATTTGAATTTATCGCCCACAAAAACCCCTGATATACAAATTTTATGTAAATATTTGGATTTTTTAAGAAGTTATCTACAAATATCAAAAATAAAATTTTAACTTTGACACCCTGTATCTTTTTTATTATGCGTCTTGGGTTATAGGTATGTTAGGTTAAATCGATTTACTTTCACCTAAGGAATCTGTGGTCTCATTTTTGCTACTTTATTTAAAATCACCCTGTATATACAGGGTGTCTCCGTTTTTTCGTTCTTAACTTTAAGAAATGATAGAGTGTGTAGAAATAAAAGGAATCTTTCCTATAACATTTTTTCCTATAGCGCTCCGTTTTCGTGATACAGGGCGTTCAACTCTAAAAAAAATATGTCATTTTCTTTATTATCTACTAAACAAATAAATATTTTTTGTTGAAACTTGGTATACAGTAATCATAATAAAGGGTTAATATTTTGACGTGAATAACTTTTTCCGACTATGGCCAGTAGCGTAGATATCGTATTTTGTTCTGTTTTGAACCCCCTAAACTTCAATGCCAGTGGTGAAAAGTATTTTTTCAATCAAATATTATCAACTTATTTTAATTTTATGAAAAAACTGCTCTTGATAAAATTCTCTGGGAAGCTTTGTTCTTGAGATATTTAGTCTTTTTCTAATCAGGGTTATCTTGCAAAATTTAAAAAATCTAAATCAATAATTTACTAAACAAATAAAAATAACAGCTTATAAACAATTTAATTTAAATGATGCTCAAACTGAGAACTATTTTCTTCAATACAACGATAGCATCAATTTCTTAATGACTGTCTTGTTCGAATTAACATGTAATTATTTATTTCAGTTCAGCTCTTCGAATACGATGTAATAAATTTTCTCTATTGTTCACCGGAGTTGCATATACTTTTTCCTTTAAAAAGCCCAACAGGAAAGAATCCAGTGGTCTAAGGTCGGGTGATCGAGCTGGCCTAGCAACTGGACCACCTCGACCAGTCCACCTTTCCCCGTAGATCACATCTAACCAATTACGAACTTGATGTCCGTAATGTGCAGGACAGCCATCCAGTTGTATCCATGCATTTTGAAAATATTAACCTTTTATTATAATTACTGTATACCAAGTTTCAACAAAAATTTTTTTATTTGTTTAGTAGATAATAAAGAAAATTACATATTTTTTTGATATTTGAACGCCCTGTATCACGAAAACGGAGCGCTATAGGGAAAAATGTTAAGTATAGGAAAGATTCCTATTATTTCTTCACGCTCTATCATTTCCCAAACTTAAGAACGAAAAAACGGAGACACCCTGTATATACAGGGTTAATTACGAGTTAGTACAAATATTTTGATAGGGGTAAGGTAAAAATAAGAATTAACGGAATCATCTATCAAAAAATTTTCACTTATTTTAAAGCGAAAAATTTTTTTTTTCAAAACTATATTTAATTCCTATTTATCGCCGTCACTGACCTTCTGTCAGCCGCGAGGTTAGGTATAGTCTGCCAAAGTCAAAGGTGTCAAACGTAATAACAAGTCACCGCGTTGACACGTGTATTAGTTTACGCCGCTTTGAAGGAAAAAAATATTTGCAAAATGTAGATTATTATTTAATGAGAAACACGAAAGGTTCCTTCCCTCAATCATTCTTTTTGTTTAAAGCGAGGTACCTACGTGGTTCGGAAATCACGACCACGTCGATGACTTACGTCGGGAAAAACCACAAAGAATAATAGAAAATACACGCAAATGTACACAAATACATAAAAATACTGCCAGACATTTACCGCCAAGGCATTATAACAGTTGTTTAATGTAGTTCAGTAAATATTCAGCATAATATTTTGTGTACTCGGAAAACGTCTTTGGTATTACGCTGCCACACGATAATATGCACTTGTCACACTCCCATAAATCAGCACCTTATCCGTCATCTAGGCATTCAAATACAAAAAAAAACGCGAAAAATTAAATTTGCGAAAAGCATGTACTGAAAAATTATTTCAAACTAATCAGAGTACCGTCGCCGTATGTAATAGTTTTTGACATCAGCGCGGCGACTGTTGCTCTTGGACTCAAAACCGAAGCTGTGTGACACGAAGCCGCAAATAGATAGGGTTGTCATTCTCTTGTGTGGTGTCCTTTGCCCTCCCTTCTTATTCCATCTTGTTTTTAAGCTGCACTGCGCCGATGAAGGGCAAAAACCTAGAAACAACGTTGTCCGCAGTTGTTTCATTGTTCCTTCCTTCTGTTCTCCGGATCCTGTAGCTGTTAAATTTCACCTGTTCGTATATATAGACTTCAGGTATAGCTGTCACACAGGCAAGAAAAAGATAACTCCTTATTTGTAGTCAGACTTTTATTAAGGGACTTAGGAAAAAGATTGAGATTTACAAAAATGGAATGAAATCATCCATTAAAAACAGAAAAATTCAGAAAACCATTGATACAGTCACAACTTCTGGCAACTGGCAAACAAGTCAGGACTGAGTAATCTGTGTTCATCCTGGGTTGTCTGCCAGTTTTTAATAATTGTTTTAATATTACAATGGATGTAAGAAGTTGTGACTTTGTATCAATGGTTTTTTTATTTTTTATTTTTTTTATGGATGACTTAATTGCATTTTTGTTAATGTCAATCTTTTTCGTAAATCCCTTTAATATATTTTATTGCATTGTTTCATAATTATTATACGATTTTGTGGTTTCCCAATGATGAAACAATAAAAGAAAGCCTGACTGTATGACTGCTACACCAGGATTAATTTTCCAAGTCTATTCCTTAACTTACCAGTCCGATTAACCTCTTTCACTATATACCGAGTGTTCCCTCTAAGACTTTCAGTGCGAATATTTCAGAAACCATTATAGCCAGTGCGACGAAATTTGGAGTACAGACACTAGATGGCGCGTAGAAACTGATGATAACATCAATTCTTATACAAGGTGTTCCATTTTTCAGAAAATCGATTTAATTTTGATTTTTTGGTAGTCAACCACACTAAAACTTATGTTTAAATTAAAATATACTTAATTATGAACGCATTATGATAAATAAACATTCAAAAATTTTAAAATTTAACGTAAAAAACGCCTGAAAAAGGTACCAAAATTTCATTGTTTTGTCATGTAAAATGTGTATAGCCTTGAGCCAGACTTACAGTACACAATATTAATGACATACAATACAATATTCATGATAAAAAATGTTTTATTTAGATGACAAAGTCTAGGAAAATATGACGTCGATTTGAATGTTTATGTTTGTCATGATGACAAAACGCTGTAGTAGAATGACAGATAAATGCAATAAACATTTTATTGCACTAGTGCAATAAAGAACCACTTTTTCCAGTAAATATAGTTCAATAAAGTTTTGTTTTTTGCATGAACGCAGAAAAAGGATTTTCTTGGACAGAAATAACGCTAAATAATGTATTTAATGCAATTTACGTATGCACAATGGTGGTATTGACACTTGTCGATAAAAATTTAGACTTGAGTTGAGGCTTTTGGAGCATTGGAGTCGCTGCGCTGACGCAGTCTTCCGTTACAGCTAGGGTTACAGCTCCGTTAAGCGTGAATATTGTGTAAAATATCTGTGGATATTTTTAAATCGTTTCATTATAATGTAATAAAACTTCAGTATTTTTTTTTATGTTACTACAGTGTACATAATAATTAGGTACCCGAATTTTTTATCACAGAATAATTTGCAAAAGTATGTAAGTACCTAAAGCATATCCCTTTTTCCAACTGTTGTAAAAATTATTGATTACTTATTTAGCAACAAATAAATTCGAACAAAACTATTCCTAAAACTTTTTTTTATTATATGTGTTTGTTGTTGAAATTCAGAACTGAACCTACCCCAGCCCCACAAAAGAAATATTACTAAAGCAGTAAAGCATAACCTAGAAATGATAGATGTGTTTGTTGTGTCCACATATTTCAGCACTTTATTTATGTTTCTGATGGATAAAGTATGTTTGAGAAGAACTCTACATCTGTAAAATAGTAAACAGTGTACTACAATTTCTGTATTTCACATGATACACAACTAACAAGAAGTAAGGTTTTTGCTAGGAAGAATCACTTGCAAACTTACTATACTATATACTACCCAGAAGGTACCTATCACAGTCATTTTAAGCTAGATAGTAATTTGTAATTATTTTTTTTACTTTCAGTTATGTGTGTGTAGTGCCACAAATTACATTGAAACAGAACGATTCATAACATCGGACACCAAAATGAATAAACGAAAAATGTCACATAGACATTTTCTTAGACTCACTTTCAAGAGTATTCTATTTATTTTGTTAAAAATTCTTGTTATATTATGTATTTTACCTGTAACTAGATCTTGTATCTGTTGGGCAATAAATGATTATTATTATTATTATTATTATTATTATTATTATTATTATTATTATTATTATTATTATTATTATTATTATTATTATTATTATTATTATTATTATTATTTTTTTTTTTTTTTTGTCCAGTAAACACCTTCCGAGGCTCCGACACATTCGGAGATGTTCTGGAGAGTCAAGCAATGACCACTTTCCACTCCGTGGAGTCAGTAATCATTGCGCCCGTAAATCGTGTGTTCTGAGCAGACGTAGCGAACCAAGGACGATTGCCTTCTGCATTCTGCCGGCTAAGATCTCTGCCGAATTTCGACAAGCCGGTATGATCTTTAAGTCAGAAAGCAACGTATGTCTCATTCCACCCAGGACGCCTATAATTAGCACCACAATCTTAACAGAGTTATGTATATCTAACCCATCAGCAAACTTATAATTTTGTATAAAGCATAACATTTCAAATGGCGCTATCAAAACATGGAGTTGCCATTGTAAGAAAAAAAAAAAGTGGACATGTTCGCGACAATAATGACGGCACAATTTATTATTATTATTATTATTATTATTATTATTATTATTATTATTATTATTATTATTATTATTATTATTATTATTATTATTATTATTATTATTATTATTATTATTATTATTATTATTATTACTATTACTATTACTATTACTATTACTATTACTATTACCCTTGTTTATGTACTTATTAGTTGGACAACCTATCGAATTTTTGGATTCCTCCGCTAGATGGCAACGCCCCTGTAAAATCCACGTTAATTTTTTATTAAATTGCAGATCCCGCACACAAAATTTGGCTTTTGCATACTGAGTGGCGCTTTTTGTGACGTTGTTTCTATGTGGCTGCGTTGTCAAATCGTTTTCTTTCCTACACTGCCCTACAGTAAAATGAATCACTCTGCAGAAGAGTTAATATATAATTTATTTTTTAACACATTCTGCAGGCAAACCTAATTTTTCTCTTCATGGAGATATTTTTTTAATTAAAGATAGGTACTATCTAAAAAGTTTTGTGTGAGTACTTCACATGTATGTAAAAAGCAATTCAAATACAAAAGAATACGTGTGAAAATGAGCAACATATATTTTAAGCTTCTGATATTAAAAGTAATAAAAATCAGTGGCGGCTCGTGGATATAGTAATAGTGAAGCAGAATGATAACAAATAGTTTGTGGTAAATTTATTATATTATAGTAAAACATGTAGCAATTTAATTCACCCATTTACATTTTAAATATAAGATCTATTCTACTATTTTTAAAGAAGCAAACATAATGGCTCTGTACTTATAAGTTCAATTAATAACCCTTTTACTAATTTTTTTGCCTCTCGTTTTCATCATTAAGTTACGCAAATAAGTTTTCATTTTTTTAAGCAAGAAAATTGTTTTCTATCGAAGCAAGAAAACTTTTTTCAGTCATTAATAGGGAGAAACGTCACGATTACACGATAATATAGTGCCATAAAAGAATTTGAATATCGCATTGCATGAGCAGGGCAATAGACAAACTTGAATTTGACTTTGAATATTTAATTTGTTTATAACTTTTGACGGTTTTGTTAAATTTATATTGCTAAGGTGAATAATAGAAAACAATTTTAGTCTCAAAATTCTTGTTATGTATATCTAACCCATCAGCAAACTTATAATTTTGTATAAAGCATAACATTTCAAATGGCGCTATCAAAACATGGAGTTGCCATTTTAATAAAAAAAAAAGTGGACATGTTCGCGACAATAATGACGGCACAATTTGTCAGAATTTGCACATTAAAAACTAAGGTTAAGTTATATTGTAAATACCGTTCCTTTCAAAACTTCCGCACATTTTGTTTTTCATTGTCCTTTTTTGTCAATTTCAAGTGAAGGCACAGGTCTCATTGAATTTAAAAAGTATCCCCATTTTTTCATCTAGAAAATAGTATTTCCGACACAAACGATAGGTACCATGAATTAAATATATTTCGACAAATTTCAATATTTATAATCGAATACATAGGTACATATAAAAAACACTACTGTCAACTATGCGTTTCGCCGTTGTCTTGACAACCGCCGTAAATACGGCTGATGGGGCTGATGATTTATAGCTTGCAGCGGATTTTTACTGGTGCCGGTTTCTCAGACGTTACCAGACGCTACTTCTGCATTATTATAAGAAATCGTAGTCGCGCTCAACGAAATAAGCACTGTTACTGTGAGAACGCGTTCAGCGCCCTACGTTTTAAGGTTATTATTACTGATTTTGATAAATTTTGCAATAAATATAAATCATGTATTTTAGTCTACAACACAAATTACAAAATTTATATTGTAAATACCGTTCCTTTCTTTTCTTTTAATTCCTTTTTGCTACTTTTGAAAAATATTTTAAAAATATGTAATTTTACGTTTTTACGTTTGCAATTATTATTTTCAGCGGAATGAGTATAAAATAATACGGTTCTGTGATTACTTTGTGATCTAATCCGAAAATGTAGGTATAATATTTTAAGAACAATTTTTATTTCTCAAAACATTGAAAATAATTGTCAGGGAACGATAAAATTTCAAATTGCTCCTTTTTTGGGCCCCCTTACCGTCAACATCGTTATGAATATGTTACCGCATTATATTTTTATTTTCAATCGCACAAAATAAAATATTATTGAAAAATACTCGAAAATAATTTAATCACTGATTATTTGTCAAAATAAAGAGAATATTATAGGTATACTGTTTTGTGAAATGTAGACTTGTCAGTTATCTGCCAAAGAATGTTTTGCGAACTAGTATCATAAATACTAGGTACTTATTTAGCAATTTGCCGCATTATTTTATATTTTCTATAGTAAGACAAAATAACATCACTGAAAATATTCCAGTGTACATTGAGTCATTGGTTATTTGTCGAAATAAAGAAAATATGTATTCTTTGTAAAATTCAAATTCGTCCTTGAATATAAATAACGGTATCAATATCTTGTTCTCCTTATTTAGTTTTAAAAATAATTATTAGAATATCCAACATTGAATTTATACCTATGTTGAATTTACATAAAACTTATTGCTGCATGAAAGGCATTGTTAAATGCTGGTAAAAATGACGCTATAATATCATTATGAAATAACTGACTTAGCAACCGTATATTGCGATTAAAATTGTATTAAATTTGGCAACGCAGTGTAGTAATAAATGGTACAGATTACTGATTCTCATTTGCTTTATTTATTGCATTAAGCTTCTCACCGTCAGAGAGCAGCACTTCCTTGGACCTTATTTTATCACGTGCTAAATTAGGTTGACCAACTAGTAAGTACATAAACAAGGCTATTACTATTACTATTACTATTACTATTACTATTACTATTACTATTACTATTACTATTACTATTACTATTACTATTACTATTACTATTACTATTACTATTACTATTACTATTACTATTACTATTACTATTACTATTACTATTACTATTACTATTACTATTACTATTACTATTACTATTACTATTACTATCACTATCAGTATCACTATCAGTATCACTATCAGTATCAGTATCACTATCAGTATCACTATCAGTATCACTATCATTATCATTATCATTATTAGTATTAGGATTAGTACAATCCTGTATCTAAAACTATTTTTAATATAAAGTGCAACTCCTCCGCCTCTTCCATGCCTGGCATGGCGAACCAGAATGTAATTTGGAATATTTACAGCGTTACTAGAACCAGGTTCCAGATAATCCAATAATATCAATATCCTCATCATCGATAAAAGAACAAAACACAAGTGATGTGGGAGGTTGGAACCGAACACAGTGAAGCACATGGAGATGTTTACTTGATTGTTTATTGCTCTGAACTGGTTACAGTAAATGCAAGCGCGTTTATAAAATTATAATTTTTAGCTGAACATGCATAATAAAATATATAGTATAAATGTTATATAAATTAATAAAGTAACTGTGATAAAAAAATAATATAGAGTCATTGGGACACTAATATAACTCACATCAAAGCCTGACAAAATAGATCTTACATTCAAATGAGCAAAAAAAATGTTTCATTCCCATTTTTCATTACACCCTGTATTACAATGTGAACTCCCCGCTTTTATAACATACATTAACAGCATTCGGATTGTAATAGAAAGACATTATTTAATATAGTGATTAGAGACGCATCGTCTAGTGTAAATTCAATTTAAGAGTAAAAATAAAGCAGAAGAAAAGTTATAAAATAACTGTTTTACAACTTAAGAAAGAGATGCATCTATGTAAGATTCAACATAAAAATATAACAATACAATGCAGCAGAGAATTACAAGTATTCATTTAATAACATAAAATAAACAAACGTGCATTTCAAATTTTTCCGATATTTCAGTGTACGTAGCATAAAATAAAATCAATCATATCACACAGACATTTTCTTAGAATTAATTCTGGATAATATTATAAAGTCTCTAACTCATTTTGAAGAGTATTCCATAAGACATTAAATTCAGTTGTTGTCGTGGGCTTTAACATTTCTAAACGAATAAAATGAAGAAAAATAAACTAATTTCATAATTCTATGTACAGTATGAAAACATCTCGAAAGAATATCTTAAAAATGTTGAAAGCAAACTGTTGTTACAATATACACTACATAATGAAATGGCAAGATTCGCTTCTAATCGTACATGCATGACCATCCCTCAGATTGAACGTTGTTCGAGAGCCGGCAGTTGATTTGCTTGACTGTTACGGCTCTGCTTTATTTTTTGGGTTAATAAATGCAGCACTAATTATGGCATTAATTTTAATGTAATTTGTAATGCACTAGTACATGCATTTCATTTGATTCACATATAACAATATTAAAGAATAATATATAATAGCTACAGATTTTTGTGTCTAGCTGACACTGCTTTTTTACTGTCAATTGCTAGCCTACTTTTTTCTCTTTTTACACCTGGCTACCAGATTACTATCTTTAAAAATGAAGTAAGCTAGCAACTGCGAAATTTGCTAAGTAACTACCTATCACATTGAATGAATGTATCCAGAAATAATAAAATAGTCTATATGAAACATTAACATAGCCCCCCCTTTGAAAGGCTAAAGTTCTTTCAAGATAAATGTGTCTAAACAAGATTAAGGTTCACTAGGAATGAGGCACAACTTGGTTGCAGGTCTTTTATATAGTCCTTGAGCAGTCTTTAGAGTAACTACTCTTACCACACCATCTGCTCCTTTATGCACCTCCACAACTCTGCCCATAACCCATTTCAAAGGCGGCAGATTTTTGTCTTTCACGAGCACTAGCACACCAGGTTGTAGAAGGTCAGGATGCTTCTCCTTCCATCTCGTGCGGGTTTGAAGCTCTGCTAAATACTCCCGCGACCATCTTTGCCAAAAGTGCTGGAGAATTTTCTGTAGTCTTTGAAATCGTGACAATCGATTTTCATGTGCTTCTAAATAGTTGGCATCCGGTAATGCGGTAATAACTTCGCCGATAAGGAAGTGCGATGGGGTCAAGACATTTGGATCGTTAGGGTCAGTGGAGAGAGAACTTAACGGACGGGAATTCAAACATGATTCTATTTGTGCTAATACAGTGACAAACTCTTCAAATGAGAGTATAGCATTTCCTAGGGCACGTTTAATGTGCAATTTGCAGGACTTGATTCCCGCCTCCCAAAGGCCGCCAAAGTGTGGCGCATTGGCAGGATAAAGTGCCAATTGATTCCTTCAACACTTAATTCGGTTTGGAAATTATGTTTATGCTGATCTACAAACTTTCGAAGAACAGTGTTTGAACCAGTAAAATTAGTGGCATTGTCGGAGTACATATTTAAGCATTTACCTCTGCGAGCCGTGAATCGCCTAAAAGCTGCTAAAAAGGCTTCCACCGTTAGGTCGCTTACTAATTCAAGGTGAACAGCCTTCGTCGCGAAACACACGAACAAGCAAACGTAAGCCTTAACAGATTTGTAATTTCGAGTTAGACGGTCGCGAATCATAAAGGGACCGCCATAATCTACACCAGTATTAATAAATGCTCTAGCTGGAGTGATACGCTCTTTTGGGAGATCGGCCATGATATATTTAACATTGCTCGGATTAAGCCGTAAGCAACGTTGACAACGCCTGGTAATTTTGTTCATTAGGCTTCGACCAGAAATAATCCAAACTCTTTCGCGTAATAACGATAAAACTGTTTGCGGACCAGCATGCAACAAACGTTTATGCTCATGTTCTGCGAGTAACACTGATAGATTATGATTGGATGGGAGTAACGCTGGATGTTTTTTATAAAATTCAAACTGGCTCTGTTTTAATCTACCCCCTACTCTAATTATTCCTTTATCATCACAAAACGGATTTAGACTAACAATTTTGTTTCTTTTGGATACGGATCCAAATTGTTTTAACTCGAGAATTTCGGCAGAGAAGGAGTCTTGTTGGGCTAAATAGATCAATCTTAAAGTTGCTGATTCTAACTCTTGCGGAGACAGTGGCCCAGTTAGAGGATCATTTGGTCGAGTTAAACAGTTAGCTTTAAAACGAAGACAATATGCCAAAACTCGTTGAAGTTTAGAAAAGGATGAATATTTATCAAATAATTTAAAAGTATTCATTATGGGAAAAGTATGAACCTTAGAGCCTATGAGCTCAGAAGAAATTTCTTGAGGAACATTTTCGTTATTAAACATTTCGATATTAGACTTAGGCCAATCGCTTTCAGGTTTAGAAAGCCAATCAGGCCCTTTCCACCACAAGTTACACGATTGAAGATTTTTGGGTTCTATACCTCGCGTTATAAGATCTGCAGGATTTTGCTTAGTATTAACATAACCCCAAGATCCTTTGTCAGTTAACGTTTGTATTTGATAGACTCTATTTGAAACAAAAATTTTCCAAATATTAGAGATAGACCGAATCCACGAAAGGACTATAGTTGAGTCTGTCCAATGAAAGATAGTATTGAAGCAAACCTTCATTGAAGTTTGTATCTTGTTTGATAATTGAGCCATCAATAAAGCTCCTGATAACTCCAGCCTGGGTATGGTTGCAGGTTTTAAGGGCGCGACTCTGCCTTTAGAGCATAAAAGATAAACGTGAATATTGCCTGATGAATCTACGCTTCTTATATAACAACAAGTACCAAAACCCATATTAGAAGCATCTGAAAAGCAATGAAGTTGAATGTCAATCGAATCCCGACAAATAGTGTGCCTAGGAATATTTATTTCATTTAGGTATTTTAATTGATTTCTGAATACTAGCCAAGCGGTATTTATGTCCAATGGAACGGATTCATCCCATGTAATATTTAATCGCCACAGTTGCTGAATTATTATTTTTGCAGATACCGTGCAAATTGATAACAAACCCAGCGGGTCGAATATTTGGGCCGTTTCGGACAAAATGATTCGCTTAGTTACCTTTTTGGTTTCTAGATTCGGTTTGATACTAAATTTTAATACGTCTGTTTCAGATGCCCATGCTAAACCTAAAGTTTTCACGGTTATGTCCGTTCCAAAATCCATGAGATTCGAATGTTGTTCGTCCTTACACATGTTTTCTATCACGGTCGGATCATTGGAACGCCATTTTCTTAGTTCAAAGCATCCCTTCTTGAGCGTCGATGATACTTCTTGACACAACCACGCTGCCTCTTCCTTGCTATTTGCTCCACTTAAGAGGTCATCCACATAAAAGTCATGTTTTATGACGGTTGAGACTGTTGAATTATTCGATTCTGAGGCCAGTTGGTTTAAGCATCGTATAGCCAGATAGGAAGCGGCAGTCGTGCCATATGTTACCGTATTAAGTTGATACGTTGCAAGCTCGTTAGTTGGTTCTGATCTCCAGAGTATTTTCTGATATTTTCTTTGTTCAGGCGTAATCAATACCTGCCGGTACATTTTTGTAATGTCGGCAGATATTACATATGTATGCTTTCTGAAACGTAATAAAATTGAAAAAAGATCATCTTGTTGTACAGGTCCAGTTATTTGTATTTCATTTAAGGATATCCCAGTTGATGTGGGAGCAGAAGCATCAAACACCACTCTCAGCTTTGTGGTGATTTTATCTTCGCGCAATACCCCATGGTGTGGCATGTAGTATCCATCTGAGCTACTGTCATCGTGACACTTTGTCATGTGGTTTAAGGCTTCGTATTCTTCAAGAAATTCTACATATTGTTGCTTGAGTTTAGGATTTCGTTGAGGTTTGCGCTCTAGATTATAGAACCGTTTCTTTGCTTGCTCCTTTGAGGGGCCTAACACTGCCGGCGATCGCTGAAAAGGTAAGCTTACCACAAAACGACCCTCCTTATTTCGACTGAAATGTTCGATAAAATGGGTTTCGCATGATTCCTCCTCTGGAGACAAGGCCTTTGTGCTGTCTACTTGTTCTAAACGCCAGAACCTTTCTACCTGATATTGTAGATCTTCATTTGTTACTAAATTGCAATGCTTGGTACCTAAAGCTGAATAAATTGTTGGGAGAATTTGTCCCGTAACTACCTAACCTTAGTGAGTTTTTTGTAAAGTAGGCTTATTTTTCCCTAGTTTAATTTGAACTACTTTCAACAGATCCCAGAATATATCTGCGCCCAACAGAATATCAACTTGGCCAGGACTATCAAAATTATCATCTGCTAATGTGATGTTTTTAGGAATATCCAAGAACTCCTTGCTAAATGAAAAACAAGGCAATTTTTCAGTTATTCTTGGCAATACTAAACACCTCAGAGAGGTTTGATATGAATTGTGTTTTGATTGAATATTTATATCGATCATTTTACTAGTTGTAGTTCGCGCTTGGTCAATGCCTGAAATGGTAAAATTAGCGTTTTTTAATTCAACTTGTATTTTATCATAAAACTGTTCTGTTATAAAGGACGACATTGATCCTGAATCTAACAAGGCTCGACAGTCATGCAGTTTACCGAATTTATCGAAAATTTGGACAATAGCCGTTGACAGTAAAGTATAGGAATTATTTTTACTAGACGAATGATTCGATTGTATTTCTTGATTGTCCGAACCTGAATTGGTATTAGATGAATTTTCTGTTAAAAAGTGCAACAAAGTGTGATGCTTCTTGTCACATTTGCGGCAAGTGCCAGCAGTGCAATCCTTCGTTGCATGATTTTTCCGTAAGCAATTGATACATAAATTCAAACGCCTACTTTCGTTCAACCGGTCCTTTGGAATTAAGTCTAAGAATTTTTTACAATTATAGATTGAATGTTTATTGTTACACATAGGACAAGAATAAGTATTAGTAGACAAATGCGCCTTTACCCTTGGTTTTTGCTGATTTATGCTTTGATTTTCGGAAGTAGTTAGGTTTAAGGTTTCCAGCAGTCTACATTTTTGCTTTAAAAATTGCAATAACGCGTCGAATGTTGGAGATTTACCATTTTCGTTTTTCTCTTCCCAATTTCTTCTGGTAGATGGGTCTAGTTTGCTAGTGACGAGATATATTAATAAGGTGTCCCACTCCGCTACTGGTTGGCCTAGGACTTCGAGAGCGCGTAAATGCTTTGATACATTATCTAACATAGCCCGCATTTTTGAGTAGTTTTCCTTTGTTATAACCGACAAATTAAATAGAGCCTTAACATGGTTATTGATTAATAACGGTTTATTTTCATAACGGTCTAATAACAAACCCCACGCTGCATCGTAGTTTTGTTCAGAAACCTCGAGAGAGTTTATTACTTCGGCGGCTTCTCCCTTCAGAGATAACCTAAGGTAATGGAATTTTTGGATTTTGTTAAGGTTCGCATTTGAATGAATTATAGATCTAAAAGTGTCTCTATAAAAGAGCCACTTATCTAGAGTACCGTCAAACGTAGGTAAATCTAATTGAGGCAATTTTATCTGATTTTGTGTTGGTAATGATTGATTACTATTAGTTAAAGATTGTTCTAGCGCCGCCACTGGTTTTTTGTCTAAGATGGCTTTGGCCTTTGATATGACGCAGTAATAATTTTCCTCAAATCTGTCACGCTCATCATTATGATCTACCTGCGTTGTTTCTTTGTCTATCGCCTCAATATCAAATTGCGTATCATTAAACTTCTCTAACAATGCCTCCGATTTTACTAAGCGCGTTTCTATCTGTACAAAGTCAGGATCAGATAGATTCACCCTGTCCAGGTAAGTTTGCAACCTAGTTAATTGTCCCTTTAATGTGGAACGTTTTCGCTTCAAAGTTTCTAGATCAGCCATTTTATTTTGTTTGTGAGTAATTTGTCTCAAACTAAATACTTGCTTTTATATGTATTTACTTAAGGTTACGTTGAATAAAATAAGTAGGTACAAGCTAAGGATACTATTAAAACGCTTGCAAATTTACGCGTTTAATTTATTTTAGATAATGCAAAGTTTTAGCCATTGTATCAACACAAACAAAATCTATGGCAAAAGGGGTGCATAAAAAGGAACACACTGACCTTACACAATCGGAAATTTCGTGTATAATATGATAGGTTTGACCACACCACTGCTGGATCGTTCTCGGCTAGAGTGGCCCTCGCTTGCTTGGCTTCGGCGGGACCGGCTTTTCTGCGAACTTCCCTGTGCAGTCGATGCTTTGATAAATGTTGAAAACGTTGGTTAGTTTTCGCACAATTACGGACCAGATTGTCGAATTTGTTATTTGTTGCACATCAGAAGTTGCGTCACTCAGTTTGTATCACGTCGGGGTCACCAAATTGTTCGAGAGCCGGCAGTTGATTTGCTTGACTGTTACGGCTCTGCTTTATTTTTTGGGTTAATAAATGCAGCACTAATTATGGCATTAATTTTAATGTAATTTGTAATGCACTAGTACATGCATTTCATTTGATTCACATATAACAATATTAAAGAATAATATATAATAGCTACAGATTTTTGTGTCTAGCTGACATGCTTTTTTACTGTCAATTGCTAGCCTACTTTTTTCTCTTTTTACACCTGGCTACCAGATTACTATCTTTAAAAATGAAGTAAGCTAGCAACTGCGAAATTTGCTAAGTAACTACCTATCACATTGAATGAATGTATACAGAAATAATAAAATAGTCTATATGAAACATTAACAAACGTTACTCTGTAAAAGAGTTTAGAATACAGAACAACTGTTTAATATAAAATCAGATGTAATAATTTAATTTTATTTTATTGTTTATTAATCCAGAAGGTACCTATCGCAAAGTTATTTAAAGCTAGACAGTAATATCTAATTATTGTTTTTATCTTTCAGGTATGTATGTGTAGTGCCACAAATTACATTGAAACAAAACGATTCGTAACATAGGACACGAAGCAGAATGAACGAAAAATATCACACAGGCATTTTGTTAGAATTAATTTTATACATGGAATGATGGATAATATAAAGAAGTCCCCTAACTCACTTTGGAGAGTATTTTACAAGAACAAAATTTTCAAAAATGTTACACAAGACTAAACGAGTGATTTTTTATAATTTATTATACCTAGCTATGATTCAGTTGTAATCAGCATAATTTTAATTAAAAAGTAATACGTACCTACGTTGTGGCTTATTTTTTAATTAGTGACTAAATTGATTAACTTGACCCTCATATTAAAGTATTAATTATTATTATAAGTATTATTGCTGAAACATTTCTGTTTAATAATTTGGGTAGAATAAAAAACAGTAAATACAAATTTTAATTTATTAACAATAAAATAAAATTACATTAAGTATCTACATTATTACATCTGGTTTTATATTAAACAGTTATTTTGTATTCTAATTTCTTTTACAGAACACCATTCAATCTGAGGGATGGTCATGCATGTACGGTTAGAAATGAATCTTGCCATTTCATTGTTCGATACCTACCTTATTACGTTATGTTGTGTATATTGTAACAACATTTTTAAGATATTCTAACGAGATGTTTTCATACTGTACATAGAATTATGAAATTAGTTTGTTTTTATTAATTTTATTCGTTTAGAAATTTTAAAGCCCACGACAGACAATAACTGAATTTAATGTCTTATAGAATACTCTTCAAAGTGAGTTAGATACTTCTTTATATATAATATTATACAAATATATATATATAATATTATCCATCATTCCATGTTTAGAATTAATTCTAAGAAAATGTCCGTGATATTTTTCGCTTATTCTCTTTGATGTTTACTTATAACAAATGGTAAATAAATATTATTATTATTATTTTTTGCTCAGTAACACCTTCCGAAGCTCCGACATATTCGGAGATGTTCTGAAGAGTCAAGCAATGACCACTCTCCACTCCGTGGAGTTAGTAATCATTGTGCCCGTAAATCGTGTGTTCTGAGCAGACGTAGTGAACCAAGGACAATTGCCTTCTGCATTCTGCCGGCTAAGATCTCTGCCGAATTTCGGCAAGCCGGTATGATATTTAAGTCAGAAGCAACGTATGTCTCATTCCACCCAGGACGCCTATAATTAGCACCACAATCTTAACAGAGTGGTCTGGATACAGCCTGCGGAGCTCGGAGAGAAGATCTCGATACTTCCTCCGTTTCTCCTCTTTTAGGACGATGTTGTTCTCTGCGGGAGTCGAGAACTCAATCACAAACATCGTCCTAAGCTGGTGGTCGAGGAGGCTACATCAGGCTTATTGGCTTGACTTTGCCTGAGGGTGGGGAATGAATAGTTCCAATAAATTCGACACTTCGCATTCCCCACAACGAATTCTATATCCCCCGGAGCATAAGGCAGCACTGGCGTCTCGTCTATCTCATACGAGTGTCATAAATGATAATACAACACCCGTAGGGCTGAATCGTGTCTTTGGATATACGCTGTGGCCGCATATACCGGACAGGCCGACAGGAGATGCATAAGCGTCTCCGGCGCCTAGGCACTGCAGCTGGTATCAGGAACCTCGATACCCAAGACACGACTACGATAGACGAGAGTGTTAATTACATCTTGGCAAGCCATTATGAACCCCTCGGTCTCAGAGTTCAGCCCCGCTGACCTCAAAAAAGCGAAGGTCAGCTTTTCAGATAAGCCAAGCCCTTCTAGATGACGGTAGAAGAGACCATGCATTGGCTTATCCTTATGTAGCTGCAGAAGATGACGCGTTTCTGCAGCTTTAATTTGGGCTTTTAACTGAGCAGGGTCCTACTCGGTGACAGAGTCTGGATTTTCCCGCTCAGTATCGAACACGAGACCAAGTTCATCGGCTGCTCTTCTCGCTGCCTTATATACAAACGCTCCTATCCCTGCTGCTTCATGGTCTTGGACCATGCAGAGAAGGGGATCCGAGCTCCTGATGACTTTACAGGCCTCCTCCAAACCAATCTGCCCTGGAGACACTCCAAACTCAAGAGTCCACGGCCTCCCCGATTTCTTGGTAAGTATAACCGCGGAACGGACGATCTTGGATGCAAACTCCGATGGAGATGCATCATTTTACGGGTCCCTACATCGAGTTGCCTCAGCTCTTCTTGTGTCCATTTCACTACTCCAAAGGAGTAGACAAGGATCGGAACAGCAAGCATATTTGTGGCACTCACCTTGTTCTTACCCGACAGCTCCGAAGACCAGATCTGTCGGAGGCGGTGCCTATATCTGCCGCGGAGAGCGTTTTTTACCGTAGCCACCTCATGAGTGCCCCGCTGTGGGACACCCAAATAGGTGTACGACTCTCCGGCATCTAGATGGTGGAAGATGCTTCCGTCTATGAGCTGGGCGTCCTCTCCGTATGCACCGCATCGTCCTCTCTTGAGATGAACTAGTGCACATTTGTCCAGCCCGAACTCCATTCCAACTGCCTGCGTGTACCACTCTGAGGGACTGATTTAAATCCCTCTCTCCGGAGGCATAGAGTTTAAGGTCATTCATATAGAACAAATGGGTGACCTTATGCCTTCGGTCTCCTGGGGTACCGCAGTTGTAACCCCTTGTGCAACAAAGTGCAACGGATAATGGCAGCAGTGAGATGCGAAACAAGAGGGGACTCAGGAAATTTCCCTGCAACACTCCCCTTCTGAACAAAACCGGCTCTGTCTGGACCCTTGCATTAGCCGATGTTATGGTAAAGCGGGTCCTCCAGAGCGGCATGAGTTGTTCAATACATCTCACTATGGGGTCGGCCACCGCAAGGCATTGGAGCAAGTGGATTATTAGCTCATGTGATGTCATATCAAATGCCTTGCGGTAATCTATCCAGGCCATTGAGAGGTTTCGCTTGTACTGCACGGAGTCCTGCGTAATACATCTGTCGATGAGCAGGTTTTTCCTTACAGCCAGCTACACCCCCTCTTGGACCCTCGCTGCTCGTACATCCGTTGATAAACCGGGTTCACTGCGGTATTATTATTATTATTATTTTTTTCAGTCACACCTTTCGAAGCTCCGACACATTCAGAGATGTCCTGAAGAGTGAAACATTGACCACTCTCCACTCCGTGGAGTCAGTATTATATATTATTATTATTATATAATATATATTATATTATTGTTATTATTATTATTATTATTATTATTATTATTATTATTATTATTATTATTATTATTATTATTATTATTATTATTATTATTATTATTATTATTATTATTATTATTATTATTATTATTATTATTAGTATGTCCGATGTTATGAATCGTTTTGTTTCAATGTAATATGTGGCACTACACACACATACCTGAAAGATAAAAACAATAATTACAAATTACTATCTAGCTTCAAATGACTATGTATTATTAGGAATCGTTTCGTCGAATTTATTTGTTGTACTAAATAAGTAATTAATAATTACAGCAGTTGAAAAAAGGGATATTCTTTAGGTATTTACACACTTTTGTAAATTATTTTGTGATAAAAGATACCTAATTATTATGTACACTGTAGTAACATAAAAAATACAATTTACATTATAAACAATTTAAAAATATCCAGATATTTTACACAATATTCACGCTGAACGGAGCTGTAACCCTAGCTGTAAGGAAAGACTGCGCCTGCTCCAAAAGCCTCAACTCAAGTCTAAATTTTTATCTGCAAGTCTCAACAACACCATTGTGCATACGTAAATTGCATTAATTAGCGTTATCTATGTCCAATAAAATACTTTATGCCATTAATATTTGACAATAATTCAATGATAATTCATAGTTTTGACGTTTAGCGATGTTAGTTTCTTCTGTGTGAGTGGCTCAAGGCTATCCACGTTTTACATGACAAAACAATGAAATTTCGGTACTTTTTGAAGGCGTTTTTTATGTTAAATTTTAAAATTTTTGAATGTTTATTTTTCAGAATGTGTTCATAATTAAACATGTATATTTCAATTTAAACATAAGTTTTAGCGGGGCTGACTACCAAAAAATCAAAATGAAATCGATTTCCTGAAAAATGTAACGCCCTGTATAAGAATTGATGTTATTATCAGATTTTATGTGCTATCTAGTGTCTGTATACCAAATTTCGTCGCACTGGATATCATGGTTTCTGAGATATTCGCACTGAAAGT
This sequence comes from Monochamus saltuarius, assembly GCA_025584915.1. Lineage (NCBI taxonomy): Eukaryota > Metazoa > Arthropoda > Insecta > Coleoptera > Cerambycidae > Monochamus > Monochamus saltuarius. The sequence continues at coordinate 42,132,343 of CM046725.1, forward strand.
CTTAGAGGTATATTTCTTCACGCCGCCAAAGGCAAGTTTGTATCTAATCTCTGCAACATTTTTTTATATTTGAAGACTGACATTTTTTAAATATAATAATAATACATTACCAATTATTTACCAAAGACGGTGAAAATATGCAGTACGCACATATACAATAATGAGAGTATTTTACATTTGAAATATTTTTTTCTATAAATTCAAAATAAAAAAGTTTCCCTCGTTTCAACTCTGGCTTCTGATCTATTTCTTACTAGAGCGATTAGTTCGAATCTATTGATTACGAGACAAATGTATGTATCTACTTAAATTACGAGGTATTCCTATTCCTAATTAAATTGAATAATACCGCTAATTCAGAAACTAAAGATAGAGATTGAGCAGATTTGTATATTGTAGTTAATATTATTTTGACAAGAATTCAAAAATATTTGTATTTGTATGAAAACATTCCTTAAAAATGCTAAATTTTTGAATTCTGATTTTACCAATTGTAGGACTTATTTGAATAAAGGAACAATAATTTTGGTATGACTGTTCAGTGCTTATATATTGCAAAAATATAATAATTAATTTAAATAATTGCATATAATTTGTTTCAGTGGCAACTTAGAAATGAAAAATATTATTAAAACAAGTTTTGGTTATTATTTAGTGAATATTGGAGTTTTTGATTTGTATCCGAAACCCCTATCTACAATTAAGAAGCATTACAAAAGGAATCAGGATATTTTTCAAGCATACATAAAAGCTAGTGCAGACGCTGCCACTATCAAGACTCGTTTAGATATAGTGAAATAAATGATGAAAAAGTCTCCTACCTGAAATGTTCACCCAATTACTTTTTGTTTTTATATTAGGAAAAATCTTTCCTATGAAAATGGTAGGAAGAATCAAATAGCTTGTGTGATTTTCAGGTAGAATATTTTTAATGAACCACAAATTGATGATTTAACGAGAAATAGTTTATGATTATGCTATACTAATTATATTTACATTATTGTTTTTATCTTGAAAAATTAATTAGTAATATGTATTATATATGATTTGATATGTTTGTTATTCGGTAATATTTTAATTGTAGTTATATTAGGACGCTTATTAGTAAAATAATAAGGACTAAAGGACTTCATGGAATCAAATACTTATGATAATATGTAGAATGCAATATATTAAGTGAAGTAAATAGAGTTTTTTTCAAGACAATATAATGATTTGGATAATTATTATTTGTATTTCGTATGAACTTTAAACATATAACTTTAAGATACTTATTTATACTACTTATTAGTAATTAAACATACATCAGAAGGTATAAATACTTTTATTTTTTTACACGCACACACGCACACATACACACAAACACATACAGGTTTTCAGTACTTTGTGGGGACGCCAGCTATTGACCGATTTCTGGGGACTTCGGACTTGAACCCGATGTAAAATAGTTTACTGGTCACGTGTATCAATTCACTTAGCTTTAACGCTCCATAGAATTATCATAAATCGAGAAAATAACTTGTAAGGCCGTTCTCGTAACCGGGTTTGAGTGTCTGTCTGAAAAATTGCGGAGACAGTCCCCACAATCTGGTAGTATCTATGTATTGTAGGGACCTTCACACACACCTTTTATTTACGCTGTTGCCAAATCTTCAAGTCCCCACAAGTCGGGTGTGTGATACCCACTGTGTATTTTAATAATTTTAGTTTTGATATTACGTTTTCGGCAGTGGCGGCTGGCGTATAGGTGCTGCAGAACTACCACAACAATTAGATATTTGTATATTTTCGCGGCGTAATAATTAGTAAAATTTATTAATAAAATAATTTGGTTAGTTGGTATAGCTAAACAGCATCTTACGCCCGCTGGCGCTGTCCGCTGTGTCGAGCCGTCGTGCTTGCATTAAAATCGCATTCTGCCCGCCGTCCTCTATTGAATAGTAGACCAGATTAATTATCTGGGTATCTACGCGAGCGCGTCGCGATACATTGAACTGGGCCACACGAGGTAGTTCTGTGCACGGATCAGCACACCCGTCCTCTCCCTCAACTCCCGCGACAATCCACAATGGGGAAGTTGCATGAATTTTATATTGGTTTGAAATGTATTACAAGGTAAACTTTCAAACATATTGAAAGGTCAGAACATATGTCTGGCGGCAATAATCACATAATAATTAAAGTATTAACATTAATAAATTGCCATAGAATGTAAACAAAACCACGTGATTGAAAACACTGTTATTATTGGTGTGACGTCAACGGCCGCAGTAACGCGGCCATCTTGCTTATGTTTCCGTAGATACCATAGAAATCATAAAATATATAGAACGCCAGACGCCTTTACATTAGACACTCAAAAATAGTCAGACTATGGAGGGGCTTAGAAATCAGCCATCTAGGGAAAACTTAATGTAAGCAGTTGGTTGCACTGCATTATAAGCCTAGCTTACAATTGAATTCAAAACGGAAGGACCATAGAAATCACAAATTGGACGTAAAATTGTCATATTTTGAAATTCCCGCCTATTAGTGTGAAGCTGCCTCGTTAGTGTAACCAACTCATGAAAGCTAAGTTACTGCAATATTACCAGACTCGCGTTTTCTCCATAGGTTGACTATTTTCGAAACCTCTTTTGGCGTTCTATATATTTTATGATTTCTATGGTAGATACTCACTGTGATCGTGACGTAAATAGGCATTGGTTTCTAAGTTTTTTTGTGACATTACTGACATTTCTTTTGAACAAGTCATAGAAATGTCAATACTGTGTAAGGTAGTGACATGACTGTGGCTCTTTGAAAAAAAAACTATAAAATAAATAAGGCGAACAGCCCTATAAGTGTAGATAATCTAATTGATTGGGGAACGCATCCTCAATGTGTAACTGCATTTACATAGTTCAGCAAATTGTCAAAAATTTAGTAGGGTTATTTGGAATGAATAGTTTTTATAAATGGCAAAATGTAATGCATAAATATTTTACCTATAATACCTACTAGCGGTTCCCCCAGATATACCACGGATCTTTAAAAGAAAGGTAAGTACATATAACAATTAATAATTGTTAAATATTATAATTAAGATATTAAACTAAATGCTAATTTTTATTCCAGGTGTAAAACCCCCCAAATTACCAATACTGATTTATTGAAAATTATATGGCTAGATAAACTAAACTAATATGTATAGGTAACGAAATTTTACATTAGACTATGCAGAATCAGCTGCATAGGATAAAACAAATCAAATATGTTTTAGACTGGTGCTGAAAGTCAAGCTACGCATATTATAGCCACAGACTGTCTAGTAGTATAAATAAGAATTTATATTACAAGTGACAAAGGAAGATAATTGTAATTTCTATGTTACCTATTAGTGCTTGCTGCTTAGATGAGATGATCCCCCGATATCCTGCCCTCGGAAAGGTTAGGTCTCAATACAAATAGCCGATGGATTTGATCAAGTGTGTGTTGTAGGTACTTGTGGTGTGATCCAGGAGATTATCAACTTCCAGCAAGTACTTAGGTGTACCGAATTTAATCAGATTAGTTTTGAAACCAGTAGTTAACTGGCCTAAAAGAGAAGACGGAGTGCATCGATAAGAGGGAGCTTGTTAGAATGCATCATTTATAATTTTAAATATTGTGGGCATATGTTAGGATCTGATATTTAAATAAAGTAAAAATATATATTAAAAGTGTAGCCTTAGCTTACCGAAAGGTGTTGGGTGCCAGTCAAGTGGTAAATTCCTCCGATACCAACGACAACTCAGATTCTTTTGTTGCCACAAAACTTTTTATTCCAGCAAAAACTGTACAGTGTAATCCATTTTGAGGACACTTTTATTAAGTTTTGAGTAAAAAGTTAATATTGAAACTAGATAATGTTTATCCTGCATTCTTATACCGATACATTCTAATGCTTTTTCTGTACTCGTTGAAGGTAGTTATATTAGGGTGGACAATAGGACTGTGGTATGGTGAATATGTGTTTGCAGGGAAATTTCCTAGGGCTTCTCGCTAGGTTTTAATAGTATCTAAATTATTGTCGACGTTGCAAAGACGTTTGTTTTATTTTCAGTCTGGGGGAAGATACTGAGCCGCCTGAACTCCATGTATGCCATATATTTTATATTATAATTAATTTAATAAAGAAATATTTGAATGTAGTTGGTTATTTAATTCAATGAAATTTAAATTAGTGAAAGACCTTAGAATCAGAAAATTAGTAAAAATAATATTACATAGGGTGCTACGTGGATCAATAAATTCATCTAGTATTTTTTATCATTTTACATTTTAACATTTTTACCATTACAAATATACAGTATTAAGTAAAAAAGGTATACTTTATTACTCTTACTATTTAATCCTGCTTTCAAGATATTTGCAGTTTAATATATGAAATAATGTATTATTCAATTAAGTATTAAGCTAAACATATGTCACTTTCTTTATATTGTATGCATTAGTATTGTCTATAAAAGGTCTATATATTACAATACTCATTTTACCGTAGGTTCGTAAGGCTGAAATATGATTTAACTGACCCTATCTTTGAGCAAAAATTAATATGTTAAGAGATATGGCTGTCTATTTCTTCATCATAATTTAATCACCCCTAAACTATCAATGTTTGGTCTAATTAAGGTCGGTAAAATGGTGTCTTTTGGAGTAGTCTATGGTAGAGTGAGTATTCTAATGTAAAGATCTTTTACCTTAACTTAACTGCCTTTTACACACATTTCCATTTCCTTACTAATGTTTTTGACGCATTAGTGCGCCCATTCTAGAACTAATTTCTCCAGCAATTTTGAAATTATTCTTTATCTTCTAAGAAAAATAATAACTTACTTTTAGCACTCATGTCCTAAAGCAGCCACATTTAGCTTTTATCATACATTAAGTCTAGGTATTGTTTCTATATAGTTACTCTGTTGGTTTAGTCACTAGACACTGTATATAGTTTGTTTTGTAAGGAGGATGTAAACATGTAAAGCAAAAGTATAATAGATATCAAAAATACAATTCTTTATGTTAGATCTGTTTATTCATTGTTACTATTCAAATTTTCGTAACATAAAACAATAAATTTTAAAAAGCCTTTGTAAGACACATTACTTTGCTGTTAACAATTATTTTCACATATTTCTAAATAAACGGAAACAATTTTGTATGTAGTGTTAGGTTTATATTTTAACAATATTTACATATTACAGTTAAATTTAAGAAAATACATATTTCTAAAGATTTCTGTACCTAAACAATTTTTTGATAGACCGCTTCCATTATTTATTCGTACTTATTTTCAATTAACCTTACATTAAAATGGTCTTCAGAAACATACAACGTTGAAATGATAGAGTTTTACGCTTTTTCCTTCGTCGTGATTCATTGCCATACACCACATTTTTCTAATTTTTTTCAATTTTTGGCACGGAGAAATATTTTTATTAGCCGCTGTACGGAAAGTATTTGTAATTTCACAATGCAATATTTCTTCCATTTTCCCGGTGATAATACATTTTCTGTGCTCATTCTACGGGTCTATTTTGCAAATTTTTCAACACCAGTGTCTGTTTAACACAATAACACTTAATAAATATCACGTTATGTGATAAATATTACAAACGTCAAACTAACTGTTCTACCTAACCTAAACGTATATATTGTACTGCGAGTGCGTTGTTTTGGGTTTTACAGGTGACGTCACTGCGGCTGGTGACGTCACAGATATTTAATATGGTGGCCTCCGTTTTCTGGAGGCGTGGTCAGACCAAAACTTTAAAAGCCGTTTTTGAGTTTATTTTTTCATCAAATTGTCTAGGACAAACGGCATTTCGATTAAAATAATACATTCTTTCATTTCCACGTATTTGAAAAAATCATGCAATTTCCCCATTGACGCTCGCAAATGCATGAATTTACACGGTCAGTGAGCTGCATTTTTCCAACAAAGGCAGCATCAGTGAATGTTTACTTCTCGTAGAATTGCGGGCGTAAATCGTACCTATTTCGTATTTCGTGTTAATTTGAGATTTTAAATACTGTTTGGTGTTTTGTGAATTTGTATAGTGATTTATTGTACTAATTATTAATATTTATATACTGTGATAGTGACAATGGATTTAGTTTATAATTTAGTTCATGTGAAGCGATTATTTAAATACTCTTATGAAGAAAAATTTATTTAAAAAACAATGGTAGGCAATTGCCCGATATTGTTATTGAGACTGCGTTATTTTGTTTTCCTTGTCCCAGGATCACTTGACAGCTCTATCGATGCTTTCCATTGAAAACATATTTATTTCACAAATTGAGAACGAGAAGGTTATACACGGGTTTGCTTCTATGAAGGATTGCAGGATTGAATTGACTTTCAAAAAATAGGTGAGTAAATATTTGCAGAACACCCGTTTCATTTCATCACGAGCCGCCACTGGTTTTCGGCCTGTTATAGATTAAATAATTTTTGTTAAATTGAATATTTTAATGGAGTTAATGAATTAAAGAAAATTTTATCAGAAACATTTGGATTTTTTATTTGCACTGGAAACTTAAATAGAGCTTTTACAAATTAATAATAAAGACCATGACAACAACAAAAACTAAATTATGTTCATAAACTCCACCTAAATTATGGGGACTTGTGTAAGTTCACATAATCCTGTCAGTCCCCACAAGTATAGCAACGACAATGCTCATGTTCATGTCGCCACAATTGGCGGAAAATTCACTAGTTTATGTATCTGTGTGATAAATTGCAGGGACAGTCCTCACACTTTGATAATGTTTATGTATTGTCGGGACCTTCACTCACACCTCTGACAAACTCTCATAGTCTTGTACAATTATTACGGGGACATTTCAGAAAATGTTCTTTTTATAGAAAATAAACGAATAGTTTCCATTTAGATAGGTTTTAAATTGTATGGACTTAATCCTATCAGTCCCCACAAGTATAGCATCAACAGTTCTCATGTCGTCGCAATGGGCGGAAAACCTACGTCAATTCACTGGTTTGTGTATCTGTGTGAAACATTGTGGGGACAGTCCTCAGTCCATTGCTATTGCTTCCGTAATATGCAATTTTTTGTAAAAAAGTTAAATATAATATGTAGGTACGCCGTTATTTCAATATTGTGTGCATTTAAAATTGACATTTAAAAGACATTGTGAAAAATAAAAATATTGTAACGAACCACGCTGGTTCATCCTGAATTGTTAATTTATTTTTCGAATGTATTATTTTTAATATTAGATTAAGTCCAGCGAGCGCTCGATTTTTTTATCAGTAGGCACTATTTTGTACTAAACTGTCCTCTGTCGATGCCCTACTCCTAAATAAGCACCGCACGCGCATCTCCCACCGTAACCTATGGTTGTCAGCTGGGGAGCAAGTTAACAAAAGTTGAGAGCTGTAAACGTCCTCTCTTGTAAAAATGGCGTTTTCTGCGCGAGATTGGGTAGTCTACCAACACAATGGGATGCGCGTTTAACTTGTTGGCAGGCTAGTTCAGGTCTCAGGGCGTGTTCGGGGTTCGTAAATTCAATCCAAAATTTATTCGTTCGGCGCCAGGAAGTTGTTCTGGCAACTTCCAAAATATTCTCAAAGCACTGTGATGCAATGGAAGAACCCGTCTTCTAGACGGTTAGGCGGCGGCTGGGGATGACTCAACACTAGCGCTGGTGAATAGCGAATGTTCGTTGCGGTTTGTCACAACGGCGACGGTTTTGTAGTTGTTTGCTCGAAGGAGCTTTTTACTTGACGGAGCACTGGTAAATTGCTGGTGGCCCAAGGGCACTAACACAAAGTCATAATTCTAGCGGAGCACGATCTGCACAGTACGACGGCTGGAACGGACTGGTTGCTGCTGCGCTAATATATTCTTGGCAGGATAAATGACCTCGGATGTGCGGGGTCGAGAGGGACTATCTCTCTTACCTACATCAGCGCTGTAGGCCTGGACGCCTCGTAGAACTGGGTTTCTTTCTCCGGTCAGCCTCGACCGCAATTGCGGCCCTGTCGTCCAGCGTTGCGGAAAGGATAGAATAGCGGGGTAGGATAGGAAATCAGTGTCTCTTCGTAGTCCAATTATTGATCCTGGCGGTCCTGAAACAGAAAAATGTCTCAACTTACCCCGCGCTCAGGAGTTGAAACCTTGGCCGCCTGTACCTGGCGGCCGCATTTGGTCGGTAGTCCACTGCCACCTGGATCAGTTGGTTGCTGTGGACTTCCAGATCCCGCGAATGTCGCTGTTGCGGACGAGCCAGGGGGGTCCCCGTTGCGCAACGCAGGGCGACATTCTCGACGGCCTGCACTCTGTTTCGGTACGTCTTCGCTGCGTATCCCCACGTCTCTTCGGCATACATCAACTGTGGCTGCAAGACAGTCTTGATTAACCTTACCTTGTTACCACGGCTCAGTCGGCTATCTCTATTGAGCAATGAGTAGAGTTTCGCCCTCACGAACTTGCCTTTGCGAACCACTTCGTTGAAGTGTGGCTTCCATGTCAGCTTCCTATCTAGGGTCAACCCTTCGTCGGTCCACTGGATGTCGTTGAACGTCATGCGGCGTCTCGGCTGTACTCTCTACCTACGAGAGAACATCATACCTTTGCTCTTTTCCGCGTTGATCGCCACCTTCCAGTGGTTACACCAGTCCTTCAGTCTGCCTCGCGCTCTATGGAGGCGCCTCGTTGCCATCTCCGGATTTAAAGATCGGTCCAAGATGGCGGTGTCATCGGCGTAGAAACACATGGAAGTGTCATCTGTCCTGGGTAGATCCGCGGTAAAAATATTAAACAGGTGCGAAGACAGCACGGCTCCTTGGGGGACTCCGGCTTCCATAGGTCGATAGGTAGATAGGGCCCCTTTCACCTTCCCACGCAGCTCTCTGCCGCTCCGGAAGGACGTCAGCAACTTGACTAGGCCAACAGGGTAGCCAGTCGAGCATCTTTACCATAAGCCCATCGTGCCATACCCTGTAAAAGGCCTTGACGACGTTCAAGAAGACTGCTCCAGTAGACTCTCTAGTGTTGAAATCTACGGAAACAAGTTCTATTAACCTGAGAATCTGCTGCTCCGTCGAATGGTCACGGCGGTACGCGAACTACTCGTCTGAGAGGACTCGCAGTTCTACCGTGTCTCACTAGGATCACCCTCTCTGCTACTTTACTCATCATGGGCAGGAGACTGATGGGCCTGTAACTAGAAGGGAACGTTAAATTCTTACCTGGGTTAGGGATGAGAATCGCGTCGGCCTTTTTTCATCTCGTCGGAAATCTGTGCAATCTGAGGATGGCGTTGCAGATGTTTAGCAGCGCCATTACACCCCGGTGGGGGAGTTTCCTGAGAATCATGTTCCCTATACCGTCGCATCCCGGCGACGTAGAATCTGCTTCACCTCCTCCGGAGTGGCAGGTCTGATGGGTTCAGAGTCGGATAGGCGTCTTCGTCATTGAGAAAGTTCTCTCTACAGTTCAAGACTGTCAGCGTAAGCACAGTTTATTATACAGTCCGGCGTCTTCACTTCGGCTCCTTTGATGTCCAGGTCCCAGATTTCGTTTTTTTAGACGACCAAAAGACGACTGCGCATTTAGCCGCGCACATTCGCGCCTTCAAGGGCCACGGTGATTTGTCAAGAAATAGAATTTCTCCCACTTCGTCGTGTACATATGAATTTCATTGGTGTTCATTGCGCATTTAGCCGCGATTTAGCCACACCCTCTAAAACATTCACTCGACGAACTGTATAATAAACTGTGGCGTATCCTTGAATGCTGTAGAAGCAATTATCCAATAAATAACGTTGCAAAAATACATTAAAAGTGTGAGAATTCATATTTTTAAAATCACGATTCAAGAAGCGATTAGTTAATACATTAAACAAATTTAGGTCCAATCTATTTCTTTTAGAAGTAGCGAGCCTTGAGCGTGTGACAATGAGGTCTTCGGCATGCCTGGTATTGTAAGAGTGAATATCAGAGTGAGTCTCAAAGGCATATATATTACTTTGAAATAAATAGATACAGGGAACAGACAGAATTTTTAGGGTCTTGAACAATGGCTGGTAATGAGTACCGGGAGGAACTTTAGCAAGAATTTGTATAGCCATTTTTTGTAAACTAAAAATTCTGCTTGCATAGGTTGAATTGCCCCAAAGTGTTATACCGTAATTTAAGTGACTATGTACTAAAGAAAAGTAAACAGTACAAAGTACATTTTGTGATATACAAGATTTCAATTGGCGCATAACAAATATTTGCGACGATAGTTTCGTACTCAGAAAATCAACGTGCGAATTCCAATTCAGATAAGTATCTAATGTTATTCCTAGTAACTTTACTGGGTCTGATTTCACGGCCCATTTATCTGCTGTGAAATGAATAGACTGGGTTTTAGCGTCGTTCAACTTGAGACAATTAGCAGGAAACCAATCCCTTGCTTGAGCCAAATTATCTGAGCCTAATTGAATATAGCCTGTTGACAAAATAGTTGTGTCATCTGCAAACAAAACGCAGTGATCCATTATCACATGAGGAAGATCATTAATATACAGGAGAAAAAGTATGGGACCAAGAATGGAGCCTTGAGGTACACTATTCTTTACCGACAAAGTTGATCTTATACCATAGTATTCCATTTTACATATTAAAATGTCGCTAGAAACAGAATCAAAAGCTTTAGTAAGATCACACATGGTGGCATTCGACGAATAGCCCCCATCCAGACCATCGACTACAGCACCTACAATAATAATAATAATCTTTATTAATCCTTTGGACATTTTACATGTATAGGACAAGTCAATAATACAACAATTACACAAACTGAGTCCACAAAAACTATAAATTGAAGAATAAACAATCGTACTTTATGCTAGAGTGTTTGAGAAATAATCACTCACAGCATAGTAGGCTTTTTCTAAAAGAAATCTTTTTATATTAATTTTAAAAACATTGTCATTCATTGATTTATAATGCTGTGGTAAGTGATTATAAAGCTTTATTCCCATATACAATGGAGCCTTCTCAAATCTCTTAGTCTTATGGTTGGGAATACATAACATTTCACTATGTCTGGTAGGGTAATCATGGTAACTGCCATTTGTAACTACATCATGTAAGTGTGTTCTTATGTACAATAGAGTTTTATATATATAGATACATGGAAAAGTGAACAACTTATAGTTAATGAAATATGGTCTACATGATTCCCTGGCCGAGATCATAAAAATTTTGCGTATTATTCGCTTTTGGGCAATAAAGATTCTTTGACTTTCATAAGCGTTACCGAAGAACACCACGTTGTAGCTTAGACGACTGTATACTAGGCTATAATATACACTAAGAATGGCAGAAAGTGGCAAAGAATCCCTAATTCGCGAAATAGCATAGTACGATTTATTAAGTTTCTTGCTTAATATGAGTTGACCATGCCAAATTTTGGTCGACTGTAATTCCAAGAAAATTTGTACAATCAGTCGAACTTAATATAAAATCATTTAAACATAGAGTTAGAGTTTTATTGACACCGTGATTTTGAAAGTATATACAATTAGTTTTATCCATGTTAAGTATTAAGCCATTTGACTTACACCAATCTAGATAAAACTGCAATATACTTTCCGATGAGGACACTAGCTGCTCGTAAGTATGTCCTGAGACCAACAAAGAAGTATCATCAGCAAAAATTGTTAGCATGTCAGATTTTATGCATTGAGGTAAATCGTTAATGAACAATAAAAATATTAGTGGCCCCAGGACAGATCCCTGGGGCACACCAGAATTTAGCCCATGACAGTCGGATGTTACATTTCCAACTTTTACAGACATAGACCTGTCCCTCAGGAAGCTCATCAGCCATTTCAAAAATATGCCTCTAAAGCCCAAATGAAATAGTTTACTTTCAATGAAGTCAAAATTCAAGCAGTCGAAAGCGCGTGATAGGTCAAAGAAAAAACCTGCTACATATCTACCACTATCGAGGTACTTATAAACAACCTCTAGCAAGGCAGATGCCGCTGATTGAGTCGACCTGCCTCGACGAAAGCCATGTTGATAGTCCGTCAAAATATTAAACTCTGCCAAAAAATTATACATTTTATCGTAAACAACTTTTTCATAAATTTTAGAAAAAATACTTAATATCGATATTGGGCGATAGTTAGCTAAATCCTGAGGGTCATTTCTTTTATGTATAGGGATAACTGAAGCGGTTTTTAAAACACTAGGAAATTTACCTGTAGTAATAGACAAGTTAATCATATGTGCCAAGTGTTCAGAAATGTATTCTCCAATCTTTTTTACAATGCTAACCGAAATATTATCAAATCCACTGCTTTTTTTATTTTTTAGTTCGTTAATTACATGTAGTACATCCTCTTTTGTTACTGGTGCAAAGAAAAAAGTTTTATTGATCCAACTGTTTACGGAACACTCACTCGATCGATTATTACCAAAATGATTGATTAATGATTTCTCAGCTATGTTTGCAAAGTAGTCACAGAATAAATTTGCTACCTCCCTAGGTTTACGATAAGTTACCCCGCCAAAAATTAAAGATACTTCACTAGAAGTAGATCTCCCACCGGTTTCACTATTAACTATTTTCCATACTGTTCTAGATTTATTAACAGAGTTATCAATTTGACTTCTATAAAATTCTTGTTTAGACTTGACAAGCAGGTTACTGTAATCAAGTTTAGCTTTTTTGTAAAAATCAGTGGATTCAACCGTATTCAGTGTACGACATAGCCAATGTAGTTCTTTTACATTTCGACTAGCTTGTTTAACCTCCTCAGTTATCCAGGTTTTAGACTGTACCTTATTATGTGTTTTAACATACGGGCAAGTATTATCTATTTCATACAACAATAACTTCATAAAAGATTCGAAAGAAATATTAATATCACAAGTCTCATACAACACATCAAATCTTGTCACACTCAAAGCAGCAGCCAATTTATCTAAATTTTTCTGAGATGTATTTCTAAATTGATTTTGGTTTGACATTTTACTGAAATTTAAGTCATTATTATTACCAACGTAACAAAGAAGCGAAAGCACCCTGTGATCGCTCAAATTTGCTTCATACACATTAGATGTACATTGAGTAGAGTTAAGATTTGTTAAGATGTAATCCACCTTAGTGGAACTTGTCACGCCTAGTTTATTATGGAAAACCCTTGTAGGTGCAAGAGAAGTGGTATTTAAATTAAAACTTATTAAAGCATCATTCAGTAACCGTTTTTTTAAACAGTTCTCATCTAGAAAATTGATATTTAGGTCGCCGCATACAAATAAAACAGGACTGATATTTATAGCAAAGTTTAACAATGAACAAAAGTTAGTAAAAAATATGTCAAAGTTACCATTAGGTGGTCGATATAAACTTAAAATACATATTTTAATCCCGTGATACACCAACTTAGTGCCACAGCACTCGAAATTCATTTCTGTTGAAAAACGACTCACATCTAGACTTTGCACTACAAAGCCATGCTTTGCATATAACACTGAACCACCATGCTCCCGGTTTTCGCGACAATAAAAAGCTAATTGTTTATATCCAGGTATAACCATAAAAGGAATTTTATCAGGTTCACACCAATGCTCAGCTACACTAACCACGTCTGGGTTCTCCTCTTGAAATAGAACTTCCAACTTGTTAAGTTTATTCGATAGGCATTGAACATTTATTTGTAGTAATTTAAGATTAATATCAGGTGATTTTTTAGCTAACTCTGGGGCTGGTTTGAATAACTCCTGCGGTGTTAGATTACTACTTGCGGCTTCGTCCTTCAGTAGAAATTCAGTTAAGGCAATTTTATTTCCCATACTTTGCAGGTTAGAATGCACAAGTTTCAGGGCGCAACTAGTAGCTATTTGTTTTGATTGGGTAAGGTGCTGGGTTGTTGAAAAAACTGCTTCTTGAATCTGAAACGTTGTACGCCCGCACCCTTAGGCCATATATGGGAATCGTACACTTTATCTACGTCTTTAATTGGAAACTTTAAAAGATATCTGGTTTAGTGTTCGGTTCCATTGTGTACAATCAAATTGTATGTTCGGTGCAGTTTCTCGTAAAAACAGCTTAAGATCTTCTTCATTGTTATCTGGATGGATATTAAAAACATTCAAATATCCTAGTCTGGGAATTGTTTTGATTTGTGTAGATGAAGTTGAAGCATTTGTACCTATTATGGGTTTTCGGCTTTGTTTGTTTACTTTTATAAAGTTCATTGCACTGTCTACAGCTGATTTCACTTGGGATCCCGTTATCGCAGTTACTTCTTGCTGGATATCGTTTTGTTTTTTATCTTTCTTTGGCGACTGCCGCTGAATGTTTTTTACTAATGTCGATGATTCTTTTTTTTTGAGCCTTCGCTATCTGCGACGTTGGCTGAACAAGGAAATCGCTTTTCAAACTAGAAGTTTTGGTGCTAGATGGCGCATGCTGTTTAAATTTGTCAAAATTATTTAATTGTTTTAATAACAATATTAAGTCCTCCTGCTCTTCAGTTCTTTTCTCTAAATGACCAAGAAGACTTTGAAATGTATTTAGTTTGTCCTGCAACACCTGCACTTTGTAACTCACTTTCGCACATTTTTTATTTTCGCATTGTTCCGAAGTAAGGTTATCGGCATACAAGATCAGCCATAGCGCCTAAAGTGGATTTGTTTTCCCGAAAACCCTGTTGAACCCTAGATAATAACTGTTTGGACTCCATATAGGAAATTAATTTCTCTTTAACTATCTTTTCTAGTATTTTAGACAAAACCGGTACTATCGCAATGGGTCTAAAGTTATCGACATTGTTTGAATCCCCTTTTTTGTGTAAAGGTAGTATTTTTGTTATTTTAAAAGCATCAGGCCAATGCCCTTCTGAAATACACTTATTGTATAAAATCGTAAGAGGATGTGACAAATGTGGAAGTAAAAATTTAATTATTTTACTGTTGGTATTGTAGAAATCTAAACTGGGCTTGTCTTTCAACATATTGATAGCACTTACCACGTCCGTGTATAGTAGACATGAAAAATGAAGAAGAAGGCTTAGCTACCTTATTCAAGTAAAACATTGAATCCTTGTTAGAGGGATTGATTGTACTTAATATAGTATTAGATATATTGGAAAAGAACTGATTAAATTCATCAGATGAAATGGACGATTTTACAGGAGTACTCTTATCACCACGCTCAGTATTTATGATTTTCCAGCAAATTTTAGGTTTATTGTTCGAACTTGAAATAAAGTCAGAGTAAGCCTTTCTCTTCTCATATTTCAACATTTTCTTATAATTTTTACGCGCATCTTTATACGTTAACCAATCCTGCTCCTTTTTAGAGCCCAAAGCAGATTTTTTTAGCAGTAATACATTTTTGCGCATGATACGCAAATCCTTATTGAACCACTGGACACCGTGTTTATTATTCCTTTTAACATTACGTAACGGAAAACAAGTCTTTATATTGTCATTTAAAGTCTTTATAATACATAAGGCAACGCCATTGCTATCCTGATGCTCAAGATTCATATCTGACCAAGATAACTGTGAGAATCTATCAAATAACGTGATTAACCCTTTGTCAGTAATACATCTTTGATTACTTGTGGAGTAAGATGAAATGCCGTGTCGATGGCACTGAATAGTTACAAATTGGGCATGGTGATCTGAAATGTCAGGATCAAAATTTATAACTTATAAAGCCTTTGAATCAAAATTAGATATAACATTGTCTAAACAAGAAGAAGAAGTCGAAGTAACTCTAGTGGGTGCATTGTGATACAAACCATAAGAATTTATAATATACAATAGTTGTTTTGCAAAATCGGTATCTTGATTCAAATCTACATTTATGTCACCAACTATAATGATATACTTGTATTTAGTGTAGACAAAGTTAATCAAATTCAGAAAGTTATTTTTAAAAATAGAGAGGTCACCGTTACTGGACGATCTATATAAAGCTATTAAAATAGTACAAGAATTTACAACTTCACAGCCACAGAACTCAGCATGTACAGGTACAGAATATTTATCCAAGTTGATCGCTTTAAAACTAAAATTAGATTTCCCATATATAGCAACGCCTCCGCGTGATGAATTACGACAATAATAAGTTACAAGAATATAGTCACTTAATTTTACAGAACTTATACAAGATCTGTCCAACCAGTGCTCAGAAATACAAATAAAACTGGCTTGAGTATCAGAGGCAAGAAGTCGTAATTTAGTAATGCTTGCTGTTCCGATCCTTCTCTACTCCTTTGGAGTAGTGAAATGGACACAAGAAGAGCTGAGGCAACTCGATGTAGGGACCCGTAAAATTATGCATCTCCATCGGAGTTTGCATCCAAGATCGTCCGTTCCGCGGCTATACTTCCCAAGAAATCGGGGAGGCCGTGGACTCTTGAGTTTGGAGTGTCTCCAGGGCAGAGTGGTTTTGGAGGAGGCCTGCAAAGTCATCAGGAGCTCGGATCCCCTTCTCTGCATGGTCCAAGACCATAAAGCAGGGATAGGAGCGTTTGTGTATAAGGCAGCGAGAAGAGCAGCCGAAGAACTTGGTCTCGTGTTCGATACTGAGCGGGAAAATCCAGACTCTGTCACCTGATGTAGTCCTCCTCGACCACCAGCTTAGGACGATGTTTGTGATTGAGTTCTCGGCTCCTGCAGAGAACAACATTGTCCTAAAAGAGGAGGAGAAACGGAGGAAATATCGAGATCTTCTCTCCGAGCTCCGCAGGCTGTATCCAGACCACTCTGTTAAGGTTGTGGTGCTAATTATAGGCGTCCTGGGTGGAATGAGACATACGCTGCTTTCTGAATTAAAGATCATACCGGCTTGCCGAAATTCGGCAGAGATCTTAGCCGGCAGAACGCAGAAGGCAATCGTCCTTGGTTCGCTACGTCTGCTCAGAACACACGATTTACGGGCGCAATGATTACTGACTCCACGGAGTGGAGAGTGGTCATTGCTTGACTCTTCAGACCATCTCCGAATGTGTCGGAGCCTCGGAAGGTGTTTACTGGAAAAAAAAATAATAATAATAATAACAAAAATAATAATAATAATAATCATAGATAGATAGATAGATAGATAGATAGATAGTGTTTATTGACTTCACATACATGGTATATCTTTGTCACAATATAGATATTGAAATAAATATAAGATTAAGTAGTAAAATATAAAAACAATCAATATTATAAAACAATGCACATACGATATCAGAATTTAAATAGCAAACAAAATATAGAGTAAATACATACATGCAATCACAGTATGTTAAGCAAGTGAACACGAGATGCACATAATGAATATTCAAATAGAAGGAGTATATTCACTATATTCAGTCACACTGTAAAAGCAGTGATCCATAAGAAATTGTTTAGCTAGTTTCTGGAAAGTGTTACTGTTCAATGATTTGATGTTAACTTGATTATGAACATTCATAAATTTGTTATACAAATTAAAATCTAGTTTATTTGTTTGTGTCACCCTTAATCTTGAATAAGACGGCATGAGATTCCCCCCATGCCTAGTATTATAGTTGTGATTACTTGAATTAGTCCTAATGTTAGATACCTCTTTATGTAAAAGCAGCAATGTTTGTAAAATATAGACACTAGGCATAGGTAAAATCCCGTGCTTTTTAAATATAGGTCTGCAGGGAGCTCCGTAAGCAGCAGCTTCGATAATTCTAACAGCCGCCTCTTGCATACGAAACACCCTGTATGAATTTGCTGAATTATCCCATAATACTATGGCGTATGATATAATACTATGGATCAATGTGAAATACACCATCCTCATTGTAGCATCATTTAAATCTCAATATGCGGCGTCCAGTGCAGACCAGAGTCCAAAGTCACCCCGAGGAAACGTACTGGTTCAGACTTAGCAGCCCTCCGATCGGTATTAAATATTATATTTTTAGTCTTTGACTCATTGAGCTTTAACTTATTGCTATCAAACCAATTTTGCATCACTGAGAACCTCTGCATTAACATACCCATCCCCTCTGATGAGGATGGTTGCATCGTCGGCAAATAGAACACAGCTTAAACCATTCAGTGCAGTAGGCAAATCATTAATATATAGCAGAAATAATAGTGGGCCCAAGACCGATCTCTGAGGAACCCCATATGATATTGGTAGATGCTCTGATGAGTTATTATTAATACTAACATACTGGATTCTGTTTGTTAAGTAGGATTTAAAAAGAGTCAGTGCATTACCTCGAATTCCATAGTGTTCCATTTTAACCAGCAACACCACAGGGTCTACAGAATCGAATGCTTTTGTCAAGTCACACATAGTTGCAGAAGTTATCAGTCCTTCATCCATGCCTTCTACAATGTAGTCGACAACCGCCATTAAAGCCTTGATCGTAGAAAAATTCTTGCGAAAACCATATTGACTCGGTGAAAAGACAGAGCCATTTTCTAAGTAAGATAACAATTTGTCTTTAACAATGATTTCAAATATTTTAGATATTATTGGAACAATTGTAATTGGCCTATAGTTGTTCAAATCATCCATATTACCCTTCTTCAGTATTGGGAGAACTTTTGATATTTTCAAATTATCAGGCCAAATACCTTCCTCAATACATTTGTTATATAGTAGGGTCAAGGGTTCAGCAAGAACATCACAGGAGGCCTTCATGACATGACTATTGAAGTCGTAGAAATCTAGACTAGCTGAATCTTTTAACCTTAATATAGACTGTCTGACATCCGAGACAATGATGGGTGTTATATAGAATGATGTGACAGAACGTTGAATATTATTCATGTATAATTGCGGATGAGTATTGGAGGCCTCAATATTACAAGTAGTGGTCTCATAGACCGTAGAAAAAGAAATCATTAAAGTTCTGAGGAGAGAAAGAAGTTACGAAAGAGTTGTTCTTATTGGGTAACTCTTGTTTAATAATATTCCATACAGTTTTGCTTCGATTGTCAGAAGAAGTAATGCATTCATCATAATATTTGTACTTTTCCTCTTTCAGTGCACGTCTGTAGTTCCTCTTTTGCTCATTATATAAAGTCCAATTATACGCTGATTTTGTAACCTTACACTGACGCTTTATTTCTCGTAGCTGAGATCTCATTGCACGAAGTCTGTCGTTAAACCAATTTATAATAGATTTCTTTTGAGTTACATTTTTGACAGGAAAACACTCATCACGTGCATTACATAAACAATCAAACAAAACTCTAGACATCTGGTCGGCCCCTAGATCAGCCGCATGAAAATCAATCCATTGAGTATTAGCCATACTATTTACAAATTTCTCTACATTAGTCATATTAAAAATTCTTTTACTAACACTCCCCTGAGATGGCATCTCACAAGGAATATTTAATTTAATGTACACAGCAAAGTGATCGGAGACTAGGGGGTCACAAACTCCTGTGACAAATTCCATCGGATTCAAATTACAGATAACATTATCCAAACACGAACTAGAACTAACAGTAACTCTAGTGGGTTCAGTTATACAATATTGCAGTCCATACATGGTGAAAATATTAAGAATATCCCTAACATGCTCTGTGTCACATTGCATGTCCAAATTTATATCACCTATTAAAATAATGTACTTATAGGCTTTGAATAAATAATCAAACAAATGTTTTAATTTTTCTTTAAAAATACCAAGATTACCGTGAGTAGAAGATCTATAAACAGAAATTATTACGCATTTCCCTAATTTAATTCTTATTTCTACGCCACAAAATTCGGCATGTTGTGAAATACAAAATTTACTAACATCAACAGATTTAAGTTGAAATTTGTTATTAGCAAATATGGCTACTCCTCCATGGGCAATATATGACCTACAATAGGCAGAAATAAGACTATAGTTATTCAACTTAATTAATCCTAAATTATCATGATTAAGCCAATGCTCAGAGACACAGAAAATATCAAATTTATTCTCTGAAAGAAAAATGTTTAATTGATTTACCTTATTAGTAACACTTTGCACATTAATATGCACCACAGAGCACGCTAACAAGGGAAAGCTCGGACAACATTTACTATCACTGCTACTATTAGCCCTACTCCTTGGGAGATCCTCGGGACCGAAAAAATCTATTCACTATAACCTCACTAGGCCATATATCAGCTACAAGAATCTTCTCTGCATCCTCACTGGGTACACTGATTTTATAAGACGAATACCTATTAGGGTTCCGCGATGTTAATATAGTTACAGACACATTCGGTACAAAGGTTTTCAAGTAGCTACTAAGTTCCTCCGTGTCGACGTTGGCATCCAAATTCGTAACATGGTAATCTTTGTATTTAACAGAGGATGCGGCTTGGAATGGACATTTGCTTCGATCATCTCCAGTACCCACAAGAACACAGCGATTGTTTCTAACTCTTTTGGGCTGATTTAATAATCTATTCGGCTCGGTATCTTCCACAAGATTTATTACCTCACTGCAAAGTCTACGCGTTTCAATATTCTGTATTGCATTTGACACTTCTTGTACCGTTATTGTGGTTGGAGCTTTCGCAGGAGCAGAAACCGGCCCGGGAGTGTAGCGATCAGTTGCAGTCTCAGAACCTGCAGCAAATTTCACAACAGATTTGGAATCAGATGGTCTTGTTTGTAGCACCGATTAAGACGTGTTCGTAGTAGGGAATTTGACAAACAGTTTTAACATTTCGTCCTGGTCGGAAAGAGCAGTTATAGCGGCGTTCTGATTCATGATTACTAGATCCTTCTGCTTAATAATTTCCTCCAAATATTTTATTTTAACATTCAATACATCTTCTGAAGCCCCGTTAACAACATTACTAATATCTACATCGGTGTCATCAGTTTCTCCTTCAGGAGCCAATTCAGATGTCTTTTTAGAATCTAAGCAACAGTTAACCGTCCCAGAGTCCAACAACACTGCATTCTTCAGCAGCTTTACACAAGCTTTATGCGTTAACCTCCCGCATTTTATACATTTGAGGCCAACTCTTATTGTTTGCTTGCAACTTACACATAAGTTACCAACTTCTTTATTTGAAAAATTCTGATCACACATTATTTTGTCTAGAGCTGACAACCTTTGGTGGAGATGTTATATGCCAGCACTTGACGCCGATAACTGAGACGAGCTTTCTAAGCAGGTACCTGCGACTTTTGCTTGCTTGTTTATTTGAGATCTTTTACGCACTGCCCGAATTTAAAAATACTTTTATTACAGGTAAAGTAAGAACAAGAAACAATACAAATGTAAATTAGCGAATTATGTCGGGTTGTGCACTTTGATTTCAAAATTCGTCACTTTACGCGGAAAGGTAACAGTTTATTTCACTTCGGAAGCGGAAGCGACGGAAAAGACGTCTTCACTGGACGACCGACACAACACACCAATAATAATAATAATAATAATAATAATAATAATAATAAAGATGATGATGATGATGATGATGATGATGATGATGATGATGATGATGATGATGATGATGATGATGATGATGATGATGATGATGATGATGATGATGATGATGATGATGATGATGATGATGATGATGATGATGATGATGATGATGATGATGATGATGATGATGATGATGATGATGATGATGATGATGATGATGATGATGATGATGATGATGATGATGATGATGATGATGATGATGATGATGATGATGATGATGATGATGATGATGATGATGATGATGATGATGATGATGATGATGATGATGATGATGATGATGATGATGATGATGATGATGATGATGATGATGATGATGATGATGATGATGATGATGATGATGATGATGATGATGATGATGATGATGATGATGATGATGATGATGATGATGATGATGATGATGATGATGATGATGATGATGATGATGATGATGATGATGATGATGATGATGATGATGATGATGATGATGATGATGATGATGATGATGATGATGATGATGATGATGATGATGATGATGATGATGATGATGATGATGATGATGATGATGATGATGATGATGATGATGATGATGATGATGATGATGATGATGATGATGATGATGATGATGATGATGATGATGATGATGATGATGATGATGATGATGATGATGATGATGATGATGATGATGATGATGATGATGATGATGATGATGATGATGATGATGATGATGATGATGATGATGATGATGATGATGATGATGATGATGATGATGATGATGATGATGATGATGATGATGATGATGATGATGATGATGATGATGATGATGATGATGATGATGATGATGATGATGATGATGATGATGATGATGATGATGATGATGATGATGATGATGATGATGATGATGATGATGATGATGATGATGATGATGATGATGATGATGATGATGATGATGATGATGATGATGATGATGATGATGATGATGATGATGATGATGATGATGATGATGATGATGATGATGATAATGATGATTGCTTAAAATATGTTTAAAATCTAGTTAAAAAAAATAATATTAAAATCTGTTACTGGGACCTGTTAGTAAAATCGGAATATTGACTTACACTGAAGAAGCAATGTTCTAGTAAACAAAATTTTAAAAACCTATAAAAAGTATTGAAGTTCATTTCTAAAACGTTAGTGCTACAAAAGTTATTGATTAGATTATTATACAGTGCAACATTTAGTTTATTATTTTGTGTCATACAAATCCTAGAATATTGAAATACCAAATTATTAGCATGCCTGGTGCTATAGAAGTGCATATCAAAATGTTTTTGATATTTATGTATCTCACGATGTATTTGCAACAAAGTTTCAAATATGAATATGCACGGAAGCGGCATAATCTTATATTTCTTAAAGAGTTGTTGACAAGGAGTGCCATATGCTGCACCATCAATAATGCGTAAAGCAGCTTTTTGTAAAATAAATAATTTATGGGCTGTAACTGAATTACCCCATAAAACAACTCCATAAGATAGATGGCTATGCACCAGCGCAAAATACACCATGCGAAGAGCTGAACATGAAAGCGATTTCTTTAATTGACGCATACAAAATAATTGTGAAGACAATTTCGAACTGAGATAGTCAATATGAGAAGCCCAATTTAAAGTACTATCCAGCATGAATCCCAACAATTTGCAATTTGTTATGGGTGCCCATTTATCTGATGTAACGAACATATTTTGTGTTTTAAGATCATTTACTTTTAATTTATTAGAAGAAAACCAACGCTTTACTTGTATTAGACCATCCCTATTCGAAGCATCCTCATACTTAGTTAAAAGGGTGGTATCATCAGCAAACATTATACATAAAATGTTAGTAAGTGCAAACAGCAAATCGTTAATGTCAATGAGAAATAAAACAGGTCCCAGAACAGATCCCTGAGGGACACCATTTTCAATAGGTAACAGTCCTGACTCGTGACCATTGAGCGCAACACATTGCTGTCTATTTGTTAAGTAGGAGGAAAACAGCTTAAGCAAATTATCTCTTACTCCATAATATTCCAATTTCAATAACAAAATATCAGCCGTATCACAATCGAAGGCCTTGGTGAAGTCACACATTGTAGCCAACGTACCTACGCCAACATCAAGTCCCTCAACCATGTTTTCAATTATTCTCAACATTGCTGTAACAGTGGATTTATTTTTTCTGAAACCAAATTGGGTTTCTGAGAATATATGCTTATCCTCAAAGTATTTAATTAACCGTTCTTTAATAATGATTTCAAAAATTTTACCAATAATTGGAACAGTTGCTATTGGTCTAAAATTGTCAGGGCAATCAACATCCCCTTTCTTATGCAAAGGCCAAATTTTTGTTATCTTGAGCGAATCAGGCCAATTACCTTCTTGAACACATTTATTGTATAATAATGTCAGTGGACCAATCAAAGAGTCAGCAGTGGCCTTAATCATAAAACTATTTAATAAAAAGAAATCAAGACTATTTGAATTTCGCAACTGATTAATAGCAAGTCTTACGTCAGGTTCAACAATCGGCTGCATAAAAAAAGAGAACGGAGGCTTAGGAGCTTTGGAAAGAAAGTAAGATGGGCTTACATTTTGAATATCAATTTCATTTAAAATCTTACTGGAAACAGAAATAAAATAAAAGTTAAATTCCTCAGATGATATCGGATATTCAACATTAGAACTCTTTTTCAGGTTACATTCATTACTAACTATTTTCCAAATTACTTTACTCCTATTATCAGCACTACAGATTTCATACGTATAAGCTTTTCTTTTTTCTTCTTTTAATGCATGCTTGTATTTTCTTCTGTTTTCACAATATACTTTCCAGTCTTCGTCGCTATTCGTAGTCCTAAAAACATTCTTACTATCATGTAGCCGTGTTCTCATCTCACGCAGCCGATCATTAAACCACTTTACACCATTTATTTTACTAGGAACAGATTTTATTGGGAAACATAAATCAGCAGTAGACTGCAGAACCCCCAAAATAAACATAGCAAGATCATTACAATTTAGATTTCACAAATGATTATAATCCCAATGCATTTCATTAATTTTATGGGCAAAATTACAAATCCTATGCTTAGATACTATTCGATTTTTTCTGGAACCTTTACGGTCCACTGCTGATTCAAGTTGAATATGTATGTAAACTCCGATATGATCAGATAAATGGAAATCACACGTTCCTGACATTAACAAATTTGAATCTAAGTTAGTCATAATATTATCAAGACAAGAACTGGTTTCAGCAGTAATTCTAGTTGGCTCACTAATATGATGAACAATACCAAATATAGAAAATATATTACGAATATCCCTTGCATACACCGAATTGGCATCAAGGTCCAAATTTATATCCCCTACTATAATTATATATTTATACTTGCTTTATATAAGGACACAATAACTAAATTTCTATTAACAATTTCAGCTGCGCAAAACTCAGCATGTATTGGTAAACAATAATTTTTAATATCAATTGACTTGAGTTTAATTTTAGTATTTGCATATATTGCAACTCCTCCATGAATATAGTCTTTACGACAATATGACGAAGTCAATGTATAACCATCAATATTAATTCTTGAAAGATTTTCAGTAGACAACCAATGTTCAGAAAAGCAAACAATGTCATAGGGATTATCATGCAAAAAAATATGAAGCTCGTCAATCTTATTTGTTAGACTTTGGACATTAATACCAAATACAGAGCAAGCAAAAGACAAATTGTTAGTGCGCAGATCCTGTTTCTTGATGTGCCTCAGACTTATTGGATGGGTTACTACGAGGCGATCGAAAAAACTGATCAAGCACCACTCCAATAGGCCAGATTTCAGGCCTAGTGATTTTATGAGCATCCACGGTAGGAACGGACACTTTAAAAAAAGCATACCTTAATGGCTGCCTTGACACTAATTTTTCAACTTGGACTTCCGAAACAAATTGACTCAAATGTTCCAATAACGCCACTTCACTAGTAGATGGATCCCAGTTTGTGGTATGGAAATGTCTAATAGTTATGGCTGACTTCAGTGACGTGTTTGATGATAAATCATTTGATTTCCCGATTAAAATATTTCTCGATCTTCTTTTTGACATAAGTCCCTTATTCCGATCTGCGCTGTGAGAAGGGATAACTGGATCATCATGATTCAAATGGATAACATCCTGACAAACTCTAGAGGCTTCTGCCACATGAATGGCATGAGAAACAGCGGCTGGTGTAACAGTATAAGTTGAAGATGTGATTTGCGTTATCGCTTTATTTTTTGAATCAGTATGGTTAACTGCAGCCCTACTAGCGTAACTTTGCGTTGGCAATTCCACGGGAGTAGTATGTTGAACGCATTCTCCACTAATTTGCAACTGATGCTTGAGGTAAGACACCTGTTCTAGCAGTGAATTAATAGCAATCGTTTGATTTGCGATTGTTAGATCTTTCTGTAGGATCAATTCCTCAAGATATTTAACTTTAATCTCCTCAACGCGATCTGTGGCTATAGGGGACTCATTTACAGATGCTGGAGTTTGAGTAATAGATGGAATATTAATTTTTTGGTTATCACAATTTTCGGCGCAGCAATTAACAGTAGAGTCACTCAAGAATTTGACATTTTTCAAAGCATTTAAACAGCTTTTGTGCGAAGAGATTCCACACACAACACACTTTAAGCCACTCTGAACCTGATTCCTGCATCTCTTACATCTATTATTCGACGATGAACTTGAATTGCTCTTAGACATTGCCAGAATTTAATTTAATAAATGTAAATCAAAACTCAGTCCAGTTTACAATCGCCCGTCTCGGTTTGGACAAAAACACTAAATACGGCAAATTCCTTGCGATATCAACTGATTGTAATCACACGTGAAGTTCCTAAATTGATGATTTCATTCAAAATAACACAAATATGTACACATAACAAAACACTGATACAGTCACAAACTATTTTCAAGCGTTAAATAACCACACTTTGAACTAACTTTTGAAGAGCTCGATAAAAGACAACTATACGAATAAAAGTCAACTCGTATAATGATTAATAATATTAATATTAATAATAATAATAATAATAATAATAAAGGAGTCTTAGTTAGATTAATCTCAAAATTTATCCAGCGATGATCTGACATAGAAGCAGTGTCTGCAACATGCCAGTTCCGGATTACCTTAGATATACACGCCGTAGTTAAAGTGACGTCTATTAATGTCTGACTTCTAGAGTTAACAAATGTCGGTACGCAGCCTTTATTGCTT
This sequence comes from Monochamus saltuarius, assembly GCA_025584915.1. NCBI lineage: Eukaryota > Metazoa > Arthropoda > Insecta > Coleoptera > Cerambycidae > Monochamus > Monochamus saltuarius. Next base: position 42,159,096 of record CM046725.1, read on the forward strand.
ATATAAAGGTTGCTTGCGTTAATATAATCATATAAAGACTTACCTCTTGTGTTGTTGTCTTCACTGCCCCAGGCTACATGGTGTGAATTAGTGTCACAGGCCATGATGAGTTCCCATTTCTGGGAGCGCCAGTGTGCCACCAGTTCCTCCATTTTCCTTGTTGTTGGTGGGGTGGCTGAATTCTCTGGGAGGTAAACTGATGCCATGACAACCACAGTCTGTTTACCCTTGACTACACAGTCTACTTTCACGGCAGTCAGATCAGATGTTGAAAGGTGTTGTAGTGGTTGGGTTTTGATGTTGCGAGGGGTGTATATCGCCGTCCTCGGCCTGTCTGTGGGTGCTGAAAATACGTCCAGTTAGTTTGGTTAGACCCGAAACCCTAGATTTGACTATCCAGGGTTCCTGTATTAGTGCCAGTGTATCCCGCTCCACATCAAGACGGCGGCATAACGCAGCCGTGGCCGCTCGACTGTGTTGCAGGTTACACTGTACAACACTTACCTTAGTATCACCAACCATCTTGACCATCTTATGGTGGCTGTTGCTTATCCTCTCGGACCTCCTAGGAGGAGGGGAGGGTTTCCTCTGCTTCCTGAGCCAGGGATGGTGGAGTTGAGGAGGCAGCTGCATTCGCATGCAATTCCGCCTCTCCAGCCTCAATCTCCATCTGCTCCTGCTCCAGTGGTCCAGGGGCAGTTGATACCGGCCCAGGTTTCGTTTTTTACCTTGAGAACAAGGGATTGGAAGATGTAGAACACCTACATCGCCCTTGTCTCAAGGGTTCTTAAATCCTCGTCTCCTATGCCGAAGACGAGTAGATAGCCACGCGGGGCGGCCTTGACCTCGTGGTGGAACAGGCACCACCTGTTCACACTCACCGTGGGGTTTTGACGTGCCAGGCGACGAATTACCACTTCCTTCTCCTCGAGGTCGCTTTCGGCTTCCACGAGCATCCAGAGTGTGGCTTTCGTCAGCCTTGGCAGCTGGTCAGAGCGCACCACGGTAAGGGCACTGCCCTTCCAGGATCGCAGCCTTGCCACTGCGTCCGCTAGCCATGACCGCGTGAAATCATCCTCGCAGACAACCCTGATGATCTCACCAGAGTATGTCCACGAGTGAAACGCAGGCACTTTGACAGTGGCGTCAGGAGTTGGTGGAAGACTCCTTTCCAACTCCTCCCTCACTGCTTTTTTTACAAGGCTCTCCTTGTTCATGGGAATTTTCCCATAAGGATTGTCCTTGTCAATGATGGCAACCCTAAGATGTCCTAGGGCCGCTTCTCTGTAGGTAGTGGCGGAGGGGGCCTGTTTAGCCCTCTTATATTTCATCGGAGTAGTATCCGATGAAGTCCCCGACCTGATCCTCTTTTTGGAAGGTGGCGCTCCATGTGGGTGTCCTCCCTTCTTGGACTGTGGTTGCGCCTGAGAAGGTGGCACACCTTGCGGGTGCTCAGCCTTCTTTGTTGGCGGCCCACTTTTTCCTGGGTGGCATTTGTCCCGTGCGGACAGTGGCAAACCCTTGGGTTTGCCAGTCGTCCACGTAGGATTACGCCCACCAGACATTGTGGGCTGCGCCAGAGGAGTAGATGCGCGTTTGGAGGAGGGAGCTGCAGTCGCTGCTCGAGCCTCCTCTTGTCGCGCTTTCTTCCTCCTCTTGGCCTCAGCACCACTTTTGCCCCTATTGGGCTTATTACTGGCCCCCGGTTGAGGGTCAGTTTGGGACGACGGTCCCGGCTGTGGTGAGCATTGTTGCTCTGCCACAGATTGCGGCGAGCGTTGCCGCTCTGCCGCTGGTGTTTGCAGCGAGCGTTGCCGCTCTGCCGCAGAAGGTTTGGCAATTGAATTATCCATGCAGGATTATTTTTTTGTTCATCTACCTGGCTCCCCACCCTCCACGGAGCCTCAATTTGGGATGTTGCATAGCAATCACCAGGGCTACCAGGTAGATATAGCTCCCGGAAACAGGAGAACGACGTGAGAGGGTTGTGCATCCCTGAACGCCGGAGCCAACCGACGCCCAGTTCTGCAGCCCCCTACGCGCCCCCCTGTCCCAAGAGCTCACCCTACTGTCTCTCTGACGGGACAGCAGAGCCGATTGACTGGGAGTGGGTTAGTTCCCGGCCGCCCGTCTAGCCGAATTCCAGACCAAAGTGGCGTGTTGCAGCGGCCTGCTCAGCCACCAGGCACCCTTCCTCCGACGACACGGGTCGCCACGCACGGCACAAACACGTGGGAGCTGGATAATAATAATAATAATAGTAATAGTAATAGTAATAGTAATAGTAATAGTAATAGTAATAGTAATAGTAATAGTAATAGTAATAGTAATAGTAATAGTAATAGTAATAGTAATAGTAATAGTAATAGTAATAGTAATAGTAATAGTAATAGTAATAGTAATAGTAATAGTAATAGTAATAGTAATAGTAATAGTAATGATAATGATAATAATAATAATAACGGAGTGGAGAGTGGTCATTGCTTGATTCTTCAGAACATCTCCGAATGTGTCGGAGCCTTGGAAGGTGTTTACTGAAAAAAATAATAATAATAATAATAATACTGTTTACTGTTTATTTAACGACCACATTACATACATTTACAGTACATTTGAAGTCACTATATACAAATAAAATTATTGAATAAAAATTACATGTTAGGATTTGACCACTTAAAATATTCTTCTACATTATAAAAACAAGTTTCTAAAAGGAAATTTTTCGTTACTTTGTGAAATTTGTAATTGCTAAAATTGATAACATTTGCACTTTTACAACAGTGAATAAAATGATTATATATTCTAATATCAATTTTATTTAACTTAGTTGTGCGAAGCCTAGCGGACGGTTGAATTAAATTATCTGCATGTCAGGCGCTATAGGAATGTATATCAGAATGCCTTTGAAATTTGTTAAAGATCCTATGCACCTGTAGTAAAGTTTCAAATATAAATATAGAAGGCAAAGGCATGATTCTAAGTTTTTTAAAAAGTGGCAACCAGTGGGTACCAAAGAGGGCACCATCAATGCTACGAACTGCTGCTTTTTGTAGGATAAATACCCTATTGGCAGCGTTTGAATTTCCCCACAATGTAACCCCATATATTAAATGACTATGAAAAATTGCATAATATACGATGCGTAAGGTGTCGCATGAAAGTGAATATCTTAGCTGCCTCAAGCAAAATATTTGCGATGGCAACCTAGAGCAAAGGTGGTCTATATGACTTGACCAGTTCAATCTGGAGTCCAGAATTACACCAAGAAGTTTGGACTCAGACTTCTGCAACCACTTATCAGTTGAGAATAATATATTCTGATATATTATCTGGTCTAATCACAGGATTTTTGGCTTTCCTTTCCTGATTTACTATGCTCCATATTGTTTTTGCTTTATTAACAGAATTACAAATCTCACTAGTATAAGTGTTACGCTTTTCATATTTTATTGCTCTTTTACACGCGTTTTTGATTTCACAATATATTCTTCAATTTTCGACAGTATTATTTTCGTCGTAATTTGCCTTAGATTGATGCAATTCGCGTCGCATCTGACGGAGTCTATCATTGAACCACCTAATTCCACTGAACCTATTCGATACAAATTTTAAAGGAAATAACGTTTCCGCAATACTACGCAATTTATCCAAGATAACTTCAGCAAGATAAGAGCAATTAAGATTGAAAACGTTATTATCCCATTCCATTTCATTTACTCTACTCGCAAATGAACAGATCTTATTTCTAGAAATAAATTTAATTCTGGTGGAGCCTTTGCAAAGATTAGCAGATTCTGTATGAATACGAACAAAAATACCAAGATGGTCGGCCAAATAAAGATTACATGTACCAAAAATTAATCTGTTCATTTCAAAATTCGTCAAAATATTATCCAGACAGGAACTGCTATTCCCTGTCACTCTAGTAGGTTATTTAATTAGATGCATAATTACAACATAAAAAAAATATTACATATATTTCTACTATGAACAGTATTGGCATTAAGGTCCAGTAGAGGGACTCCCGAAATCTCGATTCGATGATTGATCGAAATGATATCGATATATTGGTACTCTTGAAAATTTTACTATCGAAATAATGTCGAAAATCCGTCCATTCGAATCGAAATGATATCGACGGGTCTTGGTCGGCCGAAATGATTTACTGTCTTTTTCTATCACATATACTGAATACTGTTATTTCTTTTTAATATTACGAATATGAATGTGTTGTGTTGTTTATTTATTTTACTTCAAACCAAATACCGCATCTAACCTAGAATGCTGAGATGAGGGTGTGAACTATTTGTTTATATATTTAAAGTTGTTTTGGAAGAGGAATATAAATATGATATATCATGCACATAATAAATAAGGACTAGAAAATTATTACAAGTAGGTATACATTTATTTTATCTTTTCTTGAAGTGGGTGATTATGCATGGTCTTTTCATGAATGTCTTTTGTACATAATTTATTAGAAGAAACTACGATTTAGGAAAATCTAACTTTTTATTTTTGTTAATTTGTTCAAATAACCATTTAATGAAGTAACAACTCACTATTATCATTATTATTTTTTAATATGTGTAAAATTTCAGACTTCTGAAGCTTTCATTATCAAAGAGGCCCATGGGGTTTAGTGTTGGAAGAATTTCAGTCAGAAACTATGAATGAACAGCGAGGTGTTAGATTTTAGAGACTTCCCATTTTAAACAACATTAAGAAGTACCTAAGACTTAGATAAATGTCATTTACTTTTAATGTATTTTTTTTATTTATTTTAAACTAATATGTGTGTGTTTTTATAACAGTAGGTACCTAACAATAATATATATGTTCATAAATTTATTTAAGTTTTTTTTTTGCAGAAATTAATTATATTAATGTATAGAGCTTATTTTTGTATTTAACTTTTTTCTACTTTTTTTTGTTTATCATTTTTGAATCGGCACAACGCCACTTGCGGGCGAGAGAGTCGTCGGATAGACGCGAAAGCGTGTGTGCACAGACAAGCAACAAAAGTGAGAGAAGAATTCTTACGCGAGGGGTGCAACCTAAACACTTGGTAAGTGCCGATTCAGTTTTCAATCTACAGTCCATTTTTTATGCATTTTTTCTGTATCAGCGCATAACGCTTGTAATATGTTATTGACATATTAATTTGGTTCCTTCTTAACCGGATCATATATATGTATATAAATATATTTTATGATACAAAAGTAAGCTCACTATTACATGATCATTAGTAGCTTCATTAAAGTTTTTATAATAGATACAAATATATTACTATGTTCTACATACTACATTCTTTTAACAAATATCTAAAAAGTTTCAAGGTTCTTGTATACTTTCGGTACATCTGATAAGGTAAATCGTTTTTTCTGTCTTTCAACGAAAATACCATTCTTTTTGTGAGAACAGCTGATTTCAACATAAAAATTTACTGTCAACTTTGCACACGCATAATCTCGTATCTTCGCTTTAACGCTATTTAATTTTTACATTTTGAAATGTCGCAAAACGCAAACAAAATTTGTAACAAACCTATTTTATTTTATTTGGCTCACACTGTACTTTTATTGTTTGGCGCACGCGGTACCTGAAATTGCTTAGCGTATCGCAATTTTTGCACACGACACTACCCGCCGTTCTGTATAAAAGCCGGCAAAATTGCCTTTACCAGCAGTGCTTAGCTGGCTCTTTCCGCGGCACTCAACCTTCCTCTACCCCAGGGTGTTTAGCAGGTAACTTCCGCGGCACCCTACCTTCCTCTGGGTATCCTGAGCGTTTAGCAGGCAATCTCCGCGGCGCTCCAGGTCTTGCCCGTATTCCGTATTCCGTCGACTCCGAGCGTTTAGCAGGCCCTCTCCGCGGCGCTCGAGGTCTTGCCCGTATTCCGTATTCCGTCGACTCCGAGCGTTTAGCAGGCCCTCTCCGCGGCGCTCGAGGTCTTGCCCGTATTCCGTATTCCGTCGACTCCGAGCGTTTAGCAGGCCCTCTCCGCGGCGCTCGAGGTCTAACCCGTATTCCGTCGACTCCGAGTATTTAGCTGGCTCTTTCCGCGGTACTCGACGTCGTCTCCGTGGTCTTCGACACTGGGTGTTTAGCAGGCTCTTTCCGCAACACTCAGCGTCTGCACCGTACATTCCCTACCGCCCTCTTCACTAATTTATTATATTATTATTGCAGGACCTATTTTATTTATGTTGGGGAATTATTATTAGCATTATTTGTTTACAGGGTGACATTTTATTTTTATGAAATAAATATTTTATTTTGAATACCGAGTATTGTAATATTCCTGAACCTTGGACAGAACTTCTCCACCGAGTGAACCCGGACTGATTAAAGTGGTTGTACTAGTTCGGCATCTGCGACCGAACCTTGAAAGTACGTCACATAATTTTGGCGCCCGAGCAGGGACCGGAAGAGCAGGGACCGGAAGAGCAGGGAAGAAAAAAAAAAGGACAAGACTGGAACCGAGACCGTAGGACCCAAAACTGAGAGAAGAGGGATAAAAGAGAAAGGACCGTAGTATCCTCGTTTTAACCCACCAGAAAGATTACTGTGGACATCTAGACCGCAAATCCGCCATCTTCTCGAAAAAACCGAATTTAACCGAACATTTCCGAAGACACCCGAAGTCAAGTGGGGTATCGTTTTCAACATAATTCGACCCGAGGAAGCGTTTCCGACTATTGCCGTCCTGATCCGACTGTTACCGACCGAGATTTTGAGTCAAAAACCTTTGCCGAAAATAATTCTCGAAATCTGAAGTGAGGACTAGAAAGTAGAGGAACTTTGGAATCCGTCCTGCAAATTTTACTTCAAAATGCCTTCCGACTCTGAAGAAGCCGCCGCTGGCCTTGAAGTCATTGATCCTAGGGTCGGATGGGTGTACAAATAAAGAAGCATTGACCGCCGAGCTTGACCGTTTCAAGTTAGGAACCGGTGGCACAGTAGACGAGATGCGACGACGTCTAGTTAGGTTCCTACGTCAGGGAGTACCAGCAGAGCGACCTGCAGCTTCCGTACCAACCAGATCGGTTCCCGAAACACCAAGAACATCAGGTTTCGAACTGTTAAATCAAATACGGAAACTGAATATTGTATTTGATGGCAAGACAGATCCAATATCATTTCTAGAAAGACTAGAGCAGATGCAGCTCGAATATGAGATTACCGATGCACAGTTGCTAAAAACTTTACCAGGGTTGCTTCAGGGAAAAGCATACCAGTGGTATATGAATTACAAACATAACTGGGGGACTGGTGGTGACTTTGTGGAAGATTTTAAAACCTTCATCCGATCAAGGCTTAGGGGCCGCTTTAATACAAAATTTGGAAGGACAAGACCACATCATTTGTTATGCCAGCCGAACCTTAACCCCACCGGAGAAAAACTACTCCACTACCGAGAAAGAGTGCCTGGCTATATTTTGGGGAATTCAGAAAATGAGACAATATTTGGAGGGCTATCATTTTATAGTCGAGACCGATCACCAGTCCTTAAAATGGCTACAGAATTTACAACATCCGACCGGTCGTTTAGCTCGATGGATAATAGCTCTTCAGCAGTTCGATTTTGAGATCAGATACAAACCCGGAGTACTTAATCGAGTGGCTGATGCTTTATCCAGACATCCAATTCCCGAAATTAGGAATACCGAAATTCATGTCATAGAAGATAGTGTCACGGAATTTGCCCCACTCACTCCCAAACCGACGACTGTGGCACCGCGAATTGCCTAAGATTGCCCCGATCGCCCTACGCCATTCTGGTAAACAAACAACATGCCGTGATCGAGATCGGCCTGGAAAAATCGAGAATCGACGAGAAGCGTTCCAGTCGTACGAGAAAAGGGATCTAGAGATACTGGAATATATCTGGAATATTCGTTGGGTCTATAAAAGAAGAATAAACGGCCGAGTTAGTTAGTCTTGTATAAGTCTTGTATTACAGTGTTTAAGTGAAGTGTTTAGTTAGAGAGATCAAAGTGATTTAGATAGCGATTAATTAAATAAGTGTTTAGTTGACCTGTAATTAGTAGTGTTCAGTAGTTAATAAAGAAGTAATTAATTAACGGATTGTTTTTCTGGAAGTAAGAAAAAGACGGATTGGGAAATCCGTGACAATTTGGTGTCAGAAGTGGGATTTAGTTGGAAGTTTTAAAGAGCTTTCTGGAACCCTGTCCACAAAGTGGGATTTAAGTGGAAGTTTGAAGAACTTTCTGGAACTCTGCGCGCGGGTGGAATAAATACCCAAGTGTGATATATCACCGCACTCGTCGTGACTCAAGGAAGTGAACGGTGGTATTCGCGAAGGACATTCTCGAACATTCTAGAACTTTGTACGGGAGTGAGACAAAGACCCAAGTGTGGCATATCACCGCACTCGTCGTGACTCAAGGAAGTGAACGGTGGTGTTTGCGAAGGACATTCTCGAACATTCTAGAACTTTGTACGGGAGTGGGACAAAGACCCAAGTGTGGCATATCACCGCACTCGTCGTGACTCAAGGAAGTGAACGGTGGTGTTTGCGAAGGACATTCTCGAACATTCTAGAACTTTGTACGGGAGTGGGACAAAGACCCAAGTGTGGCATATCACCGCACTCGTCGTGACTCAAGGAAGTGAACGGTGGTATTTGCGAAGGACATTCTCGAACATTCTAGAACTTTGTACGGGAGTAAGACAAAGACCCAAGTGTGACATATCGCCGCACTCGTCGTGACTCAAGGAAGTGAACGGTGGTATTTGCGAAGGACATTCTCGAACATTCTAGAACTTTGTACGGGAGTGAGACAAAGACCCAAGTGTGGCATATCACCGCACTCGTCGTGACTCAAGGAAGTGAACGGTGGTATTTGCGAAGGACATTCTCGAACATTCTAGAACTTTGTACGGGAGTAAGACAAAGACCCAAGTGTGACATATCGCCGCACTCGTCGTGACTCAAGGAAGTGAACGGTGGTATTTGCGAAGGACATTCTCGAACATTCTAGAACTTTCTACCGAAGTGAGACAAAGACCCAAGTGTGGCATATCACTACACTCGTTTCATTGTAAGGAAGTCAACTGTGACATTTACAAACACATTCCTGGGCATTCTAGAAGATTCCAAAGAGAGTGAATGCCTGTAACTAGAAGCCAAGTCAATATGGATGCACAATTAGCAAAACTTTTAGAAATGATGCAAGCAATGCAAAATAAAATGGAAGACCAGACGAAAACAATGCAGGAAAAATTTGAAGAACAAGGGCATAAAATGGAAGATCAGTCTCAAACGATGCAGGAGAAATTAGAAAAGAAATTAGAAGAACAAGGGTGTAAAATGAAAGATCAGATACAGACAATACAACAGGAAATGAGAGATCAGACAAAAGAAATGCAGACAAAGTTAGAAAAATTGGAGAATACGCTAGAAGAAAAACTAGAGGAGCAGTCACATAAAGTGACACAACTAGAAGAAAAACTAGAGGAGCAGTCACATAAAGTAGAAATACAAGTGGAAGAGAAACTGTTAGCACAGAAACAGGAAATACACGAAGAAATAAACCTGGTTAGAGAAGAGCTTCGACATAAATTAGACAAGATAGCAAAGGAGGGCGTAGTCAAATCAGAAGGACCTGTTATCCGAACTCAGAAGACTAGACCTCCTGAATTCGACGGCAAGGTTTCCTGGAATGTATATCTCCGTCAGTTTGAAGCAGCAGCATCAGCAAATGAATGGTCGGATTATGAGAAAGCTACTGCTCTGATAGTTGCTTTACGAGGAAGCTCTTGACGTCTTACAAGGAGTTCCTGCTGGGCAGCAGAATAACTACGACATTCTAAAACAGCATATGGAAATGAGATATGGGGATAAGCACCTGCAGCAAGTGTACCAGGCACAATTGAAAAATCGTCACCAGCAGAGTGGAGAGAATTTACAACATTTTGAGACCGACGTTGCCCGACTGGTTCGATTGGCATATCCAACAGCTCCTTCTGAATTCTTGGACCAGCTCTCTATTCAAGTTTTTACCGATGGCCTAAGAGATTGCGAAACCCAGCAGGCACTGCGACTCGCCAGACCTAAAACTTTGAATGACGCCCTCTCGCATGCACTGGAATACGAGGCAGCAAAGATGGCATCTGGTAGACATGTTAAAGTTCGGGCCATCAGTGATAACAGCGATAATATGGGAAATGGAGACATAATCAAAACGTTGAAGGAGGTCATTGAGAAACTCAGTCCAACTACCAATCCGAAGAGAGAACAACCTGATAGTCGAAAGGATCGCCTTCTTAAATGCTGGAACTGTGGACAGACAGGACATCTAAAGAGACAGTGTAGGGCCCCAGTCGCGGATCAGCCAAAGCGCGACTCCCAAACGGCACCTGCACAGGAAAACTAGGGTCAGCCGGCTTGACGGGGCAAAAGCCGGCTGCGTCCTCCTACCATGCCCCACGAGAAGAAATTACGTTGTCACGTCTCCAGGACTCTGACTCCTTGCTAGTAGAGGGCATTATTTTTGGTCGTATGTTCCCTATGATAATCGACACTGGAGCAGCAAGAACTATTGTACGACCGGATATTATTGGCGATTGGCGTATTAAGAGCCCTGCCAAGCGTTATGTCCTTACAACAGCCAATGGACAACAACTGCCAGTCAAGGGGGAATGCGAGCTTGACATAGAATTAGGAGACGTCAAGTTCAAACACAGAGCCCTGGTAGCAGATATATCGGACAATGTCATACTCGGACTAGACTTACTACGAGCAAAGGGGGTGAACTTAGATTTGAATGCTCGTACGCTACGAATAATGGGTGAGGAAGTAGTGCTAACGACCACCACTGAGAATAACGCTGTACGGAGACTCGTTGTTAAAGAAGATGTGGTACTACCTGGTCAGACCGAAACATTGGTTGCCACTGTAATGGATGGGCAAATGTCTTGCAGTGTTGGAGTGGTGGAACCCAGTAATCCGGATCTGTTCAATAAATCTATAGTCACCGGCCGCACCCTGATTAAACCAGAGAAAACGACAATAGTACGATTAGTTAAACTGAAAACATTTCAACTGAAAATTACAAAGGGAACTTAAGTTGGATTCTTTGAATCTATTACCATGGTCAGAACACTCAAAGAAAACAACGAAATGGAGAAGAAACCAACCAGTCTACCGGAATGTCTAAGGGACATCCTGGATAGGGCCAAAGAAAGATTAACAGAGATGGAGGTGGAACAACTGGAAAGAGCTGCTAAGTGAAAATGAAGATGTGTTTGCACTTAAACCAGGCGACTTTGGGAGAACAAATGTAGTGAAGCATCGAATCGATACTGGTTCATCATCTCCTATAAAGCAGCCACCACGAGGACTTCCACTAGCCAAGCGAGAAGAAGTTAACAAGATGTTAATCGAGATGCAAAATCAAGGCACCATAGAGCCATCTCAGAGTCCTTGGGCTTCTCCTGTAGTCCTGGTCAAGAAGAAAGACGGCTCCACCCGATTTTGTGTGGACTACAGAAAATTAAATGACGTCACCAAGAAAGACAGTTACCCACTACCAAGAATTGACGATACTCTGGACACCTTGGCTGGTGCGCAATGGTTTTCCACTTTGGATTTAAAGAGTGGATATTGGCAAGTCGAGGTCAGCCCAGAAGACAAGGAAAAGACCGCGTTCACTACCGGAAATGGATTGTGGCAATTCAATGTAATGCCATTTGGTCTATGTAGCCACTTTTGAACGACTGATGGAAACTGTACTTCATGGCCTGCATTGGGAGACCTGCTTGATTTACTTGGACGACGTGGTGGTGCTGGGACGCTCTTTCCAGGAGCACCTGAAGAACGTGTCCGAAGTGTTCAAGAAGTTAAAAGCAGCGAACCTGAAGTTGAACCCGAAGAAGTGCAGTCTGTTCCAAAAGGAGGTTAGATACCTAGGCCACATTATTACTCCAAACGGTGTGAAAACAGACCCGGAGAAGACAGAGTGCATAAAGAAGTGGCCGGTTCCTAAAGACAAACATCAAGTTCGAAGTTTTCTCGGCCTATGCACATACTACCGACGATTCGTCCAAGGATTCTCGGACATTGCCAAGCCTCTCCATAAACTGACAGAAGACAACATCCCGTTTGAATGGACTCCGAGATGCCAGCAAGCCTTTGAGACGCTGAAAGAGGCCCTCTGCACTACCCCGATTTTGACATACCCAATACCTGGACAACCATTTATAGTGGACACGGACGCAAGCAACATTGGAATTGGCGGAGTTCTTTCCCAAGTACAAGAAGGCCAAGAGCGAGTACTACTTCAGCAAAGTCCTGTCAAAAGGCGAAAAGAACTATTGTGTGACTCGGAAAGAAATACTTGCCATCGTCAAGAGCCTAGAACACTTTCATAAATACCTGTATGGCCAAGAATTCCTTCTAAGAACGGATCACGCTTCCCTAAATGGCTGTTGCAGTTTAAGAACCCTGAAGGACAGATGGCCAGGTGGCTGGAACGGCTGCAAGAATATCACTTTGTTGTTGAACATCGAGCCGGCAGGAAACATGGAAATGCAGATGCCCTTTCTAGGAGACCCTGTCCTGTCAACTGCAAGCACTGTAGTAGTCTTGAAAGGAAGGAGGATATCTCATCAGTTCCTTGCAAGGTGGTAGCAGCCCAACCTGAAGACAGATGGAGTTCAGCGGCGATTCGGGAAGACCAGCAAGCTGACTGTGACATCAAGCCCTTACTAGACTGGAAAGAAGCCAACAACCGACCCTCATGGGCTGAAGTCAGTAGTAAAGCCCAACATTAAAGAGCTATTGGGCTCAATGGAATTCCTTGGTGTTGGAAGACGGTGTCCTAAAAGAGCATGGGAGAACAATGACGGAACGGAGGTCAAGAAACAAGTACTACTCCCGAGGTCCCGGGTCAAGGAAGTGCTGCAGGAAGTACATGGAGGTACTGGTGGTGGACTTCGGTATCAATAGGACTCTACAGAATATTAGGAGCGTTTCTACTGGTTGAGTTGTAGGACGGATGTAGAAGATTGGTGCCGAAAATGTGACATATGTGCAGCCAGCAAGGGACCGAAGACCCGTTCCAGAGGCAAAATGCGCCAGTACATCGTAGGAGCACCGTTCGAGAGAATTGCCATTGATATCGCTGGCCCATTTCCGAAAACTCAAAATGGAAACCGATATCTGTTAGTCGCCATGGACTACTTCAGCAAATGGCCGGAAGTATACCCCTTCCCAATCAAGAGACCACAACCGTAGCAGAAGCGCTAGTCAACAACCTGTTCTGCAGATTTGGTGTGCCCATGGAACTGCATTCAGATCAGGGCAGAAATTTCGAATCAGGTGTGTTCCGAAAGGTCTGCGAGCTTATGGGAATCCGGAAAACCAGGACCACCCCACTGCATCCCCAGTCAGATGGTATGGTGGAACGCTTCAACGCCACACTAGAAACCAATCTGAGGATGTTTGTGAACGAAAACCAGACAGACTGGGACAAGCTCATTCCACTCTTCCTGTTAGCTTACCGCTCAGCTGTCCATGAAACTACTGGGAAGACTCCCGCAAGGATCATCTTTGGAAGAGAGCTTCGCCTTCCAGCAGATTTGGTATTTGGTCGTCCTGCGGAACAGCCCACAGAGCCAGACACTTACACCCATGAGCTAGAACGAAGACTAGCAGCCGTACACGATCAAGTCAGATCTCGAATGCGACTAGAGAGCGATCGCATGAAGACTCGATACGACGTCCGGGCCAATACAGTCGGATTCCAACAAGGTGACCTGGTGTGGCTGTACAACCCCACGCGGAAGAAAGGAAAATCGCCTAAACTACAGAACCGTTGGGAGGGCCCCTATACCGTCATTAAAAGAATCAATGACGTCGTCTACCGGATACAAAGGACTCCCAGGAGTAAAATGAAGGTCGTCCATCTGGAGCGTCTGTCCCCGTATAGAGGTGTATCCGATCGGGACGATCGGTCCTAAGGAGGGGGCAGTGTCACGGAATTTGCCCCACTCACTCCCAAACCGACGACTGTGGCACCGCGAATTGCCTAAGATTGCCCCGATCGCCATTCTGGTAAACAAACAACATGCCGTGATCGAGATCGGCCTGGAAAAATCGAGAATCGACGAGAAGCGTTCCAGTCGTACGAGAAAAGGGATCTAGAGATACTGGAATATATCTGGAATATTCGTTGGGTCTATAAAAGAAGAATAAACGGCCGAGTTAGTTAGTCTTGTATAAGTCTTGTATTACAGTGTTTAAGTGAAGTGTTTAGTTAGAGAGATCAAAGTGATTTAGATAGCGATTAATTAAATAAGTGTTTAGTTGACCTGTAATTAGTAGTGTTCAGTAGTTAATAAAGAAGTAATTAATTAACGGATTGTTTTTCAGGAAGTAAGAAAAGACGGATTGGGAAATCCGTGACAATATTATTTTATGCCCATGGTATACAAGAAAATTTCAAGAGGTTGAACAAGATCCTGACAAAAATTCCGATTACTGTATAAAAGAGGGCAAACTATACAGACACTTCTTCGACAGATATGATTTCACAGAACCTGAACTGGCTGATCCTTGGAAACTGTGTATTCCTACACCAAGACGATGTGAGATTTTGCAAGAAGGCCATGATCAACCGACCGCTGGACATTTAGGCGTTGCCAAGACTATTGCTCGAATAGCAAGACATTACTATTGGCCTGGGATGTTCCGAGAAATTGCTAACTATGTCCGACGATGTCCGATATGTCAGCAATATAAATATTCACAGCTACAACCACCAGGGAAAATGCAACCACGTCCTCAAGGAGGACCTTGGCACACTGTTAGTACCGATCTAATTGGCCCTTTACCCCGTTCTACATCTGGAAACCGATATATTGTAGTTTTTCAGGACCAGTTCACTAAATGGATAGAATTCCAGCCGTTACGAAAAGCTACCTCCGCTGCAGTAAGCAGAACCTTGCACGAAAGGATTATCGCTCGATTTGGATGTCCGAGGGTGTTAATTTCAGATAACGGGGTACAATATAAAAACCGTGAAATGCGTAAGTTCTTAACCGACTTTGGAATCCGCCAACTATTTTCTCCGCCGTATACGCCGCAAACGAATCCCGTCGAAAGAGCAAATAAAGTCATAGAAACTATGATTGCACAGTTTTGTGAAAATGACCAAAGAAAATGGGACCGATATTTGCCTGACTTTATGTTAGCCATCAATACTGCACGTCATGAGTCCACCGGATTCTCACCGGCGTACCTCAATTTCGGACGAGAATTAGAGGTGCCAAAGAGTATTTTCCGAGAAGTCCAAACCGAGGAACCTGTGAATGAAAATGAAGCCAGTATAAGAGAACGTTCCCATCGTTTGAACCAGCTGAAAGACGTATTCGAACTCGTTCGAATTAATTTGGGACGAGCTTTTAGTTCACAGAAAAAGCACTACGACTTACGTCGAAGAGAATGGACCTGCCACTTAGGTGACCGAGTCATGAAGAGAGAGCATGTTTTATCCTCCGCTGTACGAGGATTTGCCGCTAAATTAGCACCGAAATATTCTGGTCCATACTTGATCACCAAAGTATGGTCACCGTGGTATTCGATCTAAATAATGAGCAGACGGGGCGTAAATTTAGACGAATCCACATCAAAAATCTTAAACCAGCGCATTAAGTTATCTTTGTTACAGATATGGAGCCAAAGACACCAACTGACATTCGCTTGTTGGAACTGTTTGGCCACAGTCCGGAGGTGTTGCAGTTATACGCATCCCCACTACCCGACACACCTAGCCCGGTGACACCACCACCACCACTAGTGAGTCCGCTACCGGCCACACCCTACCAGTCACTCCTGGGCGGTGGATACCTTCGCCAGCCACCGACGCCACCTCAGGAACACTGCCCGTTCGTATTCCGAGGTGGAGATTAAGACCGCCAGGCATTCCGGGACACCAGCGATATCGGATGCGCCTGATCACCCCGGAAGGGACGAAATGGCTGACCGTTCCACGGCGAGAGGAGGAATCCTCCGTGTTAGGAATTACCAGACTGACGTGATGCGATAATGTTTTCTGTATATTTTTTTTTTCATTGATAATTTAGACTGTTAGTTATGTTAGGCTAGAAAAAAAAATGTTTATTTTTTTACGAAGAGAGGGGGAATGTAACGAACCTATTTTATTTGGCTCACACTGTACTTTAATTGTTTGGCGCACGCGGTACCTGAAATTGCTTTTAGCGTATCGCGATTTTTGCACACGACACTACCCGCCGTTCTGTATAAAAGCCGGCGAAATTGCCTTTACGAGCAGTGCTTAGCTGGCTCTTTCCGCGGCACTCAACCTTCCTCTACCCCAGGGTGTTTAGCAGGTAACTTCCGCGGCACCCTACCTTCCTCTGGGTATCCTGAGCGTTTAGCAGGCAATCTCCGCGGCGCTCCAGGTCTTGCCCGTATTCCGTATTCCGTCGACTCCGAGCGTTTAGCAGGCCCTCTCCGCGGCGCTCGAGGTCTTGCCCGTATTCCGTATTCCGTCGACTCCGAGCGTTTAGCAGGCCCTCTCCGCGGCGCTCGAGGTCTTGCCCGTATTCCGTATTCCGTCGACTCCGAGCGTTTAGCAGGCCCTCTCCGCGGCGCTCGAGGTCTAACCCGTATTCCGTCGACTCCGAGTATTTAGCTGGCTCTTTCCGCGGTACTCGACGTCGTCTCCGTGGTCTTCGACACTGGGTGTTTAGCAGGCTCTTTCCGCGACACTCAGCGTCTGCACCGTACATTCCCTACCGCCCTCTTCACTAATTTATTATATTATTATTGCAGGACCTATTTTATTTATGTTGGGGAATTATTATTAGCATTATTTGTTTACAGGGTGACATTTTATTTTTATGAAATAAATATTTTATTTTGAATACCGAGTATTGTAATATTCCTGAACCTCGGACAGAACTTCTCCACCGAGTGAACCCGGACTGATTAAAGTGGTTGTACTAGTTCGGCATCTGCGACCGAACCTTGAAAGTACGTCACAAATTAAACAATACAAGGCGCTACGCCAAATATGTTTTAATCAAATTGCTGAAATGATAGATTTTTCCTTAACGGCGAAAGATGATCAAAATTTTCAGGATCAATTTAAAATGTTAGCATCCCCTGTTGATCAAATAGCAGCAGATTTTAAAAAACATCACGAGAATATTATTTTGCTCATAGTTTTACAGGATGAGGCAATCGCTACGGAAGAAAATGTTCGCAAACAATTTGATTTTAATTTATCTCGCGTTAGAACTGTCTTATTAGAGATTAGTGAGAAAGAACATAAGATAGAACCCGCATCTAATTTAGTCGCTGCTAATACTCCGAATTCTAATAACCGTAAAAAGATAAAATTACCCCCTATTAATTTGCCCAAGTTTTCAGGTCATAATTTAACACAATTTAAATCATTTTATGATCTTTTCAATACGCTTGTTCATAATAACACGGATTTAGAACCCATAGAAAAATTCAATCTTTTAGTTACACATTTGGAAGGAGCGGCATTATCGCATATACAAAAAACGCCCCTAAATTCTGAAAATTACCAAAACGCTTACGATTCTTTTGTAAATCGTTTTTATGATAAAAAAGCTATAGCTTTCACTCTGCTTCGAGAATTGGAAGCTGCACCGGTCATAAGTCACGCAAAAAATGTGTCCGATTTGAGTTCTTTACTAACGATCTATGGCGAAAATATTGCTAGTATGAAAAACATGGGCTTTTGCACGTCTAATTGGGACTTCTTGCTTCTCTATTTATTTTCAAAGCATCTCGATGAAAATACGCTTACACAATTCAAATTAGAATTTCTTAGTTCTGTAGAAATAGCTTCGTTTCAGACATTATTCGATTTTGTTACGCGTCGCAGTAAAGCTAAAACTTCAGTACAACGCACTAAATCTCAAACACCTCTTCTGGATAATGTCAAACATACTTCGAATAAATCAAATCATTCTTTTCAAAAATCCAAACCGCGCAGTACATTTTTCTTAAGGGAGAATAATTCTTCCACACCTTGTACTTTATGTAACGCAACACATAACCTTTATGCATGTTCTGTGTTTCACAAAAAAACCGCGCAAGAGCGAAATTCATTTGTTCGGCAAAAACGATTATGTACGAATTGTTTAAGTTCTTATCATGACATAAAAAATTGTAAGTCGCGTTCTACTTGTAAATTTTGTAATGGAAATCATCATTCATTATTGCATATTTCACGAAATGACCGTAATACGGAGCAGAATCAAAAGCTACAAATAATGATAATTCGATATCGCCGGAGACTTGTTTGCAAGTTGATTCCGCCGCTGGAACAGTAAATAGTCCTAACAGTCAAGTCGATAATAATTCCGCAAATTCATCCAGTTTTTGTGGAAAAATAATATCCAATACTCGCATTTTATTATCCACCGCAAACGTCGAAATCTTGGATAGGCGGGGAGAGTTTAAAAAAATACGCATTTTAATTGATTGCGGTTCGGAGATGAGTTATATCTCGGAAAAATGTTATAAAAGTCTAGGTCTCACAAAGTATAACTATTCAGTTAAGGTTCAGGGTCTATCTGACATGCAAGATTTCACTTCAAAGGGTGCTGTCACGTGCACTATAAAACCCATCGATAAGCCTAATCCGTTAATAACATTTGACGCAGTAATTTTTTCTAAGTTGTGTAATAAATTGCCTTTTTCTGCAATTGAAAATATTGAGAAATGGGCTCATATAAAAGACTTGCCTCTTGCTGATGCACATTTTTACAAACCCTCGGAAATAGACATTTTGTTAGGCGCTGAAGTTGTACCTTATGTTCTGTTGGGTAATAAACTATTCGGTGAAGCAAATCAGCCGGTCGCACTGGAAACAGTATTTGGTTGGGTGCTAATGGGTAAATTCGATAACGCAACAAATATTCATAACAGTAATTCATTTTTTGTCACAAGTAAAATTGATATTGATAACACTATGAAATCCTTTGGGAAATTGAAGAAGTTCCGCAATCACATAAAAATTCTCCCGATGAAGACCTCGCCGAAGAAATCTTTCAAAAACGCATTCTAGAAACGCTGAGGGACGGTACATTGTTGAGTTGCCTTTTAAAAATTCAGATCCATTTTTCGACTTTGATAATACTAAAGAGCATGCTATTAAACGCTTTTTTTCGCTAGAAAGAAAATTTAAAAAAAATATTGAATTGCACTCAGAATATTCAAAAATTATTCAACATTGATAACAATTATTTGGAACCCATTTTAGATAATCAAAAAATTGATAATGTATTTTATATTCCTCATCATTGCGTAACCAAGTCCAGTTCCAACACGTTGCGCATTGTCTACGACGCATCCGCTAAAACTAATTTTGGTTCTCTAAATGATCAACTTATTTCGGGTCCAAAATTGCAAAAGGATATTACGCAAATTTTACTCAATTTTAGATCATATCCAATTGTGTTTACTAGTGACATAAAAAGTATGTTTACACAAATATGTGTCGAAAAAAGGCACGCCGACTATCAACGTATAGTATGGCGATTTTCTCCCAATGACGACATTAAAGACTATAGATTATTACGAGTCACATTCGGATTATCCTGTTCACCTTTCTTAGCAAATCGAACAATAATTCAATTAGCAAGGGATGAGGGTGCACCTTTTCCAAATGCAGTAAAGATTTTGGAAAACGAGATTTATTTCGACGACATTGTTTCGGGTTCGTACTCTCTCGAACAAGCAATACGGGCGCGTGATGAGCTAATAGAATTATGTAATCGCGGAGGATTTGAGCTTAGAAAATGGACTTCTAACAATACTAAACTTTTCGCAGGTTTACCGGAACAGAATATTAATTCACAATCATTCTCTTTCACGAACGACGACAATTCAACTTTAAAAATCTTAGGTCTTCAGTGGCACATGGGTGCAGATGTTTTTTCTTTCAAAATTAAACCAAAAATAGAAACAACCTGTACTAAAAGATTAATTTTATCAAATATAGCTCGCATTTATGATCCTCTAGGTTTTTTGTGCCCTATTACCTTTTTTGCAAAACGCTTTATTCAACAACTTTGGTGCCTTGGTATGGGTTGGGATGATATCCTCCATATACAATTTGTGAAAAATGGTTGAAATTTATTTCCGACTTACCACGCCTCGCAGAATTTAATTTACCACGCTATTTTGTTATTAGTGATTATACTTATTGCGAACTGCATGGATTTTCCGACGCCTCTGAAAAGGGTTACGCCGCAGTTACCTACTTTCGCTTCCAGAAAACGATAACTATCATATCTTTTGTTATAGCCAAGTCTAAAGTGTCTCCTTAAAAATATTTCAATACCACGACTCGAATTACTTGGCGCCGCTTTATTATCAAAATTACTACAATTTGTCACTGACGTTTTTAAAAATAAAATACATTTTTCTAAAATTTTTGCTTGGACGGACTCTTCAATAGTCCTTACGTGGATTAAATCATCTCCCCATAAATATAAAACTTTTGTCGCTAACAGAATTTCATATATTCAAAATAAAATCCCACCTACCTCTTGGCATCATGTTAAGTCAATCGACAATCCTGCCGATTGTGTATCGCGAGGTTTATTAACTTCAGAATTTTTAGCTAATAATTTGTGGTTTTCCGGCCCTGCGTGGTTATCTTTAAATCAAACATTTTGGCCTTCAAACTTAAATCACGCGGTTGAACCTGTCACTCAAGATCTTGAAGAAAAAACAGTTACGTTTTTAGCGCATTTTGCTGGAAATTTACTAGATAATTTAATTGAAAAATTTTCGTCGCTTTTAAAATTAAAACTGATTATTGCTTATGTTTTACGTTTTATTAATAATTCAAAAGAAAAGCATGATAAAATATCAGGAAAACTTACAAATTCTGAATTAAATGAGGCATTAATGATTTTGGTAAAGCATGTTCAACATTGTCATTTTTCTCAGGATATCTCGCAACTACTCAAGAAAAAATTTACATGCAAGCCACTTCGAAAGCTTAACGTATTTATTGATAAAAAGGGAATTTTAAGAGTAGGCGGTCGACTAAAAAATTCTTCGCTTTCATTTGATGCAAAATTTCCCGTACTTTTACCCAGGACATCTCGTCTAACTAATATGATCATAGAAGATTTTCATAAATCCTTTTTACACCCCGGAGTGCAGACTTTACAGTTTCTACTTGTCCAACAATTCTGGATTCTATATATGCGTCGTGCTATTAAAAAGTGTGTTTCTAGCTGTATAAAATGTTGGCGCGTATCTCCAAAACCCTATCAGCCACCCATGGGCGATTTGCCGGCAGCGCGTATTACGCAGCATAAACCATTTTCGCATGCGGGCCCTTTTATTACAACCTTAGGGAAAGTCCGGGGTGCAAAAACATATAAATTATATATTTGTGTTTTTGTATGCTTCAGTACCAAAGCGATTCACTTGGAATTAGCTTCGGACCTTAGCTCTGACGCTTTTTTAGCCTGTTTCCGAAGATTTTTAGCCCGTAGAGGCAGATGTGAAAAGGTCTATAGCGATTGCGGAACAAATTTTCAAGGTGGTTACAAGTACATTCAAACTTTGTTTAAAAATGCAGTTGAAAGTAATTTCATACAGTGGCACTTTAATCCACCTTCGGCTCCGCATTTTTCAGGACTTGCTGAAGCTGGCGTTAAATCGGTCAAAACGCATCTGTATCGTGTAATAGGCGAACAAATTCTGACTTACGAAGAGTTTTACACTTTATTATGTCAAATCGAGTCACTTTTAAACTCTCGCCCATTATATCCGCTTAGTAATGACCCCAATGATATGTCAGTTTTGACTCCCGGGCATTTTCTAAATTTACAGCCCTTGAGTGCACTTCCAGACCCGATTATTCATCTTGTAAACTGAATTCTTTGAATAGATATGAACTAATACAACGCTTTCAACAAGAATTTTGGCGAAGATATCGAGATGAATACTTGCATCATTTGCAACAGAGACATAAGTGGTTGGAACCCACTTCTCCCTCTGTTACTGTAAATAAGCTTGTTCTCATAAAAAACGACACAATGCCTCCTCTTAAATGGAATTTGGGGCGTATCATTGCTTTACACCCTGGCCGAGATGGTGTACCGAGAGTAGCCACTGTCAGAACGCAACAGGGTACCTTTAAGAGACCCTTAGTCAAGCTCTGTCCTTTACCAGAGCAAAACTAAAATATATTTTTAATATACTTTTAGGGGGGGGGGGAAATGTTCATAAATTAATTTTTTTTTTTTGCAGAAATTAATTATATTAATTTATAGAGCTTATTTTTGTATTTAACTTTTTTCTACTTTTTTTTTGTTTATCATTTTTGAATCGGCACAACGCCACTTGCGGGCGAGAGAGTCGTCAGATAGACGCGAACGCGTGTGTACACAGACAAGCAACAAAATTGAGAGAAGAATTCTTACGCGAGGGGTGCAACCTAAACACTTGGTAAGTGCCGATTCAGTTTTCAATCTACAGTCCATTTTTTTACGCATTTTTTCTGTATCAGCGCATAACGCTTGTAATATGTTATTGACAATATATATATGGGTTATGAGTATTTTTTATTAATTAAGAATACTTATTGCCCTCTTATTATCTATACCTATTATACTTAATAAAATAAACGATCGAATAATCAATGTATCAATATTATTATTTAATATTTCTGTTAGTTCTCCCTCCAACTTGTATTATGGAAAATTACACAAACTATAGTGATTATCTCACAACAAATTCTACATTATACTATAAGTTTCACAAATTTGTTGTCAGAAAAAGTTAAGGGTTAACTGCCTTTTTCAGATATTTTCATTTCTAGAGGCTTCTCATTACTCTAATTCGTGCACTTGTAAAAAATGACGTAAGTTTAAAGTTTGTATTACACACATAATTCACTTTTATAACCTATTTATTTGTTTGATATT
Organism: Monochamus saltuarius; assembly: GCA_025584915.1. Taxonomy (NCBI): domain Eukaryota; kingdom Metazoa; phylum Arthropoda; class Insecta; order Coleoptera; family Cerambycidae; genus Monochamus; species Monochamus saltuarius. The sequence goes on from CM046725.1 coordinate 42,182,082, forward strand.
CATTTTAAAATTCAAATAAACAGCGGGAGTGCAGGATAAAAAGAGACAGGTAATGAAAATCATATGTTAGACAGAAATTAAATATACGCTGAGTTGGCTTAACCGTGGTGGTATATCTGATTACCCTGAAATTGCCGAACCTATCCGAAGACAATTTCGATACGTTTCAAGAGTACCAATTTATATTTCGAAACGAATGGATCGAGATCGACTTCGAAATTATTTCGATATCGATATAATGACATCGAGATTTCAGGAGTTCCGCTACAGGTTTATATCACCTATTAATATTATGTAATTAAATTTTTTTAACAGATAATCAATGAGCCTTGCAAAGTAGTATTTAAATATAGCTAGATCACTCGAAGAAGATGATCTATAGAGGGCAACAAGCACTGCATTATTTTTGACTACTTCTGCAGCACAAAACTCTGCATGAATTGGAACACAGAAGCTTTCTAACGGCTTTAAGAAACTAATAGATCTAGCAAAAATCGCTACACCGCCATGCTGATTATTTCCAGCACGAGAATAGTAACTGATCAAGTTAAAATTATACAAATGGATACAAGACAAATATTCCTTATTTAACCAATGCTCTGATATACAGATAACATCGAAGGCATTATCTTGTAGAAATATTTGAAGTTCATCTACTTTGTTAGCTAAACTTTGGACATTAATGCCAATAACAGAGAAGGATTTTCTAATAAGTTTATTCTTTACAGATTGCGTCCTCTCGTTGTCTTCTGGATAGAAAAAAAACAATTTACTCTAACATCCTTGGAACAAATGCCTTGATTCAGGATACGATCAACTTCAGAAGTAGGTACTGATATTTTAAAGGATGAATAGTTATCAGGACTCCTTGAAGGTAGCGCCATAACTTTCACTGCAGGTACAAATTGTTTAATGTAATCCACAAGATTATTTTCTGAGACTGATGGATCGAGATTTGTTACATGTAAATGACGGAGGATGGCAATATCAGCGGTCTTCAAAGGACAGTTGTTTGTATCCGACATATTGCCCACTAAAATATTTCTGGATCTAGACATTGCAGTATTTCTATTTGCGCGAATAGGGGTATATCTTTTATCTTGAACATCACTGGATAGATTTATAATGTCATCACATATGCGGTTAGCAATAGCATTGTGCACTGCCCCTGACATTTCTGAACACGTTATAACAGATCTTTTATCGTTTGAAGAATCAATTACATTAGATTTCTGCGTTTTGTTCAAATTGTTAACAGATTACTGCTTCTTTTTCGCCCCTGTATTGTGATAAACCGTATCAGTAGACGATGATTCTTTTGAGGTTACAGTTTGAGAGTTCTCTGAATTTTTTATAAAATTTATAAGTGTTATTTGGTCTTGTAGTGCTTTTATTGCAATATTCTGATTTGAGATGATCAAGTCCTTCTGTCTGATAATTTTCTCCAAATAATGTATCCTGATTATGTTTGGCTCATCAACAGGTGGCACAATATCAGAGTCAACCTTGTCAGCAACTGAATTTTTGTTGCAACAGATAACATTTTTATCATCTAAAAATTTGATATGTTGCTGTTTACTTTGTAGGATCTTTAGGCAACTTTTATGAGACGATATACCACAATTTACACACTTTAAGCCTGAGTGAGCAGGGTTCTTACAACGCTTACAATTTAAATCAGTTTCACAAGAACTATTTCCTTCCATGATAGCAATTTATAAATCAGAACAAAACAGGCAACCGTTAGTGCAACAGGAAAATGCTGGTACAACCAGAATTTATAGGAATATGTTTACAATAGGTATCACAAAGTATTGCCCCAAAAATGAGACAAAATTGCAGAACAAATGTCACCAGTCCAGTTTACAATCGTCCGTCCGGGATAAGATAAAAACAGTAAACACTGTCACGATAAGTACAATTAACTAATATAAAGGCACATAGAACACACAATAGAGTTCTACGAATACAATGTATCACTTGTAAAACACAACAAGTGAGGTCTCTCACTATAAAGTCAATTTTTATAATCAAATTCACTAGTTATTAGACAAGATTTACAGAGCACACTATACCAGTATTAAACGGGTGTAAGCTAACTCCGCTAATAACAATAATAATAATAATATGGAAAATCCAGACTCTGTCACCGAGTGGGACCCTGCTCAGTTAAAAGCCCAAATTAAAGCTGCAGAAACGCGTCATCTTCTGCAGCTACATAAGGATAAGCCAATGCATGGTCTCTTCTACCGTCATCTAGAGGGGCTTGGTTTATCTGAAAAGCTGACCTTCGCTTTTTTGAGGTCAGCGGGGCTGAACTCTGAGACCGAGGGGTTCATAATGGCTTGCCAAGATGGTGTAATTAACACTCTCGTCTATCGTAGTCGTGTCTTGGGTATCGAGGTTCCTGATACCAGCTGCAGGGCCTGCCGCCAGGCGCCGGAGACGCTTATGCATCTCCTGTCGGCCTGTCCGGTATATGCGGCCACAGCGTATATCGAAATACACGATTCAGCCTTACGGGTGTTGTATTATCATTTACGACACTCGTATGAGATAGACGAGACGCAAGTGCTGCCTTGTGCTCCGGGGGATATAGAACCCGTTGTGGGGAATGAGAAGTGCCGAATTTATTGGAACTATTCATTCCCCACCCTCAGACAAATTCAAGCCAATAAGCCTGATGTAGTCCTCCTCGACCACCAGCTTAGGACGATGTTTGTGATTGAGTTCTCGGCTCCCGCAGAGAACAACATCGTCCTAAAAGAGGAGGAAAAACGGAGGAAGTATCGAGATTTTCTCTCCGAGGTCCGCAGGCTGTATCCAGACCACTCTGTTAAGATTGTGGCGCTAATTATAGGCGTCCTGGGTGGAATGAGACATACGTTGCTTTCTGACTTAAAGATCATACCGGCTTGCCGAAATTCGGCAGAGATCTTAGTCGGCAAAATGCAGAAAGCAATCGTCCTTGGTTCGCTACGTCTGCTCAGAACACACGATTTACGGGCACAATAATTACTGACTCCACGGAGTGGAGAGTGGTCATTGCTTCACTATTCAGAACATCTCCGAAAGGGTCGGAGCTTCGAAAGGTGTGACTGGAGGAAAAAAAAAATAATAATATCTACCCCTCATTCTAATCACAGGGATTAGCCCAGAAGTCGGAGACTTGTGCGGGAAAGGGGGCGGCATATTATTATTAAGCAGGCCGCATTTGCGCCCAGGAACGACTTACGTTGGTAGGCCCTAACCACTATTCAGTGCAGGAATGAGGGAAACCTGGAAAACCTCATTAATTAGGGGGGTAGTCAAATATCAACCGGTATCAATCTCTCACATTGACCCAAGCCAACATTCTTCTACCCTACCATACCCGCAGAGAGGGTGCCAATCCTCTCCACGAATATAGCTTTTATACTGTCTACCGGCAGCTGGGCGCGAACCCACACCGATTTAGTCACCTCGATTCAAGTACTGACGCCTTAAACCGCACGACCACTGACCGACGATGTGGGAATTATAGGATTTATGAACAATAGACGAATATTTTTCAATGTCCTTTTCAAATACAAAACATTCGCAATTAAAAGTTGACAGTTGATATATACATTCACAAATATATTTTATTTGGTTACAAACGTAAAGTTACTAGTTTGAAGGTTATTTATTTAGGTTGCATAGTATAGCTCCGACAACTCCCGAACAGTAGATGTTTATGCAGCAGTGGAACTCTGCGCTACGATCACTGAACGCCGACGACATGACTATAACTACACAAAATACTAATCTACGACACACGACACGACTTTTACAAACCTCTTTAGACCAAGTTGAAACCTGGTGCAACAGGTGGAAAGTCAAAATTAACCCAGACAAAAGCGCAGCCCTGCTCTTTGCTAGACGCAGGCTACCGGGAGACATAGACCTTGACGAACTCACACTATCCCAGGAGCCCATCTCTTGGGAGCGACAGACACGATATCTGGGTGTTATGATGGACCAGCGTCTCACGTGGAAGCCGCACATCGTGGATACAGTGGCGCGGGCGAGGATCACCACGGCGAAGCTCTATCCCTTACTCAAGGGTGGAAACACCCTTAGTCTAAGGAATAAGCGAACGCTAATCAAGGTGGTACTTCAAGCGCAGCTAACCTATGCCTCCACGGCGTGGGGCCATGTGACCAAGAGCCACATCAAGTCATTACAGGCTGTGGAAAACATAGCCTTACGCACGGTCACCGCTGCGCCCTGGTACGTACGAAACACAGACATTTTAAGAGACCTAAAATACACAAACATGACACAGACAATACGAGACAGAGCACAAAAACGATTCGACGTGGCCGCGGCGCACGACAACCCCTCCTCCGACAAGACGTTGACTATGTACCTGACGTGACAGACAAACACAAAATACCCAGACACTTACTTCTTGACCCGGGGTGACCGCCCCAACACTAACCACTCCTTCTCCCCCGCTAACTCTTTTTTCAGGTACAGCCACTACCAGAAACGAAGAAGACACATTGACAAAACAAAACCCTACCCTTACCCTGATACCTTTACTCTTCCACTGGCCCGCAAAAGCCCAGGGCTCGATACCGAGCCAAAGGCTGAAGTGCTGGTGCATCCTTAGCTACAAAGCCACACCCCATAAAAAAAACCCATCCCCAGGGCGCGAATAGTTCGCCACTCGCGCCCGCGACGACGACTACCCCCCGGGGGTTCAGAGTCAGCCGGCGAAGCAAGAAACCTGATGACAGAAGAGGCCCCCTGCCGGCGGGGGTCATGTCAAGACAAGAGGAGGTCCCACAAAGCGCCTACACCGGCCACGTTTGTGATCGGGGTAGACGATGGTTGGGGCCCACCTTCACGAGGCTGTTCATTTCTACAGCGATGAGGCAGGACAAAGAGGGATAGTACCCCTTGGTCCCAAATCATTTAGGCCACCAATACCGCAAAAAAAATATCGGCGATCACTGAAATGTAATTTTATATTAGAGAGTTTAAGTCGATTGTCGATTATCATGATACGTAAAGGTAGAAGGTGTAATTTTAACGTTTACGTATAGTAAGATTCGTGTTTCAAAAATGAGTTTAAGTAGGGTAAGTTATCACGGAATCATATTATTCAGAAACGATGATTATTACTTTAATCTACAAGTATTGCTCCTTCTGTTCGGTTAGTCTTTTATCAATCTGTTTTGTGCATTCGGAAGTTTTCAGCCACCTCTTCGGCACGACTCTGTTTACGTTACGCAAAGACCCGTGAGACCACGTACATCCGTATCACGTAAACATGGAAAATTCTAATTTGAGCATGCGCGAATTAAGTATGTACCGAACGAGAACGTTGTAAATAACTTAATACATTTATAAGAACGAACGACGTTTATTCAAAGTAAGCGGTACAGAGGTATAGTTCACACTAAAACTAGGCTAGATCTGGAACTCTATATAAAAGGGAATAAATGCAAGTCTCAGCATAAGATAAAATGACTAATATGGTAACTATATGTTACAGCAAAGAAATAGAATATAAGCAAATATATATATATATATATAGTACAAAAAGGGTATATGTATAATTTCTCCCGTCGTAGAGGGAGCTCACGGAGTGAAGCGACCAGGGTCCTAGTGGGCGGTAGTCGCTCCTTCTGGGGTTGAGACATCTAGGGCAGTGAAGTCCTCATCTGAAACCAAGGCTCATGGGTGCTTCTTCATTTTGATGCTCATCTCGCGGAGGGTAATAAGGAAACAGCAGGGAGTCACTGTTCCTGGTGCGGTGACTGGAGATCATCGGGTATAAACGTGATTCCAGTCGTTGAATTATGTCGTCGTCGTTGAGTTTGACCTTCATACAAAAATTCTAGGTGCTGTTCAAAATGTAATATATTTGATGATAAAATAGTGAAGTTGCTAGTGTGGATCTTGGTCAAACAATTCCAGGGTTGGATTTTATATTTGTGATATACTCTACGCTAAACTACTCAGTTCATCTAGTATATATATCTGTATATCATGGTGAGTTGTGAATTCTATAAGTAACGATTTTTGAAGTTGATGTATGGAATTTCTTTAAATTTTGGATGTAGTACAGTCGATAGGATTTTGTCACTGCATCAATGAATTCGTGCAGTTGTCTCTGCTCGTGTCGTTCCATGGGTACAGGCCTGGTATTTGGGTACATTCCTCCTTTGAAGATATCTTGTTGATTCTTAAGTAGGTTGAGGTAGGGATAGGTAGGTTTTGATTCAAGGGTACAGGTAAAATTTGGAGGTATTTGGAACATGGGAATTTGAAAGTTGATATAAATTTTATAATTTTGAACATATATTTGACTGATTATAATTAATTTTGATTAAAGAGGTTAAGTAACTTAATTGTTCTTTTAATTGAGTTTATAAGTTAAATTGATTTCTAAAATTTCTAATTTATTTTCTATTTGTTCTCTATTTTGATTGTTCATGAGGCCAAAGAGTTTTATTATATCTTGTACTAATAAGATTTAGAATTTTTCTACAAGTCAGATTTCGAATAGTGTTTGATGAGTTTAAGCATTTCGGAAGAGTTGTGACAATGGTATATTGTCGTCACTATCAGTAAAATCTTCATCCTTCGACAGAGGAGAAGTATCAGGAGATTTCAATTTTTTAACATGCTTGTGAATTTTTCCTTCTGTACGTATGGTGGGGCCGTAATTTCTGTCTGGTTTTATGCCTATTAGCTAAGTTATTTTTTATTAATACGTTTTGTAAAATTTTAACTTTTTGTGGTACGGTTTTATTTTTATTTACCCGGCCTAAAGTTTTTTGTTTTGTACGTCCTCGTATAATTTTGAATAAATTTGTTTTTGTTTTTCTATAAAATTTGTGGTAATTATTCTTTCATCTATTTCTATGTTTTGGGGTGAACCTAATATTATCTCTAAGGGTGTTTTTTGAGTTACAGAATGTACGGAATTATTATATCCAATGGTTGCTAATTTAATTAGAGTTTCTTGATTTAAAATAGGGTTATCTAATTTCAAAGCTCTGATGGAGTCTAAAATTGTTGAGTGGAAGCGTTCGACTGGACTATTAGAATTTGAATTACTGACGCTAGTGAAATGTAAAATTATTTTATGTAGTTGACAAAATTCTGAAAATATTTTATTATTAAATTCACTGCCTTGATCACAGATTATTTTGACTGGTTTTCTGTAATGGGAGATGTAATTTAGAATAGTATTAGTCGTTGTTATAACATTTCTACTAGGTATAAGGTAGCCTTGTTCTAATTTTGAAAATGTGTCGAAAACAGTTAAGAATTTTTTTTTAAGATTTTTATCAAAGAATAGTATGTCTATGCGTATAATGTCGAAAGGTTTAGTGGGCGTTTCCGTTTTTTGGATTGGTGGGTTTTGTGGGTGTCTATCATATTTTGCTCGATTACATGTTTCACAATTATTTATATAGGTTGTTATAGTTTCTTTCATATTAGGCCGATAGTGAGTTTTTGCTAAAGAATTATAAACAGTGTCAATGCCTCTGTGTACTGTATTTACTTCATGTTGTTTCATTATTAATCTGATTTGAGATTCTAGTTGTTCTACATCTTGAGTTTTTAGTGTGGAGATTCTAAATTTAATTGTATTATTAAAGAATTTTGGTATTAGACGTTCAAAACATTGTCTAGCTTTTTGATCATAAAAATATAAACAGTTTATTTCTTTTGGTTTTAGAAAGTTTCGTAATATTTTAGCTTTATTTTGGTCTGAAAGTTGAGGATTGAATACTATAAAAATTGAATTTTTATCAAATGGTCTAGTTAGTCTGTGCCAATAAAGTTGAACAAGATTTGAATTTAGAGCGATAGATATTTGATATTTGAATTGGTTTATCGGTTGGTCGGTTATGGGTAATTCTGCTACTGGATTTTCTATCGAGGTATGTATTGTTTCGTTGTCGTCAGGTTCTGGAATATGTAATACTGGAGGAGAGGGTTCTGGTATGTGTAATACTGGAGGAGAAGGTTCTGGAAGTTCTCGTAAAATATCGTTAAGTAGTTCTTCGTCAATAGGTGTGTTAGGTCTATCCACATTTACTAACATGAAGAGAGTATCGTCATCTAGAATAGGTAAGTCTAAGGCTTGAGAAGTAGAGGGTTGAAGTTGGTGGATGTTAATGTCTGGGGGAAATCGGGATAATGTATCTGCAACATTGTTTTCTTTTCCTTTAATATATTTTACTTCATATTCAAATTCTTCTAATTTTAGTCTCCAACGGACTAATCTAGATAGATAGATATATAGATAGATAGATAGATAGATAGATAGAAGTTTATTTAACCACATTACAAATAAATATTGTTTGTAGCAAGTCAGAGTAACATTGACAAAAAAAAAACGACATGCACAACAATTTAAAATAGCATATACATAGCATAAGGTAAAAGACAAGATCACTAATAAACCATAAAATGGAATATAGTTGAATAGTACAGTAATATACACATGTGTACACTGATAAAAAAAACAAATAAATAAATAAAACAGAGAACACAATCAAATGTGGACATGTTCACACATCTATGCAGTTAGATCAGATACAGGTTATCCAAGAATTCATTGGTAGAGTAAAAACCGTATTGAAGAATGTAATCTTTTATTCTTGTTTTAAAGTGATTGCATTCTAATTTCTTTATATCTTCTGGCAATTTATTGTATAACATAAGGTTAGGCGAATTTTTAGCAGATTTGGTTAAACGGAATTTAGGTGGCTTTAACAGATCTTTTGTCCTGGTATTGTAATTATGACAGTCTGAGTATTTGGAGTAAACGTGTCTGTCACTATGAATGCTCAAGATATTGTAATAAATATACATCGCCGGTACTGGCATTATTTTGAACCGAATGAATAAAGATTTACAATGTTCACGAGGATTGACACCAGCAATTATCCTAATACATCTTTTTTGTAATACAAATACCTTCCCAACATTAGTGGCGTTTCCCCAAAGGATAATGCCGTAACTCAAATTTGAGTGATTAAATGCATAATATGTCATAATTAGTGTATCCAGATTGACAGTCACTTTAAGTTTACGTAGCAGATATATGTATTTAGAGATATTATTGGAAAGTGTGTTAATGTGTGACGACCAATTTAATGTATCGTCAATAGTAATACCAAGCAACTTAACGTCATTACCCTGTGCAGTCAAGTTATTAGAAGACAGAATGAATTTTTGAGTTTTATCTCTATTTAGTTTTAAACCATTTCTATTATACCATTGCTCGGCGATATCCTGTGAATCATTGATTCTTTCTTATATTACTATATATTAAAATGCGCGATTGCCTCTCGCTCCTCCGGGCGGGTGGAAAAGTGGCATTCTGCCGCCACAAAGGCTTTTTTCGCGAGCCGCGGCGGCGAGCCGAAGGGCGCGAAGCGCCCTTCGGTCCTGCGGTTGTCCGGTAGGCGTATTTTGGTTGGTTCTTTTTACTTTTTTCGGGGCGAATTTTGCGTTTTTCCGGAGGTCCGCCGGTGTTACTTTTCCGTTTTCGCGAGGAAACGAGACAAAAGTCGAAAAAAACGCCCCTTATCGGAAGTCCGGAAGACTCCAGGGGGCCGGTTTCGCTGCGCGCGTGGTTTTTCGGGCGAGCCCGTCGGGGACGCGGTCGCGGGCGAGTCTCTTGATTTGGTCCTTTCTCCGTCGCGACGAGGCGCTCGGCGGGCCGTTTTTCGCGATTTTCTAGGTAAATTTTCCGTTTTTCGGAGGGTCCTCGCCGGCCGTTCTCGGCGAGAGGGATGGAGATAGCGGAGGAGGAGCTTATCGCCCGGGAATCGGAGAAACGTCAGTCGGATATGGGTAGACGTCAAACTATTTCTGATTCGATATTTTCGTATTTTCTCTCATTCCTTTCCACAAATAAATGTCTAAACGTAAAATTTGAACCTTCTACAATGTGTCGCGTGCCTCAGATTTAGGTTTAAAATTCGATTTTATAGGAAAATAACGAAAATTTGGGTCAATTACGCGTTCGGGGACATTCGCGTTCGCTCGGCCGCCCGAAACGTCAAACGGGAAGCCGGACGGTGCGGTGCCGTTGACAGCTCCGGATAAAACTTGGGAACGTTCGCTAAACGGGCCGTTCGAAGACCCGCCAACGCCAAAAAAGGTAAATTTAAAGTCTCTAGATACTTTCTGTTATGCGAGCGCTGGGTTTTGAGTTCCAATTTGTATCGAATTTTGCGTAATACCAAACAGAGACGTGGAGAAGAGCCTGGCAATATGGCGGGTCCTCACAAAACCTTCAAAATGTTACATTTTGCAAAGTAAGTACCCCTTTATTTCCATAAAGCCATATCGAAACGTAAACTTTGAACCTTCTACAATGTGTCGTGTGCCTCAGATCTGTTTTTAAAATTCGATTTTATAGTAAAATTGCGAAAATTTGCGACGTCAAATAGCGAGTGCGCGGTGACATTTCCGAATAAATCGCAGAAAATTTCGCTACATGGGCCGACCTGAGCCCCCAAAGGCCGAAAACGGTAAATCTGAAGTCTCTAGATACGTTGTGTTATGCGAGCGTTTGGTTTTGAATTCGTTTTTGTATCGAAATTTGCGAAAATCCTAAGCAAGACGGGGTCAAAATGACGTAAGCCATAGAACAGCTGTCAAATATTTCCATCCGCTATTGCTATTTGCATTGAACTTTGCATAAATAGAATGAATAGGTAGGTGGTATCAGTGAGCTAGACAATATGGCAGACCAAGACGGGGTCAAAATGACGGAAGCCATAGAACAGCTGTCAAATATTTCCATCCGCTATTGCTATTTGCATTGAACTTTGCATAAATAGAATGAATAGGTGGTATCATTGAGCTAGACAATATGGCACACTTCAAGTCGCTTCGCTTATATACAGTGCGACTCAAAAAAGCTCGATGTACGGGGTGTTACGATATAAATTTACGATAAAAAATAAAAATTACAGATTCGAGGAAATTTTCGGTTCTTTCGCTTCGGAGGGTTCTCTGACGTGCGTAGGACCGTTTTATATACAAAGTGTTGGAAAAATGTCGAACGTTAAAAATGTAAAAATTAAGGGAACTGAAAATTTTTTGGTACGAAACTTCCGTCGGGGACTCTTACCGCACTAATTATCGAAAAAATACGGGGTGTTTAAAAATTCGAACCGTTCCCTAAAAATCCTGGACATTCGTGGATTTAAAATTTTTGCTTTCTGATGAAACTTTTACAATAGTTTGTAGAAAAACTGTAAAAATATATACTTTGGTATTATTATGTATATGAATACATACTTATGAAAAATACAGCGTGTAAAATAAAAAACCATTCTCTACATCCACAAAATTTATGGATTTTATTTTTTATGAAACTTTTGACGATTGTAAAAAATCATACTAATGAAAATACAGGGTGCTTAACGAAACCAAACCATACTCTAAGAATCCTCACAATTATTCATTGAATATTTTTCATGATACTTTTCACAATGGTCTGTATGAAAACTCTGTATACTAATTAAAAAACTAGTGGGTGTTTAAAAAAAATGTACAAATATTGAATCTCCCAATATTCCTGGATATTTTTTTTATTTATTAAACTTCCATCAATGTTTTATTATGACACTCACTAACGAAGCATATACAGTGTGTTTAATAATAACGAACCAGTCTCTAAAAATCCTCAAAATTCATGGAATTAAAAATTCTTTTGATGAAACTTTATACAATGTTCTGTAGGAAAAATATACTAATTAAGAAATACAGAGGGTTTAAAAAAAACCTAACCATTTCTAAAAATCAACAAAACTCATGGAATTAAAAAATTTTTGATAAAACCTTATACAATGGTTTGTAAAAATCTATACTAATGAAAAATACAGGAGGTTTAAAAAACCTAACCATTTCTAAAAATCAACAAAATTCATGGAATTGAAAAATTCTATTTGATGAAATTTTATACAATGTTCTGTAGGAAAAATATACTAATTAAGAAATACAGAGTGTTTAAAAATAACGAACCATTCTCTAAAATTCCTCAAAGTTCATGGAATTAGAAAATTCATTTTGATGAAACTTTGTACAATAGTTTTAAAACATCTATACTAATGAAAAAATACAGGAGGTTTCAAAAAACCGAACCGTTCCCTAAAAATCCTAAACATTCGTGGATTTAAAATTTTTTGCTTTCTGATGAAACTTTTACAATAGTTTGTAAAAAACTATAAAAATATATACTTTGGTATTATTATGTATATGAATACATACTTATGAAAAATACAGGGTGTAAAATAAAGAACCATTCTGTAGATCCACAAAATTTATGGAATTTATTTTTATGAAACTTTTCACGATTCTAAAAAAATTATACTAATGGAAAAATACAGGGTGCTTAACGAAACCAAACCATTCTCTAAGAATCCTCACAATAATTCGTTGAATGTTTTTTTATAAAACTTTTCACAATTGTCTGTAAGAAAACTATACTAATTAAGTTCCATCGGGGGTCTCTTAACGCACTAATTATCGAAAAAATACATGGTGTTTAAAAAAAACTAACCCTACTCAAGAAAGGTCAAGTCGGCGAATGCCGACTTGCCACCTTTCTAGTTCTATTATATTAAAATGCGTGATTTCCTCTCGCTCCCACCGGGACGGCGAAAAAGTGGGGTTTTGCGTCCCAAAGGCTTTTTCGCGAGCCGCGCGCGAGCCGAAGGGCGCGTTGCGCCCTTCGGTCCCGCGGTTGTCTGTTAGGCGTATTTTGGTTGGTTCGTTTTACTTTTTTCGGGGCGAATTTTGCGTTTTTCCGGAGGTCCGCCGGCGTTACTTTTCCGTTTTCGCGAGGAAACGAGACAAAAGTCGAAAAAAACGCCCCTTATCGGAAGCCCGAAAACCGCTGGGAGGCCGGTTTTGCTTCGCGCGTGGTTTTTCGGGCGAGCCCGTCGGGGACGCGGTCGCGGGCGAGTCTCTTGATTTGGTCCTTTCTCCGTCGCGACGAGGCGCTCGGCGGGCCGTTTTTCGCGTTTTCTAGGTAAATTTTCCGTTTTCGGAGGGTCCTCGCCGGCCGATCTCGGCGAGCGAGATGGATATAGCGGAGGCGGAGCTTATCGCCCGGGAATCGGAGAAACGTCAGTCGGATATGGGTAGACGTCAAACTATTTCCGATTCGATATTTTCGTATTTTCCGCATTCATTTCCAGAAATGCATGTTGAAACGTAAACTTTGAACCTTCTACAATGTGTCGCGTGCCTCAGATTTAGGTTTAAAATTCGATTTTATAGTGAAAATAGCGAAAGTTTTGGTCAATTACACGTTCGGCTGCATTCGCCTTCGCTCGGCCGTCCGAAACGTCAAACGGCTAGCCGGACGGTGCACGGCCGGTGACAGCTCGGATAAAACTTGGGAACGTTCGCTAAACGGATCGAGCGGAGACCCGCCAAGGCCGGAAAAGGTAAATTTAAAGTCCTAGATTCTTTCTGTTATGCGAGCGTTGGGTTTTGAATTCGAATTTGTATCGAATTTTGCGTAATACCGAACCGAGACGTGGAGAAGAGCCTGGCAATATGGCGGGTCCTCACAAAACCTTCAAAATGTTACATTTTGCAAAGTAAGTACCCCTTTATTTCCATAAAGCCATATCGAAACGTAAACTTTGAACCTTCTACAATGTGTCGTGTGCCTCAGATCTGTTTTTAAAATTCGATTTTATAGTAAAAATTGCGAAAATTTGCGACGTCAAATGGCGAGTGCGCGGTGACATTTCCGAATAAATCGCAGAAAATTTCGCTAAATAGGCCGACCGGAGCCCCCCCAAAGGTCGAAAACGGTAAATCTGAAGTCTCTAGATACGTTGTGTTATGCGAGCGTTTGGTTTTGAATTCGTTTTGTATCGAAATTTGCGAAAATCCTAAGCAAGACGGGGTCAAAATGACGTAAGCCATAGAACAGCTGTCAAATATTTCCATCCGCTATTGCTATTTGCATTGAACTTTGCATAAATAGAATGAATAGGTAGGTGGTATCAGTGAGCTAGACAATATGGCAGACCAAGACGGGGTCAAAATGACGGAAGCCATAGAACAGCTGTCAAATATTTCCATCCGCTATTGCTATTTGCATTGAACTTTGCATAAATAGAATGAATAGGTGGTATCAGTGAGCTAGACAATATGGCACACTTCAAGTCGCTTCGCTTATATACAGTGCGACTCAAAAAGCTCGATGTACGGGGTGTTACGATAAAAATTGACGAGAAAAAATAAAATTACAGATTCGAGGAAATTTTCGGTTCTTTCGCTTCGGAGGGTTCTCTGACGTGCGTAGGACCGTTTTATATACAAAGTGTTGGAAAAATGTCGAACGTTAAAAAAATGTAAAAATTAAGGAACTGAAAATTTTTTGGTACGAAACTTCCGTCAGGGGACTCTTACCGCACTAATTATCGAAAAAATACAGGGTGTTTAAAAATTCGAACCGTTCCTAAAAATCCTGGACATTCGTGGATTTAAAATTTTTTTTTTGCTTTCTGATGAAACTTTTTACAATAGTTTGTAGAAAAACTGTAAAAACATATACTTTGGTATTATTATGTATATGAATACATACTTATGAAAAAATACAGGGTGTAAAATAAAGAACCATTCTCTAGATCCACAAAATTTATGGAATTTATTTTTTTTATGAAACTTCACGATTGTAAAAAAGTTATACTAATGAGAAAATACAGGGTGCTTAACGAAACCAAACCATTCTCTAAGAATCCTCACAATAATTTATTGAATATTTTTTTATGAAACTTTTTACAATGGTCTGTAAGAAAACTATACTAATTAAAAAACTACTGGGTGTTTAAAAAACTGAACCAATATTGAAACTCCCAAAATTCATGGAAATTTTTTATTTATTAAACTTCCATCAAGGATTTATTATGACACTCACTAACGAAGCAAATACAGAGTGTTTAAAAATAACGAACCATTCTCTAAAAATCATCAAAATTCATGGAATTAGAAAATTCTTTTGATGAAACTTTATACAATGTTCTGTAGGAAAAATATACTAATTAAGAAATACAGAGTGTTTAAAAATAACGAAACCATTCTCTAAAAATCAACAAAATTCATGGAATTAAAAATTATTTTTGATAAAACGTTTCACAATGGTTTGTAAAAATCTATACTAATGAAAAATACAGGAGGTTTAAAAAAACGAACCATTCTCTAAAAATCAACAAAATTCATGGAATTAAAAATTCTATTTGATGAAATTTTATACAATGTTCTGTAGGAAAAATATACTAATGAAAAATACAGGGTGTTTGAAAAATAACGAACGTTCCCTAAATATCCTGAAAATTCGTGGATTTAAAATTTTTTTTTTTTGCTTTCTGATGAAACTTTTTACAGTAGTTTGTAAAAAAACTATAAAAAATATACACTTTGGTATTATTATGTATATAAATACATACGTATGAAAAAATACAGGGTGTAAAATAAAGAACCATTCTCTAGATCCACAAAATTTATGGAATTTATTTTTTTTTTGAAACTTTTCACGATTGTAAAAAAATATATACTAATGAGAAAATACAGGGTGCTTAACGAAACCAAACCATTCTATAAGAATCCTAACAATTCATGGAATATTTTTATGAAACTTTTCACAATGGTCTGTAAGAAACTATTTTAATGAGAACAATATAACAGGGTGTTTAAGAAAACTGAACCAATATTAAAACTCCCAAAATTCATGGAAAAAATTTATGGAATTTAATTTTTTTTTATTAAACTTTTCACGATTGTAAAAAAATTACACTAATGAAAAAATACAGGGTGTTTAACAAAACCATTGAACCAATATTGAAAGTCCCAAAATTCATAGAAAAAACTTATGGAATTTATTGTTTTTATGAAACTTTTCACGATTGTAAAAAAATTATACTTATGAAAAAATACAGGGTGTTTAGCAAAACCAAACCATTCTCTAAGAATCCCCACAATTCATGGAATATTTTCTTATGAACCTTTTCACAATGGTCTGTAAGAAAACTATACTAATTAAAAAACTACTGGGTGTTTAAAAAACTGAACCATTCTCTAGGAACCTTCATGGAAGTATAATATTCTTTTGATGAAACTTTTAACAATGGTCTCTATGGAAACTATTTTAATGAAAACAATACAGGGTGTTTAAGAAAACTGAACCAATATTGAAACTCCCAAAATTCATGGAATAAAATTATTTTTTTTGCTTCCGATGGGTTGTCGGATGTACGAAAGATCGTTTTATATACAAAGTGTTGGAAAAATGTTGAACGTTAAAAAAATCTCAAAATTAGGAGAACTATTATTAGACAATTTTTTTTAATCAACTTCCATCGGGGGTCTCTCAACGCACTAATTATCGAAAAAATACATGGTGTTTAAAAAAAAACTAACCCTACTCAAGAAAGGTCAAGTCGGCGATAGCCGACTTGCCACCTTTCTAGTTCTAATATATTAAAATGCGCGATTGCCTCTCGCTCCCACCGGGGGTGCGGAAAAGTGGCGTTTTGCATTACCAAAGGCTTTTTTTGCGAGCCGCGCGGCGGCGAGCCGAAGGGCGCTTCGCGCCCTTCGGTCCTGGGGTTGTCGCTTAGGCGTATTTCGGTGGGTTCTTTTTACCTTTTTCGGGGCGAATTTTGCGTTTTTCCGGAGGTCCGCGGCCGCCGGTTTTCGATTTTCGCGAGGAAACGAGACAAAAGTCGAAAAAAACGCCCCTTATCGGAAGTCCGGAAGCCGGTCGGAGGCCGGTTTCGCTCCGCGCGACGTTTTTCCGGCGAGCCCGTCGGGGACGCGGCCGCGGGCGAGTCTCTTTATTTGGTCCTTTCTCCGTCGCGACGAGACGCTCGGCGGGCCGTTTTCGCGTTTTCTAGGTAAATTTTCCGCTTTTCGGAGGGTCCTCGCCGGCCGATCTCGGCGAGCGAGATGGATATAGCGGAGGCGGAGCTTATCGCCCGGGAATCGGAGAAACGTCAGTCGGATATGGGTAGACGTCAAACTATTTCGGATTCGATATTTTCCTATTTTCTCGCATTCATTTCCAGAAATGCATGTTGAAACGTAAACTTTGAACCTTCTACAATGTGTCGCGTGCCTCAGATTTAGGTTTAAAATTCGATTTTATAGGGAAAATAGCGAAAGTTTTGGTCAATTACACGTTCGGCTGCATTCGCCTTCGCTCGGCCGTCCGAAACGTCAAACGGCTAGCCGGACGGTGCACGGCCGGTGACAGCTCCGGATAAAACGTAGGAACGTTCGCTAAACGGGCAGATCTGAGACCCGCCAAGGCCGGAAAAGGTAAATTTAAAGTCTCTAGATACTTTCTGTTATGCGAGCGCTGGGTTTTGAATTCGAATTTGTATCGAATTTTGCGTAATACCGAACCGAGACGTGGAGAAGAGCCTGGCAATATGGCGGGTCCTCACAAAACCTTCAAAACGATTACATTCTGAAAAGTAAGTACCCCTTTATTTCCATAAAGCCATATCGAAACGTACACTTTGAACCTTCTACAATGTGTCGTGTGCCTCAGGTTTAGGTTTAAAATTCGATTTTATAGTGAAAATAGCAAAAATTTTCGTCGACTACAGAAACGTCAAATGGCGAGTGCGCGGTGACATTTCGAATAAATCGCAGAAAATTTCGCTAAATGGGCCGACCGGAGGCCCCAAAGCCGAAAACGGTAAATTTGAAGTCTCTAGATACGTTGTGTTATGCGAGCGTTTGGTTTTGAATTCGTTTCGTATCGAAATTTGCGAAAATTCTAAGCAAGACGGGGTCAAAATGACGGAAGCCATAGAACAGCTGTCAAATATTTCCATCCGCTATTGCTATTTGCATTGAACTTTGCATAAATAGAATGAATAGGTGGTATCAGTGAGCTAGACAATATGGCAGACCAAGACGGGGTCAAAATGACGGAAGCCATAGAACAGCTGTCAAATATTTCCATCCGCTATTGCTATTTGCATTGAACTTTGCATAAATAGAATGAATAGGTGGTATCAGTGAGCTAGACAATATGGCAGACTTCAAGTCGCTTCGCTTATATACAGTGCGACTCAAAAAAGCTCGATGTACGTGGTGTTACGATAAAAATTGACGAGAAAAAAATAAAAATTACAGATTCGAGGAAATTTTCGGTTTTTTCGCTTCGGAGGGGTTCTGTGACGTTCGTAGGCCCGTCTTAAATGCAAAGTGTTGGAAAAATGTGAAACGTTAAAAAAATGTCAAAATTAAGGGAACTGAACATTTTTTTGGTACGAAACTTCCGTCGGGGGACTCTTACCGCACTAATTATCGAAAAAATACGGGGTGTTTAAAAATCCGAACCATTCCTAAAAATCCTGAACATTTGTGCATTAAAATTTTTTTTTTTCATTATTATGAAACTTATTACAATAGTTTGTAAAAAAAATATAAAGAATATATACTTTGGTATTATTATGTATATTTATACATACTTATGAAAAAATACAGGGTGTAAAATAAAGAACCATTCTCTAGATCCACAAAATTTATGGAATTTATTTTTGTATGAAACTTTTACGATTGTAAAAATATTATACTAATGAAAATATACAGGGTGCTTAACGAAACCAAACCATACTCTAAGAATCCCCACAATAATTCATTGAATATTTTTTTATTAACCTTTTCACGATGGTCTCTAAAAAATATATACTAATTAAAAAACTACTGGGTGTTTAAGAAAACTGAACAAATATTGAAACTCCCAAAATTCATGGAAATTTTTTTATTTATTAAACTTCCATCAAGGATTTATTATGACACTCACTAACGAAGCAAATACAGAGTGTTTAATAATAACGAACCATTCTCTAAAAATTTTCAAAATTCATGGAATTAAAAATTCTTTTGATGAAACTTTATACAATGTTCTGTAGGAAAAATATACTAATTAAAAATACAGAGTGTTTAAAAATAACGATCCATTCTCTAAAAATTTTCAAAATTCTTGTAATTAAAAAATTCTGTTTGATGATATTTTATACAATGTTCTGTAGGAAAAATATACTAATTAAGAAATACAGAGTGTTTAAAAATAACGAACCATTCTCTAAAAATCCTCAAAATTCATGGAATTAGAAAATTCTTTTGATGAAACTTTATACAATAGTTTGTAAAAATCTATATTAATGAAAAATACAGGGGTTTAAAAATACCGAACCGTTCCCTAAAAATCCTGAATATTTGTGGATTTAATTTTTTTCTATCTGATGAAACTTTTTACAATAGTTTGTAAAAACTATAAAAATATATACTTTGGTATTATTATGTATATGAATACATACTTATGAAAAATACAGGGTGTAAAATAAAGAACCATTCTCTAGATCCACAAAATTTATGGAATTTATTTTTTGAAACTTTTCACGATTGTAAAAATATTATACTAATGAAAATATACAGGATGCTTAACGAAACCAAACCATACTCTAAGAATCCCCACAATAATTCATTGAATATTTTTTTATTAACCTTTTCACGATGGTCTCTAAGAAATATATACTAATTAAAAAACTACTGGGTGTTTAAGAAAACTGAACCAATATTGAAACTCCCAAAATTCATGGATTTTTTTATTTATTAAACTTCCATCAAGGATTTATTATGACACTCACTATCGAAGCAAATACAGAGTGTTTAATAATAACGAACCATTCTCTAAAAATTTTCAAAATTCATGGAATTAAAAAATTCTTTTTGATGAAACTTTATACAATGTTCTGTAGGAAAAATATACTAATTAAGAAATACAGAGTGTTTAAAAATAACGAACCATTCTCTAAAAATTTTCAAAATTCTTGGAATTAAAAAATTCTGTTTGATGAAATTTTATACAATGTTCTGTAGGAAAAATATACTAATTAAGAAATACAGAGTGTTTAAAAATAACGAACCATTCTCTAAAAATCCTCAAAATTCATGGAATTTGAAAATTCTTTTTGATGAAACTTTATACAATACTTTGTAAAAATCTATATCAATGAAAAAATACAGAGGGTTTAAAAAAACCGATCCGTTCCCTAAAAATCCTGAACATTTGTGGATTAAATTTTTTTTTTGCTCTCTGATGAAACTTTACAATAGTTTGTAAAAAAACTATAAAAATATATACTTAGGTATTATTATGTATATGAATACATACTTATGAAAAATACAGGGTGTAAAATAAAGAACCATTCTCTAGAAATCTAGAAATTTATGGAAGTTTTTTTATGAAACTTTTCACAATGGTCTGTAAGAAAACTATACTAATTAAAGAACTACTGGGAGTTTAAAAGACTGAACCAATATTGAAACTCCCAAAATTCATGGAAAATTTTCAAAATCATTGAATTAAAAATTCTTTTGATGAAATTTTAGACAATGTTCTGTAGGAAAAATATCGCAATAAAGAAATACAGACTATTTATAAATAACGAACCATTCTCTAAAAATCCTCAAAATTCATGGAGTTAACAAATTCTTTTTGATGAAAAATTTCACATTAGTTTGTTAAAAACTATACTAATGAAAAATACAGGAGGTTTAAAAAACCGAACCATTCTCTAAAAATCAACAAAATTCATGGAATTAAAAATTCTATTTGATGAAACTTTTACAATGTTCTGTAGGAAAAATATACTATTGAACAAATACAGGGTGTTTAAAAAAACCGAACTGTTCACTAAAAAAACTGAAAATTCGTGGATTTAAATTATTATTTTGCTTTCTGATGAAACATATTAAAATAGTTTGTCAAAAAACGATAAAAATATAAACTTAGGTTTTATTATGTCTAAAAATACATACGTATGAAAAAATATAGTGTGTAATATAAATACCCATTCTCTAGATCCACAAAAGTTATTGAATTTTTTTTTTTATGAAACTTTTCATGATTGTAAAAAATTTATACTACTGAAAAAATACAGGGTGTTTAGCAAAACCAAACCATTCTCTAAGAATCCTCACAATTCATAGAATATTTTCTTATGAACACAATGGTCTGTAAGAAAACTATACTAATTAAAAGACTACTGGGTGTTTAAAAAAATGAACCATTTTCTATAAACCTTCATGGAAGTATAATATTCTCTTGATGAAACTTTTAACAATGGTCTATATGGAAACTATTTTCATGAGAACAATACAGGGTGTTTAAGAGAATCGAATCATTTTAAAAATTCTAAAAACTTGAAATTAAAAACTCTTTTGGTTTTGATGAAACTTTTAAGATAGTTTGTAAAAAACTATAAAAATACATATTTAGGTATTATTATGTAGCTATATAAATACATACTTATGAAAAATACAGTGTGTAAAATAAAGACCAATTCTCTAGATCCACAAAATTTATGGAATTTAATTTTTTTTATGAAACTTTTCACGATTGTAAAAAAATTATACCGATGAAAAAATACGGGGTGTTTAACAAAACCAAACCATTCTTTAAATATCCTCACAATTCATGGAATATTTTCTAATGAAACTTTTCACAACGGTCTGTAAGAAAACTATCCTAATTAAAAACTACTGGGTGTTTAAAAAACCGACCGTTCTCTAGAAAGCTTCATGGAAGTATAATATTCCTTTGATGAAACTTTTAACAATGGTCTATATGGAAACTATTTTATTGAAAACAATACAGGGTGTTTAAGAAAACTGTACCAATATTGAAACTCCCAATATTAATAGAATAAATTTATTTGTTTGCTTAGGATGGGTTGTCGTAAGTACGAAAGACCGTTTTATATACAAAGTGTTGGAAAAATGTTGAACGTTAAAAAAGTCTCAAAATTAAGAGAACTGACTAATTTATTTTAGTCAACTTCCATCGGAGGTCTCTTAACGCACTAATAATCGAAAAAATACATGGTGTTTAAAAAAAACTAACCCTACTCAAGAAAGGTCAAGTCGGCGAATGCCGACTTGCCACCTTTCTAGTTCTTATATATTAAAATCCGTTGTTTTTTCTCGCTCCCTCCGGGTGGGTGAAAAAGTGGCGTTTTGCATTACCAAAGGCTTTTTTCGCGAGCCGCGCGGCGGCGAGCCGAAGGGCGCGAAGCGCCCTTCGGTCCCGCGGTTGTCGCTTAGGCGTATTTTGGTTGGTTATTTTTACTTTTTTCGGGGCGAATTTTGCGTTTTTCCGGAGGTCCACCGGTGTTACTTTTCCAATTTCGCGAGGAAACGAGACAAAAGTCGAAAACCACGCCCATTATCGGAAGTCCGGAAGCCGCCCGGAGGCCGACTTCGCTCCGCGCGACGTTTTTCACGGGAGCCCGTCGGGGACGCGGGCGCGGGCGAGTCTCCTTATTTGGTCCTTTCTCCGTCGCGACGAGGCGCTCGGCGGGCCGTTTTTCGCGTTTTTCTAGGTAAATTTTCCGTTTTTCGGAGGGTCCTCGCCGGCCGTTCTCGGCGAGAGGGATGGAGATAGCGCGGGAGGAGCTTATCGCCCGGGAATCGGAGAAACGTCAGTCGGATATGGGTAGACGTCAAACTATTTCGGATTCGATATTTTCGTATTTTCCCGCATTCATTTCCAGAAAGCCATATCGAAACGTAAACTTTGAACCTTCTACAATGTGTCGCGTGCCTCAGGTTTGAGTTTAAAATTCGATTTTATAGCGCAAATAACGAAAATTTTGGTCAATTACACGTTCGGCGGCATTCGCGTTCGCTCGGCCGTTCTAAACGTCAAACGGCTAGCCGGACGGTGCACGGCCTGTGACAGCTCCCCATAAAACGTAGGAACGTTTGCCAAACGGGCCGATGGGAGCCCCCCGATGGACAGAAACGGTAAGTTTAAAGTCTCTAGATACTTTCTGTTATGCGAGCGCTGGATTTTGAATTCATTTTCGTATCGAAATGTGCGAAAATCCGATCCAAGACCGGGGAGAAGGGCCTGGCAAATGGCGGTCTTCACAAAACCTTCAAAACGATTAGATTCTGAAAAGTAAGTACCCCTTTATTTCCATAAAGCCATATCGAAACGTAAACTTTGAACCTTCTACAATGTGTCGCGTGCCTCAGGTTTGACTTTAAAATTCGATTTTATAGTGAAAATAGCGAAAGTTTTGGTCAATTACACGTTCGGCGGCATTCGCATTCGCTCGGACCTCTGAAACGTCAAACGGCAAGCCGGACGGTGCGGTGCCGTTGACAGCTCCGGATAAAACATAGGAAATTTTGCTAAACGGTCCGATCGGAGCCTCCCGAAAGTCAGAAACGGTAAGTTTAAAGTCTCTAGATACTTTCTGTTATGCGAGCGCTGGATTTTGAATTCATTTTTTTATCGAAATGTGCGAAAATCCGATCCAAGACCGGGGAGAAGGGCCTGGCAAATGGCGGTCTTCACAAAACCTTCAAAACGATTAGATTCTGAAAAGTAAGTACCCCTTTATTTCCATAAAGCCATATCGAAACGTAAACTTTGAACCTTCTACAATGTGTCGTGTGCCTCAGGTTTAGGTTTAAAATTCGATTTTACAGTGAAAATTGCAAAAATTTGCGTCGACTACAGAAACGTCAAATGGCGAGTGCGCGGTGACATTTCCGAATAAATCGCAGAAAATTTCGCTAAATGGGCCGATGGGAGTCCCCCAAAGGCCGAAAACGGTAAATTTGAAGTCTCTGGATACGTTGTGTTATGCGAGCGCTTGGTTTTGATTTCGTTTTTGTATCGAAATTTGCGAAAATCCTAATCAAGACGGGGTCAAAATGACGTAAGCCATAAAATAGCTGTCAACTATTTCCATCCGCTACGCGTATATACGGGGTGACTCAAAAAAGCTCGATGTACGGGGTGTTTCGATAAAAATTGACGAGAAAAATATAAAATTACAGATTCGAGGAAATTTTCGGTTTTTCGCTTCGGAGGGTTCTCTGACGTGCGTAGGACCGTTTTATATACAAAGTGTTGGAAAAATGTCGAACGTTAAAAAATGTCAAAATTAAGGAACTGAAAATTTTTTGGTACGAAACTTCCGTCGGGGTCTCTTACCGCACTAAGTATCGAAAAAAATACGGAGTGTTTAAAAAACCGAACCGTTCCTAAAATCCTGAACATTCGTGGATTTTAATTTTTTTTTTTGCTTTCTGATGAAACTTTTTACAATAGTTTGTAAAAAAACTATAAAAAATATATACTTTGGTATTATTATGTATATAAATACATACGTATGAAAAAATACAGGGTGCTTAACGAAACCAAACCATACCATAAGAATCCTAACAATTCATGGAATATTTTTTTATGAAACTTTTCACAATGGTCTGTAAGAAAACTATACTAATTAAAAAACTACTGGGTGTTTAAGAAAACTGAACCAATATTGAAACTCCCAAAATTCATGGAAAAAATGTTTTTTATTTATTAAACTTCCATCAAGGATTTATTATGACATTCACTAACGAAGCAAATACAGAGTGTTTAATAATAACGAACCATTCTCTAAAAATTTTCGAAATTCATGGAATTAAAAAATTCTTTTTGATTAAACTTTATACAATAGTTTGTAAAAATCTATACTAATGAAAAAATACAGGAGGTTTAAAAAAACCGAACCATTCTCTAAAAATCAACAAAATTCATAGAATTAAAAAATTCTTTTTGATGAAACTTTTTACAATGTTCTGTAGGAAAAATATACTAATGAAAAAATACGGGGTGTTTAGCAAAACCAAACCATTCTCTAAGAATCCTCACAATTCATGGAATATTTTCATATGAATCTTTTCACCATGGTCTGTAAGAAAACTATACTAATTAAAAAACTACTGGGTGTTTAAAGAAACTGAACCATTCTCTAGAAACATTCATGGAAGTATAATATTCTTTTGATGAAACTTTTAACAATGGTCTATATGGAAACTATTTTAATGAACAATACAGGGTGTTTAAGAGAATTGAATCATTCTAAAAATGCTAAAAACTTGGAATTAAAAACTCTTTTTTGGTTTTGATGAAACTTTTTAAGATAGTTTGTAAAGAAACTATAAACAATATATACTTAGGTAGGTATTATTATGTAGCTATATAAATACATACTTATGAAAAAATACAGGATGTAAAATAAAGACCAATTCTCTAGATCCACAAAATTTATGGAATTTAATTTTTTTTATGAAACTTTTCACGATTGTAAAAAATTATACTGATGAAAAAATACGGGGTGTTTAACAAAACCAAACGATTCTCTAAGAATCCTCACAATTCATGGAATATTTTCTAATCAAACTTTTCACAATGGTCTGTAATAAAACTATACTAATTACAAAACTACTGGGTGTTTAAAAAACCGACCCTTCTCTAGAAACCTTCATGGAAGTATAATATTCCTTTGATGAAACTTTTAACAATGGTCTACATGGAAACTATTTTAATGAAAACAATACAGGGTGTTTAAGAAAACTGAACCAATATTGAAACTCCCAAAATTCATAGAATAATTTTTTTTTGCTTCGGATGGGTTGTCGGATGTACGATAGACCGTTTTATATACAAAGTGTTGGAAAAATGTTGAACGTTAAAAAAATCTCAAAATTAAGAGAACTGACAATTTTTTTTACTCAACTTCCATCGGGGGTCTCTTAAGGCACTAATTATCGAAGAAATACATGGTGTTTAAAAAAAACTAACCCTACTCAAGAAAGGTCAAGTCGGCGATAGCCGACTTGCCACCTTTCTAGTTCTTATATATTAAAATCCGTTGTTTTTTCTCGCTCCCTCCGATTGGGTGGAAAAGTGGCGTTTTGCATTACCAAAGGCTTTTTTCGCGAGTCGCGCGGGGGCGAGCCGAAGGTCGCGAAGCGCCCTTCGGTCCTGGGGTTGTCGCTTAGGCGTATTTTGGTGGGTGCTTTTTGCCTTTTTCGGGGCTAATTTTGCGTTTTTCCGGAGGTCCGCCGGTGTTACTTTTCCATTTTCGCGAGGAAACGAGACAAAAGTCGAAAACCACGCCCATTATCGGAAGTCCGGAAGCTGCCCAGAGGCCGGTTTCGCTTCGCGCGTGGTTTTTCGGGCGAGCCCGTCGGGGACGCGGCCGCGGGCGAGTCACTTTATTTGGTCCTTTCTCCGTCGCGACGAGGCGCTCGGCGGGCCGTTTTTCGCGTTTTTCTAGGTAAATTTTCCGTTTTTCGGAGGGTCCTCGCCGGCCGTCCTCGGCGACAGGGATAGAGATAGCGCGGGAGGAGCTTATCGCCCGGGAATCGGAGAAACGTCAGTCGGATATGGGTAGACGTCAAACTATTTCGGATTCGATATTTTCGTATTTTCCCGCATTCATTTCCAGAAAGCCATATCGAAACGTAAACTTTGAACCTTCTACAATGTGTCGCGTGCCTCAGGTCTAGGTTTAAAATTCGATTTTATAGTGAAAATAACGAAAGTTTGACTCAATTACACGTTCGGCGGCATTCGCGTTCGCTCGGCCGTCCTAAACGTCAAACGGCTAGCCGGACGGTGCACGGCCTGTGACAGCTCCCCATAAAATGTAGGAACGTTTGCCAAACGGGCCGATCGGAGCCCCTCGAAGGCCAGAAAAGGTAAGTTTAAAGTCTCTAGATACTTTCTGTTATGCGAGCGCTGGGTTTAGAATTCGTTTTTGTATCGAAATGTGCGAAAATCCGATCCAAGACCGGGGAGAAGGGCCTGGCAAATGGCGGTCTTCACAAAACCTTCAAAACGATTACATTCTGAAAAGTAAGTACCCCTTTATTTCCATAAAGCCATATCGAAACGTAAACTTTGAACCTTCTACAATGTGCCGCCTGTCTCAGGTCTAGGTTTAAAATTCGATTTTATAGTGAAAATAACGAAAGTTTGACTCAATTACACGTTCGGCGGCATTCGCATTCGCTCGGCCGCCCGAAACGTCAAACGGCAAGCCGGACGGTGCGGTGCCGTTGACAGCTCCGGATAAAACTTAGGAACGTTCGCTAAACGGGCCGATCGGAGACCCGCAAAGGCCAGAAAAGGTAAATTTAAAGTCTCTAGATACTTTCTGTTATGCGAGCGCTGGATTTTGAATTCATTTTTGTATCGAAATGTGCGAAAATCCGATCCAAGACCGGAGAAGAGCCTGGCAAATGGCGGTCTTCACAAAACCTTCAAAACGATTAGATTCTGAAAAGTAAGTACCCCTTTATTTCCATAAAGCCATATCGAAACGTAAACTTTGAACCTTCTACAATGTGTCGTGTGCCTCAGGTTTAGGTTTAAAATTCGATTTTATAGTGAAAATATAGAAATTTTTGTCCACTACACGTTCGGCCGGCGCCCGGCCGCCGAAACGTCAAACGGCGAGTGGGTGACAGTTCCGCATATAACATAGGAAATTTCGCTAAATGGGCCGATCGGAGCCCCCCGAAGGCCAAAAAAGGTAAATTTGAAGTCTCTAGATACGTTCTGTTATGCGAGCGCTTTGTTTTGAGTTCATTTTTGCATTGAACTATGCTTAAATACGAATGAATACGTGGTATAAATGAGCTAGACAACATGGCGGACTTCAATTATTTTAAGTCGCTTCGCGTATATACAGTGCGACTCAAAAAAGCTCGACGTACGGGGTGTTACGATAAAAATTGACGAGAAAAAAATAAAAATTATAGATTCGAGGAAATTTTCGGTTTTTTCGCTTCGGAGGGGTCGTCTGACGTGCGAAAGACCGTTTTATATACAAAGTGTTGGAAAAATGTTAAACGTTAAAAAAATGTCAAAATTAAGGGAACTGGAAAATTTTTTGATACGAAACTTCCGTCGGGGGTCTCTTACCGCACTAATTATCGAAAAAAATACAGGGTGTTTACAAAAAACCCACCCGTTCCCTAAAAATCATGAAAATTCGTGGATTTAAAAATTTTTTTTGCTTTCTGATGAAACTTTTCAATAGTTTGTAAAAAACTATAAAAATATATACTTTGGTATTATTATGTATATAAATACATACGTATGAAAAAATACAGGGTGTAAAATAAAGAACCATTCTGTAGATCCACAAAATTTATGGAATTTATTTTTTTTATGAAACTTTTCACGATTGTAAAAAAATTTATTATGACACTCACTAACGAAGCAAATACAGAGTGTTTAAAAATAACGAATCATTCTCTGAAAATCCTCAAAATTCATGGAATTAAAAAATTCTTTTTGATGAAACTTTATAAAATGTTCTGTAGGAAAAATAGACTAATGAAGAAATACAGAGTGTTTAAAAATAACGAAACATTCTCTAAAAATCCTCAAAATTCATGGAATTAAAAAATTCTTTTTGATGAAACGTTTCACAATAGTTTGTAAAAAACTATACTAATGAAAAAATACAGGAGGTTTAAAAAACCGAACCATTCTCTAAAAATCAACAAAATTCATGGAATTAAAAAATTCTTTTTGATGAAACTTTTTACAATGTTCTGTAGGAAAAATATACTAATGAAAAAATACGGGGTGTTTAAAAAAACCGAAACGTTCCCTAAAAATCCTGAAAATTCGTGGATTTAAATTTTTTTTTTTGCTTTCTGATGAAACTTTTTACAGTAGTTTGTAAAAAAACTATAAAAAATATATACTTTGGTATTATTATGTATATAAATCCATACGTATGAAAAAATACAGGGTGTAAAATAAAGAACCATTCTCTAGATCCACAAAATTTATGGAATTTATTTTTTTTATGAAACTTTTCACGATTGTAAAAAAATATATACTAATGAGAAAATACAGGGTGCTTAACGAAACCAAACCATTCTATAAGAATCCTAACAATTCATGGAATATTTTTTTATGAAACTTTTCACAATGGTCTGTAAGAAACTATTTTAATGAGAACAGGGTGTAACAGGGTGTTTAAAGAAAACTGAACCAATATTAAAACTCCCAAAATTCATGGAAAAAATTCATGGAATTTAATTTTTTTTTATTAAACTTTTCACGATTGTAAAAAAATTACACTAATGAAAAAATACAGGGTGTTTAGCAAAACCAAACCATTCTCTAAGAATCCTCACAATCCATGGAATATTTTCTTATGAACCTTTTCACAATGGTCTGTAAGAAAACTATACTAATTAAAAAACTACTGGGTGTTTAAAAAACTGAACCATTCTCTAGAAACCTTCATGGAAGTATAATATTCTTTTGATGAAACTTTTAACAATGGTTTATATGGAAACTATTTTAATGAGAACAATACAGGGTGTTTAAGAAAATCGAATCATTCTAAAAATCCTAAAAACTTGGAATTAAAAACTCTTTTTTGGTTTTTGATGAAACTTTTTAAGATTGTAAAAAAACTATAAAAAGTACATACTTAAGTATTATTATGTAGCTATATAAATACATACTTATGAAAAATACAGGGTGTAAAATAAAGACCAATTCTCTAGATCCACGAAATTTATGGAATTTAATTTTTTTTATGAAACTTCACGATTGTAAAAAAATTATACTGATGAAAAAATACAGGGTGTTTTAAAAAACCGAATCATTTTCTTGAACTCCTCAAAATTGATAGAATTAAATTTTTTTTTATAAAACTTTTCACAATAGGCTGCAAAAAAACTACCATAACGCAACAATGCAGAGTGTTTTAGAAAACCGAACAATTCTCTAGAAACCTTCATGCAAGTATATTCGTGGAACTAAAAATGTTTTTTTATGAAACATTTTACATATTCTGAAGCAAAACTATACTAATGAAAAAATACTGGATGTTTAAAAAAATCTAATCATTCTAAAAATCCTTAATGCCCGTATGCACCGTATAACTTTAAGTCGGCTTTAGAGTTAAGACAGCTTAACTTCACGTTTTTGTATGCACCGTTCACTTTTGCCGGCTTAAGCCTTTCTAATGTTAAGCCCACAATTTTGGCGGCTTAAGCTTGAGATTGGCTACTTAACCTCAAAACAAAATTTGTTTTGCTACGACAGATTATTGTGTTATTTTTATTCTTTATAAAGATCATAATTAAATTTGCAGTATGGAGATTGAAGATGAGATGTTTGTTGAAGATGATTTGGATATCTTGGATATTATAGATTATGGTTTTCCACGTAGATTTTATAATCGACAAAATCATTTTGAAAATATGGATGACTTATCATTTTTTAGAAGATTTCGACTACAAAAAGAAACTGTTTTACATGTGCTAGAACAAATTGAACATAATCTTGAGTTTAACAATGATTTGTAAGTATACCACTTATACATTCTTTTTGTTCGTCAGTTCACATAAGTAGATAGATACATAGACTGTAATTTTTAATAAAATCTTTATGCCGTTCCTAAACTTGTTCATTATTTATTAACATATTTTAACATTTATTAAAAATTTTTAGGAATAACAGTATTTCTCCTATAAATCAACTTTTGACGACACTGCGGTTTTATGCTACATGTGGCCATCAAACTGCAATAGGAGATTTTATGGGAATCCACCAATCGGCAGTTTCACGAATAATTACTAAAGTCTCACAAGAACTCGCCAGATTGAGACCCCAGTATATTAAAATGCCAAATCATCAAGAACAAATTCATATTCAAAGTAGATTTTATAACATATCTAGATTTCCACGTGCAATTGGGTGTATAGATGGAACACATATCAAAATACAAAATCCAGGTACAGTTGGTATTTGCTAGGATTGTTATTTTATTAAGCTTATTTTTTTATAGGGCAAGATGATGGTGAGGTTTTCAGAAACCGAAAAGGATATTTTTCCATTAATGCTCAAGTTGTTAGTGATGCCAACTTAAACATCATGGACGTTGTAGCCCGTTGGCCTGGATCTACCCATGACATGACTATTTTTAATAATAGTACAATTCGAGCACGATTTGAAGGTCGTGAATTTGAAAACAGTTTTCTTCTAGGTAAATTTTTCATTATTTTTAATAACTATGTCGTCCTACGACTTATAATTATTTTAGGTGATAGTGGATATGCATTAAAGCCTTATTTACTTACGCCTCTTCTGAACCCTGTAAGCCCTGAAGAAATTCGTTACAACGAGGCACATATTAGGACCAGAAATTCGGTGGAGAGAACATTTGGTGTGTGGAAACGAAGGTTTCCTGTTTTAGCATATGGATTGCGCTGTAAACTAGAAACAGCTCTGACAACGATTATTGCCACTGCTGTGTTGCATAACATTGCTCAAAGGCAAAATGAAGGAGAGCCACCTCCACCAGAACACATTAATTTTGATGAGCTAAATTATTTGATTGGGCAAGGAGATATTCAACCAGGACCAGAAAATAGGGTGAATCAAAATGGGGTCAATCAAGACAATAGAAGAAATTTAATAGCAAATTTTTGCAAATTTATAAAAATGAGAAAAATAAAAACGTACAATAATATTTATTAACTTTTTATTTTAAAATATTGTTTTTAATTACTTCTTTTGGCTTTTAACTCTTCTTCCAACAATTCAATTTCAAGTTTTCTTTTTTTTACATTTAGTAAATGTTCTGCTCTTCCCTGTTCAATTTGTTGCTCCACTAAAACAAGTCGACGATCCAAAAGAATATTATATTTTTCAGCAACTTGTGATGAGGTAAGAGTTTTCACACCAGTTGTTGGTCTTCGACGACTAGTCCGGGAAGGGGTGCTCTGAAACAAGATAAAAATTATGTACAAATAACTGAGTACAATATAAAACTTACAATGGCTTTATAGAGATGGCGTGGTCATTAGCATTATAACTGCCATTTTTCACTCAGAAATTGACCAAAATAGTTATTTATGCAACAAGTGCAAAAAGTAAGCGTTTATTGCACGCAACACGTCGAGTGCAATAAGCACTTTTTGTACGAGTTGTATACAATATTTTTTCTACGTTCATGCAAAAACCAAAAAATGTTATTTAGATGACACTAAGTCTAGAAAAATGTGACGTCCATTTGAAGGTTTATGTTTGTCATGATGACAAAACGCTGCAGTAGAATGACAGATGAGTGCAATAAACATTTTATTGCACTCATTTGAGTGCAATAAAATCTCTCTAGAGCAACAAAAACCACTTTTTCCACTAAATATAGTTCAATAAAGTATTGTTTTTGCATGAACGTAGAAAAATTTTTAACCACTATGACTACATTCTATAAATATAAATAAAAAAATGCTTACTTCAGATACTTCTAGTACCGGATTCTTTTAGTTTGCAAATCTGCTGGTGTGTGTGACTTCCAACTAAATGGGGTATCCTTCGAGGTGGAGGCTTCATTTACATCAACCTGGAATAATAATGAAATATATAAAAAATAGCTGTGTATATCTATAATTATCACAAAACAAGCTAAATGACCGATGTTTTTATCAATAAGGGATTTCTTTCGCCATAAAACCACATTTGAACTGAATTTATCACCACTACGTGTATATTAACATAATTGGATAAATTTAAAAATGCATACCTCCAAATTTTGGCTCTTTAATTCATATTCCAGCTCTGCAGGTTCCTTAATATATTCATGTGGTACAGACGTACAAACATCACTATCAAATGGATTGATAAGGCCATGCAATGTTTTTCCGTTTACGATTGATAGTAAAACGGCATCTGCCTCATCATCGGGTTTAAAATTTTTGCTGGTGGCCCACCTCCAGTCAATAACACGTCCTTTCTTTCTTCAGCAATCTTCTTTCTCATATCTTTCTTTTGTTGGAGTACAATTTTTTAATGTATCTGCACATCGAAATATATTTGATGGGTTGACAGCATTGAACTCACTTTCAATGCATTTCCAAGCATAGTCCCGCTTTTGGAGTGACGCCCTGTCTGTTTTTTTATCCTCCAAAACACCACCATATTTGTCTGCAATTAGACGAAACAAGAATGAATTTTCAGCATTGGTGAAATTGTGAGATCTCTTCTTGTCTTCCATTGTAAGTATACAACTATAACGAAACTTTATATAAATATAGTTCACGAAAACACTAGTCACAAGGTTCAAAACAAATTAGCAATATTCTAGGATACCAAAAATTTAGTGGTCTACTCAAATTTATTCCCAGCTTTTCACTTACCTACCTGTTTTAGCCATATAACCATTACAAAAGACCATCGTCTAAAATATTCTTTCGTTTCGTCACGTAGCATATATTTATTTTGCATATTATGGTATAATAAAAAATACAAATCGTGAATAAGTTGGGTTACAAATATTGCTTTGACTTAAAACAGCTGATGCTGATCGATAAATTTCCTGTGTTGCCAAAAGTATATTCGACTTAAGTAAACCGGCTTATATTTTAGGCGGTGCATACGAAAATATAATTAAGCCGGCTTTACTATTTAAGAGAGTTTAAGTTAAGCCGCTTTAGAGGGCAAACGGTGCATACGGGCATAAAACTTAGAATTAAAATTTCTTTTTTGGTTTTTGATGAAACTTTTACAATGGGGAAGTTGCATGAATTTTATATTGGTTTGAAATGTGTTATATACAGGGGGTAATATTTCAAACATATTGAAAGGTCAGAACGTATGTCTGACGGCAATAATCACATAATAATTAAAATATTAACATTAATAAATTGCCATAGAATGTAAACAAAACCACGTGATCGAAAACACTGTTATTATTGGTGTGACGTCAACGGCCGGAGTAACGCGGCCATCTTGCTTATGTTTCCGTAGATACTCACGGTGATCGTGACGTAAATAGGCATTGGTTTCTGAGTTTTTTTGTGACATTACTGACATTTCTTTTGAACAAGTCATAGAAATGTCAATACTGTGTAAGGTAGTGACATGACTGAGGCTCTTTGAAAAAAAAACTATAAAATAAATAAGGCGAACAGCCCTATAATTTGTTTTGTAAGGAGGATGTAAACATGTAAAGCAAAAGTAATAGATATCAAAAATAAAATTCTTTATGTTAGATCTGTTTATTCATTGTTACTATTCAAATTTTCGTAACATAAAACAATAAATTTTAAAAAGCCTTTGTAAGACACATTATTTTGCTGTTAACAATTATTTTCACATATTTGTAAATAAACGGAAACAATTTTGTATGTAGTATTAGGTTTATATTTTAACAATATTTACAAATACAGTTAAATTTAAGAAAATACATATTTCTAAAGATTTCTGTACCTAAACAATTTTTGATCGACCGCTTCGATTATTTATTCGCACTTATTTTAAATTAACCTTACATTAAAATGTTCTTCAGAAACATACAACGTTGAAATGATAGAGTTTTACGCTTTTTCCTTCGTCGTGATTCATTGCCATACACCACATGTTTCTAGTTTTTTTCAATTTTTGGCACGGAGAAATATTTTTTATTAGCCGCTGTACGGAAAGTATTTGTAATTGCACAATGCAATATTTCTTCCATTTTCCCGGTGATAATACACTTTCTGTGCTCATTCTACGAGTCTATTTTGCAAATCTGTTCAACACCAGTGTCTGTTTAACACAATAACACTTAATAAATATCACATGTTATGTGATAAATATTACAAACGTCAAACTAACTCTTCTACCTAACCCCTAACCTAAACGTATGTACTGTACTGCGACTGCATTGTTTTGGGCTTTACAGGTGACGTCACTGCGGCTGGTGACATCACAGATATTTAATATGGTGGCCTCCGTTTTCTGGAGGCGTGGTCAGACCAAAACTTTAAAAGCCGTTTTTGAGTTTATTTTTTCATCAAATTGTCTAGGACAAACGGCATTTCGATTAAAATAATACATTCTTTCATTTCCATGTATTTGAAAAAATCATGCAATTTCCCCATTGTTTGTAAAAAAACTATAAATAATACATACTTAGGTATTATTATTATGTATACAAATACATACTTATGAAAAATTACAGGGTGTAAAGTTAAGACCAATTCTCTAGATCCACAAAATTTATGGAATTTAATTTTTTTTATGAAACTTTTCACGATTGTAAAAAAATTATACTGATGAAATAATACGGGGTGTTTAACAAAACCAAACCATTCTCTAAGAATCCTCACAATTCATGGAATATTTTCTAATGAAACTTTTCACAACGGTCTGTAAGAAAACTATACTAATTAAAAAACTACTGGGTGTTTAAAAACGACCGTTCTCTAGAAACCTTCATGGAAGTATAATATTCCTTTGATGAAACTTTTAACAATGGTCTATATGGAAACTATTTTCATGAAAACAATACAGGGTGTTTAAGAAAACTGAACCAATATTGAAACTCCCAAAATTCATGGAATAAAATTATTTTTTTTGCTTCGGATGGGTTGTCGGATGTACGAAAGACCGTTTTATATACAAAGTGTTGGAAAAATGTTGAACGTTAAAAAAATCTCAAAATTAAGAGATCTGACAATTTTTTTTACTCAACTTCCATCGGGGGTCTCTTAACGCACTAATTATCGAAAAAATACATGGTGTTTAAAAAAAACTAACCCTACTCTAGTTACTATATATTAAAATACGCGATTGCCTCTCGCTCCCACCGGGGGCGCGAAAAAGTGGGGTTTTGCCGCCACAAAGGCTTTTTTGCGAGCCGCGCAGCGGCGAGCCCGGGGGCGCTGAGTCGAGTTTGGCCTTTTTGCGTAGCTTAGGCGTATTTCGGTAGGTTCTTTTACTCTTAGATATTTTCGGGGCGAATTTTGCGTTTTTCCGGAGGTCCGCCGGTGTTACTTTTCCGTTTTCGCGAGGAAACGAGACAAAAGTCGAAAAAAACGCCCCTTATCGGAAGTCCGGAAGCCGCCCGGAGGCCGGTTTCGCTTCGCGCGACGTTTTTCCGGCGAGCCCGTTGGGGACGCGGTCGCGGGCCAGTCTCTTTATTTGGTCCTTTCTCCGTCGCGACGAGGCGCTCGGCGGGCCGTTTTTCGCGTTTTTCTAGGTAAATTTTCCGTTTTTCGGAGGGTCCTCGCCGGCCGTTCTCGGCGAGCGAGATGGATATAGCGGAGGCGGAGCTTATCGCCCGGGAATCGGAGAAACGTCAGTCGGATATGGGTAGACGTCAAACTATTTCGGATTCGATATTTTCCTATTTTCTCGCATTCGTTTCCACAAAGCCATGTCGAAACGTAAACTTTGAACCTTCTACAATGTGTCGCGTGCCTCAGATTTAGGTTTAAAATTCGATTTTATAGTAAAAATAACGAAAATTTGGGTCAATTACACGTTCGGGGGCATTCGCATTCGCTCGGCCGCCCGAAACGTCAAACGGCAAGTCGGACGGCTGGACGGTGCGGTGCCGTTGACAGCTCCGGATAAAACTTAGGAACGTTCGCTAAACGGGCCGGTCGGAGCCCCCCGAATGCCAGAATACGTAAATTTGAAGTCTCTAGATAGTCTCTGTTATGCGAGCGCTGCGTTTTCAGTTCGTTTTTGTATCGAAATGTGCGCAAATCCGAACGAAGACGGGAAAGAAGAGCAAGGAAATATGGCTCTACTATTTCGAGCTGCAAAAAAATTATATAGGTATTTGCGAATTTTGTAATATTGAAGCAACTTTGAAGATTCATTTATTCTATTTTAGTTACAGACATTTATGAAAATGCTTTACGTTTTATTATTCCCAGTAGTCAAATTATTTAAGTACTTTATTAAATTTACGTTTCTGGATAGCTTCTTCATCGTTACATTGTAGGTACATCAAATGTAATAATTATCATCATACATCTATTTCCTATTTCAACATACCTATCTGTCGGGTACTTTTAATTATGTTTTTTCTTATTTTAATACCACATACTCTCTACCAAAATAAATCTTTAAAATGGCGTAGGTATATGCCCTCAATTCCAAACCAAATTTAATTCAAATTTCAGCAGATAAATAATTCCATCTTAAATTTTAAACAATTTTTTTTTCTTATAATACTATCATATAATTCTAACTTTATATAAATTATGATAATAGACCCCCTACACTCATTTTCACCTTTATTAAAAACCTCTAAATATGAATAAATACCTACTGTCATACAATTCACATTTTATATAAATTACGTTAATGACCCCCTACAGCCCAATATCCAATACCCAATTCAAAGCAATATCGAATATATCATCGATCAATATTATTATTATTATGGAAAACATAAATTTCTCTTCTCTTTAAACAAAATATGATAATAATACCCATAGATTAAAATCATAATGATCGTTTCTGAATAATATGATTCTGTGATAACCTACCCCATTGTTAAGAACTTTTCACTAACAACTCTTTTATTATATCAAATTAATGCATAAAATACAAACATAAGCCATTACGTATCCTCACGTTTTTTTTAACCTCAATGTCTATCATTCCCTACTGAAGGGAGCAACAACGGTCAAGTTCGTCCATTTTTTCAACTTGTGTTTTTAAATAATCTAAAACTGGTTGAATTACACCGCACTGAAAAGGTATGTTTGATAAAATAGTCTTCAAAGTTCTCACTGAGGGCAATTGAAAATATGATCTTAGATATTTATACAGCCGAGGGCTACGTTTATAGACTGATAATGCAAATGCCTTATC
The DNA here is from genome assembly GCA_025584915.1 of Monochamus saltuarius. Taxonomy (NCBI): domain Eukaryota; kingdom Metazoa; phylum Arthropoda; class Insecta; order Coleoptera; family Cerambycidae; genus Monochamus; species Monochamus saltuarius. Next base: position 42,219,622 of record CM046725.1, read on the forward strand.
CTGCAGAGTCCACCGTCTACCTTTGGAAGATCTATTGACATTACGCAATTGAGAATTAATAAATTCTTTGGTGATATCATTAAGATTTTCCTCGATAAACTGAAACCTACCATCGTTATATAAATTTTTTAATGAATTTACATGAGAATTTTCCTCTCATTTTTCAGCAAAGATCTTAGCTTGCTTAATTTAGAAGTAGTATTGCGATGAATTCTGTACATAATCGCTTCCCGAGGTGTTAAATCCTTTTCTGAAATATCCATTTTACCAAGCATACCTTTTTTATTTTCTAATAAAAATGCAAATTTATCAGAATGATCTACTGGTTTTGAAAATTTTGTCTCATTTGTGAATTTTATTTTATAATAAGAGTGTTCAGCTAAGGGAAAATTGTTATCAAAATTGGTAGATCTCATTACATCGTCATCATTATTAGTAAGAGCACTTGAACAACATGGACTGGCCTCAATCGAGAAAGAAGAATTCATATTAACTGAAAGTAATTCATTTTGTTCTAGCTGTTCAGATTGTTCATTACTCAATAGTTCATCATTCGATCTTGAATCTACTGCAGGTTTAGGCACAGTTTTCGGTAGAATACGATTACGAATTGACGGACAAGCAAACTCGGAATCTAAAAAATGACTATCACAAAGTAAAAAATTTTTACAGTTAACATTTAATGAAATATTACAACAATTTTTCCAAATCTGCAATGACTCAGGATCTCTTGGGAATCTATGAAATATTTTATTACGGTAAGAAGAAGTTGTCACAGGATTATAATATGAATTTTTGCATAAAGGATATTTGCAAGAGTAACGTAACTTACCAATAACAGATGACGCTGCAATGAGATTAGACATGATTTATAATTTACATATATACATCAAAATCACAGCAAATATTACAGACTTATTGATTGCATATATCTAATATCACAGACCGTTACACTTACAAAAATAGTCTTCTCGATCACATCCTGGCAGTCTAAAATATAGAATTTTCCTTACCTACCTACAATTATAAATACAATTATTAAAATATATCAAGAAAATACCTAGAATGTGGCTTATACAAACATATTTTCATAAATGAAAGCAATACATTTTTATGGACCATTATTTTAAATTTGAAAAGTTGTATTTTTTGTTTAAGGTTCTCAACAACAGATTTTCTACCTATTACTTAATATTTTGTGAATTATTTCAAATATATATATAACCGTTGCTTTGAATAATCATATTAACACTACATAATAAATATTTTAATCATTAAAAGAGCATAATATAAGATTAGGTATTATTTTATATATATATATATATATATATATATATATATATATATAAACGTGACTGAATTCTAACAGGAAATTTGCAAGAATTAATTTTAACTTTAAATTCAATAGCAATAAATGTATTTAGTAGTTTTGTACTTACCTTTTTGTCATTATATCTATATGACTATTATAAATACTAACAAAACTATGGAACTACATAAATATTAAATAATATAACCACAAAAGCAGCCAAGACTAGAGATGGGTAGTTCGCGAACGAACTAGTACAAACGAACTATTCACTTCACTGAATGAAATGAATCATTCCTCCTTGTCGGACTGAATCAGTCCCTGTGAACTAAAAGCAACGTTGATTCCAACAAATGTAGCAATGTAATTCAGGCGAGACAAATTCAGTTCTTCTACACTTATTCAGTAATCAGTAGTTCACTGAATTAAATGAAAAATTGCAGCTGACGATTAGACGTAGACGGTATCGGAGATGTGACTCAATGACCGATTTCAGTCGAATCACCTATATAGAATGGCTAGTTCGGTGTCTTGCGACAGAATATTTTCTAAAGCAGGGTAACAGAAAAACGATTTTGATTAAAATTGACAAAATTTCTAAAATTTTGTTTTTAGACGCGAATTTTTATATATTTAGAATTTATTTATGAAATGAGTTTTTTTTATTTTAAATATAACTTCTTTTGTTAATTTAATACAATATTTTCACATTTAAATTTATATTTTATTACCTATATTCAAAGGCTTACTTATAAATGTTTTAAAATCTAAAATCTAGATTTGTCTGTAATCTCAAAAGCATTGTATATGTTATATATGCCTCTAATAAATTACGATACCACGGGAGTCATAAAACAGTGCCGTTTGCCATTGTAAGCAAACTACGATACCTATACCTATTGAACGTCAAGACTGAACGATCGGTAGTCGAATTACAAATATACAATTCTCGACCATACAGAATCAAATGAATTACTCAAGTCAATGATTCACTTAGGTGAATGAGACTGAAAGAATGAATTCACCAAAATGAACCAAAAGTCCCATCTCTAGCCAAGACAGCTGCTAACCGCGAAAACTGACAGACAGTGTGGAAAAACAAAAAATAGTAACAAACTTAAAGGCACTAGATTTTACAGTGAGGAAAAACTAGTAACAAACTGAAAGTTACTTCCTTTTCCTTACGCCGTTCTTCATGTGTCGGGAATCTCTATCCCTACCATGCTGCGCATCTAGCTATACTTGTTGCATACCCATGGATTGTACAGTATACAATCCTTGAATTTATCTGTGGTTTTACGTATCTTCTTCTTCTTCTCTTATTTATGGCCTCCACCATTAGGTAGGTACTTAGCCAGCGCAGATTTTACGTATCATGATAATCTACAATCGACTTAAGGTGATCCCACAATAAAATTTTTCGCGTTTTGCTTTTTCAGTTATAAAATTCTATTGAACATGCAAAATTTAAAATAGTATTGACGGGATAAAACTGAATATTTTCAACTTTTTACAGTAAAAATTTTTTGTTTACGTTTAGAACAAATTTATGTATGTAAAAATATTTATTTTACACGTTCCCACCTAGATTATCTTAATTCTGCGTCACCAATACCATTCCACTACGCAAAAAGCAAAACGCGAATATTTTCGTTGGGAACGCACCTTTAAACTTTCCGATCGTCTGTCTTTGGTAACCTACAAAAACAAATGCATATCTCCGAATCAACAAATTATAATTCTACCACGCCATTTTTATAGGTGCGTTTTATTTTCGTAAAATTTCCGTTTACATAAATAAATTGCACTTTTCGTATAATTTAAATCCGTTTTTTTCAAAACGACTTTATCTGCATAACTTGACAGTAAGTATTTTTCATAATTATTAATTTAATTCGGTATTTAGGCACACTTCAAATTACTTCATTTGCATTTAATATGTTACATAATTTATTTATTTTTAGATCAATTACAATGCCCCGTAAAGGTAAAAAAAGATTGACTAAACGAAAGGGAGTTGATATCAGAGGTCGGGCCACAAAAAGATGTGTTCCTGTAAAGACTTCAACTGCTGTTTCCGAGTCTCCTTCACAAAGTGAAATAGTGGTACAACAAAATAAATCCATTACACCAGCAGGTGCACCACTGAGAGGCACAAAACCAGACGAAACAGATATCCTCCCTGGCTCCTTTTTAAGCAGAAAAGCTGGACCTTCTTCTTCCTTAGGTAAGTTTATTCATCTACATTTTTAGCGACAAAAAAAATGAATGTATGTATGTCTTTTGAAAGAACATAATCATATCTCTTCAATATAAAACTGACCGTTACATCTCTAAAAACGAAATTTAAAAAGATATACTGGCTGCCCTATTAAATTTGATAATATAAACTACCTTATAAGTATACAAAAGCGGTGTGAAAACAGCGGCCAAAATTCCAAAGGCGTCCGAACATTCATGGACGTACGTCACTGAGTAAAATAATGGATATATTTAAGAAATAATATGCAATGCACTAAATACTATAGAGGATTACTTCTCATGAAAAAATTATCACCCTGGCTAGGGGATTACTTTAAAAAAAAATTAAATTTGAACTTTTTAAAAATATTTCGCTACATTCAAGGCAAAGCAGGTCCTGTGCCAGCTTCAAAATTTAAGGGAAGGTGTCTTACGTAGATGACTACTTCTCATGAAAAAATTATCTCCCTGGCTAGAGGATTACACCTTCAAAAAAAAATTAAAGTTAAACTTTTTAAAAATATTTCACTACTTTCAAGGCAAAGCAGGTCCTGTGCCAGCTTCAAAATTTAAGGGAAGGTGTCTTACGTAGAGGACTACTTACCATGAATAAATCATACCCTTAGCTAGGGGATTACACCCTAAAAAAAAATACATACGACCTGCTTCGCCTTGAAAATGGTGAAATATTTTAAAAAAATTCAATTTTTATTATTTTTTTTAAGGTGTAATTCCCTATCCAGGGGGATGATTTTTTTATGGGAAGTAGTCATGTCTATAAGACATCTCCCCTTAAATTTTGAAGCTGGCACACGACCTGTTTCGCCTTGAAAGTAGTGAAATATTTTTAAAAAATTCAATTTTTATTTTTTTTTGAAGGTGTAATTCCCTAGCCAGGGAGATAATTTTTTCATGAGAAGTAGTCATCTACGTAAGACACCTTCACTTAAATTTTAAAGCTGGCACACGACCTGCTTCGACTTGAAAATGGCGAAATATTTTTAAAAAATTCAATTTTTATTTTTTTACATGTTAAATGTTACAAATATTCCTATTTTTATATCATTAATAACTTCTTTGTAAAAAATTATAGTTTTAGATTTATTCAATAAAATATATTTTTTTACAAAATAATTTTATACGCATATTTTTACGAAGTAGAACCGTAAAGGAAGAAATATTTACTGATTTATTAAGGACAACAAAGTACCTTACATTTTGAGTTATCTGGGTACTATATATTAGAAAAGATCCTCTGTTATTTCAAAAATTTAAAAATGAAATGAAGGCAAAATGATACTTTTTTATCACAAAATTTTTCTTTAATATATTATATTAATTATTTTATGTAAAAATATTTCTGCAATCCACTTAATGATAGAAAAACATAAGTACCTAAGTTTGTATCTATAGGTTATTTTTTATCTACAATCGACAATACTATAGTACGTATAGTATACAGAGTAAATCAAATTTTAGTTAACAAACTTTAAAGGTGATTAGAATTTCGAAAAATAATGTTAGTTTATTATATTATGTTCATTATTTTGGAACTTTATAAAAGAGATATGAGATGTTAAATTAAAAAAAAAGGATTTTTTATATATAATTACCGAGATATATGAACTATATTTGGCAAACAGAGTACCTAAATCAGGTCTCATAAAATGTGTTCATATGTGTATATCAAACACTTTCAACAACCAGTATCGAAAATATACACAGCTCGCGACTTTAATTTATAAACAAAAATTGTACCACCCTATATAATGCAGGGTAAGTAAATAGATAAAAAACGTCAAAGTAAAACACTTAAGCAAAATATGCCTCGATTAAATTCCGCTCACCGAAACACAAAGTATTTTATGTGAATCATTTTTTTGCAAGAAATTAGAAAAAATAAATTCTACATAAAATATCCCGTATCTCGATAAGAAGTGACATTTTACCAAGACATGTTTTGTTCAATTATTTTACTTTAACGTCCTCTATCTACAGTTGGCCCATTTATTACATACCTCCCTATGCAGTTGACATCACATTAAATGATTTAAATACCAATATCTTGAAAACGATAATTCCTAGCGTTTCTAAAAAGCTATAACTTTTTGATGTAAAATTGACTGAAAAAGATATTTTGCTATCAGAAGCTAAGATACAGTGTGTAACAAAAACATAGTTCAAGAAAGCGATATAAGTGATGCCCTCTATAACGTATGCCAAAACTATGACAAAATTTAAATTTCTCATATAAAAAAAACATCGGTATACCAAATGTCGTTTAAATCCATCAATTACTTCAATTCAAGCAAAATGATACTTTTTTATCACAAAATTGTTCTTTAATATATTTATTTATTAATTATTTTTGTGTAAAAATATTTCTGCAATCCACTTAATGATAGAAAAACATAAATACCTAAGTTTGTATCTATAGGTTATTTTTTATCTACAATCGACAATACTATACGTATAGTATACAGGTAAATCAAATTTTAGTTAACAAACTTTAAAGGTGATTAAAATTTCAAAAAATAATATTAGTTTATTATTATTATTATATTCATTATTTTTGAACTTTATAAAAGAGATATGACATGTTCAATTAAAAAAAAGGATTTTTTATATATAATTACTGAGGCAGTAAAGATATATGAACTATATTTGGCAGACAGAGTACCTAAATAAGGTCTCATAAAATGTGTCCATATGTGTATATCAAACACTTTTAACAACCAGTAGCAAAAATATACACAGCTCACGACTTTAATTTATAAACAAACCTAATAAAGATTATCAAAACCCAAGCAACTGTATTTTACGTAACAATTGACAAAATTACTACTGTTACAACAAACTCATTAATTCCAACAAATTCATTAGGTTATAGTCCATAGAAAAATTACATTTGGGGTTGCATTTTTCAGAGGTAGATGTGAGGGAGGGGGGTCAAAAAAAGCTTAACTTGAAGTTTGTAAGGTTTGGCCGCCATCTCGGAAAAGGGGGTGAAATAGTTTTTAGCATTTATCAGGTAAACTATTTGTCATACAAAATTTTTTTAAAAACATTTTTTATTGCAAATTAAATCTTCTACAACTTTAGTCCAGTAACTTTTTGTTGTAAAATCAAAAATAACAAAAATATTAAAGAAATACAATCAAAATTTTTGTACAAATTTTCTTTTGGACGCCATAATTTATTTATTTTCTTATTTAAAAAAAAATGACATCAGAGCATTTTTGTAGAGTGGTTTTCAACGAAGAATTTTTATTATATACTTTTTTTTTATATTCATTAGTTTGGGTTTTACAGCACTGTAAAGTAAACACTAATTTTTTCTATAATCCATTGAAACGTTACATTTGGGGTTGGATATTTTAGAGGACGCAATTTTATTGTTTAGATGTGAGGAGGGAGTCAAAAAAAGTTTAACTTGAAGTTTGTGGGGTCGCAACCATCCAATTTCGGCCGCCATCTTGGAAAAAGGAGGTTAATTGTTTTTAGTATTTATCAGGTAAACTATTGGTTACACAAAAATTTTTTAAAGACATTTTTTATTGCAAATTAAATCCTCTACAACTTTAGCCCAGTAACTTTTTGTTGTAAAATCAAAAATAACAAAAATATTAAAGAAAAACAATCAAAATTGTTGTACAAATTTTCTTTTGGACGCCATAATTTATTTATTTTCTTATTTTAAAAAAATACGCTATTAAATAAACTAAATAAAAACAACTAACATTTTTTAGTTATTAATTTAATTCCATATTTTATTTTTAGATATGCAGGTTGAAGATGATGACATGCTTCCCGAACTCTCACCATCATTAGTCGATGATATACAAAATGAATTTGCTGAAGTAGCAGTGAATATTCAAAGACATCAAGCAAATCAAATAAATGCTGCCATTGCTGATGCACCTTTAAGAGAAAATATATTACAGGAAATACAACGTCTACGGAACAACGGAAATCACATGCCCACATACTTCATGGCTAGCCAACGAGTCGTAAGACAAGGCCCATTCAACTTGGGCCCACTCAATCAGGTCTGTAGACATTGTTCTGCTTTATATTTTCATACCGAAATCACGGATCATTATAACCAATACACAAAATGCTGTCAACGAGGTAATGTAGTTTTAGACAATTTTCCAAATATGCCTGACGTTTTAATAGCCCTCTTCCAAGGCTTTCATCCTCTCTCTAATTTGTTCAAAAGACATATATTATCGTATAATTATGCTTTTCAGTTTGTATCTTTAGAAGCAAACTTACGAGACTTGCCCAGAAACAGAGCCCCACCAGTTTATTGTATAAAAGGGAAAGTCTACCATCACATATCCAATATAAACATTAACGAGCCAATCCAACGTTACGGACCCATCTATTTTTTAGATCCAGATGAGGCTGTCAATTCACGTGCACGAAACAACAATCAGATCTTGGACAGACAATTGATTGCTCTATTGGAACAATTACTACGTGAAGTAAATCCTTATGCTAGGGCATATATGCATTTACGTGAACGATATCAATTAGAAGTAGACACAATCGAAAGATTACGTGCAGAAGCTTTACGTAATCATATCGATCCTCTCCCCCTGCAAATACCTACCGTCACATTGGAGTTATTAAATGTGCGAGGAAGAAATAGGAGGCAGTACGATTTACCTAGAGTTGAGGAAATTGCCGCTATATATAATTTATTGCCAGATACACCAGCAACTCCAAATATGCGTATTTACGTACGGGACGAACCTACCCGATTACAAAACATTTCTGAGGAAAGCGAACTTAACGATCCTTTAGTTTTCCCTCTAATGTTTCCTCACGGTGAACCAGGATGATATATAGGAATTCCTCATCAAAACGATAACCGCAACGTAACTTTATGCGAGTATTATGCATATAAGAAAAGAAAGAAAGAAAACCTTTATTAAATAGAACATCCTAATATACAATATTGAATACTATTAGTATTAAACTAAATAACAAACTGCATTATTGCAAAGATTTACCAAATTGGGAAAAACACACAAAAGAAAAATACTTTACATATATGTATACCAAAAAAAAACATACAAAATATATAATATACTATGATTACTAATTAACTCATAACTAGAAAATTCAGCAAGATCATGTTCAAAACATAGAATAATATAATAACACCCATAGGAGCAGACAGGACGCTATCTGAAAGATATGCAAATACAAGTTAAGCATCTCTGATTTTAATGAATTTGAGTAGCCTTGATTTAAAATTACCAACTGTACAACATTCTTTAATCTCATCTGGCAGTTGATTAAACTGTATCAATCCTTTATGAAATGTGGAGTTCATCGTTTTTTTATACTTAGTGCGTACAACATGCAGATCAGCTCTACCCCTAGTATTATGTTGATGTATATCATAATTGAACACTAAGAACTGATTAAAATATGTAGGCAATAATCCATTTACCACCTTAAAGATAAATAACATTGAGAAATAGTATAATCTAATTTTGACTGACTGCCAGTTCAACACACTCAACATAATATTAATTGGAGTATATCTATTACATTTTAAAATAATACGCATTCCTCTGTTTTGAAGTTTTTTTATAGATGAAATACCATTACCGTCAAATAAAGCAATCAAACTAGCACAATAATCAAAATGAGGCTGTATAATCGTTTTATAGACCAATACAGATGATTGAACAGAGCTAACTCTAGGAAAAAAAAATTGTACTTATTTTCTTATATATATAATTAAAGTGACACTTCAACCCCAATAAGTTATCAATCATAAAGCCAAGATATTTTATTTCATCAACTATTTCAATTCTTTCATTGTCTATCTTAACATTAATATCATTTAAATTTATTTGCTTATATTTAAATTGGGATGTGACAATCATACATTTAGTTTTAAGTGCATTAAGTTTGAGCTTATTGCAATTAAGAAAGGAATTAATATTTTCGAGAGTTTTATTAATTTTCAACACGGCTGACTCTAGCGATTCATCACTGGCTGTGATAAGAGTATCATCAGCAAAAAGATTAACGAACTCACAGTCTTGAACAAAATTGATGTCATTTAAGTAAATGATGAATAAAAGAGGCCCCAATACACTGCCCTGCGGAACTCCAGTGTTTATATTTTTATTAGAAGATAGCACTCCATTAATTTTAGTATTTTGCATTCTGCCACTTAGATAATTACAAAACCAATCATACACTATACCATCAAAACCATAATATTGCAATTTCTTGAGAAGTACTTTAATATCTACAGTTTCAAAAGCTCGTTTGAAATCCAGAAACACCGCAATAATATATTTGTTAGCATCTAGAGAAAGCTTCCACTTAGACAATGTTAATTGCAATGCTGTTTCACAAGAGTGCTTGGGTCTGAACCCCGACTGATATTCCATTAATAAATTATTTTTAGAAAAATACTCCTCAATCTGATAATATACAGTTACCTCTAAAATTTTTTCAAGACACGGTAAAGTATTAATAGGTCGAAAGTTTACAGCTTCATTTGAATTAACAATCTTAGGGATTGGAGTTACTGTGCTTATTTTAAGTTGACTAGGAAATTTACCAGTCTCTAGCGATGTATTAACTAAATTAAGATATATATGACCAATAACTTGGAAAGAATTTTTAATTAATTTATTAATAAAGTTAAAATCACATTTATTATTAAGACCATTTACAATTTTTCTAAGATCAACGAGACTAATAGTTTTAAATTGAGAAATTTTACAAGCTAATTTAGGTAGGTTAAAATCAGTCCAAGGATCAGCTTCAGGTATTCCATTTTTAATATCTATAATACTGTCTACAAAAAAGTCATTGAAATATTCTGCGGTGTCTTTATGATTCTGAGAAATAACAATAGAACCACCAATGTTAAATACAATGTTAGATATATTTGCAACGCCAGGTTTCAAAAGCATTTTTAAAGTTTGCCACATTTTTTTAGAATTTTCAACATTATTTTCAATCTTATTCCTATAGTAATCTCTCTTTTTACTTTTTAATACGTTAACAAATTTATTTCTACAACTCGTGTATGTAACCCACTTATTTTGCACGTCCTGTGCTAGAGTATTACTCTTAAAAGCTTTGTAAGCATCGTCTCTTTTTTGCGCCAATAATTTCAATTCCAAATCATACCATGGGAGTTGATTAGATCGAGCAGTAATCATTTGCAGTGGAGCAATTTGATCTATAACAGTTTTCATATTGTCCATAATATTAGAATAAATTACATCAACATCAATAGAGGAGAAATCCCAATCGCACAATATAAGTAAATTATTAATTTCATCAAGGTTACTACAGTTAAAGTTTCTAAAAGATTTCTTGATAACACCCACATTGCCTTTATAAGTGTTTAAGGACACTGATATTATCGAATGATCAGTTAATTTAGGTGTTGAGTGCACCATAATTTTTATATCAGAAATGTTAGTTAACACATAATCAATTAAGGTTTTGCTAGTATTAGTTATTTTTGTTGGCTCATTTACCAACTGCTCCACTCCTATAGAGTTAATAAAATTTTTAAATTCAATTATCTGCCTATTATTACAATCTAATAAATTAAGATTAACATCTCCTATCAAAATACATTTATGGTTTGAATTAAATAGGAGGACGTTAAAATTTATATGTCAAACTGTCCGGAACAAGGTAAACTATTACCAAACAGTGAGAACGTATATACAAGGAATGTCGTATACAGAGAGGTACTGTAAATTATTTTCCTTATACATTTAACATTTTCTCTTTAATATTTTGGCATACATTTCTCTTATGAATTGCCAAAAATATAAAAATGTTATTTTTCCTAATAATCACTCATTTCTGATAATAATTTATATGTTACACATTTTCTTATATTTCCTAGGTCACAAAACACTATTTGGCTAATTGGCTATTATACCAATGCCATTCTTTAGTAAATTACGACCTCCAGACTTGGAAATGACTACTTATAGTCCCTGAAAAACATATAAAATTATCAGAACTCACTTTATAGAGAAATATTGAATTTTCTAAATTATTCATTTTTCCATAATCTTTTATACAGAAACTATGCCCTATAAATTTGAACTGGACGATGAATCCCAAATGTACTACTGGCACTAAGGCATATCAAAACACTGCCAGTGTTTCACCAAAATTTAAGAAACCGGCACCTATGCTTTCGAGCTTAAATGATAACGCCCAGCCAATTACACAGGGAAAAATTCGCCCGCCTTTTCTATACGGTGTTTTCTGTTAAATATTTTTTCTATTGTTTTCTAAAATTGTAGAAAAATTATATATATTTTCACTTAATTTTCACTAAAAACCTTTTTTCAAACATTTTCCATCTAAATGAATATATTTACTAAAAATTATTCATAGATCATGTTCACAAACCATGTCTTATAATTATTTTTACAAATTTGTTATTCTACTTAAATAATGTTTAATATTGTCATAAATATAAATCATTAATTATCAAAGTGTCAACACTTTGGAATATCAATTTTTCTACATTAAAATATTTCATATATTTTTTGCATATTTTTTTTTACACAGAAATTATTCTCTATAGATTTTAGACGATAAATCCTATGTACATTCCTGGCACTAAGGTATAATCATAATTACTGCCAATATTATGTTTCACTAAAATTTAAGAAACTGGCACCTATGCTTTCGAGCTTAAATGATAAAACCAAGCCAGCTACACAAGGAAAGATTCGCCCTTCGTTTCTATAAGATATTTTCTGTACTTAATATTGTCATTTATTAATTATTTTTCATATTTTATAATTGTACTTTCCATTTTTGATGTAGAAAAATTATATTTTTATCTATCTTTCACTGAAATCTACTTTATAATATCGTTATTAATATAAATGAGGTATATCAACTCCAACTCAACATTTTCTCATCAAGAATTGTAATATTACGGACACATTCCTGTTCATCTGTATGCTGAATACCTGACATAATACAGTAAGCTATTACTTTATTTTTCTATTAATGTAACTTTTTATAACAATATTTAAAAAAATATTTTATTCTACATTTACCATATTACTTTTAGATCATGCAAACTATTTTAAGATCTCTTCTGGATACTACTTCAATCACAAAAATAAACAAAATCTACTCTTTCAGAGTGTATTCATACACCTTTATTGCAGATCCTATCACATTAGAAAATATGAACCAAACTGTCTATCCAAAATATACAATAGAAACCATTTAACACTACTGGAAATTCCTCACTTGCAGTTAACTTATTTCAAAGTAGGTATTGCAAATATCTTTTTTAAAACATTATTTTCAATTATTTCCACTTCTATTTCAGGCCATTACAGAACAAAACATGAGTATGCTATAACATACAACAATATTCCAATAGAACCTGCTTTTTCGTGCCACACAAGAATATTATCATAAATATAAATCATTAATTATCAAAGTATCAACAGTTTGGAATATGAATTTTTCTACATTAAAATATTTCATATATTTTTTCCATACTTTTTTTTTATACAGAAATTATTCTCTATAGATTTTAGACGATAAATCCTATGTACATTCCTGGCACTAAGGTATAATCATAATTACTGCCAATATTATGTTTCACTAAAATTTAAGAAACTGGCACCTATGCTTTCGAGCTTAAATGATAAAACCAAGCCAGCTACACAAGGAAAGATTCGCCTTTCGTTTCTATAAGATATTTTCTGTACTTAATATTGTCATTTATTAATTATTTTTCATATTTTACAATTGTACTTTCCATTTTTGATGTAGAAAAATTATATTTTTATCTATCTTTCACTGAAATCTACTTTGTAATATTGTTATTAATATAAATGAGGTATATCAACTCCAACTCAACATTTTCTCATCAAGAATAATTGTAATATTACTGACACATTCCTGTTCATCTGTACGCTGAATATCTTACATAATACAGTAAGCTATTACTTCATTTTTCTATTAATGTAACTTTTTATAACAATATTTAAAAAAATATTTTATCTACATTTACTTTTAGATCAAGCAAACTATTTTAAGATATCTTCTGGATACTACTTCAATCACAAAAATAAACAAAATCTACTCTTTCAGTGTGTACTTGCCAAGAATAGTCGTATATTAACAATAGGTATTTGTATTTACCATTTACTATGCACTTATTCATTATTATTTTTATATTACAGACCATCTATACTATATTTTTGAAAACGATAGGATAAAAAAAACAACAATTCCATGTAACTAAAACTATATTAATCAATATTTTTTATTTATGTTAAATTATTAATCCATTCATACACCTTTATTGCAGATCCTATTACATTAGAAAATATTAACCAAACTGTCTATCCAAAATATACAGTGGAAACCATTTAACGCTACTGGAAATTCCTCACTTGCAGTTAACTTATTTCAAAGTATTGTAAATATCTTTTTAAAAAATTATTTTCAATTATTTCCACTTTTATTTCAGGCCATTACAGAAGAAAACATGAGAAAGGTCCTGAAAATTCGTGGATTTAAATTTTTTTTTTGCTTTCTGATGAAACTTTTTACAGTAGTTTGTAAAAAAACTATAAAAAATATATACTTTGGTATTATTATGTATATAAATCCATACGTATGAAAAAATACAGGGTGTAAAATAAAGAACCATTCTCTAGATCCACAAAATTTATGGAATTTATTTTTTTTATGAAACTTTTTACGATTGTAAAAAAATATATACTAATGAGAAAATACAGGGTGCTTAACGAAACCAAACCATTCTATAAGAATCCTAACAATTCATGGAATATTTTTTATGAAACTTTTCACAATGGTCTGTAAGAAACTATTTTAATGAGAACAATATAACAGGGTGTTTAAAGAAAACTGAACCAATATTAAAACTCCCAAAATTCATGGAAAAAATTCATGGAATTTAATTTTTTTTTATTAAACTTTTCACGATTGTAAAAAAATTACACTAATGAAAAAATACAGGGTGTTTAGCAAAACCAAACCATTCTCTAAGAATCCTCACAATCCATGGAATATTTTCTTATGAACCTTTCACAATGGTCTGTAAGAAAACTATACTAATTAAAAACTACTGGGTGTTTAAAAAAACCATTCTCTAGAAACCTTCATGGAAGTATAATATTCTTTTGATGAAACTTTTAACAATGGTTTATATGGAAACTATTTTAATGAGAACAATACAGGGTGTTTAAGAAAATCGAATCATTCTAAAAATCCTAAAAACTTGGAATTAAAAACTCTTTTTTGGTTTTTGATGAAACTTTTTAAGATAGTTTGTAAAAACACTATAAAAAGTACATACTTAAGTATTATTATGTAGCTATATAAATACATACTTATGAAAAATACAGGGTGTAAAATAAAGACCAATTCTCTAGATCCACGAAATTTATGGAATTTAATTTTTTTTATGAAACTTCACGATTGTAAAAAAAATATACTGATGAAAAAATACAGGGTGTTTTAAAAAACCGAATCATTTTCTTGAACTCCTCAAAATTGATAGAATTAAATTTTTTTTTATAAAACTTTTCACAATAGGCTGCAAAAAAACTACCATAACGCAACAATGCAGAGTGTTTTAGAAAACCGAACAATTCTCTAGAAACCTTCATGCAAGTATATTCGTGGAACTAAAAATGTTTTTTTATGAAACATTTTACATATTCTGAAGCAAAACTATACTAATGAAAAAATACTGGATGTTAAAAAAATCTAATCATTCTAAAAATCCTTACAACTTAGAATTAAAATTTCTTTTGGTTTTGATGAAACTTTTACAATAGTTTGTAAAAACTATAAATAATACATACTTAGGTATTATTATTATGTATACAAATACATACTTATGAAAAAATACAGGGTATAAAATAAAGAACCATTCTCTAGATCCACAAAATTTATGGAATTTAATTTTTTTATATGAGACTTTTCACCATTGTAAAAAAATTATACTAATGAAAAAATACAGGGTGCTTAACAAAACCAAACCATTCTCTAAGAATCCTCACAATTAATGGAATATTTTCTTATGAACCTTTTCTCAATGGTCTGTAAGAAAACTATACTAATTAAAAAACTACTGGGTGTTTAAAAAAACCGAACCATTCTCTAAAAACATTCATGGAAGTATATTCCTTTGATGAAACTTTTAACAATGGTCTATATGGAAACTTATTTTAATGAGAACAATACAGGGTGTTTAAGAGAATCGAATCATTCTAAAAATTTTAAAAACTTGGAACTAAAAACTCTTTTGGTTTTTGATGAAACTTTTTAAGATAGTTTGTAAAAAAACTATAAAAAGTACATAATTAAGTATTATTATGTAGCTATATAAATACATACTTATGAAAAAATACAGGGTGTAAAATAAAGACCAATTCTCTAGATCCACGAAATTTATGGAATTTTTTTTTTATGAAACTTAACGATTGTAAAAAAATTATACTGATGAAAAAATACAGGGTGTTTTAAAAAATCATTTTCTTGAACTCCTCAAAATTGATAGAATTAAATTTTTTTTATAAAACTTTTCACAATAGGCTGCAAAAAATAACGCAACAATGCAGAGTGTTTCAGAAAACCGAACAATTCCCTAGAAACCTTCATGCAAGTATATTCGTGGAACTAAAAATGTTTTTTTATGAAACATTTTACATATTCTGAAGCAAAACTATACTAATGAAAAAATACTGGATGTTTAAAAAAATCTAATCATTCTAAAAATCCTTAAAACTTAGAACTAAAATTTCTTTTTTGGTTTTTGATGAAACTTTTTACAATAGTTTGTAAAAAAACTATAAATAATACATACTTAGGTATTATTATTATGTATACAAATACATACTTATGAAAAATTACAGGGTGTAGAATTAAGACCAATTCTCCAATAGATCCACAAAATTTATGGAATTTAATTTTTTTTATGAAACTTTTCACGATTGTAAAAAAATTATACTGATGAAATAATACGGTGTGTTTAACAAAACCAAACCATTCTCTAAGAATCCTCACAATTCATGGAATATTTTCTAATTAAACTTTTCACAACGGTCTGTAAGAAAACTATACTAATTAAAAAACTACTGGGTGTTTAAAAAACCGACCGTTCTCTAGAAACCTTCATGGAAGTATAATATTCCTTTGATGAAACTTTTAACAATGGTCTATATGGAAACTATTTTCATGAAAACAATACAGGGTGTTTAAAAAAACTGAACCAATATTGAAACTCCCAAAATTCATGGAATAAAATTATTTTTTTGCTTCGGATGGGTTGTCGGATGTACGAAAGACCGTTTTATATACAAAGTGTTGGAAAAATGTTGAACGTTAAAAAAATCTCAAAATTAAGAGAACTGACAATTTTTTTTACTCAACTTCCATCGGGGGTCTCTTAACGCACTAATTATCGAAAAATACATGGCGTATGAAAAATACGGGTGTTTAACAAAACCAAACCATTCTCTAAGAATCCTCACAATTCATGGAATATTTTCTAATGAAACTTTTCACAACGGTCTGTAAGAAAACTATACTAATTAAAAAACTACTGGGTGTTTAAAAAACCGACCGTTCTCTAGAAACCTTCATAGAAGTATAATATTCCTTTAATGAAACTTTTAACAATGGTCTATATGGAAACTATTTTAATGAAAACAATACAGGGTGTTTAAGAAAACTGAACCAATATTGAAACTCTCAAAATTCATGGAATATTTTTTTTTGCCTCGGATGGGTTGTCGGATGTACGAAAGACCGTTTTATATTACAACGTGTTGGAAAAATGTTGAACGTTAAAAAAATCTCAAAATGAAGAGAACTGACAATTTATTTTTACTCAATTTCCATCGGGGGTCATTTAACGCACTTATTATCGAAAAAATACATGGTGTTTAAAAAAAACGAACCCTACTCAAGAAAGGTCAAGTCGGGGATAGCCGACTTGCCACCTTTCTAGTTACTATATATTAAATTGCGCGATTGCCTCTCGCTCCCACCGGGGGCGCCAAAAAGTGGGGTTTTGCCGCCACAAAGGCTTTTTTTGCGAGCCGCGCAGCGGCGAGCCCAGCGCGCGGAGTCGAGTTTGGCCTTTTTTGCGTAGCCTAGGCGTATTTCGGTAGGTTCTTTTTACTCTTTTCGGGGCGAATTTTGCGTTTTTCCGGAGGTCCACCGGTGTTACTTTTCCGTTTTCGCGAGGAAACGAGACAAAAGTCGAAAAAAACGCCCCTTATCGGAAGTCCGGAAGTCGTCCGGAGGCCTGTCTCGCTTCGCGCGACGTTTTTCGGGCGGGCCCGTCTCTTTATTTGGTCCTTTCTCCGTCGCGACGAGGCGCTCGGCGGGCCGTTTTTCGCGTTTTTCTAGGTAAATTTTCCGTTTTTCGGAGGGTCCTCGCCGGCCGTTCTCGGCGAGCGAGATGGATATAGCGGAGGCGGAGCTTATCGCCCGGGAATCCGAGAAACGTCAGTCGGATATGGGTAGACGTCAAACTATTTCGGATTCGATATTTTCGTATTTTCCCGCATTCCTTTCCACAAAGCCGTGTCGAAACGTAAACTTTGAACCTTCTACAATGTGTCGCGTGCCTCAGATTTAGGTTTAAAATTCGATTTTATAGTGAAAATAACGAAAATTTGGGTCAATTACACGTTCGGCGGCATTCGCGTTCGCTCGGCCGTCTTAAACGTCAAACTACGGACTAGCCGGACGGTGCACGGCCTGTGACAGCTCCCTATAAAACGTAGGAACGTTTGCCAAACGGGCCGATCTGAGCCCCCCGAAGGCCAGAAAAGGTAAGTTTAAAGTCTCTAGATAATTTCTGTTATGCGAGCGCTGGGTTTAGAATTCGTTTTTGTATCGAAATGTGCGAAAATCCGATCCAAGACCGGGGAGAAGTGCCTGGCAAATGGCGGTCTTCACAAAACTTTCAAAAAGATTACATTCTGAAAAGTAAGTACACCTTCATTTTCATAAAGCCATATCGACACGTAAACTTTGAACCTTCTACAATGTGCCGCCTGTCTCAGGTCTAGGTTTAAAATTCGATTTTATAGTGAAAATAACGAAAGTTTGACTCAATTACACGTTCGGCGGCATTCGCATTCGCTCGGCCGTCCGAAACGTCAAACGGCAAGCCGGACGGTGCGGTGCCGTTGACAGCTCCGGATAAAACTTAGGAACGTTCGCTAAACGGGCCGATCGGAGACCCGCAAAGACCAGAAAAGGTAAATTTAAAGTTTCTAGATACTTTCTGTTATGCGAGCGCTGGATTTTGAATTCATTTTTGTATCGAAATGTGCGAAAATCCGATCCAAGACCGGGGAGAAGAGCCTGGCAAATGGCGGTCTTCACAAAACCTTCAAAACGATTAGATTCTGAAAAGTAAGTACCCCTTTATTTCCATAAAGCCATATCGAAACGTAAACTTTGAACCTTCTACAATGTCGTGTGCCTCAGGTTTAGGTTTAAAATTCGATTTTATAGTGAAAATATAGAAATTTTTGTCCACTACACGTTCGGCCGGCGCCCGGCCGCCGAAACGTCAAACGGCGAGTGGGTGACAGTTCCGCATATAACATAGGAAATTTCGCTAAATGGGCCGATCGGAGCCCACCGAAGGCCAAAAAAGGTAAATTTGAAGTCTCTAGATACGTTCTGTTATGCGAGCGCTTTGTTTTGAGTTCATTTTTGCATTGAACTATGCATAAATACGAATGAATACGTGGTATAAATGAGCTTGACAATATGGCGGACTTCAATTATTTTAAGTCGCTTCGCGTATATACAGTGCGACTCAAAAAAGCTCGACGTACGGGGTGTTACGATAAAAATTGACGAGAAAAAAATAAAAATTTCAGATTCGAGGAAATTTTCGGTTTTTCGCTTCGGAGGGTAGTCTGACGTGCGAAACACCGTTTTATATACAAAGTGTTGGAAAAATGTTAAACGATAAAAAATGTCAAAATTAAGGGAACTGGAAATTTTTTTTGTACGAAACTTTCGTCGAGGGTCTCTTACCGCACTAATTATCGAAAAAAATATAGGGTATTTACAAAAAACCCACCCGTTCCCTAAAAATCATGAAAATTCGTGGATTTAAAATTTTTTTTTGCTTTCTGATGAAACTTTTTACAATAGTTTGTAAAACTATAAAAATATATACTTTGGTATTATTATGTATATAAATACATACGTATGAAAAATACAGGGTGTAAAATAGAGAACCATTCTGTAGATCCACAAAATTTATGGAATTTATTTTTTTTATGAAACTTTTCACGATTGTAAAAAAATTATATTAATGGAAAAATACAGGGTGCTTAACGAAACCAAACCATTCTCTAAGAATCCTCACAATAATTCATTGAATGTTTTTTTATGAAACCTTTCACAATCGTCTGTAAGAAAACTATACTAATTAAAAAACTACTGAGTGTTTAATAAAACTGAACCAATATTGAAACTCCCAAAATTCATAGAAAATTTTTTTTTTATTTATTAAAATTTCGTCAAGGATTTATTATGACACTCACTAACGAAGCAAATACAGAGTGTTTAAAAATAACGACCCATTCTACATATACTAATGAAAAAATACGGGGTGTTTAAAAAAACCGAAACGTTTCCTAAAAATCCTGAAAATTCGTGTATTTAATTTTTTTTTTTGCTTTCTGATGAAACTTTTTACAGTAGTTTGTAAAAAACCTATAAAAAATATATGCTTTGGTATTATTATGTATATAAATACATACGTATGAAAAAATACAGGGTGTAAAATAAAGAACCATTCTCTAGATCCACAAAATTTATGGAATTTATTTTTTTGATGAAACTTTTAACAATGGTCTGTATATGGCAACTATTTTAATGAGAACAATATAACAGGGTGTTTAAGAAAACGGAACCAATATTAAATCTCCCAAAATTCATGGAAAAAATTTATGGAATTTAATTTTTATTAAATTTTTCACGATTGTAAAAATTACACTAATGAAAAAATACAGGGTGTTTAACAAAACCATTGAACCAATATTGAAACTCCCAAAATTCATAGAAAGAACTTATGGAATTTTTTTTTATGAAACTTCACGATTGTTAAAAAATTATACTGATGAAAAAATAGAGGGTGTTTAAAAAAACCAAACCATTCTCTAAGAATCCTCACAATTCATGGAATATTTTCTAATGAAACTTTTCACAACGGTCTGTAAGAAAACTATACTAATTAAAAAACTACTGGGTGTTTAAAAAACTAAACCAATTCTCTAGAAACCTTCATGGAAGTATAATATTCTTTTATGAAACATTTTAACAATGGTTTATATGGCAACTATTTTAATGAGAACAATACAGGGATGTTTAAGAAAATCGAATCATTCTAAAAATCCTAAAAACTTGGAATTAAAATTTCTTTTTGGTTTTTGATGAAACTTTTAAGATAGTTTGTAAAATAACTATAAATAATACATACTTAAGGTATTATTATGTAGCTATATAAATACATAGTTATGAAAAAATACAGGGTGTAAAATAAAGACCAATTCTCTAGATCCACGAAATTTATGGAATTTAATTTTTTATGAAACTTTTCAAGATTGTAAAAATTATACTGATGAAAAATACAGGGTGTTTAAAACCAAACCAATCGTTCTCTTGAATCCTCAATTGATACAATTAAATTTTTTATGAAAACTTTTCACAATGGTCTGCAAAAAACTGTACTAATGCAACAATGCAGAGTGTTTTAGAAACTGAACAATTCTCTAGAAACCTTCATGCAAGTATATTCGTGGAACTAAATAATGTTTCTTTTGATGAAACATTTTAACATATGGTCTGAAGCAAAACTATACTTTAATGAAAAATACTGGATGTTTAAAAATCTAATCATTCTAAAAATCCAAAACGAATTAAAATTGGTTTTTGATGAAACTTTTTACAATAGTTTGTAAAATAACTATAAATAATACATACTTTGGTATTATTATGTATATAAATACATACGTATGAAAAAATACAGGGTGTAAAATAAAGAACCATTCTCTAGATCCACAAAATTTATGGAATTTATTTTTTTCATGAAACTTTTCAAGATTGTAAAAAATTATACTAATGAAAAATACAGGGTGTTTAGTAAAACCAAACCAATTCTCTAAGAATCCTCTCAATTCATGGAATATTTTCTATAAACACTTTTCACAATGGTCTGTAAGAAAACTGTACTAATTAAAAACTACTGTGTGTTTAAAAACCGACCGTTCTCTAGAAACCTTCATGGAAGTATAATATTCTTTTGATGAAACTTTTAACAATGGTCTATATGGAAACTATTTTAATGGGAACAGTACAGGGTGTTTAAGAGACTCGAATCATTCTAAAAATCCAAAAAACTTGGAATTAAAAACTCTTTTTTGGTTTTTGATTAAACTTTTTAAGATAGTTTGTAAAAAAAACTATAAAAAATACATACTTATGAAAAAATACAGGGTGTAAAATAAACACCAATTCTCAAGATCCACGAAATTTATGGAATTTAATTTTTTTTATGAAACTTTTCACGATTGTAAAAAAATTATCCTGATGAAAAAATACGGGGTGTTTAACATAACCAAACGATTCTCTAAGAATCCTCACAATTCATGGAATATTTTCTAATGACACTTTTCACAATGGTCTGTAAGAAAACTATACTAATTAAAAAAAACTACTGTGTGTTTAAAAAAACCGACCGTTCTCTAGAAACCTTCATGGAAGTATAATATTCCTATGATGAAACTTTTAACAATGGTCTATATGGAAACTATTTTAATGAAAACAATACAGGGTGCTTAAGAAAACTGAACCAATATTGAAACTCCCAAAATTCATGGAATATTTTTTTTTTGCTTCGGAGGAGTTGTCGGATGTACGAAAGACCGTTTTACATACAAAGTGTTGGAAAAATGTTGAACGTTTAAAAAATCTCAAAATTAAGAACTGACATTTTTTTTTACTCAACTTCCATCGGGCGCAACTTCGCGCCCTTCGGTCCCCGGGTTGTCGCTTAGGCGTATTTCGGTGGATTCTTTTTACCTTTTTCGGGGCGAATTTTGCGTTTTTCCGGAGGTCCGCCGGCGTTACTTTTCCGTTTTCGCGAGGAAACGAGACAAAAGTCGAAAAAAACGCTCCTTATCGGAAGTCCGGAAGCCGCCCGGAGGCCGGTTTCGCTCCGCGCCACGTTTTTCGGGCGGGCCCGTCGCGGACGCGGCCGCGGGCGAGTCTCTTGATTTGGTCCTTTCTCCGTCGCGACGAGGCGCTCGGCGGGCCGTTTTTCGCGTTTTTCTAGGTAAATTTTCCGTTTTTCGGAGGGTCCTCGCCGGCCGATCTCGGCGAGCGAGATGGAAATAGCGGAGCTTATCGCCCGGGAATCGGAGAAACGTCAGTCGGATATGGGTAGACGTCAAACTATTTCGGAATCGATATTTTCGTATTTTCCCGCATTCGTTTCCACAAAGCCATGTCGAAACGTAAACTTTGAACCTTCTACAATGTGTCGCGTGCCTCAGATTAAGGTTTAAAATTCGACTTTATAGTGAAAATAACGAAAATTTGGGTCAATTACACGTTCGGGGGCATTCGCATTCGCTCGACCGCGACCGTCCTAAACGTCAAACGGCTAGCCGGACGATGCACGGCCTGTGACAGCTCCCCATAAAACGTAGGAACGTTTTCCAAACGGGCCGATTGGAGCCCCCCGAAGGACAGAAACGGTAAGTTTAAAGTCTCTAGATACTTTATGTTATGCGAGCGCTAGATTTTGAATTCATTTTTGTATCGAAATGTGCGAAAATCCGATCCAAGACCAGGGAGAAGGGCCTGATTCTGAAAAGTAAGTACCCCTTTATTTCCATAAAGCCATATCGAAACGTAAACTTTGAACCTTCTACAATGTGTCGCGTGCCTCAGGTCTGAGTTTAAAATTCGATTTTATAGTGAAAATAGCGAAAGTTTTGGTCAATTACACGTTCGGCGGCATTTGCATTCGCTCGGCCGTCCGAAACGTCAAACGGCAAGCCGGACGGTGCGGTGCCGTTGACAGCTCCGGATAAAACAGGAAATTTTGCTAAACGGTCCGATCGGAGCCCCCCGAAAGCCAGAAACGGTAAGTTTAAAGTCTCTAGATACTTTCTGTTATGCGAGCGCTGGATTTTGAATTCATTTTTGTATCGAAATGTGCGAAAATCCGATCCAAGACCAGGGAGAAGGGCCTGGCAAATGGCGGTCTTCACAAAACCTTCATAACGATTAGATTCTGAATAGTAAGTACCCCTTTATTTCCATAAAGCCATATCGAAACGTAAACTTTGAACCTTCTACAATGTGTCGTGTGCCTCAGGTTTAGGTTTAAAATTCGATTTTATAGTGAAAATATCGAAATTTTTGTCCACTACACGTTCGGCCGGCGCCCGTCCGCCGAAACGTCAAACGGCGAGTGGGTGACAGTTCCTCATATAACATAGGAAATTTCGCTAAATGGGCCGATCGGAGCCCCCCGAAGGCCAAAAAAGGTAAATTTGAAGTCTCTAGATACGTTCTGTTTGAGTTCATTTTTGCATTGAACTATGCATAAATACGAATGAATACGTGGTATAAATGAGCTAGACAATATGGCGGACTTCAATTATTTTTAAGTCGCTTCGCGTATATACAGTGCGACTCAAAAAGCTCGACGTACGGGGTGTTACGATAAAATTTACGAGAAAAATATAAAAATTACATATTCGAGCAAATTTTCGGTTTTTTTCGCTTCGGAGGGTTGTCTGACGTGCGAAAGACCGTTTTATATACAAAGTGTTGGAAAAATGTTAAACGTTAAAAATGTCAAAATTAAGGAACTGGAAATTTTTTGGTACGAAACTTCCGTCGGGGTCTCTTACCGCACTAATTATCGAAAAAATACAGGGTGTTTACAAAAAACCCACCCGTTCCCTAAAAATTATGAAAATTCGTGGATTTAAAATTTTTTTTTGCTCTCTGATGAAACTTTTTACAATAGTTTGTAAAAAAACTATAAAAAATATATACTTTGGTATTATTATGTACATAAATACATACGTATGAAAAAATACAGGGTGTAAAATAAAGAACCATTCTGTAGATCCACAAAATTTATGGAATTTATTTTTTTTATGAAACTTTTCACGATTGTAAAAAAATTATACTAATGGAAAAATACAGGGTGCTTAACGAAACCAAACCATTCTCTAAGAATCCTCACAATAATTCATTGAATGTTTTTTTATGAAACTTTTCACAATTGTCTGTAAGAAAACTATACTAATTAAAAAACTACTGAGTGTTTAAGAAAACTGAACCAATATTGAAACTCCCAAAATTCATAGAAAATTTTTTTTTTATTTATTAAACTTTCGTCAAGGATTTATTATGACACTCACTAACGAAGCAAATACAGAGTGTTTAAAAATAACGAACCATTCTCTGAAAATCCTCAAAATTCATGGAATTAAAAAATTCTTTTTGATGAAACTTTATAAAATGTTCTGTAGGAAAAATAGACTAATGAAGAAATACAGAGTGTTTAAAAATTACGAAACATTCTCTAAAAATCCTCAAAATTCATGGAATTAAAAAATTCTTTTTGATGAAACGTTTCACAATAGTTTGTAAAAAACTATACTAATGAAAAAGTACAGAAGGTTTAAAAAAACCGAACCATTCTCTAAAATTCAACAAAATTCATGGAATTAAAAATTCTTTTGATGAAACTATTTACAATGTTCTGTAGGAAAAATATACTAATGAAAAAATACGGGGAGTTTAAAAAAACCGAAACGTTTCCTAAATATCCTGAAAATTCGTGGATTTAAAATTTTTTTTTTGCTTTCTGATAAAACTTTTTACAGTAGTTTGTAAAAAAACTATAAAAATATATACTTTGGTATTATTATGTATATAAATACATACGTATGAAAAAATACAGGGTGTAAAATAAAGAACCATTCTGTAGATCCACAAAATTTATGGAATTTATTTTATTTATGAAACTTTTCACGATTGTAAAAAAATTATACTAATGGAAAAATACAGGGTGCTTAACGAAACCAAACCATTCTATAAGAATCCTAACAATTCATGGAATATTTTTTATGAAACTTTTCACAATGGTCTGTAAGAAGCTATTTTAATGAGAACAATATAACAGGGTGTTTAAGAAAACTGAACCAATATTGAAACTCCCAAAATTCATGGAAAAAATTTATGGAATTTAATTTTTTTTTATTAAACATTTCACGATTGTAAAAAAATTACACTAATGAAAAAATACAGGGTGTTTAACAAAACCATTGAACCAATATTGAAACTCCCAAAATTCATAGAAAAAACTTATGGATTTTTTTTTATGAAACTTCACGATTGTTAAAAAATTATACTAATGAAAAAATACAGGGTGTTTAGCAAAACCAAACCATTCTCTAAGAATCCTCACAATTCATGGAATATTTTCTTATAAACCTTTTCACAATGGTCTGTAAGAAAACTATACTAATTAAAAAACTACTGGGTGTTTAAAAAAACTGAACCATTCTCTAGAAACCTTCATGGAAGTATAATATTCTTTTGATGAAACTTTCAACAATGGTTTATATGGCAACTATTTTAATGAGAACAATACAGGGTGTTTAAGAAAATCGAATCATTCGAAAAATCCTAAAAACTTGGAATTAAAAACTCTTTTTTGGTTTTTGATGAAACTTTTTAAGATAGTTTGTAAAAAAACTATAAAAAATACATACTTAGGTATTATTATGTAGCTATATAAATACATACTTATGAAAAAATACAGGGTGTAAAATAAAGACCAATTCTCTAGATCCACAAAATTTATGGAATTTAATTTTTTTTATGAAATTTTTCCCGATTGTAAAAAAATTATACTTATGAAAGAATACGGGGTGTTTAACAAAACCAAACCATTCTCTAAGAATCCTCACAATTCATGGAATATTTTCTAATGAAACTTTTCACAATGGTCTGTAAGAAAACTATACTAATTAAAAAACTACTGGGTGTTTAAAAAACCGACCGTTCTCTAGAAATTTTCATGGAAGTATAATATTCCTTTGATGAAACTTTTAACAATGGTCTATATGGAAACTATTTTAATGAAAACAATACAGTGTGTTTAAGAAAACTGAACCAATATTGAAACTCCCAAAATTCATGGAATAATTTTTTTTTTGCTTCGGATGGGTTGTCGGATGTACGAAAGACCGTTTTATATACAAAGTGTTGGAAAAATGTTGAACGTTGAAAGTATCTCAAAATGAATAAAACTGACAATTTTTTTTTACTCAACTTCCATCGGGGGTCTCTTAACGCACTAATTATCGAAAAAATACAGGGTGTTTAAAAAAACGAACCCTACCCAAGAAAGGTCAAGTCGGCGATAGCCGACTTGCCACCTTTCTAGTTCTTATATATTAAAATCCCTTGTTTTTTCTCGCTCCCACCAGGGGGGGGGGGCGAAAAAGTGGGGTTTTGCATTACCTAAGGCTTTTTTCGCGAGCCGCGCAGCGGCGGGCCCGGGTTCGCGAAGCCGAGTTCGGTCCTTCGGTTGTCCGGTAGGCGTATTTTGGTGATTTCTCTTTACCTTTTTCGGGGCGAATTTTGCGTTTTTCCGGAGGTCCGCGGCCGCCAGTTTTCGATTTTCGCGAGAATTTCGCGAAAAAACGAGATAGATATAGCGCGGGCGGGGCTTATAGGCCGGGAATTCGAGAAACGTCAGTCGGATATGGGTAGACGTCAAACTATTTCGGATTCGATATTTTCGTATTTTCCCGCATTCATTTCCATAAAGCCCTATCGAAACGTAAACTTTGAACCTTCTACAATGTGTCGTGTGCCTCAGATCTAGGTTTAAAATTCGATTTTATAGTGAAAATAACGAAAATTTGGGTCAATTACACGTTCGGCGGCATTCGCGTTCGTTCGGCCGTCCTAAACGTCAAACGACTAGCCGGACGGTGCACGGCCTGTGACAGCTCCCCATAAAACGTAGGAACGTTCGCCAAACGGGCCGATCGGAGCCCCCCGAAGGCCAGAAAAGGTAAATTTGAAGTCTCTAGATACTTTATGTTATGCGAGCGCTGGGTTTTCAGTTCGTTTTTGTATCGAAATATGCGCAAATCCGAACGAAGACGGGGAAAGATAAGCCAGGCGATATGGCGGGTCCTCATGAAACCTTTTAAACGTTACATTCTGCAAAGTAAGTACCCCTTTATTTCCATAAAGCCATATCAAAACGTTGAACCTTCTACAATGTGTCGTGTGCCTCAGGTTTAGGTTTCAAATTCGATTTTATAGTGAAAATATCGAAACTTGGGTCAACTTCACGTTCGGCCGAAACGTCAAACGGCGAGTGGATGACATTTCCGAATAAAACGCAGAAAATTTCGCTAAATGGGCCGATCGGAGCCCCCCGAAGGCCAAAAAAGGTAAATTTGAAGTCTCTAGATACGTTCTGTTATGCGAGCGCTGGGTTTTGAGTTCATTTTTGCATTGAACTTTGCATAAATACGAATGAATACGTGGTACAAATGAGCAACAACAGTGATCCCAGACAATATGGCGTAAACAATGTCAAGCCGCTTCGCGTATATATGGGGCGACTCAAAAATTGACGAGAAAAAAATTAAAATTACAGATTCGAGGAAATTTTCGGTTTTTTCGCTTCGGAGGGGTTGTCTGACGTGCGAAAGACCGTTTTATATACAAAGTGTTGGAAAAATGTGAACCGTTAAAAAAATTTCAAAATTAAGGGAACTGAAAATTTTTTTGGTACGAAACTTCCGTCGGGGGTCTCTTACCGCACTAACTATCGAAAAAAATACGGGGTGTTTAAAAAAACCGAACCGTTCCCTAAAAATCCTGAAAATTAGTGGATTTAAATTTTTTTTTGCTTTCTGATGAAACTTTTTACAATAGTTTGTAAAAGAACTATAAAAAATATATACTCTGGTATTATTATGTATATAAATACATACGTATGAAAAAATACAGGGTGTAAAATAATGAACCATTCTCTAGATCCACAAAATTTATGGAATTTATTTTTTTTTATGAAACTTTTCACGATTGTACAAAAATTATACTGATGAAAAAATACGGGGTGTTTAACAAAACCAAACCATTCTCTAAGAATCCTCACAATTCATGGAATATTTTCTAATGAAACTTTTCACAGTGGTCTGTAAGAAAACTATACTAATTAAAAAACTACTGGGTGTTTAAAAAAACCGACCGTTCTCTAGAAACCTTCATGGAAATATAATATTCTTTTGATGAAACTTTTAACAATGGTCTATATGGAAACTATTTTAATGCAAACAATACAGGGTGTTTAAGAAAACTGAACCAATATTGACACTCCCAAAATTCATGGAATAATTTTTTTTTGCTTTGGATGGGTTGTCGGATGTACGAAAGACCGCTTTATATACAAAGTGTTGGAAAAATGTTGAACGTTAAAAAAATCTCAAAATTAAGAGAACTGACAATTTTTTTTTACTCAACTTCCATCGGGAGTCTCTTAACGCACTAATTATCGAAAAAATACAGGGTGTTTAAAAAAAACGAACCCTACCCAAGAAAGGTCAAGTCGGCGATAGCCGACTTGCCACCTTGCTAGTTGCTATATTAAGTAAAGTAGTGTCGTTATATGTGTTGATTAAGGTGGCGTCATCGGCATACATAACTATCTTGTAAGGAGATAGGTAGAGAGAAAGGTCATTTATAAAAAATAATAAACAACAGTGGTCCCAGGACTGATCCTTGTGGCACGCCGTATTCGAGTGCTCTAAATTTTGACATGACTCCGTCACCATGCACACACTGCCTTCGATTATATAAATACGACTGCAACAAATTCAATGGCAAACCGCGTACTCCATAAAAATCAAGTTTTTTAATTAGTAAGTCGTGCGATACACAATCAAATGCTTTACTTAGATCAACAAGTGTGATTGCTGTCTGACACCTCTCTTCAAAACCTTCAACTATGTCCCTGACAACATCGAGAACCGCATCAATGGTTGAACATTTTTCTCTAAAACCGAATTGGTGTTTATGCAACAGAGAATTCCTTTCAAAGTACTTCGATATTCTATTTTTTAAAATTACTTCAATGATTTTACCAAACACGGGAATAATAGATATAGGACGATAATTGTCTGGTAAAGTCGGGTCACCTTTTTTCAAAATGGGTACAATTTTTGCAACTTTAAAAGCATCAGGAAAAACACCCAGGCTGAAACATAAATTAATGATATCTGTGAAATAATCAATAACGACAACAATAGTTTCTTTAACAATCTGACTATTTAGATCATAAACATCTAGGCTACTGGTATTCTTCAAATTATAGACAGTACATAATACTTCCTGAGCGGAAACCGGTTCAAAAAAAAATGAAGCACTCGTAGACGGAACGCAAATTATACATATACCCTTTTTACACCCTATATATATTTTTGCTTATATTCTATTTCTTTGCTGTAAC
Source organism: Monochamus saltuarius (assembly GCA_025584915.1). NCBI lineage: Eukaryota > Metazoa > Arthropoda > Insecta > Coleoptera > Cerambycidae > Monochamus > Monochamus saltuarius. The sequence goes on from CM046725.1 coordinate 42,249,810, forward strand.
ATATAGTTACCATATTAGTCATTTTATCTTATGCTGAGACTTGCATTTATTTCCTTATATATAGAGTTCCAGATCCAGCTTAGCTTTAGTGTGAACTATACCTCTGTACCGCTTACTTTGAATAAACGTCGTTTGATATTATAAATGTATTAAGTTATTTACAACGTTCTCGTTCGGTACATACTTAATTGGCCCAGTCGGTAGGATCTACAAACAAGTCTCTGAATTCTCGTGAGTGAGTGAGTGAGACCTTGGTGTACTCCTGTACTTTGTTGAAGATCCAGAACCTGTCCAGCTCTCAGGTGAAATTTATTGGATTCGGAACTTCAAGTGGTTGGTTAACTTGACGCCGAGATCCCTGGACCGTCAGCGACGATTCAAAGTAAGTCCCTCTTGTATTTTCCACTCCTTTCCTCGCCAAGTTGATATAAACTGGTTTTTTATATACTTGTGCGGCGAAAAGACATTTTGATTTACACTTGCCTGTGTACAGTCAAAATTAGTTAGGTTTAAATTTTTAAGAAGTGATTAAGTGAATTTAATTGTTCTGAATTCGTTTTATATTTTTTCTCTGTCCAAAGTGCTTCTTTTGTCGAGTGACTATTAAAAACAATTTGTTTATGAGCCAACTCGACTGAAAACGAAGTACTTGTTCAGATGCCAAAGGATAGTAATTCTCAAGCTAGATTACGTGTAGAAAATCCATACCAGGTCCCTGTCGGTGTTGGACTCTCCGTAAATCAGAACGAGATAGATAGTTTAGTAAATCAGTTATCTAGTACATTAAATAGTGAAAATATGACTACTAACTCAAATATCAATGAAGCAAAAGCTTTCCTTGATGTGATACCAGTTTTTGATGATTCACAAACCAAACTACAAACATTTTGCAAATTATGTGACGAATTAATTAGAATCTTTAATATCCCTGAAAGAACTGACCGTATGGTATATTTACTTGCGGGAATTAGATCTAAAATCACAGGCCAAGCCGAAATTATTTTAAACCAACGTTTAGAAATTCAAACGTCGACACAAATTAAAAATTTATTACAACAAAATTTCGGAGATTGTAGAGATCTCCCATGCCTTCAGCAAGACTTAATTCATATGCGATATAACTCGAAAACGAAACCTTGCAGGAATTCTCAAATAGAATCCAACACCTGAGGTCAATTTTATCTCAGAAACTAGTGAACTTGAATATCACAGCTGTTGAAAAACAAGCTTACCAAGACATTTATGCCAGACTCGCGCTCGACACGTACGTCGCGAACTTGCCAGATAATTTACAGTCAATGATACGGACAGCTGACAAAACTACATTAGAAGACGCGATATCTTTCGTAAACAGAGAACTACAGTTTAATCAGTACAAAGAACAACTTAAGAGAAACATGTCTTATACACAATCGCCGTCAGTCCCACCTAAAATTCCCCAAAGAAACCATAATCCTAATATGAATTTTAAAACTAACCAAAATTTTAAACCGAATTTCCAAAATCAAAATTTTGCAAGACCACCTCTTCCACCAAGAAATCAAAATTTTAATCAAAATTTCAACCAAAATTATAATCAAAACCGAAATCAACAAGCTTCGGGAACTTATCAAAATTACAGACCAAATCATCCCACTCCGATGTCAGGAGTTCAGTCATTTGTAAACCAAACACATAACACTAGAAGTAATCATCAAAATTTCAGGCAAAACCAACAAAATTTTAGACAAAAACCGAATAGGCAAAATTTTCCTAGAACTAACGAAAATTTTAATATTGAAGAACAAAACTTTGAACAAAATTTTGATCCAAATTTCGACCCTAGTCAAGAATGTCAAAATGACAATTTACCTTTTGAACAAAATTTTGAAACAGATTATAATGACGAAGATTTTAATCAAAATTGTAACCAGGATTTTTATAACTGTGAAAATAACCAAAATTTTCCTTTAACCCCTCCTCAAGACAACCAAATATAGTAGAAAGTAATATTCAATTAGCTGCCCAGTTACCATATATAGAAATTTCACAACATCCTTATCCCTTTTTGAAACTTTTAGTAGATACAGGCGCTTCATATTCTATGTTACGACCTGACATAATAGAAAAAATCTGTCCAAATCAAATTTTTTATTTTTCGACTCAAGTAAAAACTATTTTAGGAAAATGTACTATTAAACAAAAAGCTCATGTACCCGCTTTTTCGGAATTTAATTCAAATCAAAATTTAGAAGTATTATCTTATGATTTTCATAACTATTTTGACGGACTTATTGGCTACCATGATATGAAAAAATTTAATTTTATAATTGACTTACCTAATAATAGACTTATAGGACAAAATTTTAATATTCCCCTTTATTTACGTGATCCCTATGACATAACAAGACGAGTGACACTTACCCCAAATGAGTATTTAAAAACAACCATCCCTGTAGAAGCAAACTTTGGCGATATTTTAATACCTTTTCAAAATTTAAATAATTTAATAATTAGAGAAACATTAACAACTAGCGAAGACGGATATGCCCCGGTAGAACTTTTTAATCCCTCTAGTGAAACAAAAACTTTTTATTTCCAAAACCCTATTCCTCAAATATCAAAATATAGAAAATTTCGAATTATACAATTTCCAAATTTCTTCAAATGCAAGTAAATGTAAAAAGGAACAAATTCCAAATTTATTAAGAACGGAACATTTATCTAAAGAAGAAAAACAACATTTAATACCCCTTTGCAAAAATTATTATGATGTTTTTTATTTTCCTGGCGACCCTTTGACTTTCACCAATCAAGTTAAACATCAAATAAAAACTGAAGACGAAATTCCTGTTCACACAAAAACATATAGATATCCAGAAATATATAAACAAGAAGTGAAATCACAAATTCAATCCTTATTACAAAATAATATAATCCGACCTTCAGATTCACCATGGTCCAGTCCCATATGGATTATACCCAAAAAATTAGACGCTTCTTTAAATAAAAACTGTCGACTCGTAGTAGACTACCGAAAAGTTAACGAAAAGACAGTTACTGACAGATATCCTATTCCAAACATCACAGACATATTAGACAGACTAGGACGATCCCAATATTTCACTACCCTTGACCTAGCATCCGGTTTTCATCAAATAGAAATGTCCCCAGAATCAATCCAAAAAACCGCTTTTAACACTAACAATGGACATTACGAATTTTTAAGGGTTCCTTTTGGCCTAGAAAAAGCCCCCGCCACTTTTCAGAGAGTCATGGACAACGTCCTTAGAGATTTACAAAATAAAATTTGCCTCGTATATATGGACGACATTGTAATTTTTAGCACTTCCCTTCAGGAACATATTCAAAATTTAAAACTAGTATTTGAAGCTTTAAGAAAAGCAAATCTGAAAATTCAATTAGACAAATCTGAATTTTTAAAAAGAGAAACAACATTTTTAGGACATATTATTACCCCTTCAGGAATAAAACCAAATCCAGACAAGGTAAAAGCTATTCTAAAATTTCCTATACCTAAAACACCTAAAGATATAAAATCATTTCTTGGACTTGTAGGATTTTATCGAAAATTTATAAATAATTTCGCAAAAATAACAAAACCGCTAACTCGATGTTTAAAAAAAGGAAATAAAATTGAACACTCCCCTGAATTTCTAGAATCAGTAAATTTATGTAAAAATATTTTATCTAATGAACCCCTTTTAGCTTTCCCAGATTTTTCAAAAACTTTTGTATTAACCACCGACGCATCTAACTTTGCGATCGGAGCTGTTTTATCCCAAAACGGTCATCCAATTTCATATGCGAGTAGAACCTTAAATCCGGCGGAAATAAATTATTCAACAATCGAAATGGAATTATTAGCAATCGTTTGGGCAACTAAATATTTTAGACCTTATCTATATGGAAGAAAATTTATAATAAATACAGACCATAAACCCCTTCAGTGGCTTTTCTCCCTAAAAGACCCTCAGTCTAGATTAGTCCGTTGGAGACTAAAATTAGAAGAATTTGAATACGAAGTAAAATATATTAAAGGAAAAGAAAACAATGTTGCAGATGCATTATCCGATTTCCCCAGACATTAACATTCACCAACTTCAACCCTCTACTTCTCAAGCCTTAGACTTACCTATTCTAGATGACGATACTCTCTCCATGTTAGTAAACGTGGATAGACCTAACACACCTATTGACGAAGAATTACTTAACGACATTTTACGACAGCTTCCAGAACCTTCTCCTCCAGTATTACACATTCCAGAACCCTCTCCTCCAGTATTACATATTCCAGAACCTGACGACAACGAAACAATACATACTTCAATAGAAAATCCAGTAGCAGAATTACCCATAACAGATCAACCAATAAATCAATTTAAATATCAAATATCTATCGCTCTAAATCCAAATCTTGTTCAACCTTATTGGCACAGACTAACCAGACCTTTTGATAAAAATTCAATTTTTATAGTATTCAATCCTCAACTTTCAGACCAAAATAAAGCTAAAATATTACGAAACTTTCTAAAACCAAAAGAAATAAACTGTTTATATTTTTATGATCAAAAAGCTAGACAATGTTTTGAACGTCTAATACCAAAATTCTTTAATAATACAATTAAATTTAGAATCTCCACACTAAAAGCTCAAGATGTAGAAAAACTAGAGTCCCAAATCAGATTAATAATGAAACAACATGAAGTAAATACAGTACACAGAGGCATTGACACTGTTTATAATTCTTTAGCAAAACTCACTATTGGCCTAATATGAAAGAAACTATAACAACCTATATAAATAATTGTGAAACATGTAATCGAGCGAAATATGATAGACACCCACAAAATCCACCAATCCAAAAAACGGAAACGCCCACTAAACCTTTCGACATTATACACATACTATTCTTTGATAAAAATCAATTCCTAACTGTTTTTGACACATTTTCAAAATTAGGACAAGCCTATCCTATACCTAGTAGAAATGCTATAACAACGACTAATACTATTCTAAATTACATCTCCCATTACGGAAAACCAGTCAAAATAATCTGTGATCAAGGCAGTGAATTTAATAATAAAATATTTTCAGAATTTTGTCAACTACATAAAATAATTTTACATTTCACTAGCGTCAGTAATTCAAATTCTAATAGTCCAGTCGAACGTTTCCACTCAACAATTTTAGACTCCATCAGAGCTTTGAAATTAGATAACCCTACTTTAAATCAAGAAACTTTAATTAAATTAGCAACCATTGGATATAATAACTCCGTACATTCTGTAACTCAAAAAACACCCTTAGAGATAATATTAGGTTCACCCCAAAACATAGAAATAGATGAAAGAATAATTACCACAAATTTTATAGAAAAACAAAAACAAATTTATTCAAAATTATACGAGGACGTACAAAACAAAATTGAAGTGACAAAACAAAAAACTTTAGACCGGGTTAATAAAAATAAAACCGAACCACAAACAGTCAAAATTCTACAAGACATACTAATAAAAGACAATTTAGCAACCAGACATAAAACAAGACCAAAATTTAAGAAAGCCATAGTTATGGGAGACAACGGCCCTACTATTCAAACAAAACAAGGAAAGATTCATAAAAAACATGTCAAGAAAACAAAATCCCCTGATACTTCTCCTCTGTTGCAGGATGAAGATTTTACTGACAGTGACGACAATATTCCTTGGCACGCCTTTTCCGAAATAATTGAATTACAGAATACCATACTCCCATTTACCTAGGTAAAGCAAAAATAGCTACACATTCACATAATTTCCTACAGATAATAAATTTACAAAACTTATCAAATACTATTCAAAATTTGACTAATGGAAATCACTCAATTATGCAACTTGCTCCATTGATGAATAATATCAATAATAGATTATCAACCATATTTTTCCTGACTCGTAAAAAACGAGGATTACTAAATTTTATCGGTACTGGATACAACGAACTCTTTGGCCTCATGGACAATCAAGACAGAGAACAAATAGAAAAGAAATTAGAAATTCTAGAAAGAAACCAATTTAATTTCCACCACCCTTTCATCAAAATTAAATAATACTTTACAGTCGTTAGATCAAAATGTTAGACAAGTAGCCAAAAGAACGTACAGCGCCCTATATGCCATTCATGTCACAAGTATCGAAATTGAACTATTAGACATTATAAACCAATTAGAAGATATACAAGAAATTATCTTATTTTCACATCTAAATATTATCTCTCATAATATTTTAAATTTCGAACACTTACAAACGGTCTTTAAAAATCTAAAATAAATCTTAGTCTTACCTGTACCCTTGAATCAAACCCTACTTATTCCTACCTCAACCTTCTTACTTAAGAATCAACAAGAAATCTTCAACCAAAAAGAGGAATGCACCCAAATCCCAGGCCTGTACTTATGCAACAACATCAACCTCAGAGACAACTGCATAAATTCATTAATTCAGCGACAGAATCCTATCGACTGTAGCACATCCCAAATTCAAGGAAATTCCATTCACCAAATTCAAAATCGTTATATAGTTTACAACTCACAAGAAACTTTAGGAAACATAAAATGCCATGACGAACAAATCATCCAATTCAACCAGTATAAGTCATACCTCGTGTCCATTGAAGCCATGTACCCTGCAAATTAAAGATGAAAAATTTTACGGAGCAATGACCCAGTTAAGCCAAGTTACATTACTACCACAAATTAGTCTGCCTTTTAATGACAGCAAAATTAAAATAAATTTGGAAAATATACAGCTAGATGAATTGAGTAGTTTAGCGGAGAGTATATCCAAGTATAAGATTCAACCCCTGGAACTGTTTGACCAAGATCCATATCAACAACCACACTATTTCATCTATATTATCATATTCGTAATTTTAATATTAATAATATATATTATTTTCAAGAAAAGAGACTCAATTACAAAAATAACAATACCTAGAATTTTCCTACGAAGGTCAAACCCAAATGAGAGGACGACGACGTCCCAAGAAAACCCTGATACACCAGGAATATTATAAATTTAACGACTGGAATCACGTTTGTACCCAATGATCTCCAGTCACCACACCAGGAACAGTGACTCCCTGCTGTCTCCTTATTACCCTCCGCGAGATGAGCGTCAAAATGAAGAAGCACCCCTGAGCCTTGGTTTCAGATGAGGACTTCGCTGCCCTAGATGTCTCAACCCCAGAAGGAGCGACTACCGCCCACTAGGACCCTGGTCGCTTCACCCCGTGAGCCCTCTACGACGGGAGGAATTATACATATACCCTTTTTACACCCTATATATATTTTTGCTTATATTCTATTTCTTTGCTGTAACATATAGTTACCATATTAGTCATTTTATCTTATGCTGAGACTTGCATTTATTTCCTTATATATAGAGTTCCAGATCCAGCTTAGCTTTAGTGTGAACTATACCTCTGTACCGCTTACTTTGAATAAACGTCGTTTGATATTATAAATGTATTAAGTTATTTACAACGTTCTCGTTCGGTACATACTTAATTCGCAATTCAGAAAATTATCAGAGTTATCCAAAGTACAAGGTACTTGTGAAATAATACTCTTAGCAATAGTTGTAAAATAGTCGATAAAACTATCTGGGGAAATAGGATATTTTTTATTTGTTGACTGGGAATTTTGTTCGGTATTTATGACTTTCCAAGCGACCTTCGATTTGTTACTAGATTTTTGAATAAAAGCACTAAAAGCAGTTTGCTTGGCCAAAGTAATTGCATTCTTATATTTTTTTCGATACAAATTGAAGGCAGTTTTATCATTTTCAGCTTGAGTAATGTTATATACCTGTTTAATCGTACCAAGAGTGTTTCTCATATGACGTAAATTATTATTGTACCAGTTTAAGGGTTTATTACGTGGGAAGCATCTTTTCAGTGGACAAAATTTATGTATTAAATCTCTATAAGTATTCACCAAGTGATTAGACTTATATTGCAAATCAAGAGTATCATTCCAATTCATTGCAGTTAAGGATGTTTTAATCTTTGAAATACTATTTCTGGTAATTCGTCTGTCCCACGAAATTTCATTGGACAGGTTGACAGGTTCATTCAAATGCAAAAATCTCCCAAAATGATCGGAAATGCCCGGGTCGTGAACCTCTACAGTGTAAAACTCACTGTCAATATTCGTTAAGACGTTATCAGTGCAACCGGTCACTCTTGTAAACTCAGAGACAGCGGCGTTTAATCCAAAAGAATTTATTAGATACATAAAATCATGTAACATTGTTGAGGAACCTTCGAAATGTATGTTAAAATCACCCATTAAAATAATTTTATTATATTTGCCACTAAGATATACTAGCAACTCCTCAAATTTTGACATAAATATCTCAAAGTCGGCACGACAAGATCTGTAAACTGTAACAACAATTAAGTTGCCAGAGACTAATTCTAAGCCACAAAATTCTGCGTGACATTCACTGCAAAAATTAGTTAGGTCCAAGCTGTTAAATGTAATGCCATTTCTGACGAAAGTCGCAACACCTCCCCTTTTTTTTAATTTTCGGCAATAATATGCGCCTAACTGAAAATTGTCCAATTTTACATATGGGGTGTCATAAAAAAAATTTTCAGAGATACAAACAACAGAAATATTTTTATTTTCTAGAAATAGAGAAAGTTCGTCAATTTTATTTGTGAGACAACAAACATTGATGTGGAACATACTCACAGTCTGTACGTTGTTTATTGTTGACACTTCTCTTGAGTCGTCGGATTTGGTAGAAAATTCGAGTTCCTGGGAAATCTAAAACGCCTGACTGCCACTCCAGCTGGCCATAGGTCCGGGTTGTAAATCTCGTCGCAGTATTGTATAGGAAATGATAATTTGAAAGATGTTCCAGTGGTCGTTTCATTCCATTTTTCGCAAGCAAATTTTATGTGACGTGCAGACTCTTTAAGGGCGCATTCCAGTTGCTCGCAAGTCACAGACTGAGGGTCTTTTAAGGAGAAAAGCCACTGAAGGGGTTTATGGTCTGTATTTATTATGAATTTTTCTCCATATAAATAAGGTCTAAAATATTTGGTTCCCCAAACGATTGTTAACAATTCCTTTTCGATTGTTGAATAATTTATTTCTGCCGGAATTAAGGTTCTACTCACGTATGAAATTGGATGACCGTTTTGGGATAAAACAGCTCCGATCGCAAAGTTAGCTGCGTGGGTGGTTAATACAAAAGTTTTTGAAAAATCTGGGAAGCTAAAAGGGGTTCATTAGATAAAATATTTTTACATAAATTTACTGATTCTAGAAATTTAGGGAAGTGTTCAATTTTATTTCCCTTTTTTAAACATCGAGTTAGCGGTTTTGTTATTTTTGCAAAATTATTTATAAATTTTTCTTTAGTTTTGTTTGGTTTTTGCCACACTTCTGAAAAAATAATAAAGATTAATTAAATAAGCCCTTGCGCCAAACGGAACAGTCAAGGGTTATTTTCGAAACTAAGTTTGCCTAACCAAAAAATCTCACACTGAAAAAAGCAGATAAGTAAAAAAATAACAAAAATCACATCACTATCGCGCACTTCCGTGTTATTGACGTTTCGAAAAATTCTCTGTTTTCGTTCTCAAAATCGTAGCAAAAATGTTCAAACGTATGTCAAGTTTGACAGTTTAAAATTTGTTTACCTGCTTCCATAGAGATGTTAAATGATTTTTATTTTATTGTTACTTACTTCTTCTTGATACAACTGTAGCCAACAATGATCGATGTTAACTGAACAGTTAGACACACACTTATCTCCGTTCAACAAAATAATCGCGGTCTCCTTTAATTTTCTTTTTGTTGCGTTGATCCCATTGCCATTCCGAAATTTTGTTGATAAAATTCATTGTTTAGTTGAAAATATGTTGTTTTTATACATAGACTTAGTAATTCCATTATACATCCTACATTTAATTTTGTTCGGTTTGCCGAGTTGAGGAACATAAAAATTACATAAAAAGACGGGAATTTGAAAAATCCAAAATTTGCGAACACGCTTGGGAAAACGGTCATTTGATTCAATGGGGTTCGGCAAAAATTTTAGAAAAGGAAGATAACGCAACAAAAAGAAAATTAAAAGAGACCGCGATTATTTTGTTGAACGGAGATAAGTGTGTGTCTAACTGTTCAGTTAACATCGATCATTGTTGGCTACAGTTGTATCAAGAAGAAGTAAGTAACAATAAAATAAAAATCATTTAACATCTCTATGGAAGCAAGTTAACAAATTTTAAACTGTCAAACTTGACATACGTTTAAAAATTTTTACTACGATTTTGAGAACGAAAACAGAGAGTTTTTCGAAACGTCAATAACACGGAAGTGCGCGATAGTGATGTGATTTTTGTTATTTTTTTACTTATCTGCTTTTTTCAGTGTGAGATTTTTTGGTTAGGCAAACTTAGTTTCGAAAATAACCCTTGACTGTTCCGTTTGGCGCAAGGGCTTATTTAATTAATCTTTATTATTTCTTCAGAAGTGTGGCAAAAACCCAACAAAACTAAAGAAAAACTAAAATTATGCCACAAATAAATAGCTTCAGACAATGTAATAATGGTTAAATAAAATATAAACTGTAAATGAAAACGAGATATAACTACAAATACTATATTATTCAAAAGTTAGAATAAACTATCTAGTTACAAACGAAGACATGCAAAACGTAAATAAACAAACCCACAAAACGCAGTTTTATTTGTAAACAAACAACAGAAAAATGACTCAAAATGGCTGCCTGCAGGATACGACCACATGCTATGACCCAAAAGCCAAAAAGTGGATGCGCAACGTCTAAACTCGTTCTATATCTATCTTTTTATATGCTCATAGCCGAAAGAATAAATATATTCTGTGATACTTTGTGCCACAAACCTAGAAAAATATAGACTTGCCAGTGTCATATTGCCGGCGACCACAAATTCATGGCTGCCCTAAAAGGTCCAGTCGCTAAAACTTGGTTTTTATTCCAATTTACGTTGGTTGTACTGTAGCGTGAAGCTCATTTTTTAAATGTGATTGGTCACATTCATAGAGTTATTATTAACTCTATGGTCACATTCTTGTCACATTCTTTAATGACAGCAAGTTAGGCCCGTATTCATAGTTCGCCCTCAAGGGTGAGTATGAGCCTGAGGGTCCCTTACGTATTTCATAAACGAGAACACGTGAGGTAAGGCGGCAAAACACGCCCTCAAGTTAAGTGTAATTGATACATCCCTTGAGGGCCTGATTTTTAGCACAAAACATGTTTATAGGTTTGATTCAGATTGTGTATGCATCTGTTTGTTTTGACTATTGTTTCAAAAACTGTTTTTATTTTAAATTTTTACAATGGAATAGTTTGATAACTTTTTGAAAATAAAAATGAGGCTCAAGTTAATCGCGTACCTAAAAAATATGTAAGATGTGCAAAAAAAAAATTGTATACCTAGGATACACAGAGATGTGGTTTATTGGTTTGGAAATGAGTAGTAAAATATTTACCTATCTCTTTCACCCAAATAATTTAAAACAAAATCTGCATAACAATACTCTAGGAAATAATTCATATATAATATATAAACAGTGCAGAATGTTGGTATGGAAACACCAACCATAAATAATTTATATAAATTTATAATGTTTTACGGCATTTTATTCTTCAAAATACTGTTTTCTGCAAATAAAAATTTTGTAAACATTATAAACTGGTCTATAAAATGCTTAACAAATAATTGCAATGTTATCTCATGACACCTGAACAATTTTCAAAGATTAATTTTAGATGTAAATATTCTTATAATATAAAACTCACTTGTGTTATATATAAAATTGTTTATTTTTATTTGTAGATAGGTATGTGAAATAAAGCTTGATTTGACAACCCTTAATTGTTAAAAATTGAAGCAATTTTTCCCATACTTTTCCCATTGTTTTATTTTAAAGTGCAGCCATCAGTTTTTTTATATTCTAAAATATCCTATTCATTAGTAACTAATTGCACTAAAAATAATTTCTCTTGTGCGCTGAACACAACTTTATCCATTCTTTAAAATAAAAATATTGCTCTGATAATGCACTCAACACGACATAAACTGCAATAATGCAGCTTGTAATAAAATTTAAAATTTTTAATGTGCACAATAAAGTAATAAAAAAATAAAATAATTAAACATCGCGCTATACCTATGCGCATGGTCGATACCACAACCAATAAGATCGGTTGGATATGTAAACGTTGCCAACACAAAGTCAGCATCTCACCGTCTCACCTAAGGGATGGTTGAGTGCTGTTTATGAAACAAGTGGGAGTGTGAGTGTTAAGGGACCTTTAGGCAAGTCGCCCTCAGCACTCAGCTTGAGGGTGCGACTATGAATATGCACAGTGAATACGGGCATTAGTTAATTTCAAATTGCAATGCAGCCATATGATATTTGCACAACCGCCAACATAAAGCAAATAAAATATCCATTTTCTGGACCTTAGACCCCTTTTATGCGCGCGTTTTTCTCAATCAACGCGAAATTGAGAGAAACACGGCATATGGATCGGTCAGTGGTCGCGCGGTTTAAGGCGTCAGTACTTGAATCGAGGTGACTGGATCGCTGTGGGTTCGACCCCTGCAGCCGGTAGATCGTATATAAGCTATATTCGTGGAGAGATTGGCACCCTCTCTGCGGGTATGGTAGGGTGGAAGAATGTTGGCTTGGGTCAATGTGAGAGATTGATACCGGTTGACATTTGACTACCCCCCTAATTAATGAGGTTTTCCAGGTTTCCCTCATTCCTGCACTGAATGGTTTAGGGCCTACCAACGTAAGTCGTTCCTGGGCGCAAATGCGGCCTGCTTAATAATAATATGCCGCCCCCTCTCCCGCACAAGTCTTCGACTTCTGGGCTAATCCTCGTGATTAGAATGAGGGGTAGAGATATTATTATTATTATATATTTCTGCTCCATTTTATGCACGCGTATTCAATCAGTTGTCGCCAGTTTCATGCCACACAGTAGTCAGTGAAGTACATGAAAATGGATCGGTGTATATTGTATTTGTGCTATAAAAAAATATGTAATAGAAGACGTAAGAGGCGTTGGGCAGTAAATACAATTAATAGAAATAGAATTCAACAAAGTGCATTTTATATTTTATATTGAGATTTACAAAAAGATGGTGACAAATTTTTTAATTAGGGGCCATCCATAAATTACGTCACACGAATTTTAGGACTTTTTAATCCCTACCCCCGTCCTTGTCACAGGTTGTCACATTTTCAGAACCCCCTTCCCCCCTGATGTGACATCACACATTTTTCAAATTTATGTATGTATTTAAAAATAAAAGAAAACAGTTGTTTTTATTTTTTTCTTACTTTTATTATATAATCTTTAATAAAATCAACATAAAGTCAAATATTTTAGATAACAGAAAAAAACAAACGACTAGTTAGAAAGCAATAAACGACTAGTTAATTATATTTTAAAGATACAAAACTGAATCATCTTGTGTCCATCGATTTTGGAAGTTTTTTATTCACATATAAATTTCGCGGTATGGATTTTGAATTTTAACATTCGAGCAGTCGAGCCATAAACAGAGGGGTTGTTTCACTTGAAACTGCTTCATAGTACATAGGGCGTGTGTAGAGCGTTATTGCCTATACTAACATCAACGGTCTTATAAACGCAGAGGTTTCAAACGCTAAGTTGTTACTTCTTTGCAGTGCAAGCCATTCTAGAAGGAAACCCAACGCCTGGGATAGTGTCCTATAGCGCTGGGCTTGTACTGTGCAATACACATGCAGTAAATGTATAACCAGTGTGTATCCTTAATGTATGTATCATAATGCACGTCTGATTGTATCAGCAGCCACGTGTTTGTGTTGCTTCTAGAGCGAAACTGTGATATATAAGCAGTCGAGCCATAAACAGAGTGGTTGTCTCACTTGAAAGTACTTCATAGTCCATAGAGCGTGTGTAGGGCGTTATTGCCCATACCAACAACAACCGTCTGGTAAACGCGGATGATTCAACTGCTAAGTTGTTACATCTTAGCAGTGCAAGCCTTTCTAGAAGGAAACCCAACGCCTGGATTGTGTCCTATAGCGCTGTGCTTGTTCTGTGCAATACACATGCAGTAAAGGTATAACCAGTGTGTATCCTTAATGTATGTATCGTGATGCACGGCTGATTGTATCAGCAGCCACGTGTTTATGTTTGTTCTAGAGGGGTACTGTGATATATATGCAGTCGAGCCATAAGCAGAGGGGTTGTTTCACTTGATACTGCTTCATAGTACATATAGCGTGTGTAGAGCGTTATTGTCTATACTAACATCAACGGTCTCGCAAACGCAGATGATTCAACTGCTAAGTTGTTACTTCTTAGCAGTGCAAGCCTTTCTAGAAGGAAACCCAACGCCTGGGATCATGTCCTATAGCGCTGGGCTTGTACTGTGCAATACACATGCAGTAAAGGTATAACCAGTGTGTATCCTTAATGTATGTATCATAATACACGTCTGATTGTATCAGCAGCCACGTGTTTGTGTTGCATCTAGAGCGAAACTGTGATATATAAGCAGTCGAGCCATAAACAGAGTGGTTGGTTCACTTGAAACTGCTTCATATTACATAGAGCGTGTGTAGAGCGTTATTGCCTATACTAACATCAACGGTCTTATAAACGCAGAGGGTTCAAACGCTAGTTGTTACTTCTTAGCAGTGCAAGCCTTTCTAGAAGGAAAGCCAACGCCTGGATTGTGTCCTATAGCGCTGTGCTTGTTCTGTGCAATACACATGCAGTAAAGGTATAACCAGTGTGTATCCTTAATGTCTGTATCGTGATGCACGTCTGATTGTATCAGCAGCCACGTGTTGGTGTTGCTTCAAGAGGGAAACTGTGATAAATATGCAGTCGAGCCATAAACAGAGGGGTTGTTTCACTTGAAACTGCTTCATAGTACATAGAGCGTGTGTAGAGCGTTATTGTCTATACTAACATCAACGGTCTCGCAAACGTAGATGATTCAACTGCTAAGTTGTTACTTCTTAGCAGTGCAAGCCATTCTAGAAGGAAACCCAACGCCTGGGATAGTGTCCTATAGCGCTGGGCTTGGACTGTGCAATACACATGCAGTAAAGGTATAACCAGTGTGTATCCTTAATGTATGTATCATAATGCACGTCTGAGTGATGTCACAAAGTTTTTGACCCCCCTGCTTCTTGTCACACTATGTCACATTCCGGTGATACCCCTCCCCATTAATATGTGACTTAATTTATGGATGACCCCTTACTTTCGTATGTTACAATCATCTTTTGATGAATTAATTATATAACGTATAACAGGATTTGGTCTGATGGCAGTGGCGGCTGGTGCTAAGGGGCACAAGGGCACGTGCCCACCCTTCACTGTACATACCATGAAGAAATATATGATGCTATTATAGATTTATATATTTTTTTGCAATTCTATTATCGGTTGCAAAAATCTACTCAAAACTTATTTGCCGCCAACCATCCACGCGCCGAACTATATTAAACCTTATTTCCTGGGAGCCCAAGAATTTATCTCCAAACGCGGCTCATTTTCCGACGTTCGGCACTCCTCGGAGTAAATGAAATTCGCCGATTTAAAGCCGACGTAGGGCACTGAAATCGTGTCCCTTCACTCCCTTCTCCACTGTCTCCAGCACTCCGTCTCCCTCCGACATTCAGTTTCAGTTCTCTGTAGTCGCTTGCTTTGTTTAGTAGGTACTTGTATGTAAAAAATATTTCGCTTGCAGAATAGTTGTGTAAACAAATTTGTGTTTTAACTTTGCTGATTTTAAAGACGATTTCTCATTATAGATATAATTTTAAAGCGATTCTGGTGTGTATTTGTATATATACTTATTAAAAGAAATGGATCCGGAACCAGAAATAAATTCTGTTCAGTATCTGTTAAAAAACAATCCAGTGCCATTTGAGCAAAAATGTTTAATTAAACAGAAAGGTAGACCTACTCCTGATTTATATATTAATTACGAATCTACAAGTAAAACTAGAACATATAAGAGAGTTTTTAATAGAAACATATACGAGAAATATCAATGGATGTGTGGTTGTTCCGTGATAAATAAATTGTTGTGTTTTGTTTGTTTAATATTTAATACAGAAGTTACAGCGTGGACCAAATACGGACTTGACGATTTAAAGCATATAGCGGATAGGGCAAAGAAACATGAAAATTCTGTGGCGCATGTAAAATTAAAATGTGAACTTACAGCACTTTACGAACGAGACGATATGTGCCGCATAGAAGGTGTATTGTCACTTTTGTTATTTCTGTCCGACAATAATCTATGTAAAGTGTTTTCAGAAACTTACAAACTAGTTGAAATTATTTGTACGACGCCAATGTCAACCAGTGAATGTGAACGATGCTTTTCTATTTTAAAGCGTATAAAGACTTTTTTAAGAAATACTATGTCACAAGATAGACTTAATGCGCTAGCAGTTTTATCAATTGAAAAACAGTTTATCGAGTCCATTCCCGATTTCGACAACAAAGTAATTGAGCTATTCTGCCATAAGAAAAATAGAAGAATGGATTTTACCTTTAAATAAAAGGTGAGTTTTTAAATTTATTTTTTATGTGCCCACCCTTTGAAAAAATCCACGGGCCGCCACTGTCTGATGGTATCAATAAATATTTCAATATCAATTGCGTCCATTGCATCCATGTCCCGCTTGATCAACAGCTAAACTAAAACTAAGACAAACTGTGCTAAAACTACTTTTGACAGACAGAGCCACTGGACTTGCGACAAAGAGCGCTTTGTATAAAAACGCCGATATACTTTCGTGTTTTTTCGGAGCACGTACGCCAAGCGTTCTGTAAAGCCATCGCGACAGATTTGAAACCGCGAGAGCAAATAAATGAGCGTAAAATGCATAAACGTAGTAACTCAGTTCAGGGTATACCCGCGACAAGAATTAAGACGACTTACGTCATACGAACAAATGAACAATTCATTATATTTTCATCAAAATATTTAAGAAACTGCAACTGATAGTAATAAAACTATATACTACACTAAAAGTTTGCATCATATATTGCACTAAATTGCAATGAAACATTGTTTTTAACGCGACTAAATGTCGAAAATTACGTTGACAATAAAAACAAATGTGTAGCGTTAGCCGTGACGTAAGACGTCTGAATTCCTGATTCGAATATATCTTGAAACGCGGCGTTTTTGTCAACTCCGCGTTGAGAGGAGAAAAACGCGTGCATAAAAGGGGTCTTAGGTCCCTAGAAAACGCGGCACCTGTCACGTGACCTTGACCTATATCAATTATATCATCAACCGGCAGTGCTGCCAATCAATGTGTAATTACACGAAATATGTGTAATTTCAAGAGTAGGTGTGTAAAATTCTAACACACTCAAAAAGTGTGTAATTACGGATATTTTAAGTATTTTAACACAATTCCATTTTAGATGGTAATTCTGTGCTAGTGAGAGTATTCGGTGATTGTACTGTAATCACCATGTGTAGTTAACGCGACTTGGTTTATCTTTAATCTATGGTTCTATGGATTTTACTGATTTTAGAAGTGTGTTATGATTGTATGCATACTGTGTTCTGTCATTTTTATACTGTGGTTTGATCATACGTTTTATACAGGTATCCGAACGGTACTTTCTGTAGTAAATTCCTATCATTATAGTTGTCAACTGTTATTACCAGTTTATTGAATTACTATTTATCATGCTTATGATAAGTTTAGCTGCTGTTTCGATACTTCAAAAAAACATGGAAACTTGATTTCAGAACTTGTTTTTAAAGGGTTCTAATTTCTTAGGGGATACTAATACTACTGCAGAGTAGTTGTGTTATATCTGGTTGCCTATGCCCATATTTATTATAAAATTCTTGGTCTATGTCTACACCATCGTCGTCTGCTACATCGCGTCGCCTTGAAAAGCACGGCCACTGCGATTTGAATAAATATTGACAATCGTCAATAAATTAGCCTTAAGTTATAATGTAAAATTATTTTCTCTCATTTTTTAAATTAATTAAAACAATCCTTTGAAAGCAGGTGTACCTAATCGTGTAAAATTCTTCAAGTGTAATGTCGTGTAATTTGCATGAGTTCAGTCGATATTTTTACAATATGTCATTGGCAACACTGTGAACCGGTTCATTCATAGACCTTATAAATCATGGACCGGCCCTAGAAAGAGAAGTCCGGTGTTCTGATGTGTACAAGAGGGATGAAGCTAGTCCGGGAAAAAACAGATGTTCTATGACAGAAAAATATATAAACATAACCTGACAAAACCTTTCCTGTTAATATTGTTAATGATTTGAGTGCCTTTTGTGATTTAGTTGTGTTTAGTGTGTTTATTAGCAATATTTTTTAAAAACTCATAAACCATGGTGGAGTCGATCTGTCACCGTAAATGTCATACGTCTGTCATTTATGGTTTTTGTTTTTTCGGCCAATGATCTGTGGGTTTTTGCCCGGAGTAGCTGTTTCTCTGTCGCACATATCTGAGCATCAACGATTTGTATAGGCAGAAAACGGTTTTGGGCGCTTCCATGATTTATAAGGTCTATGGGTGCAGTCTATATTTTTTCTTTTTTCTAGGTTTGTGCACAGATCCAGATCATTCAATGATCATTGGCCGAAAAAAAGGTTTGTGTTTTGTGCATACACGTTGAAATGTTGTGGAGTGGTGTAAGTGTAATAAAACGTAGTATATATTTAACAAAACAATATTCAACACTTATTACTGCCCTGTCTAAGCATAATGAACATTTTGAATTCCGACAATTAATATTTCTACCTAAATACCAAAAACTTAGACAAGTATGGTTAGAAAATATAGATACAATAGATGTGAAAAAAATAGGTCTATTGGATGTACATCCTTCTATTTTTGCTGCATATCCTCGAATTGACTTAATTCAACAAAATGCAAGGTGGCAGACTTTATATCGATATGTCAGTTATGCACATTCAAAATCAAGATTTGAATGTAGAGGTGGTGGTAAAAAACCTTGGCCGCAAAAAGGTATTTATAATTGATATATATATATTATATTTTTAACTGGGTAACAGCGTAAAACTCCATCTTAACAAAAAAATTCCTACCCTCCTATATTCGAGGGTGCTGATTACGAATCTGGTCAGATTTTGAATTTTTTTTTCAAAAACTACATGCGAGTGTCATAATCTGACTTCAGATTCGTGATCAGCAGCCTCGAAAATAGGGGGGTAGGAATTTTTTTGTTAAATTTGGAGAGTTTTACACTGTTGTAAATAATTACCTTTATCTGCTATACCATTCTTGATAGTGTAGGGGTTGCCACCTTTTCATATTCTCAAGAAATTCATTGTTTTGTCAAATAGTGTTATTTTCTCTCATATTTAAACTTAACTTACTTAATACTTTTTTCAAATGACCTACTATCCCAGGATGTTGAATCTATAATATTAATACTTTTTAACATATTTTGTCACTTTGTGTACTAATGATTAAATTTTAGTACATACTTAACAATTTTCACCAAGGACATTTCTAATAAAAGAAAGGACGGAAGGATACAGAGGCTGTAATAAGGATTCTCTTTCTGTAATAAGGACAGGCGGCAACCCTAGGAAAGGTGTATTAAAATATAATTTGCAATGCAATACCTTATTTTATGAGTATTAAGATGTGCAGTGGATGCATACCTATTTCATCATGAACCTAGAAAAATCTAAGCTACCTATAGGATTTTTTTGCGAGTAACTGTTGAGGTATCGGTAACTGTTATTTAGTAACTGTACCACTTTAGTGTGAATGCGGTTAGTGAGGGGAAGAGACATGACGTAGCTGTTGACATCACAACAATAACACCGGTTACTGAAATCAGTAACATATTCAGCGAGGTAGGTAAGCCAAAAGCGGTTACGAATATTACGAAAATTGTGAGATTATAACAAATTCTTCTGCACTCTGCAGAGAACATTTCATACAATACGTCTTAATAAAATGATTGATTCTAGAATTAGTTAAAAATAACATTGTTTTAAAGGAACTTTTCCTTTTTTTGTACTACACTTATAATTTTCCATAATAAAGTTAATCAACTTATACAATAGGCTTGTTTTTGCAGCAGTTGAAAACGGTTTGCAAACTGTCAGAAATATTCGACCAGTTAAGCTGAGAATGCGTTACACTTGAATTTGACGCAATAAATAGTTGGACGGACATTTCTGATAGTTTCCAAACAGTTTCAACTGCTGCTAAAACAAACCTAATGTTACTTTTTCCATTTGTAACAGTTGATAGAATACAATCCGACTATATTTTTCTAGCCATTCAAATGTTAACTTACCTCACTCTGGTGGAACAAAGTAAGGTTTTACTATTAAAATTAAAATGTAATAAACAATATACATTAAAAATAAATTCAACAAGTACACAAAAAACAAACACTTCCATGCTGCTCTTGCTTGTGTTATGCTTATTTATTAATTTATAACAACCACAGATTCAAGAAGAACCATAACCGATGTATTTTAGCGAGCTTACGTTACCGGAACTTAATCTAGGAGTGGGAGTCTCATGTAAGAGATACCGCTAACTAACCGTTATTCTGACAACGGTTACTCGCAAAAAATGCTACTAGTCTAATGTCTAACATATTTTGCAAAGCATGAAGTGGGGCAGAAACGAAAACTTCAGTGAAAAAAAAAACCAAAATAGAGTAGCACAAAACTATATTTTATTACTTTTATTCCATCAAGTCTTATACAGGGCGTCCGGAAAAATGTGGGAAATATCTCGGGTGCAGATAGAGCATGAAAAAAATAAGAAGTGCCTATAACATTTTTTCCTCGATTTTTTCCTACAGGTCCTTCCTCTGGAGATATGTGTCCCTGAAGGACGCCGCTGGAAACCGGTTTTTCTTGAATAATCTTTAAAGTACTTAATATAATTTAATACAAATTTAATGTGATGGACACTAGTAAGGACCTCTTAAAATAATGTCGTTGAAACATATTTAGTTTTTTTAGTTTACCAGGGGCGGGCTAAACCTTACAACTTAATACCTACATTTTTAACTCTCTGTATGATAAACACTTTAAAATAATAAATCTGGGTAGCTTCAATCTTAGACTAAAAAAAGGTAGGTGCTCCTGTTTATTGTCGATAAAATAAACTGTTTATAAGAAAAAGAATAATAAACAAAGTCATATTTTATTTTTAATAAAATGGGCCAAGATTTCTATTTTTTTTTTCTCGACTAAGTGCAATACAAAAGTAATTCAGACAACAGGGAAGTTTCATTTTAAGATGTTTAATCCAAAATAATACAACATTTAAGATGCAGTGGTGTCCTAGGGGGCACCTTAATGAAATTATTGAAAAACTTCATAAGAGGGTTCTACATGCGAACAGAAGCACCTCAGGCGTTTGAAGTCCTGTGTGTTCGAAGTGCTATGTCACCGAAAGCCTATGCGCTCGAATATCTGCCTGTTTGAATAGAGATGGGCGCGCTCCCGGCTGACTGGTGGAGAGAGAAGACCACGATACAATTCGCCTGGATGATTTGTTCTCCCGGTAGGAATATAATGCAACGCTTTTCAAAGTGATATATCACTTTCCACAGTATTTTAGAAACATTATTAATTAATTATCATAATGCAGTCTTTTGTTAAGATGTTTCCACACGTATAATTATTACTACTATACCTATGTACTTACTTGCGATTTGATTTCATGCATGTGGTAAACACCATCTACGTATTTACTTCATATGCAGTATTCAGCTGTATTTTTTCTTTTTTTACGGTTTCAACTGTTAAATACATGTAGATATAATGTAATTGAAGAAGTTATATACCCATTTATACAGAAACTGTTTCAATAGTTGTAGGGACAAGATTGTAATATTGCTATTATACATATAGGTATTATAGTCAATGTAGGGATTCATAATAAACTTTTTAAATCACACACATAAATTTCAATGAAAGTTATTTGCTACTTTTTATATAGCACTTATAAATTGTTAAAACTGTTATCAATATCAATAACATAATGATTTACATATTAAAACTAGTACTACATCAATAGATGTGACAATTTTTATTAACGGAGGTCTGCAAAATGATGCTGGTGGTAATTATATCTGTAATAATGTGTATTGCTGTTAGGTGCATTCTAGTTCTACACAAAAAATATTTTTTGACAAGGTCATAGATATTTTATGGTGGATATGTTTTTTTATTTAGGTAAGGTTTACGTTTTATTAATTTATTTATTAACTTTTAATTATTATTAAACCCACTGAACATGAAACATCATTCTAACGATTCATAACATTGGAGACAAGTGAGATTTATAACATTATTTAATTAACTTCAGTCATATGTTTAGTAAATGCATTTAAAAATCATCTATTAGTTAATGTTTAGTGGAAAGTAAGAAGGCATGACTTAATGTTAACGTTAGTATAACAACATTATTCTAATGTTGATAAGTTCGATTTTGGACGTATGTATATTCAAAAATTTGAGCTCGATAAATATTTGCAAGAAATACGTGGTTGCTAATATTTAAATATAACTTTAATGTTAAAACATAAATAAATATATTTTTGTTTTGGTACTAGATACTATCATACCTATATAGGTATATGTTCATAAATTTGATTTTTACTCTTCTATGTGTCCCTTTTACAGCTATAGGTATAGTACCAGAATTTGAAATGTAACTACGTAGGTAACTAGGTGGTGGATATCAAACAATACGGTAGATATAATAGTTTTTTTTTCTACTCACGTTTTCAGATAGGTTAGATTTAATGCTAGTGATTGTGATTTGCCGAATAAATTATAAAATGGAACAAAACAGAAAAGTAAGTAGGTATACCTAGGTGTATAGATACTCAATGAAGAAGTAATAAATTATACATAAGTAAGCAGTTGTGTATGTTTTTGTTTCATAGGCGAGCTGATAAACTTATATAGAGTTGTTTCAAAATCTTATAAGCTTTGACCTTCCGATGCGCAGAAACATAATTCCATCCGTTGCATAAAAATCTTTTGATCCTATTTTAAATTTTATTCTGTTTTAAAGTGACAGTTATAAACATATAAGTGTATGATTTTGTCATATGTATGTATACCTACGTTCAGTATAAGTGGTATATAATTATTCTAAATTCAGGTCTGGATAAACAAATGTTTAATTCGATTTCTGTTTTGTAATAGAAAGTGGTGCGATAAAAGCGATTTCTTCAATACGTCAGATGATATGGTGATGATGACTTAGGTTATCAATCTTTAGAATTTTTTCTTATATCTTTATTCTAAAAATACGAATTACATACCGTAATAAGAGACTAATCAGGCACATGTTCTGTGTCAATGTTTTCACAATGTGTTTATAAGTAAAGTAGAATTATGCGGATATGCTGTAGTATAAGTAGTATGTGTGCGGAACGTACCACCTAAGATTGTGTTCCATGGAAGTGGATCCGTGGGACGACGCACATGTTAAGCAGTCTGCAATTACACGTTGTTGAAGTAAGTCAAGACTATTATTTGCCTAACCAAAATCCCGACACGAGGCATGACATGGCACTGCGAAGAGAATTGTAATACAGTAATTAATAATTATCACGAGTATTTTGAGCCATTCAGTGGGAGACAGGAAGATTATAGCAAGTAATAAGACCAAGTAAAGTAACTACGGCAATATGGATTTTAGAGGCGTTCCACCCATGGTGATGACTGGAAATTTAAGCAAAAATTGTAAATTCTGGAGGCAGAGGTTTGAAACATACCTAATAGCTACTGAAATAAGCAAAAAAGAAGAACAAATGCAGTGTGCACAGCTACTAATCCTGATAGATGAAGGAATGCGAGTTTATAATACGTTTGATTTTGAAGAAGCCGAGAGAAATAAAATCAATATACTTATTAACAAGTTCCAAAACCACTTTAATCCAAGGAATAATCTGACATATGAAAGACATAGATTCCTGACGTACAAACAAGGAGAGCATCAGTCTATAGACCAATATATTACGGAGCTGAAAAATCTGTCGCTAGCATGTGAGCTAGGAAGTCTGAAGGAGACACTAGTAAAGGATGTTCTAATTTGCGGAATTAAGTCAGAAAAACTAAGAGAAAAACTCCTGCAGGACGACGTAGAAAACTTGTACGATGCTGTGAAGAGGTGTGTAACAGCAGATAATATAAAGGAGAAGAATCGACAAATCACCAATGGAAACGGACAGCAGTAGACAAGATATTCCACCAGTTTCCGAGACCTTCCAGAAGTGAGATAAGTACAAGAACAAATAGTTATAAGAAAAATAGTTTTAGTAATAAAAATAATAAAAATTATAGGGATATATGTAAAAAATGTTCTTATAAACATGTTTCAGGCAAGTGCTCTGCTTTTGGTAAGACCAGTAATTTTTGTAAAAAATTAAATCATTTTTCTACAGTGTGTAGGAGAAAAAATTATAATAAAGCGCAAATGATAAGAACTGTAGATAAGAATGACGGTGATTCAGATTGTAATGATGAATTTATGTTTATAGGGAATATTGACTGCTCTATGCCAGGTGGGATAGGGATAATAGACAGGGACTCCTGGAAGGTTACGATGGAAGTTGAAAACCAGAAAGTTGGCCTTAAGTTGGACACGGGTGCCATGGCGAATGTCATACCTGCAAGTACGCTGAGAGAGATAGGGTTTGACATGAAGAGAGTTCAAGGGACAAGCGCCAGGCTTAGGTCCTATACACAGGTGGAGCTGCCATTGATAGGGGAATGTACTTTAGTTCGTAAGTACAGAGAAAAAGAGATACCTTTATTGTTTTATGTGGTCAATATGAATGGTTGTGCGATACTGGGTCTGAACACTTGTATCAACTTTGATTTAGTCAAAAGAGTAGATCAGGTAGAAAATGTAGATGAAATAATGAGACATTGAAACAATTACTGAACAGATTTGAGTATCTATTTTGAGGTATAGGTTGCTTGCGGGAACCATATCACAGAGTTAAAAAAACATGCAGAACCGGTGATAAGTACAGGTCGTAAAGTACCGTTTGCCATAAAACACAAATTAAAACTAACATTAGATGAATTAGAGAAAAGTAATATCATAAAAAAATGTAGGGATAGCGCTGATTGGGTAAATCCAATAGTTATCGTAAAAAAACAACTCCGATAGTTTAAGAATTTGTTTAGATCCAAAAGACATAAATAAATCAATAAAGCGACACTACTTTAAATTGCCAACAATAGAAGAGCTAATAGAAAAATTGGCAGGCGCGACTGTATTTAGCACATTAGATGCCACTCAAGGTTTCTTGCAAGTAATGTTAGATGAAGATAGTTCACGTATTTGTACTTTTGCCACACCGTTCGGACGATATAGGTTTTTAAGGTTACCTTACGGATTAACGAGCGTGCCGGAAGTATTTCAAGAAAGAATGTGTGAAATTTTTAAGAACATAGAAAATTGTAGTATTTATATAGACGATATTATAAGTGGAAAAGATATCAAAAGTCATAACGAAATATTAAAAAAAGTTTTAGAAAAAGCTAAAGAATATAACTTACGTTTCAATAGAAAAAAATGTAGATTTGCTGTAAATGAGGTTAAATACATGGGTTACAAAATAACGTCAGAAGGTCTTAAACCTGATGAGACTAGATAACATACATAGGTAGATTTATAAAAAATTTGTCCGAGAAAACGGCCCCGTTAAGAGAACTTATCAAGAACAATGTAGTTTTTAATTGGGAAGCAGTACATGACCGAGCTTTTAACGAATTAAAGAACATAATATCGGAAAGTCCATGTTTGAAATTTTTTGATATCGAGAAACCTACAGTAATTTCAGTTGAAAGTTCACAAAACGGGATGGGAGCCGTACCCCTGCAAGATGGAATACCATGCGCACATGCGTCGCGTAATTTAACAGATATACAAAAAAGATATTCACAGATCAAAAAAGAATTGCTCGCCGTTTATTTTGGAGTTTTTCATTTTGCGGAATATGTATTTGCAAAAAAGTTTACAGTAGAAACGGATCACAAACCATTAATTTCTATTATAAAGAAACCTTTAAATTCAAGTCCAGCGCGACTACAAAGAATTTTACTACTTACAGCTACGAAATATGATTTTGAATTAATATACAGGGTGAGTCAGTCATAATGTCATTAATTTTAACCACGTATTCGGGAGGCCTAATAAAAGCAGAAAATCGAAAAAAAAATTTTTACTCGACCTTTAAAAAAATAAACAAATCACCCTATAAAAATCAGCAACACGACGCTCCTGGTGCGCTACGAAGTTTCTGATGACGCACCCGACGACATCTAATGCCACAGACTTGCCGTATTAACCATGGATGCCACATTTACATACATAATATCGTCTAACAGATCAGCGTGTTACCTCCATTTAGCACTCTGCATTTCCCGCATTTCTTCCCCCCCCCCCAAATTTGTAGATCATGCCACACGTTTGGAGGGGGGATGGAGAGAATACAAGCAGTAAGCAGTAGTTTGTTTATTTCGGTCTAACCTCACGTATTTGGCGTAAATTCACAACGCATAATTTTACAAATTCCGAATATGTGGAAATGGTAGTGTTATACGGAGAATGTTTACGAAATGCGACTGACCCTAATTTTATTAATAAAGTGCTATGGACGGATAAGTGCAGTTTTACTTGAAATGTAGGCTGTAAACAGGTTAGTACCATACTACTTAAAAAACATTAAATTTCTAGGCTAGATATGCGTAACTACAAACTGAAATAATTAATTGTACTTACGAGTAATACTAAAAATTCATATTTATTTGTAAAACGTAGTGAAAATGTAATATCAAAATCATTAAACTGTGTAATGTCCTAAGACAAAGCAATCAACATATAAAGAAATTGAGACTCTTTAATTACACCACAACTGTAATAACCTAACATTCGAAAACATTTATTTATTATCTACATTTGTTTTTATTTAGATTAAAAAAAAATAGTTTTACTCCTTGTCGTTAAATAACAGTACAAAAACTAGGTAACTAGGTTATTGACCTAATAATACGGTAGGTCAAGGTCAAGATTAAATCTCGATAACTTAGATTAGTGGCGTGCCATTTCGGTCTTGGACAGTTGTCGACAACACGATGGTTTTTTATTACTTAGTATTTAAACACGAAACACTTTTCAGCTTCTCTTAATAATTTACCCATTGGGTATAGGTTTTTATGTAATGTACGTAAATGGTTTATTACTCGGTTTATTATTAGACACGTTGGAGTTTTGTTGCAGTCATAACAGCTACATTTGCTCAGAGAAAAATCGTTTGATTGGGCCGTATTTTCTACGGGAAAACCTGAGTGGACCGCGTTACTTGCAATTTTTAATAGAATTATTTGATTATTATTATTTGATTTTATTGGATATTAACATTTTAAATTATTATTGGCTGAAGTTGAACTGAGCAAGAAAAATGATATTCTAAAATAGTCAGTACAACCGTTTATTTGTGATGTCTAAAACCTAGGTGGGTAGGTACTATATAGAAAAATATTACAACTTGACAACATTGCATCAGGTCGACATCGAGTTGAACTGTGAGCTGTAACCGACCAAGGCTGTGAGCGGTCAGTGACAGTCTGAAAAGGGGGTTTAAATAATGATTTGAAAATATTTTTTTTTTCAGCGTAAATATGCATTTAGATTTTTTTTTAATCACGTATTTGCATTATACTCATTATTCCCTATCTCCTCTTAAAATTAATGACATTATGACTGACTCACCCTGTATAAACCAGGAAAAAAAACTAGTAATAGCAGATACACTGTCTAGAGCATTTGAAAACAAATCTTTTGATATAGATCTCGAGGTGGAGGCTCAAATATGTTTGGTAAAGTTAAATTTAAACGTAACGGAAGAAAAAAGGAAACACCTAGTAGAGTTAACAAAATCAGTCACAGATACAAAGAGGTTGGCCAAATAGATTGAAACAAGTCCCTGACAATATCAATTTTTTTTATAAATATGAATTAACAGAAATAGACGAACTTGTGTATAGAGATCAGAGGCTGGTGGTTCCCAGCGCTTTTCAAAAAGTCATTTTGACAAAGTTGCATAGTATCACCAGGGGATAAAGAAAATCATTGAAAGAGCTAATAACTCATTTTACTGGCCGGGTATGAAAAAACAAATAACAGATATGATATTGGCCTGTCACTTGTGTCAGACTTTTCAAAATACTTAACAAAGAGATCCTATTGTTTCTCATGAAATTATTAAATCACCTTGGCATAAAGTAGCAACTGATTTATTTCACCTTTTTGGTCAGACATACCTTTTGTTAGTAGATTATTATTCAAAATTTGTAGAACTAGTGAATTTAAACAATGACCTAACAAGTAAAAATGTAATTTAGCACTTAAGTCAATTTTTTCACGACAAGGTATTCCTCTCATCGTAGTAACAGATAGAGGTCCGGAGTTTAACAGTAGTGAATTTAAAAAGTTTTCTGTAGATTGGGAGTTTGATCATGTAATGTCTTCTCCAAGGCACCCACAGTCAAACGGGCAGATAGAAAGAACAGTTCAAACTGTAAAAAAGTTATTAAAAAAATGCATTCTTGACAATAAAGACCCATTTTTAGCTATGTTACTTTAGGAAAACACCAATAGAAGGAGAAAATACACCAGAAAATATCTTAATGAAAAGAAATTTAAGGGATTTATTGCCAAGAACAAATAAATTCATTTAAAAATTACCAAATAAAGTAAAGTTTCATATCTACTTGGAGAAGAACAAACAGACTCAAAAGATGTATTATGACAAACATTGTAAAATGTTAAAACCTATTAAATAAAATACTGATGTTGGAGTCCAGTTGCAAAAAGGTGAGCGTTGGAAAAAAGGATGAATACTAAAAAGGGTTGGTATTAGATCATATCAGGTCATACTGGAAGATGGTTCAAAGCTAATAAGAAACCAAAGATTTTAGAGAGAATCAAAGCATTTACCACATGTTGAGCCATATTCCAAAAGACTAAAAGAAAAAACTGTAAACGATTACTCACACTATAGAATAATACCAGTTTTTGACAGTGACGATTCAGGCAATGTTAATTTAAATAAGGCTTTGTATAATAACGATGTACAAGATACGGAAGATATAATAAAGCCGCCAAATGTTAATATTGAGGAAGGGATTCAGAGAGTTAGTTCTAAGGGTAGAAAGATAAGAAGACCTTTGTACTTGCAGGCATATGAATGATAAATTGTTTTAATGTGTAGTTTGTGAACAGTGTACAGTTTCCTTTGCGAGCAGCAATATGTTGGTACTCTCTAAGTATAATATATAATAATAATAATAATAAATGCCTTTATTTTTGGTACAACACATAGATATTACACAAGAAAAATAATAATAGACAACATCTTTATGTACCTAAAATCTCAAGGGGAAGTTCACAAATGTGCTCTACCACTTAACCCTTGAATTACAATAATAGCTAATTTATTTGTCGCATCATTGAGCAGACAAATTTAAGGTATTTTTAAATTACAAATAAAGAATATAAATAAGCAAGTTTAATACAATCAATAATAGAAATAAGTTTCTGATTAAAAATAAAAATAATATATAAAATAATATTAACAATAACATTTATACAACTTAATAATTAGTAAATAGAGTGACAGGCTAGAGCGAGAAGGACAGTTAACAATATGACAAGTAATTTATTTTTAAAACCATATTTTTAAAATTTTATATACTGTTCTCAAACAATAACTTTTTTACACAGATTTTAAACTTGGCATCGTTGAATAAATGAATATGTTGAGGAATTTTGTTGTAAAATTTACTAATAATGAACTTATAACTCCTTTCATACAATGATGTTTTATGATGTGGAGGAGTAAGTAATCCTTTAAATTTTACATTTAGATTGTGTACATCAGTCCTAAATGTAAGCTTATTATATAAATAAGGTGGAGTTTTGGTAGTTATAATTTTATGAAACATACATAGCGAGTGCAGCTTTCTACGGTTGTGCATATTCAGCCAACGCAATTCAGACAGTTTGTACGTAACGTGATCATATTTCCTTATCCCATATATAAATCGAATACAAGAGTGTTGAACTCGTTGGATGCGCTTTACAAAACTTTGATCCAGACATGGTCCATATACTGAGTCACAATAACTGAATTGACTTAGAACAAGAATGTCACAAAGCATTTTTTTTGTATCATAATTTAAATAACCGCGATGTGGGTATAACAATCTTAAAGAGGCATAGGCTTTCTGAATGAGTTTGGTTACTTGATCTCTAAACCGTAATGTGTTATCAAGGACCAAACCAAGATTTTTTACACTGTCTAATATTTGCAAGCGTGACCCCATTAATTCAATATTCAGTGAATCTTTTAAGGTGATAACCTTAGATTTATTTCCAAATAAAATTGCAGCAGATTTATTTGGATTAATAACCAATGAATGCTGCAAAGACATTTCACATATATTATTTAAGTCAGTGACAATTTTATGATTAGCTTGATCATAGTTATTAGCTAAAAATGAAAAGTAAATCTGCGTATCGTCAGCGTACATATGCATGGTGCAATGACGAACAAATTTGACAAACTGGCTCGTATATATTGTGAATAATAAGGGGCCTAAGATTGATCCCTGTGGAACTCCGCAATGAAGTGCTCGAGATTGGGCAAAATTATTAGATATCCTAACAGTTTGCATACGATTTTCAATATATGACTGTAGTAATAAGGTAGCTTCATTACTTACTCCACACGACTTGAGTATGGCAATCAAAATCTCATGATTTATGGTGTCGAAAGCTTTGCTGAAGTCAAGTAATATCATAGCTGTAACTTTACCATCATCAATTGCTTATATAACATCATCTATAATATGCATCAAAGCTGTTGTACAACTAAAACCCGATCTGAAACCTGTTTGGGTAGAGGGGAGTATGGAATGAACGTGCAAATGTTTCCTTAATTGTATTTCCATTAGTTTTTCAGCTATCTTGGAGAAACCAGGCAAAATACTTATAAGTCTTAAGTCGGAATGTTTTAGGATCACTAATTTTGGGTAACGGTATTATTATTGCATGTTTCCATAATGTTGAAAATTTTTTTTTTATAAACATAGTGTTTATAATATGCACGATATATTTTACTACATAAGGGCAGCACAATTTAATCAAATTAATCCCGATACCGTCAGAACCACAAGCTGAATTCTTTAAATTTACTATAACACTAATTACTTCATCTACAGAAACCATTGAAAATTCAAAATGAGTATTAGATATGGTATTTTGTTCATAGTAATTAATTATATTTCTATTATCTACATTATCATTCTTAGGAATAGCATCTATAAAATAATTATTTTATTCATCCGGAATGGATAAGTGTGCAGGTAAGAGTGATTTAGAAGAAGTAGTTATATCAAGTTGTTTAAGCTTAGTCCAGATATTTTCATATTTTTATGCAATCCAGTTACAATATGCCCTCTTTCTGACTTTACAACCTGATTTGTTAGATTTCTCATTTCTTTATAATAATTCCACTTACCTTCGGATGGAGATTTCTTAAAATTAGACTTTGCTTTGTCTCTCAGAGACATATGCAATTTAACATTATCAGTAAGCCATGGAGCTTTCTTTTTGCTTATTCTAGCTGTCTTTAATGGTATATGCTTATTGAAGAGATTTACTAAATGTTTATTAAAGCAATTAATTTTTCCATCAACATCATTTAAATAGAAAATCTCATCAAGTGGTAAATTTTGCAAGTCTAAGTTAAATTGAATATCGTCAAAATTTTTGAAATCACGGTAAGTACAATACATTGACTGAAATGCAGGCTTTACTGTGTTTATTTTACAGAGCACTAATTCATGATTATAAATATCATTACCTATCACTTCTATTGAATAAGCAGGGTTACTGTCATTGCATAAGATCACATCTATTAGGGAAGAGGAGGTGCGAGTATAATGCGTTGCCTCATTTACTAGCTGAATAAAACCAACCGAATCTAGCTTTGATGAAATATATTGTTTTGCAGGTGACTCAACTTTATAAAAATCTATATTTATGTCTCCAAAACAGTAAATATTTTCACTATATTGCATCGAAATTGAAAGCGATTCCTCCAACTCATGAACAAATAATTTAACATTCGTCTTCGGAGGTCTGTAATATGTCTCGTAGAACACGATGTGCATGAGCGGTGCGCCCTAAATAGCCAAAAACCACCCTTTTAGAAATGGTTGGTGGAAAATTAGGCACTGGACAAATATGGATGTGTGCTGAAGGTATTAGTACTTACAGTAAACTTTTCAGAGAGGGTGGGAGTGGGCAAAAATAAAAAATCAGTTTTTTTCAGTGTTGTGCAAATAAGACTGAGGGCGGTTTGGGGATGGTGAGGTTGCCATCATTTCGCGGCATAAGACTTATTTGTCGGGGTCTTCTACTGCACCAACTCCGGCACCCCGGTCGACCACTTCGCGTTAGAAGGACCGTTCCGGATAGATAACGTCTTTTCGAAAGGTTCCCCCTTCCCTCCCTCATGCCCTCATATTCGCGCCGCCTCTGTCCGTCCCCCCCGCCTCCGGCCTTTCCTACGGGGAATCATCCCCAAACCTGAAATTCGAAATATTGTCTTAAAATAGTCGAAATAGGGGGGTACTGCAAATTTTTTTATAGAAGGTAACCGTACTCGCAGGGGTCCGCCGCTCTTGAATGAGGGCGGCTAGCAAGCCCGTCCGAATTGAACGCGTACAGGACTATTCCAGCCCAGAAGCTCGATACCACCCTAGGTTAACTCCCGTTGCCGCTCTTCTCTCACTCCCGGGCTACCTCCTCCTCCTTGACCATTGCTCCCGTCTCCGTTCTCTCTCTCTCCGAGTGGGGTCGTTGCGCGTCACGCACGCCTTCTGCCATGCTCATGTTTGCTGTGATCGAAAACGCATTTTTAACTTTTTTTCCCATTTGGGGGTATTTTTATCTACGTCGACCCTCGCCCTAGGGGTAGCAATCAGTGCTAGCTCCTCCACAGCGGCCCTAATACGGTGTACTAACAAGAAGAGTAACTATTCCTAAAAAGGTCGTTTTAGGCTATGGTGCATCGCTCATTTTTGACACGCCGGATCATGCGCATATATTGCTGCTTGCAAAGGAAACTGTACATACACCCACCCCCTCCCCAATGCTGCCTGGATTAAATATTTAAATCAAGAATATTTTACTTTTCTATATAGTCGTTTTATCTCTACGGGAACACATTGTACATAGGTAGGTAATTAGGGTTATTGGATGTAGGTATAACAGATTCCTTCTTTATCGACATACCTTATACTATAAATCAGTCGATTAAGGGGAAAAATAATCATACCGTATTGAAGTGAGGGTATGATTTATACTATTAAATTTACCATAAAACAATATGAGAGTAAAGTAATCAGAAATTTTGCATGGTTATACAAAATCTCATGAGCCGCGAAGTGCGCGAAAGGCGTGGCATATCCGCATAATTCTACTTATTACATTATGAAAACATTGACTCAGAACTGGACCATGTGCCTTATTAGTCTCATTACAACCAGAAATGCTCGCTAGGGCACGGTTGATTAGTATTATTATAAAATATTAAAATTAAAATAATAAAGATTAGGACATTTTATTACGGTATGTAATTTGTATTTACAAAATAAAGATACAAAAAAAGTTTACAACCCAAAAGTCATCATCACTATATCATCTGAGGTATTGAAGAAATAAATCGCTTTCATCACTGTGCACCACTTTCTTATTGTTTTAAGACCTATTACAAAATTAAAATCAAATTAAACATTTGTTTATCCTGGCCTGAATTTAAAACAATAATAATTTACCACTTATACATATATTTGGCACAATCATTCACTTATATGTTTTTTAACTGTCACTTTAAAACTGAGAATAAAATTTGAAATAGGATCAAGATATTTTTACTCTGCGAGAGCTCGAGATAAACTCTGAATAATAGGTGTCATGTTTTTGGAACGTAGAATAATTTAGGCGACGGACGAAATTACGTTTCTGCGCATCGGAAACTCAAAGCTCATAAGATTTTGAAACAACTCTATACAAGTTCATCAGCTCGCCTATGAAACAAAAACATATACAACTGCGTATTTATGTATAATTTATTACTTTTCTATGGAGTACCTATAGGTACACCTAGGTATACTTAATTTTACACGTACACCTAGGTATAATTAATTTTCTCTTTTGTTCCATTTTAAAACGTGAATAGAACCGAACAATTTGAACCGTGCCGAGTTATTTTTGGGATACAAATAGTGTGAGTTTTGGTGGTGCAGGAAAGGGGCAGGCAGTCGAATAAGAAAATTTGGAAATAACAGAGTAAAAGTAAAAGAAAGACAGACATTTTTCGGAGGCTAGTGAAAGTAGGTCATCAATAAGGTTCAGTGTTGCTTACAGTGATTGACAGAGAGTCTCCGATCGGTCGACGAGGACAGCTCTGTCACGCGCGTTAGGTAGGCAACCAGTAGTGCAAAGACGTATTGCAGAAGAACATAACTGGGGTGCGTTAGCGAGCTGGTGTCAAGTGAGATAGGCAACCAGTAGTGTCAGAAATGTTAAGGAAAACGGAAAAACCGGTGGTCAGTAAAAGGGTAACAAGGACACCCGAGCGAAGAAAGGAAGAGATTGAAATAGAAACCGAAAGTGATGCCAGTGGAACAGATGAGGGAAAGAAAAAGAGAAGTATGGAAGGAGTAGCGGAGGTATTCAGTTGCAGCAAAAAACTAGCACGTTCGCCAGTAAAGAAAGGGGATATGGAGTACAACATGGAATAGGTGCTGCGAATGCTGGAATGCTTAACACAGGAAGTAAAAGAGGTGAGAAGAGAAGAGAAAGAATATAGAGAGGAGATAAGACAACTCAGAGGAGAGATTGAGGACATGAGGCAGGAAAATAAGGCGCTTAGGGATAAGATGAGAGAGGTAGAAGATAGAGTAGAGAGTATAGATAAAGAGAAAAGGAAGAAAAATATAGTGGTGCAAGGCCTACAAATTAGAGAAAATTTAGATCAGAATGAGCTAAAAGGACAGATAGAAGAGTTTATAAGAAAGTCAATGCATATGGAGATTGGTACAGAAGGGGTAACGAAAATAGGAGTTAATGTATTTTTAGTAGAATTAAAAACTTCGAGGACAAGATAAGGATAATGAAAAATAAAAGTAAATTAAAGGAGATAGGAGCTGCCAAAGTCTATATTAACGATGATATGAGCAAAAAAAAAGGGAAATTCAAAGGAAACTAAGAATAAAAGCCAAAGAAGTGAGGATGGAAGGAAAGGTAGCAAAAGTAGGTTATCAAAAACTCGTAATTGATAATGAGGTTTGGAAGTGGAATAATGATGCAAGCAGGCTAGAAAAAAAGGAAGCAAAAAACTAGATATATCACTCAGCATAAAAGAAAGATCGCTGGCAATGGACACGGTTATGAGAAAAGGAAACGACATAAATAGAACCAGGAACAGAAAGCAAAAAATACAGAACGAAGCTAGAAGGACGGAGAGGGGGAAGACAGAAAAAGACGGAAAGCAAGAAAACACAAATCAAGAAAGAGGAATGAGAATGGGAACATGGAATGTAAGAGGGTTAAATGAGGAAGGATCATTAAAAATCCTAGAAAGAGAGGCAAATAGATTCAAAATGGACATAATAGCGATACAGGAGACGCATATAAAGGAGACGGACACATGGGAATTAGAAAATTATTTATTCTTTACGAGCGGAGGCGAAACAAGGCGATACGGAACAGCATTTTTAGTAAATAAAAATTTGAGGGATAAAATTTCTAAATTTGAAGCAATTAGGTTATGTATGATTAAAATCAGAGAAGAAATAAACATAGAGATATTAAATATATATGCACCAACAGAAGAAAAAACAGAAGAAGAAAAAGATGAGTTTTATGAGAAGCTAGAAGAAAATTACGGAAAGCTGAATAAAAACACAGTAAGAATGGTGGTAGGGGATGCAAACGCAAAAATAGGGAGAGAAAGGATGTATGAAAGTATAGTAGGGACAGAAAGTAAACACCTAGAGAGCAATGACAATGGGCGCAGATTGATTGAATTTGCAGAAGAACAAAAAATGAAAATAATGAGCACATTCTTTAAGAGAAAAGACATACATAAGGGGACCTGGACCTCTCCGGATGGAGCATATTCGAATCAAATTGATCATGTTTGCATAGATGAGAATCACAGAAGCTTAATAAAAATGTTAGGTCATGCAGAGGGGCAGATATAGACTCGGATCACTATCTAGTAAGGATAGATTTGAAGATAAAAAACCTATTAAAAGAAAAGGATTACAAAGGAAAAAGACAACTAGATATGGCGACATTACAAAATGAGAAAACCCAAAGAAGTATGAAGAAGAGATAAGGAAAGGTTTGCAAGAAAACATACGGATATTGGAAGCAAATATAAATGAAGAGTGGATAAAGATCGAAAATGTCATACAAACAGCAAGTGAGAAAGTAATTCCAAAAAAAGAGTGTGCAGGGAGGAAAAGATGGTGGGATGAGGAGTGTATAAGAGAGGCGGAGAAGAGAAATAAGCTAAGAATTAAAGCACTTCAGTCACTACAAGAGTAAGATAAGGAAAAATACAGGGAACAAAGACAAAAGGCAAAGAAAGTGTTTAGACAAAAGAAGAGAGCAGAGCAGGTTAAGAAAATAGAGGAAATAGAGCAACATTATAAGAGGAAAGAAATACGTAACTTCTACAGAGAGATAAAAAAGGGAAAAAGATAAAGAAGGAAGTAATATATGTGAGAGATGAAAGTGGCAATCTAATTGGAGAGGAAACAGAAGTGAGAGAAAGATGGAGGCAATACTTTGCAGATATGTTGAATGAAGAGAGTGTAAGGGAAGAAGAGGTGCACGAGGAGATGATACCGGGAAGAGAAGAGGAAGGGGAAGTAGAAGAACCTACAAAAAAGGAAATAGATTTAATTATAGAGGCTTTAAAGAATAACAAAAGTCCAGGGAAAAACGGAATAACAGCAGAGAACATTAAGTACGCAGGAGAGGATTTAAGACAAAGAATATACGAAATGATACGAATGATCTGGAGAAGAGAATGTATGCCTGAAGATTGGAGAGATGCTATGATTATACCAATCTTAAAAAAAGGAGATGCAACAGACTGCAGAAACTACAGGGGTATATCATTGTTAGATATAGGGTATAAAATTATGGCAACGTTAATAAAGCAGAGAATAGAACCTATAGCAGAACGACAAATAGGGGAGTATCAAGCAGGTTTTAGAAAGGGAAGGTCAACAACGGACCAAATCTTCATGGTGAAGGAAATGCTGACTACATGCTATGAGTATGGGATCAAAGCAATGGTTTTATTTGTGGACTTCAGGAAAGCTTATGATTCGATCAAAAGGAATAAACTAAGTAAAATTCTGGAACAATTTGGGATACCAACTAAACTGATTAGGCTATTGAAAATGACCTTAGAAAATACTAAAGCCAAAGTACGAATAAAAGGTGAATGTTCGGAAGGCTTTACTATTGATACAGGACTGAGACAAGGAGACCCACTCTCAACGCTTCTTTTTAATTTAGTACTAGAAAAGATCATAAGAGATAGTGAGTTGAACAGAGAAGGACACATATTGTTTAAAAGTCACCAAATAGTAAGTTATGCAGATGACGTGGCCATTATTGCTAGAGATAGTAGGGAATTAGAAGAAGTAACGAGAAAACTTGTGGAGGAAGCAAGTAAAGTGGGATTGCAGATAAATCAAGAGAAAAGTAAGCTGCTGAGAATAGGAGAACAAAAAAAGGATACAAATTTTAAATTGAGAACAGAGCATGGAGAGATGGAGTTTGAAGAAGTTCAAGAATATGTGTATTTGGGGCGCTTAATAACAGCTAACTGTGATGAGGAACAAGAAATAAAATAGAATAATAAAAGCAAACAGAAGTTCGGCAGCAGTCAACCACTTATTGAAATCAAAAAATCTGTCCAGACGAGTAAAATTTAGAATGTATAAAACAATTTTGAGACCGACAGCGCTGTATGGTAGTGAAACCTGGGTTCTCAATAAGAAGTCAAGAGAAAACCTTTTAAGGTGGGAAAGGAAGATCTTAAGAAGAATTCTAGGTGGTAAGAGGACAGAGGAAGGCTATGTAAGGAGAAATAATGAGGAAATATATGGAATGTACCAGGCACCAACAATAGACGAATTTGTAAAAGCCAGGAGAGTGCAGTGGCTAGGGCATCTAGAACGTATGGAGGATGAAAGGGCAGTTAAGAAAATAGTAGGGAGTAAACCTAACTACAAGAAAAAAGAGGTAGACCGAGGAAGCGATGGAGAGAGGCAGTGGCAATAGATCTAAGGGAGAAAAATGTAACGGATTGGAAAAGAAAGGCGAAGGACAGAATGGAGTGGAGGAGAATAACACAGCTCTGGGCCTAAAAGGCCTGTAAACAGCTTTATATATATATATCTACCGTGTTCTTTGATATCTACCTACTTAGTTATATTTCAACTTCTAGTACTATGTATACAGCTGTAAAAGGGATACACAGAATAGTAAAATCAAATTTATGAACATATTATTATTATTATATACAGGGTGTCCAGAAACTCTCCTGACAAACGAAGACCGGAGATTCCTCAGATAATTTTAAGACAATTTAACCCAATTCACCTAGTCCGAAAATGCTTCCTAAGGGAACTAGAGCTCTTTGAAGATGGAGCCTTGTAAATAGTTTTGTTTAAATACCTCCAGAACGCTTCTACTTAGAAAAACAAAAACTGGTATGCTTGTTTAGCCTTCAGAGATGAATCGATTCCATCAATTTCGAATTTCTAGTACCGGTCATAGGCGTCCGTTTTGGGTAGGTCAACGGTTATTTTAACGCATAACTTTTTTGTCTTTAACTTTTAAGCATTTGTGACACTAGATTATTAAATTTTCAGGTATTCTAGTACTAAAAGGTACTCTTACTTTAAGTGATTAGGATACACCGTTTTCTAGAAAAATGGATTTGAAAATTTTTCGTTAATAATCTAGTGTCACAATGCTTAAAAGTTAAATACAAAGAAGTTATGCGTTAAAATAACCGTTGACCTACCCAAAACGGCCGCCTATGACCGGTACTAGAAATTCGCAATTGATGGAATCAATTCATCTCTGAAGGCTAAACAAGCATACCAGTTTTTGTTTTTCTAAGTAGAAGCGTTCTGGAGGTATTTAAACAAAACTATTTACAAGGCTCCATCTTCAAAGAGCTCTAGTTCCCTTAGGAAGCATTTTCGGACTAGGTGAATTGGGTTAAATTGTCTTAAAATTATCTGAGGAATCTCCGGTCTTCGTTTGTCAGGAGAGTTTCTGGACACCCTGTATAACATTAAAGTTATATTTAAATATTTGCAACCATGTATTTCTTGAAAACATTTATCAAACATAGGCTCAAATTTTTGTGTTGTATATACGTTCAAAATCGAACTCATCAACATTAGAATTATGTTGTTATACTAACGTTAACATTAAGTCATGTCTTCTTACTTTCCACTAAACATTAACTAATAGATGATTTTTAAATGCATTTACTAAACGTATGACTGAAGTTAATTACGTAATGTTATAAATCTCACTTATCTCCAATGTTATGAATCGTTAGAATGATGTTTCATGTTCAGTGGGTTTAATAATAATTAAAAATTAATAAAGTTTAATAATAATTAATTGTCACATCTATTGATGTACTACTACTTTTAATAAATATGTAAATCATCATGTTATTGATATTGATGACAGTTTTAACAATTTATAAGTGCTATATAAATAAGTAACAAATAACTTTCATTGAAATTTCTGTGTGTGAGATTTAAATATTTTATTATGAATACCTACATTGATTATAATACCTATATGTATAATATAATATTACAATCTTGTCCTTACAACTGTTGAAACAGTTTCTGTATAAGTGGGTATATAAATTCTTCAATCGCATTATATCTACATGTATTTAACAGTTGAAATAGTAAAAAAAGTAAAAATTACAGTTGAATACTGCATATGAAGCATACGTAGATGGTATTTACCACATGCATGAAATCAAATTGTAAGTAAGTACATAGCTATAGTAGTAATAATTAAACGTGTGGAAACATCTTAACAAAAGGCTGCACTATGATAATTAATTAATAATGTTTCTAAAATACTGTGGAAAGTGAAATATCACTTTGGAAAGGGTTGCATTATATTCCTACCGTGGAGAACGAATCATCCAGGCGAATTGTCTCTCTTTCTCCGCCAGTCAGCCGGGAGCGCGCCCATCTTTATTCAAAGAGGCAGATATTCGAGCGCATAGGCTTTCGGTGACATAGCACTTCGAACGTGTGAGGTGCTTCTGTTCACATGTAGAACCCTCTTATAAAGTTTTTCAATAATTTCGTTAAGGTGTCCCCTAGGACACCACTGCATCTTAAATTTTGTATTATTTTGGATTAAACATCTTAAAATAAAACTTCCCTGTTGTATGAATTATTTTCGTATGGCACTTTGTTGTCGAGAAAACAAAAATAGAAATCTTGGCCCATTTTATTAAAAATAAAATATGACTTTGTTTATTATTCTTTTTTTTTGTAAAAGTTTATTTTATCGACAATAAACAGGAGTATCTTTTTTTAGTCTAAGGTTGAAGCTACCCAGATTTATTATTTTAAAGTCTATGATACAGGGTGTTAAAACTTTAGGCATTAAGTTGTAAAGCTTAACCTGCCCCTGGTAAACTAAAAAAGCTAAATAAGAATACTATTTTAAGAGGTCCTTACTAGTGCCCATCACATTAAATTTTTATCAAATTATATTAAGTACTTTAAAAGTTATTCAAGAAAATCGATTTCCAGCGGCATCCTTCAGGAACACATATTTCCGTAGAGAAGGTCTGTAAGAAAAAAATTTATAGAAACTTGTCATCTTATTTTTTTCATGTACTATCTGCACCCGAGACATTTCCCACATTTTCCTGGTATATCATATGAAAATAAACATTCATCAACATTAAGTCAGTCATAAACAGCTAAGCAACTATTACATTAAGCAACCTATTAAGAAAAATATGTTTCTTTTAGATGAATTTGTTTCAAAATTGATTTATTTTTTAAAAGTTTTATTTTAAAACTTCAGTCACCATCATAATTATATTTTACAGTAATTAACGCTCTTAGTGTTTCTATACCGATATTAGTTTTGGGAAATATTTCTTTGATAAATGCTGGACAAAAGCGGGATACGAATTATAAAAGCGGGTCACGTGCTGAAACGGGATCGGCGGCTCAAAATCGGGACTGTCCCGTCTAAATCGGGACAGATTGTCAGTTTATTAATGCCGAACAAAATTAGTGACCTAAAATTCATGTATCACCTACATGGAAGGTTCCCCAACCTACCGTCCCCTTTTTTAAAAAAAATACCGCCTATTATATTTCAGACAAAAAAACTAGACCTGTTCTTGAAATCAATAATGTAACCCTTAGTTTTTCAACTTTTTTGGCCCATAGCTCACTTTTTCAAACAGATTCAATGGCACCTGCCTTAAGTGAAGTAGGTATACCCATAATAAATATTGAAAACCCACAGATTTTTAAATAAGTTTATCAAAAGATAATAACAATATGGTGTATAGCTTAAAGTTTGATTAACAAATTAATATAATATTAGTGAGAAGGGTTGAGCTTCCCACTAAACAAAATTTTCGTTTCTGAAATGTATACTTGATTCATTGAAACATTAGTTTAAAAGTAACATTGAAGTTTCCAAAATGTTTTTGAAATGTGAAATGTCTTACCTAATATACGTTCACTTGAAGTGTTTCTAAAAATATTGTCACGGATTTCCCAATCCGACTTTTTCTATTACCAGAAAAACAATCCGTTAATTAATGACATCTTTATTAACTACTCTGTACACTACTGAATACTAATTACAGCTCAACTAAACACTACTTCACTTTTAAACTCCAGGAAATTTCCAACTAAACACTCCAATTCAAGACTGTAATTCAATACTGACTGACTCAGCCGTTTGTTCTTCTATCTTTCGGATCGGTCAGTGGTCGCGCGGTTTAAGGCGTTAGTACTTGAATCGAGGTGACTAGACGGAGTTGGTTCGAGCCCAGCTGCCGGTAGACCGTATATAAGCTATATTCGTGGAGAGGATTGACACCCTCTCTGTGGGTATGGTAGGGTGGAATAATGTTAGCTTGGGTCAATGTGAGAGATTGATGCCGGTTGATATTTGACACTTGATGACAATTAATGAGGTTTTCCAGGTTTTCCTCATTCCTGCACTGAATAGTGGTTAGGGCCTACCAACGTAAGTCGTTCCTGGGCGCAAATGCGGCCTGCTTAATAATAATATGCCGCCCCCTCTCCCGCACAAGTCTCCGACTTCTGGGCTAATCCCTGTGATTAGAATGAGGGGTAGAGATATTATTATTATTATTATTATTATTATTATTATTTATAGACCAAACGAATGTTCCAGGTATTTTCTAGCATCTCTAGATCCATTTTCTCGAACGACTCGAACGCTTCTCGTCGATTCC
This sequence comes from Monochamus saltuarius, assembly GCA_025584915.1. Classification (NCBI taxonomy): domain Eukaryota; kingdom Metazoa; phylum Arthropoda; class Insecta; order Coleoptera; family Cerambycidae; genus Monochamus; species Monochamus saltuarius. The sequence goes on from CM046725.1 coordinate 42,292,587, forward strand.
CAATATTTCCAGTCGCGCCTGGATATCCGGCATTATTTGTTTACCAGAATCGCGTAGGGGCGATCGGGGCAATCTAGCGTTTTGCGATACCACAGTCGTCGAATTGGGTGCGAGCGGGGCAAATTCTGTGACAATATATATAAGAAACGTATTTGAAATTTTAAATAAATGTTTCTGTAAAACTTCATAAATATTTCACTTCATAAACGTTTTATTAATGTATGTTTTTGGTGTATTAGTAAAACAAATTCGTTGGTATATTTAAAATGTGTAGGTACTTATTATATATTACTTAATACAACAAAATGATAATTCACTGAAACATATACTTAATAAATTTGTACTTTGTACACTCTCTAATTTTTGGAATTTACTTTATCCAGTCTTAATTGAGCCTGCCTGAACCCAGCAATAGTGTTCTTTCAAATTTTATTCGTGACTTGAAGAAATAATTTTCTAACAGCATCTAAAAAAACATCAAAAACTTATCATTTTTGTATTCGTACAGTAATCTCAAATGAGTGAAGAAAAAAATAAAAAATTTGGGCATTTCAATAGTTTCGAAAGGCAAAGAACAGAAAAAATATTTGAAGTTCCGATCATCTCTGGATTGTAGTAGACCAATTACTTAAATATAACTACATTTTTAAATTGGTGTGAAAACTGCCATGGATACTGATCGACTCCTGTTGTTGGTATTACAACTCGGATAATGGTAGTATTTGGAGATGTTCGGTAGCCGCCTCTGTAACAGGTTGCATCTTCCAAAAATTCAAAAGTCAGCATGTACAGGATCTACAGAGCAGAGACGGTTACAAGACGGCTCGAACGACCATTATTCTCTGAGGAACAATTCCGACCTTAGTAGGAGCCGAAAACAATATATCGGCGGGCCCAGAGATCTGGCAGTGACCAGTTACCGAAGTCACGGCATAACTGCCCGGAAAATCACTATATATAAAATAGTTAAAATAACTTATATGATAAATAGATAATGCCACTAAACGCATTTATCCAAAATACTCGTGTTTGGTCAATTTTTATATAGGGTGTTTAAAAATTTCAGTATAGAAAATTTTTGAAATGATGATGAAGTAAGTTAAATCTGAAAACGGCAAAATACTTTAGTTTTACTGTTAAGTTTCAATTTGTTAGTAGCAAATCATTGTTATACACTCTTTTCAAGTTGTTCCAGGAGTAGGTTAAGAGAAAACATATTTTTGTGAGATATGACCAGTGTAGTATCATCCGTAAACAGTACACACTTATTAGGTGCAATAAAGTAACTAATGTCATTGATGAACATCAGAAACAATATTGGTCTTATAATTGAACCCTGTGGCACACCCTGCTCAATACCCATAAATTCAGATGATACGTTATTAATTACAACGCACTTAGACCTATTTTGTAAATATGATTTAAAAAATTCCAAAGGCAATCCCCTCACCCCATAGTGTTCTAACTTTTTAATTAGTAGGTTATGAGGAACGCAATCGAAGGCCTGTGTTAAATCGCAGAGATCAATGGCTGTATGCTCACCTATCTCAAAACCTTCTACTGCGTCTCTTACAATCCTATGGATTGCGTTAGACATAGAATATCCAGGTCTAAAACCAAACTGGTATGCGCATAAAATTGACTTTTGCTCCAGGTATTTATATAATTGTGGTTTCAATAGCATTTCGATTACCTTAACAAAAATTTGAATAATCGAGATAGAGCGGTAATTATCAGTACTATCCTGATCGCCTTTTTAAATAAAGGAATTACCTTTGTCAACTTAAAGCAGTCTGGAAAAATGCCTTTACTAAAACATGTATTTATCAATATAGTTAGAGCAGGAACTATTATATAAGTTGTTGCCTTAATAATTTTTGAGTTAAGGCCAAAAACATCAGTACGTGGAGAGTTTAAGAAGAATTAACTGCATCCAACACTTCAGATTCGGTCACTGAACCCAAATAAAAAGAGCGACATGGCGAAGACACATTGCCTATAATGTCGTCCATTATTAAATGGGTAGGTGGAGGCGACTTACTTACATCGTTGGCTACGTTGGAGAAATATGTATTGAATGGATTCACGGATATCAGTGTAAAATACAGACTGGGATTGTACTTTGTTACTTTCAAACTCTACTACACTCCAGCTAGCTTTTAACTTATTGGTGGAATTACTTATATAGTTTTAGTATGAGCTTCATTTTGCCTCGGTTAACGCATGAATGTAATTTTTTTGAAGAATCTTATAAACCTCAAAATCTGCAGATTTCTGTGTAACATTAAAAACAGTTGTTACGCTTGATAAAATCTCATTCGACGCAAACCTACATTAAACCGAGTGCAGGTGAGATATAATACACCTCATATATTACTTACTTATATCTCACCTGCACTCTGTTTATATGTGAAAATACATATGAAGGAACAGCCAGTTCAATTGTGGGTCATCTCACCTATGGCATACTGATGAGGGCTAACAAGCCCGAAACCGGTCTATGTCTGGTCGTGTGTCCGACAAGGGTTCCTGGCTGTTCACACAGATACTGCAGGAGTAATTCAATGCCGGTCGGGGCATTAGTCTGCGGAGTAGTTGTTTCCTGCAGTATCATTTACAGATTTAATGGCTCGTCGCCCAGGGCGAGAGGTCTGCGTGAAGTACCTGCTGCAATGTAGGTCGCTTCCTGTAAGTCGAGCCGCTTAGGCCGAGCAGGAAGTAAGCAGACCACTTATATATCACCGGTTGAACCTAGTTTTCCTGTGTGGCGGCCACCTGGGAGTCACGCCTTTTCTGATCTGCGGCTGGGGCCCTACACTGTCTCTTTAGATGTCCCGTCTGCCCACAGTTCCAACATTGAAGAAGGCGATCACTTCGGGTACCAGGTTGTTCTCTCTTTGGCTTGGTAGTTGAGCTGACTTTATCAATGACCTCCTTCAATGTTTTGATTATGTCTCCATTTTCCATATTATCGCTGTTATCACTGATGGCCCGAACTTTGGCATGTCTACCGGATGTCATCTTTGCTGCATCAAATTCCAGTGCATGCGAAAGAGCGTGGTTCAACGTTTTAATTCTGGCGAGTCGTAGTGCCTGCTGGGTTTCGCAATCTCTTAGGCCGGCGGTAAAAACTTGGCTGGTCTAAGAATTCGGACGGTGTTGTCGGATAAGTCAATCGAACCAGTCAAGCAACATCGGTCTCATAATGTTGTAAATTATCTCCACTCTGCTGCTGACGATTTTTCAATTGTGCCTGGTACACTTGCTGCAGGTGCTTATCCTCATGTCTTATTTGCTTACGCTACTTCAGAAAGTCATAGTTACTCTGCTGGCCAGCAGGAACTCCTTGTAAGACGTCAAGAGCTTTCCCTCGTAGAGCAACTATCAGAACAGTAGCCTTTTCACAATCAGACCAGTCGTTTGCCGCAGCTGCTGCTTCAAACTGACGCAGATAAACATTCCAGGAGACGTTGCCGTCGAATTCAGGAGGCTTCGTTTTTTGAGTTCGGATAACAGGTTCTTTTGATTTGATTACGCCCTCTTTTGTTATCTTGTCTAGCTTATGTCGAAGATTATTTCTCCGTCCATTTCCTTTTTTTGTGCTAACAGTTCTTCGTCGATTTCTTTTCTTTGTTCTAACAGTTTCTCCTCTACTGTATTTTCTAATTTTTCTAACTTCGTCTGCATTTCGTTTGTCTCAGCTCTCATTTCCTGTTGTATTATTTGCGCATCTGATCTTCTAATTTCTTTTCTCTTGCATCATTTGAGTCGGATCTTCCATTTTATGCCCTTGTTCTTCTAATTTTTCTTGCATTGTCTTCGTCTGGTCTTCTATTTTATGCCCTTGTTCTTCCAATTTTTCTTGCATCATACGTCCCTGTTCTTGCATCATTTCTAACAGTTTTGCCAGTTGTGCATCCATATTGACTTGACTTCTAGTTACAGGCATAGACTTTATTTTCTTTGGAAAGTTCTAGAATGTCTACGAATGTATTTGTAAATATCACCGTTTACTTCCTCACAATGAAACGAGTGCAGTGATATGTCACACTTGGGTCTTTGTGTCACTCCCGTATAAAGTTCTAGAATGTTCGATATTGTCTTTCGAGAATACCACCGTTCACTTCTCTACGTCACAACAAGTGCGGTGATGTGTCACACTTGGGTCTTTGTCTCACTTCCGTATAAAGTTCTGGAGTGTTCGAGATTTTCCTTCTCGAATAACACCGTTCACCCACGCACAGGGTTCTAGAAAATTATTCAAACTTCCACTTAAATCCACTTCCGACACCAAATTGTCACGGGTGTCCCAACCCGACTTTTTCTTTTACCAGAAAAATAATCCGTTAATCACTTATCTTTATTAACTACTCTGTACACTACTGATTACTAATTACAACTCAACTAAACACTATTTCACTTTGAAACTCCAGGAAATTTCCAACTAAACACTCCAATTCAAGACTGCCTGACTCGGCCGTTTATTCTTCTTTTATAGACCAAACGAATATTATAGGTATTTTCTAGCATCTCTAGATCCATTTCCTGATCGACTCTCGAACGCTTCTGGTCGATTCTCAATATTTCTAGTGGCGCCTGGATATACGGCATTATTTGTTTGTTTATCAGAATCGCGTAGGGGCAATCTAGCGTTTCGCGATACCACAGTCGTCGAATTGGGGGCAGCGGGGCAAATTCCGTGACAATATAGTCTGTTCCTGGAGAGATACATTTGTCGTTTGTTGATTTTATATTATAACGTCTCTTTGATTCAGCAGCTCGTTTAAATATTTAATTTGAATTGTAAATACCTCGTGACTATTGGTGAGAGTATCCACATTGTCAACACTTCTTTCCTGCTGTGGAATTTCATGGTCACAACAAATTATTGAGTTATTGTCAATAACTTTCAGTTTGGGCAGGCTTCATACACTTTTTACAAACTTTTGCAGTGGCTACGTTTGACGATGAACTAGAGATCGGCGCCATATTTTTATACAGGGTTATTCCAAATAGCTCCTTGAAATAAGTTTTTTTATTTAAGCACCCCGGGAAAAGTTAGAACCTCTTAAAAAGGGCTTTAATTAATATTTTTTAAACACTTATTAAGAACTGAAATTTGGTACGATATTTAGGCTGATGAGACTTCTTCTAGGCAGGTATTTTTTATTGTCCTCATATTATTATAAGACATTGAAATAGACTACTCACTCACTTTTTTGGTGTAAATTTTTCCCGTTAATTTTTTTTGAACGCCTCTTAAATTTAAACATGTTTTACCTCTTTCAATTTTTTCAAGTTATAATAAATATCGTGCTAAGTTTCAGTTCTTATTACGGCCTTATACTAAAAGTGAACAAGTAAGTGGCACACTTTGTACATGCTTTTTGGAGTGTTCTGCTATTTTCACATTTAACTTACATGAAGATGTTTTTTTTCCATGGAACATAGTAATTTTCCTAATATGAGGGTAGAAGAATACCCTTATTACGGCCATACATTGAAAATGGGTAGGTGGCACATTTAGTACATGTCTTTAGAAGTATTTTGGCATTTCAGATTTAACACGTGATGATATTTTTATTCCCTGGAATAAACTAATTTTTAGAATATGAGGGCAACATCCTCTTATTACGGCTCTAAATTAAAAATAGATAGGTAGCACACTTAGTACATGTCTTTAGGAGTGTTTTGTTGTTAGATTTAATATAAGGGTAGCAACCCTGTATTAAGGCCTAATATTGAAATTAGATGGGTGGCACACTTAGTACATCTTTTTAGGAGTATTTTGCCATTTTCAGATTTATCTTAACAGATGACGTGTTTTCTCTATGGAATAAATAAATTTTCGAAATATGAGAGTAACATCCCCCTATTACGGTTCTACATTTGTTCAAATCTCATTATTTTCTTTATTTTTATTCTCTACTATATTTTCCAAATATGATTTTAGAGAGTATATCTTGTGACACTTGTAATTACTTTGTAATTATTATTAACATTTAATTAAAAATTAAGTATGTTGTATATATTTAGTTATTATTTATTAACGACATAATGAAGTAGACAGTGCTAAGCCTTTTCGTCCGCTTTTGATAGCGGATGCGTAAGTGTCTCTATGGGTACGTTCTGTGCATGTCCGTATATTCCTCTACAAAAAATTCAATTTTCCATTTGTGGTTGGAAATTTGTGTGTAACTTTACTTCAATCTAATTGTTATAAAAACGATTTATTATATTTTATTATGCAGTCTTCAACGATTGAATTGATTTGAATTCTCCTATCGCAGTAAGTCAAAGTCTATCCATTTTCATGCTTTCAATGAAGACTTTTTCCAAAATTTCAAAAGATCCTGACCGAAAGGCTTTTTGCAGTAGTTTTGTGAGGGATTTTATTTTCTACTGTTGGTACATGCAATGATGTAAGCTACAAAAATGACAATAGAGGTTTGAGAAAATTAATTCTACATATAAAATAACAAGGACAAATATGGTAATATGAATAAATTTTCTTAAACCCTTATTACCTTTCAAATTGACTGCATTGTATTACTATTCATTAGTGGCTTAAATGAAAGAGAGCATAGGCATCAATCATCGGTCCAGTTGTCTGAAGCGAGACTTAAGCAATTGCAGGTGTGTTTTATCTTATTTAAATATAGGATTATTGTTTGCCAAATAATGATTAATGATGGTCATACAAAACAAGAATGAACCACACTGTTACCAGAAATTTTAGCCTACAGCAATATAGGAAATATACAATAATTTACATTTATTTACAGGATTAGGAAAAGCTCGTCATGGATCTATAAGAAGTCCTCTGTTTAAAGGAGGTGGTGTAATACATGGACCAAAGGCCCCAACACCACATTTTTATATGCTGCCGTTTTATGTAAGAGTATTAGGGTTAATTAGTACATTAGCAGTTAAATTAGCACAAAATGATTTGCATTTTGTCAATAATTTAGAAATACCTACAGACGAAACGTTTTATATTAAAGAGTTAGCTAGAAGCAGGAATTGGGGTCCTTCTGTCTTATTTGTTGATAGGTAAGTTTTATTTTATCTGATATTCAAGCGTAAATATTTATCTGCTTAGTAAAACAATACCATACTTAGATTTGATTTTCAAACTTTAAAATTCATGGACGGATGTATAGTTCATTTCATACCTATGTATTGTAGAAATATTGCCGACAACGGAAGCAACCAAGTCGTAATATTTATGTGGTTAGTAAAACAGTACCCTACTTAGATTTCCCTTTCTATTTGAACTTAACAATGCAACATAAAAATTATTTGTTTTATCTCATCTGTAACATATATATTATTCTATGAAAATGTATTACTTTTAGTAATCTCTAAAAGTTGTGATTTGGTAAAACTTTTCTGGAATTTTAAATGACTATTCTTGTCAAAATCTTTGATATTTTGTTTCTTTGAACTCGAATTTGGATTTTTTTCTTGTAATCAGGAGTGATATGAAGCATTATCTAAAACAATACCACTATTTGGAAGTAAAAACGAAGCTATCTCGACAAAGTAGTACTTAACTATTTACTTAACAATTCCATTTCTAAAGGTTTCAGTCGGTATTTCATTTTTATATTTGTCATAAATTATATTTCGTAAAAGTATTAACGTGAATGGATGAGAAAAAGGTACGCGAATTGATACAAAAGACGAGGAGAGAAATAATAAAGGAAACCAAAGAAATAACATGGAAAATTGGAACGGTAGAAGTTTACATGGAAAAGAATTAGAAGTAGAGTTTGAAAAAGCAAATTTAAATGTCTTAACAATAACAAAGACTAAGGCTATAGGGATTATTACGAGGTGTGGCAATTATGTTCCGGGAATTTAGTTATAACTCGGAAACTGTCAGCGTTTTTCTAGAAAGAGGGGACCTTCCTTTTAGTTTCAGTCCAAAGTTGAAGTGGATATATAGCACGTTCGGTTTGTGTTTTATGTGTATTTTTTGGAAGTAACTTTTTTAATGGCGTCGTGAAAATGAGTACTGAAATTACAAGCAACGTGTTGTGATTCAATTTTTAGTGAAATCTGACGAAAAACTCTCGGAAATCCTTCGAAAATTGCAGGTGGTGTATGGAGACGAGCGTATGTCGAAAACATGCGTGTTTGAATGAGCAAAACGGTTCAAGGAGAGGCGTGAATGATCCACGTGAAGGAGCTCCCGTCAACTTTTGTACTATAATAATAATAATAATAATAATAATACATTTATTTTTCCAAAGATGTATACAAATACAAATAGAAATAGTCAGATACATAGTTTAATTGACAGCAGATAGCAATCTTATATCAAAGAATTCATCAAGTGTACAAAAAACATTTTTACATAAAAATATTTTAAGATTGATTTTAAAAACATTAAAAATCTGCGATTGTGTTACAAATCTAGGAAGGTTATTAAAAATCTTTAATCCTAAATGGTGTGGCGATTTAGAAGAAACAACATATTGTCACAGATTTCCTAACCCGTCTTTTTCTTACTGCCAGAAAAACAATCCGTTAATTAATTACTTATCTTTATTAACTACTCAGTACACTACTGAACACTAATTACAACTCAACTAAACACTTATTTAACTAATCGCTATCTAAATCACTTTGATATCTCTAACTAAACACTTCAATTCAGACTGTAATACATGACTAACTAACTGGGCCGTTTATTCTTCGTTTATAGACCCAACGAATATTCCAGGTATTTTCTAGTATCTCTAGATCCATTTTCCCGTACGACCCGAATACTTCTCGTCGATTCCCGATTTTTCCGGTCCCATCTCGATCCGCGGCATTTTGTTTGTTAAACAGAATCGTGTAGGGGCGATCGGGGCAATCTTAGCAATTCGCGGTACCACAGTCGTCGATTTGGGTGTGAGTGGGGCAAATTCCGTGACAATATTTACTAAACGGTACATAAAAATCTATGCAGTGCCTCGTATTATACTCATGAATTTGATTACTCTGTAAAAAATTGTTTTTATTTAGGAAAACATATACACAAACTTCAAATATGAAGGTGTTTAACAGGCTAAAAATCTTAAAATTTTTAAAGATGTCTCTACAAGAGCATCTCTTATTCACGCCTGCAATAATTCTCACAATACGCTTTTGGACAACAAATACATCAGATGCGCCAAACCCCAAAAACAAATCCCATAACGTAGTCTAGAAGAAACTTGAGCATGGTACAGACTCAATAACTGCTCTTGTGTGAGCACATATTTTAAGTTTCTAAACATAAAGCAAATAGTGCTTAATTTTGATTTAAGATAGATGCAATGATCTTTCCAACTCAGTGTTTCGTCCATAACTAATCCTACAAATTTTACCTTTCCAGCATGTTTTATGTTAATATTATTGACTTTAATATTAGGAGTGCGCCGTTATTTTATTGGCGAACGGTGGCCTTGTATGGATTATGATCGAGCGGTATTATCGCTTTTTATCCTTCACCATCTCTGTAGACCTGGGCGGCCTCGTAGAGGTGGGTTCCCTTCTCCGGTCAGCCTCGACCGCTGTTGCGGGTTTTGTCAGGGAGGAAGGTCAAGGACTTAGGAGTGATGCAGTGTTTCTGATAATTGTGAAATCTAATTATGTTTGTTTTTTCACTGTTAAAATATAGAGAATTCATGTTACACCAAGAAGCTAATTGATTGGCAGTTTGTAAACAATTATTCTCCACAATATACTCGCTTTTACTTGAAATGAGTATGGTCGTATCATCGGCATATCTTATAAAATTAGCAAGTGGACTTATGTTGTCTATTTTATTCGTATATAACAAAAATAGAACAGGGCCATGGACCGACCCCTGTGGAACTCCTGTGGTAATAGTTTTGTAGGAAGATTTGAATACCTTTGTCGTTTTGTTTTCTGTCAAAGTAATGTTTACAGCCTGGCTTCTACTTTCTAAAAATGATTTTACCCAGGTCAATGCAGCACCACGGATACCATACGAGTGTAATTTATCTAAGAGTAGATCATGTCTGACACAGTCGAATGCCCTGCTAAGATCACAAAAGATCCCAACAGGACACTCGCCTGCTTCTATATAATTTATAAATTTTTCATAAAATGAGAACACAGCGCTATTCGTCGATTTTCGAGGCATGAAGCCATGTTGATTTTCTGAAACAATTCTATATTTTAACGCAAAGTCCATAATCCTTTTCATAAACCAATATTCGAATACTTTCGAAAAACATGACGTTAGAGTGATCGGTCTGTAATTTTCAATCAGTGAAGAATCGTGTTTCTTAAAAACTGGAATAACCTTGCCTATCTTTAGAAAATTTCCATTAGTAAACGAGAGATTTACTAAATTGATAAGAGGCGGAATAATAATGTCTAATATCTTTTTTAGAATAAATGTAGGAATTTCATCTGCCCCCGACGAAGTCTTATTTTTTAATTTATTTGTCAATAACGCAAGTAATTCCGAATCAGTAAATGGGTACAACATTAAAGAATTCATATTTCCAGTGGTAGCAGTAAAATTTATAGATATGGGGTTAGATATTGTGATATTCTTTATCAAATCATGTGGCGCGTTTATAAAAAAATCATTAAATGAGTTTGCTATGACACAAGGATCTTCAACTATTCTATTTCCAAGTTTTAGGTTTATGTTATGTTGATTTTTAGAACTGCGTGTGAGGTCAGAGACAACAGTCCAAACCGTTTTCGATGGATTAGGTAAATTAAAAATTATTTCTTGGTAATACAGTCGTTTTGTGGCTCGTAACAATTCCTTATGTTTAGACTTTGCTAACAAATAATGATTGTTTAACGCAGGATATGTGTTCTTCAATAAAAATATATCTTTTAACTTGACACTCGATTCTTTTACTTCATCCGTTACCCAATTGTTTTGTAAATTCGAGTCATAGAACCTTCTAAAAGGAAAACATATATTAAAGTAATAATAAAATATGCCGACGAAACAATCATACGCATCATCGATATTAGTGATGTTGTACACATCATGGAATAATTCATTTTGGAGATATTGTTTGAACAAAAGCATGCTATGAGAACTATAACTCCTTCTAAAACGTGAGGTTGTGCTCTTGGGTACTAAGTCTGTATTAGATTCAAACATGACAGATCGATGATCTGATATATTACAGTCCACCACACATACTGTAGGGTTTAAAAGATTAGTGTAGACGTGATCAATTATTGTTTCAAAGTGATCTGTTACACGGGTTGGCCAGTGCACCACCTGACGTAAATTAAAACTAGCTAGTACATTTTTTAAATTATTATACAAATATAGATCTCTGGAGTTATGAGAAGCATCAATGTTAAAATCACCAGTTAAGACAATATCTATACCTGGCTCGTAAATATGGTTTAAAACATTAATTAACTATCACAGAAAGTAATTGTATCTCCATCCGGAGATCGATAACATACTAAAACTATTATATTCCTATTTTTATATTTTTTACAGAGCAATCCAATATTTCAAAATCTTTTTCTATACAAAATTCATCCAATTTAATGTTTGTACAGTTCAGGTAATCAAGGGCATATTGCCACACCACCCTTTTGTCGAACAGTTCTATTAAAGTTGCTTATTAACTTATATCCAGTAATATGTTTGTATATAGATTCGGAGTTTTTAAAATGAGTTTCAGTAAAACATAAAAAAACTAAAGTTACCCTCACTAACAACAGATTCTATCATATTAAGAGTAGAAACATTTAAGCTACATATACCGGGTGTTCCCTCTAAGACTTTCAGTGCGAATATCTCAGAAACCAGCAGAGTCAGTGCGACGAAATTTGGTATACAGACACTAGATGACGCGTAGAATCTGATGATAAAATCAATTCTTATACAGGGTGTTCCATTTTCCAAGAAATAGATTTAATTTTGATTTTTTGGTTGTTAGCCATGCTAAAACTTATGGTTAAATTGAAATATACTTAATTATGAACACATTCTGATAAATAAACATTCAAAAAATTCAAAATTTAACATAAAAAAATGCCTCCAAAAAGTACCCAAATTTCATTGTTTTGTCATGTAAAACGTGCATAGCCTTGAGCCAGACTTACACAGAAGAAACTAACATCGCTAAACGTCAAAACTATGAATTGTCATTGAATTGTCAAATATTAATGGCATAAAGTATTTTATTTTACAGAAATAACGCTAAATAATGTATTTAATGCAATTTACGTATGCACAATGGTGTTATTGAGACTTGTCGATAAAAATTTAGACTTAAGTTGAACCTTTTGGAGCATTAGGGTCGCCTTGTCGGTGCAGTCTACCGCTACAGCTAGGGTTACAGTGTGAATATTGTAAAATAGGTACCCGTATTTTTTATCACAAAATAATTTACAAAATTGTGTAAGTACCTAAAGAATATCTCTCTTTTCCAACTGCTGTAATTATTGATTACTTATTTAGCAACAACTAAATTCGAACAAAACGATTCCTAAAACTTTTTTATTATAATGTGAACGTGTTTGTCGTTGAAAGTCAGATTGGAACCTACCCCAGCACCACAAAAGAAATGTTACGAAAGCATAACCTAGAAATTATTGAGATTACTTCTGCTTGTGTCCACATATTTCAGCACTTTACTTATGTTCCTGATGAATAAAATATGTTTAAGAAGAACTCTACATCTGTAAAATAGAACTACAATGTTTGTATTTCATATGATACAGAACTAAAATAAAGCAACTGGTTTTTGCTAGGAAGAATTACCTGCAGAGGTACTATACCCAGTAGGTACCTATTAAATAGTCATTTAAAGCTAGATAATAATTTGTAATTGTTGTTTTTATCTTTCAGTTATGTGTAAGTAGTGCCAGACTGCCACCAGAAAGGATAATATTATAAAGAAGTCTCTAACTCACTTTGAAAAGTATTCTATAAGACATTAAATTCAGTTGTCTGTCGTGGGTTTTAAAATTTCTAAACGAATAAATTTAAGAAAAATAAACTAATTTCATAATTTTATGTACAGTATGAAAACATCTCGTTAGAATATCTTAAAAAGCTTGAAAGCTAACTGTTGTTACAACATACACAACATAATGTAATGAGGTTGGTATCGAACAATAATGAAATGGCAAGGTTTGTTTGTAATCGTACATGCATGACCATCCCTCATATTGAACGTTGCTCTGTAATACAAATTAGAATACAGAATAACTGTTTAATATCAAACCAGATGTAATAATGTAGATACTAATGTAATTTTATTTTATTGTTAATAAATTAAGGTCTGTATTTGTTGTTTTTTATTCTACACAAATTATTAAACAAATGTTTAAGAAATAATGAATACTTAAAGATGAAGGGTCAAGTTAATCAATTTAGTCACTAATAAAAAATAAACCACTATGTAGGCTGGTAGGATTATTTTTTAATTGAAATTATGCTGGTAGATATAATAAAATATAAAAAATGACTCAGTAACATTTTTGAATATTTTGTCCTTGTAGAATACTGTTCGCAATGAATCATACTTACCTTATTTAAGAACTGAATTTTAATTCTTCAGTGAAATTTATGTTTTAGACATCTTAATTTTGTTATAAAATTATTAAACACAAGTGGTATTTGCTGTAGTGTATAATAATACTTACTAACAATTTAATAAACTTTAATTTCCGTTATACTTGCATTATTTACATTTTTATTTAGTTCACTAGTTAACTTACACATTCCATGCACTTTAATTTTATTAAATAATTAAACCAAGTACAGAAAGTTAGGTATGTCCTTATTTATGGCAAAACGTAAAGTCTAATGTTTTCTAGCAAAATTTTCCTCGTCTCTCTCATCTACCTGTCGTACGAATAGAAACTAATCTTGGCATCTGGCTTCTTCAGTATCTTATCGAATCTTTTAACCAATGAATAACGTAACTGTGTATGTCAACCTGTTTCCATAATAGTACTTTGTTTTCCTGGTTCCTATCTATTGAAGATATGCTGGTGAGACATAACATTTTAGTGGATATTTTTACGTTTGTTCTTTCTGTTCTACAAATATTGGAAAATACCTTCTCATCCCTGCTCTTGAAAGTAAGCCAGAAATTTCCCAATAACTTCTCCATCTGAAAGCAATTAAGTAAAAATAATTCTCGTATATGGGTAAATGAGCAGTTTCTTATAAATATAACCCTACAGTTCAAAAGGTCAAAAGCAATATGCAAGTTGCAATTACCTACAACATTGACATTCTTGCTTTGTACTTACCTCTTATAGTTTTCCAAGCAAGCTACCATTAATCGTTGGGTTGTACTTAAAGACCTTATGTTATCATCTTTTATTGCATTAATGTACTTAATTTGTGTAGGAATAGATCTCCAAATTCTACTCAGATTTGATAAATGTGGAATCGTTTTTGAAGCAGGTGAATTTTTATTTATGCTACTGGAACTGAAGTATTCAATCAAGGAACCCATTAAATCATTATTCATGATTGTTTCTAGAGTTTAAACCCGTTCTACCACTTGTTGCCGGCACGTTATTATTATTTTTAATTCTATTTTAAGCAACCACAAGTTTAGATTGTACATAGTACATACATAGCTCGCAGCGCGCTTGCGCGCTTCCAGTCGAACCAAGGGAGAGGTTGTTCATAAATTCAGCTTTTATGATTTCCCACAATATTATATTTTTTTACAGCTGTTAATGTTTGCACGTAATTTATTAGTTTGAGAGTGATATTGTGAAAAATAATAATAATAATTCCCGATAAGAATTACTGTATCGTAAGGAAGATGCAATTAAAAAAACGGTAAATGTTTCACAATTTTCTGTGTTCTGGGCATTCATTACAGGCAAGGTTGCTCAAACTTCCATTTTCTTTTAATAAAACTGTACCATTATTGCAAATACGTACGCACATTCAATGTAGGTACCTCGTGGTATTACGTATTTATAATAAAATTTCTACAAACTTGCTGTGACAGTTTCTGTCACTTCACGGTTTGACGTCTATCCATGCGGTAGTTGCGTGTGTGTAAATTGGACTCATGGCTATTCTCATTTGGCATGACAAAACAATGAAATTTGAGGACTTTTCATAGGAGTTTTTTTATGACAAGATAAACATTTTTCGTGACTTTTTTTATCAGAACGTGTTCATAATTAAAGATATTTCAATTTAAATACAAATTTTGCTGAGGTTCGCTACCAAAAAATCGAAATTAAATTCATTTTCAGCAAAACCGAACACCCTGTATAAAAACTAATGCCATCATTGAATTCTACGCGCCATCTAGTGTCTGTATACCAAATTTCGTCACACTGGCTATGATGGTTTCTGAGATATTCGCACTGAAAGTCTTAGAGGGAACACCCGGTATTTAATAGGAAAATATCAGGATAAAACATTAACTTGTCGTATGATTCGCAACTATGCGTCTCTGAAAAAACTTACTGATGCATGCACCTCTAGGCCACAAGTCAGGTTTTATAGCCTTACGAAAATTGACTTCACTAATGGTTACTTTAAATGAACAGTAGAGGGCCGGATGCTTGGACTGAATGGTTTCACACTGTACCTCGGCAAAATGCGGTTGTAACATCTTGATAAGATCCTCCATCTCGTTCCTGTGTTTATTCTCGTGACGTGAAGAGATACATTTTTTGGAACTCCTTTTATATTATAGTCGTTATTGCTACCTACTATAACACGTCTTTTATTTCGGCGGTTGGAAACTGGAGTGAAATCGGAACCAACTACGCTGTCAATATTATCAGTTTTTGGCTAAGTTTATTATTTCATTACATTTTAACTTTGTTGCGTTTTATAAAACAGCTTTAGACATAGTCTGTATTGAGATTCCAGATTTGTTGGTACACTTGGCAACACCACCACTTAGCTTGTCGCAACCGGTAGGAACAGAGTTTGTTTTGTCAGGATAATTGATGTTTTTTGAACTCGTACTTTTGCAAGTTTTTGATACTGATTGATTGGAAGCGATATGAGATTTGTCACAATTATGAAAAAATTCCAACTGGCTAATTTAGAATTCTCACTTTATCTTGTAGTTCCTGAATTATGTGGTCTTTTTGCTTCACAATGTAATTAAATATATGCAGGTCAATTTTATTATCAACACATATATTTTCTAAAGCATCAAAGAATGCTGAGTCAGTCATTATTTGTTTTAGGAGATTCTAGTTCGCAGCACACTATGGTGTCACTGTTTATAAATTTCACAAAATTTAAACTTTTAGCACAGCTGGGATGGAAAAACTGTATACACACTGAACATTGCAGTCCATTTACCACAGTTTTCTTGCACTTTTTACAATAATTTTTCAGAGCGCTTGTAATCGCGTCTTTTCGATCGCTCGCCATGTTGCCACTGACTAACGCGAATGTTGGCCGTTTCCTAGCACTGATCACGTCTGACTGGCGCCTAAGCATTCGTGTATTGTCTGACGAGTTAAACGTCAACAAAGAAACCGTTCGCAAGATGTTACACGAAAATTTGAATATGCGAAAGATTTGCGCAAAGATGGTGCCAAAAGTTCTCACCCGTGAACAGAGACATGCGAAAATCGATCTGCGAGGATTTGTTTTCCCGCATTCGGAGCGACGGTAGAGAGTGGATGAGTCGGGTAGTCACTGGAGATGAGACCTGGATATTTGAGTATGACCCCGAGACCCGTAAACAAAGTCAGCAGTAGGTGGAAAGTCACGACTGAAGGCAATGCTGATCGGTTTTTTTTCGATATCTACGGCATCATTCATCGTGAATATGTTCCTGCCGGCCAAGCAGTGACTGGGCAGTTCTGTTGGCGTGCTGGAACGGCTGCGGGCCCGCGTTTTCCGTGTGCCAACCGAACTCGCCGAGAACGGCTGGATCTTGCACCACGACAACGCGCCGGTCTATTCCTCGTTCATTGTGCAAGAGTTTTAGGCAAAAAAGCATTCCAACGTTGCCGCACCCACCTTATAGCCCCGATATTGCCCCCTGCGATTTTTTTTATTCCTCAAGATGAAGTCGCACCTCAAGGGAACTCATTATGGAGTCGTACAGGAGGTCAAAGAAGCTGTAACCGTGGTGCTGAATGGGTTAACTGCGGATGATTACCAAGGGTGCTTCCAATCGTGGGAGCAACGTTGGAATCGTTGTGTAGAGTTAGAGGGAGGCTATTGTCAAGGTCGATAATAAAATTTTGGCGAAATTTAATTTGCTTGTTTTTTCATTGACAAATTCCTGGAACTTAATTGCCACACCTCCTATATTAGAAAATGAACATGTACTAATATTTAGTGGGCAACAAAAATAAAGTGCAGTAGCGCTAAACGAAGATGACAAAGTTGAAAATAAGGATAGATTTTGGGAGACAATAAAGAAGTAATAGAAGACGCAAAGAGGGTAACATACAGGGTGTCTTAGGTATTTCTGGCATCCTTGGAGAGGGTGATTATACAGTCAAAATAAATGTGATTTACCCAAATATATCTATATCTAAAAGTTCACCATTTCCAAGATACAGTTTATCAAATATTTCGAAATTTGTATTGTTTTTTATTTTATTTACAATAAAATTAAGGGTTTCTACGCCACTGGTAATAATGGGGATTATTTAAACTTACTGAACAATTAGACCATAGATATCTCATTACAACCTAGAATTATTGTTGTTTTATCATGAAGAATCTCCAAGTAAATACAAATTTTAAAATCTTTTGACACCCTGTATCTCGGAAACGGTAAACTTTTAGGTATAAATATTGTGAGTGCATGTGTAACTTTATATTGTGTGTAAGGTGTGTGCATGTCTTTAGAATTAAGGTGTACATACTGAAGTTTTTATTGAAACATCACGATATGTATTAGGGTTGCCATCTTTTTATATACTCAAAGACCTTTTAAAATTCTCAATTAAGGACATACTTCACTTTTTTGATAACGAGGGAAGGAGTGTGTGTTTTTTACATTAATTTACTTTGTATTTAAACACATTTCTTACATATTTTTGTAACCCGATAATGTGAATGATTTTAATGTGAATTTAACCATCTCTGCCAAGTAAGTACATTTCTAGTGAAAGTAAGGACTAAAGGACATGGGCTGAAGTAGGGACAAGTGGCAACCCTAATATACAGGGTGTAACTTTAAGTGGGGGTCCTCTTTTGGGGGGTAATAGTACGTGTTCCCTAGAATGCTAATCTGAAATTAGTTTTTTTTTGTTGATCAAATAAATAGTCCAGTTATAATTAATTTTTGAAACTGCACCCAAATTGCTATCCACGCCACCTCTGAACAGCACCTGAGTTTGACTGCAGACCCATGTTTACAGTGTTGGCAGTTACTATCACGTATGTAAGTAAAGGAGCTACAAAAAAGGAAAAACTGCAATGAATAATCTTGTAAATACACTGCTTTTTGTGACATTGCGACTTATCATTATGCGTGATGGATCGGAAAAATAATTTTTGGGTGTTGTAAAAATGTATTGTAATAGTACGTAAAAAATATAAATTTTTGACCGTTGTATTAATTAATAATTATTATATAACAATATCGGTAGATGGATTTTCATATGCTACCTACTAATTATTGCCAGTAAAGCGTAATATTTTAAAATAATTTTTGTTCCCTGCTCGGGCGCCAGATTTTGTAACGCCCTTTCGGACTGGTGACTAAAATTCAGGATATTTTTTTCGGTTAGTCTCGGGCGCCAGTCTCTCTATGTTTAACGTGGGAGAAACTCCACGGGAACTCACCCTCGGTTAGAGCAAGTACTCGGGCAGCTGCAGTGAAGACGGTTAAATTCCAGGGGTCTGTTGTATTTCTTTTATTCCCAGAGAGCAACAAAACTAGTTTTATCGGTGTAGTGATAGTTTTACTTTTCAAATGAACAGAATTATCAGTGTAGAACGGTAGAAATCTGTTTAAGTTCCTTTTTTGCTAGATCGGAATTTTATCAAAGTTACTGATATGAATGAATACAACACATTCTTTCTATAACAAATTTATTTGGTCAAATCGAAATAAATAATTAGTCAGTCAAATAGTACTAAAGGCTATTTGAATTTGAAACGGAAATACAATTTATAATTAAAATAAATATACGGTCCTAAAAATAATAAATGCTAGACGAACATATTTCCCTACAATTTTCAAACAGAATATAAAACGGTCTGTTTCGGTGCTGAAAGAAAATATGTTTACGAAATATCTTTAAAGTAAAACATACGGCATGAAATACTTTATTGGTAGAAAATCTTTATAAACAAAATACGGATTAAAATATAAACTTATACCTAGGGGACGGTTCCAGCGAGGTTCTGAAAATAAAAACAAAATGTATGGATTTAATAAAAATCTACTCTGAATTTATTTCGGCCCTGTAAATGCGAATAGAAAACATTAGTTAAAAAGCGGTTTTAAATTAACTGTAGCCAAGGAGAAAGCGCAAGCAGTGCAGAGTAACAATATACAGCAATTGTTATAAACAAAACAAGTAAGCGAATAAATGGGACGGTTTTGGTCTAAAGGAAAATAACGCAGTTTTCGGATGTCTATCCGGAAGGATAGAAATGAGTGCACGCGGTGTATCTCCTTTGATGGCGGTGTTATGCACAGCCAAACCACCTCGGTGAGAATAACCTTGTACCACTTAGTCACCAACGACTCCTTAGTGCGGTGTTATTCACAGCCAAACACTTCGGTGTACGTTCGGTGTACCAAAACGGCGTATATTAGTCGTCGGCGGTGTTATCCACAGCCAAACCGACAACGAAAACGTCGTTGGGCTCACTGGCGTTTATCACTCGCCGGCGGTGTTATTCACAGCCAAACCGGATGAGGACAACGTCGTGAAACGGCAGACAGTCGACGGCTCAGTCAGGTAGCGGTGTTATGCACAGCCAAACTACCTCGTCCGTCAAAAGTACAAGCCAGCCCGTATGAGTTCAAAACACCCAAACGGCGGATAAAAAAAGGATAGGATTCAGAGGAAGGTAGATTGCTTACTTATTTCCTGGGCACTGCTGGGCTCTGCGGCTTCTCCTGGCTTGGTTAGTCTTTTCGGGCGGATCTGGTGGACTTCTGGAACTACTTTCTGCTGGCTGGTTCTTCGAGAGCTGTTTTCCAACAACTCTGGACTGGAGCTTCGAGAGCTGTTTCCAACAACTCTGCCTTTTGCCTTTCGGTTCCTCACTTTTGTTAACATTCTCCCCACCTGACAACCACAAGTCACGGTGGGAGATGCGCGTGCGGTGCGTGATTTCGGAGTAGGGCATCGACGGTTTAGTAAAAATTAGTGCCTACTGATAAAAAATTCGAGCGCTCGCTGGACTTAACCTAACAAAATAAAATATCATTTCCGGAAAATAAATTTACTTTAGGGATGAACCCGGGTGGTTTATTACAGTTTTATAAAATGTACATAATACGCGATTCTCGAAAGTAGTGCCTGCTTGTTGTCTTTATATGTTGTAACCTTATTGGTATATTTAGTTCTTTTTTCCTTTGCTCACGGTTGCTCTAATGTCGAAGGCTGGTCGTGGGTTCGAAGAGATTATGGTTTTTTGATATATTCAGAGTATAGTAGGCATGGGCGCCAGCCAAAAAAATTGGCAAGGGTTGGGGAATTTACAAAACAACACAAAATAATAGTTGGCAACACAATTCTACGCAAATATCTATTATAAATTGATTTAGCAACAAATGTATAAATGTAAATATGAACAAATTGAGTAAAGTAGAATTTTAAGTAAAACATTAACAACTAGGTTAGTAAAAAAATGTGCTAAATAAGTACTCGAGAAACAGCTGTCTTCCAAGTTTACATGTACTTAAAAGAATAAAGCTAGTAAAAATGTTAAATTAATATTTAGTTGAAAATATGTAGTAAGGTTTGAAAATGTATATGCTTTTTAACAAGATGGCGGCGTTCTCGAACGTTCTGTATGTCATTGACGACTTTATGAGAAATAGGAATAGTTTGACTCACTCAGATTTATTTAGAGTTGATCTTAATATGTTACTAATCAGCCATTTGTACCATATATGTAACCTCAAGTGCTTCTTAATAATAATAATAATAGCTTTATTGCTCAACAGTTACCCATTTACAGAGCAATGACACTAAATTTCTTAAATACATAATAACAGTAGTGTATATTGTAACAGAAAATATGAGTAGCTAGTTACAGTTATATAACGAAAAATAAAACAATAGAAGATATAATTAATTAAATAACAAATTAACCGAATATATGATCCTCAGTCAGCAATTGCGTAGCAGTACTCACTATATGCTTAAAATTATCAACATATATATCACAAACACAACACAATTTATTAAAGTTAAAACACATTGAATATATAGGGGATTTTAAGCAAACATTAGTATTCGGATTATTAAGAGAAAAAGTTTGTACAACTCTCAAGTTGGATCTAGGTACTATCGTTTGCAATGTTAATGACACCAATAAATATGCATTTTGCGACATTTTTTGAACTGCAGGCTTATTCGTAATGAATTCTACTTTTAACTTTCAGCATTAGTTCTTAGTTATTCTAATCACCACTAGAGGAAGGACGTCTTCTAAGCATGTTTTGTGAAGGGTCATAAAAAGAAACAACAAATTTGACAATTTACAGAATTTATATGTGATTTAGGTATATTCGTAATTCGTAGTCGTAATCTATGATTTCTACATTTTAATTTTAAAACAAGTAAAGTAATTTTCAAAAACAATGTGACCTTATAATAGTCTAATCATTGGTCATATAAGCTTCATAATAATTATGATATGTAAGAGACATTTGACAATCTAGATAATGGAGGTTATGTTCTCATAAATTTGGAAATCAAAATTGATGAAAAAGTCAATAAACAACGTGAGTTTAAATGTTTTTACTTATAGGTATAGATTTTTATTTTTACTAAAATATTTTCAGGAACAAGAAACCACGGCTGAAGGGTCTTTTCAAACTTGAGTATTTTGTTTTGAAAAATGTTACCTTTGCTGAAGTGTCTGAAAACATTGTGGTAGTTTCCGCCTAGAATACGGTGTATTTTGTGGTTTCAGTGTTGGTGTTGTAGACAAGCCATTTTTGTGCAAACATTTTAATGAATAATTTATTATTAAGTGTATATTAATGTATTAATGTTAAAAGCCAATATACGAAGGTAAAAAGTAAAACTAAGACTACAGTTTTGGCAAGAATTCAGTGGATGTAATTTCTAGTTTGACGTTAAACATTGCTGTTACATAAAGAATAAATAGAATATTAGAATAGAAATTTTATAATAAGTGGGCACATTCAATGGGGTAAGAACTAAGCAGTGTGCTAGCATTTTCTATCTGAATAAATTGCTAAAATATCGTTTAGTAAAAGAGAAAAGTGAGGTTAAGTTGTCTTTATTCATCTGTCAGCAGCTCGCCTAGCAAATAAAAATTTGGCTACAAGCAGTAACCATTGATTAGTAGATCGTATGGTTTTTTGATTTACAAGCAATTGCAAAAAATTAATCATTTTTCAAACTCTGAACATATGAATATGTTATTAACATTAGGTGAGTGCCACAGTGTTATGTGAGTGCCACCTTTTTTATGTCAAAATTTTTAGTTTTCATGTTTGCTATGAATTCATAAAAAAAAATGTTTAAAAACAAAAAATTTGAGCATTTTTTAAGCACTATCATCCTTGTTTTATCTGCCGCTAGACATTCCTACTTAATTTTTCAAAAAGGACATATAAAATGATGGGATTGCCAAATATCATTATATTAATTTATCTCTACACATTCAGTAAATATTAATTAAACTGTCACAAGGAACTAACTTTTCATACCCTATATCCTAATGTTGATATATACTTCCCGTCTTACTTTGGGGTCTAGAAAATGCAGTAACTTGTATTATATTTAGAATCACCTTGTATAATTGTGTAGTTCCATAAAATGTACTGTCTACTGAATTCTTGTCCCTACAGTGAATTTGTATTTATTTTGAATTAAAAATTGTGTCGCCTGACAAAATGGCAGAGAAATATTATGAATTAAATGTTCAACATTTTAAACATATTCTGTTTAATACTATTATACTAACTTTATAACTGATAATAATAATTTAAAGAAAATATATTAAATCTGTAAAAATATATTATTTGTAAAAATATTTGTACTAAAAAGTACCCACCTTTTTCAATCACTGGAGGTTTTGAACCATAATTTTTTTTCTGTAAAAGTATGTGAAACATCTGATATGTTATAGTAACTTATAATACTTTTGATTAAAACTGCCTTATAAAATACAATAAAAGTCCAATTTTTGTACAATATTAGGTGTTTAAATAATAAAATATTTTAAAAATAGGTGTAAATTAAAATTTTCTGTCAAAATTAGCAAAATCCCGTAATTATCCGATAATTTTTATGACACATGTAGGTTAACGTTTACACAGAACAGAGAATTTTTTTTGTAATTTATTATGCTTCCAGTATTGAAATAAAATTATACAACACACGTTTAAGCAAGATTTTTCTTAAATAATTTGCAAATTTCCACAAGTAGTAAAAACACAACTTGGGCCTCGATTGTAAAATTCCTGTGTAAATAATTTTGACTAGGAATTCATTCCCCTTAAAAAAATTATATGACAATCTTATTATTAAATGTTTTCTATTTTTAAACTAAAACGAGTGATTCAAATTTCTCGCGCCAGAAAGCTAGCTTTTTATTGGTTAATTTGTCGCCAAGCTTACACAACCCCATAAATTCATGTTGCCAATGTCAACTATACTAATCCTAACCACATAGATCATTTATATTTATATTAGCCTAAGATGAATGTTATTGCCCCTTCGTAGATTTAGTTTGTGTTTATTATTTTTTGTTAATCCAAAAGCAAATTTTTCAAAAGTTAGCAATTATATTGTTTTTTTTTTCAAATTTACCGCCAAATGTAGTTAATTCTTCCTGTGTATATATGACTTCTTCATTTGCTCTAAAATAAATATGTATAAATAATTATTTTATAATAAGTGTTTTTGTTTAATGGCGAAAATCGATTCTATTCTGTAACGTTTATCATAAATGTTCGTGCGGAGAATTTTTATACGAGAGAATTTTTAACTTTTTTAAACATATACTAGAGGATCGCCACCTGATGTATGGGTGCCACAATTTAACAGAGGATATATGCATGGATTTCTCGGATACCTATATTGTAAAATCTTTTTAATCTGTAGTTTTTTACATTTTAAATTAACTATACTTTTTTGTGGCAACTACTTCGGCGTATTACTTTTTTTTGTGTTACGTATGTATTATCAAAAGTAAACAATCACCAACAAAAAGTGACGAATAAATAAATAATATAGGTGACCGTGGGGCGTACAGTTTTGCTTGAAGGCTGTGGCTTGGCTATCAGAGAGAAAATAATAGTAAACATTATTTTCTCTCTGTTGGCCATGATCTTTTCTCTCTTATTAGAAAAAGAAAAGATAGTAGTAAATATCTATAGTCAGGTAATAACTGTGGTGGGATTAGTGGGTGACCCGGACTCTCCACGCGGGTAGAAACAGAAACGGCGGGATATTGAAATGTAAACCAGAGGTACGTTATAACATACGGAGGGCTAAAATTGAAGCAATTATTTTAGTTCGTCACATTGATTTTTGATAAATGTAGTAGGCAATCGGATTAGAAATTATGGGGTATTAAAATATACAGTAAAAGCCAAATTTTACAGTGAGGCCCGGCCTCAGTTGCTTCATACGACGAGCCGCCACTGTATGTCTGATACTATATCCGAACAGTCAAATCGCGCTGTACACTTACAAAAGTCATCAGTACTAGTTTGTACAACGTTAGCGGGCGACAGAACATTTTTGCGGGTACTTTCTAGCAGTTCAGCATTGGATTGTCTTGGAGAATGGCGCCTTTCATTTATTAACATAAGGAATTGTTCATTCATCATTTAAATAGCCATAGTTGTATTCTGTCCAGAAACACTTTCGTTTTGTGTTGTAGCACTACCCTTTTTAGGCATATTTTAATGAATGTTCAGTTCTAAGCTCAACAGTTCGTCATTAGTTTTACAAGATGCATGTAGCAATTTGAACCTAGTAAACCTTACGAATATCGATGCATTTTCATCAACAGAAGTTATCTTGGTAAGATACCAATAACACTTGTTGCAACAACGTGTTAACACATCTGTAGAACTTCCAGAACACACGACGGTAACTATTTAGGGTGTTACTTTAAGGGGGGGTCCCATCTTGAGGCGTAGTAGTCCGTGTTTCCTAGATTGCTAATCTGAAATTAGTTTTTTTTTAAATCAAATAAATAGCCGAGTTATAATTAATTTTTAAAACTGGACCCAAATTGCTATACACGCCGCCCCTGTACAACGTCCGAGTTTTACTGCAGAACCATGTCTACGGTGTTGCCAGTTAGTCAGACGTCGGAACTTGTCCCGTCATATCAGGGTCGTATTTCACGCAGCGCAACGCGACCGAAGCAGATATATTAGAATTCAGTACATACGTTGCTTTGATGGTGTGTACTACGTGTTATTTATTTACATTACGTTCACGAGTACAAGTTAACTGTACACAATGTCACAGCGGATACCGTGCAGAAAAACCATAGAAAAATGGATTCACGATTTGCCAGAGTTAGTATTTAATGATACTGAATTACAATGTACTCTATGTAATATTTTACTTGACTGCAAACGAAAATCAACCGTAAAAGCCAGTATTCGCTCCGATTTAAAAGACAAGTATTTATGGTTAAGTGTTGACGAAACAACTACTGCTAGTGGATGGAAAATAACACGTTATAACAGGTGGTATTGGAAGAAGATTTTGCCACAAGATTTCATCTGATCGCATCAAAAGTACTAGAACACGCAAATGCAGAAGCTATAACAAAAATAGTGACATAGTTTGACATAATTGTGGGGTCGTGAAATGTGAAAGTGAGGATTTTTTAGTGAGGTAATGTGAATGCAGAAGACAATAGTCTGGATATACAAAACTACAGCTTCCAATTTATTGTGATGAGATTTCGGCGATACGAGTCACTAGAAGTAACATAACACCAATTCAATGTAAATACCTATGTTTAACATATTTTTGCATGTATACACCTCAGCCTGGTCCTAATA
The DNA here is from genome assembly GCA_025584915.1 of Monochamus saltuarius. Lineage (NCBI taxonomy): Eukaryota > Metazoa > Arthropoda > Insecta > Coleoptera > Cerambycidae > Monochamus > Monochamus saltuarius. Next base: position 42,318,758 of record CM046725.1, read on the forward strand.
AACTTAATGATACGACAAGTTCCGACGTCTAGATGTTAAGTAACGGAGATACAAAAAAGAAAAAACTGCAATGAATAATCTTTTAAATATGCTTTTTTATGACATTTCGAGTGATTGCGGCTTATCAGTCATTATACTTTTCTGTCAATCCTGATGAAGTATGAATCCTAAATCAATTTTCGAGTGTTGTAAAAATGTACGTAATGTAAAAGTGCGTAAAAAATACAATTTTTTACTGATCTATTAACTAATTATTATTATTAAATAATAGTATTGGTAGGTGGATTTTAATACGTTACCTACTAATTATTGCCAGTAAAACTTGATGTTTAAAATAATTGTAGCTGTTTTATAAAATGTACGTAATTAAAAATAAGCAAATTATTAATCTGATAGCTTTAAAATGCTTTAAAAAAACAGTTTCATCACAAAGGATTTGATACTATTTTGTAAGCGCTTTATCAATGTCCCTTCAATAACCGTGACATTGACCTAGTTTATAAAATAAAAATATCGCATAAATACTGCACACAATACATGAAACCAGACTAGGTCGTTTTATATAAGAAATATACTGATATGAGAGAGAGAAAGCAAATTATCTGCGTGATTTTTTACTGAAATCGAATTAGAATTTGTTTAATGCAGGGTTGTATTTTGCCAAGTTTAATTTCGTAATAATTTAAAGTGGTATTTTGTAGAATGTGTTATTATGTACAAGTGTATAATAACCTTATAAAGGTCAGTTTTCATTACCAGGTGTGTGTGGTATTATGAAAAAAATATGTATACAAGTTAAGAAAGAGCTAATATGTCTAAAGCTTCGTTTTTTTATCAAAAGAAGACGGCGGCTGTAAGAAAACGATATCAGATGGATTGCCGCGATAGACACGTACCGCATAAGAAAATGTCTGTAAGATTATTTCAACATTTAAGAGATTATGGGAGTTATGAACTCTAATGTTGAGCAAAAACAAACTCGGAAAGTAAGAATCTTGAACCGAATATTTTAAATGCCGTAGAAGAAGACTAAGTAAGTAAAAAGGATTAAGTATGTATTTATTTATTATTGAGTTTTCTGTTAGTTGACTTGTTTCTGTTTTATAGTGTGTTATCCGTAAAAGAATACATTTTTTATTTTTTGTTTATGTGGAATAATAAAGCGAAAACCCACTACAAACAAATGTATGTGTCAAAAAGCAGTGCCTCACGAGTGGCGTGGGCCTTTTGCTTTCTAATAGAACACTTCGATAATTAAATATGGCAACGATGTTGGTGACGCTGCAACTAGATATGCTCAGCGCTTGTCTGCCCAGTGAGGTACTATGAAAATTGCGAGAAAAGGCAACAAAAAAAACATCAGTTTTTGTGACAGAATTTAAGAAAACAAACTTATAATATGTGTTTGTAAAGATCACGGGTACCCCCCCTCCAAACCGGACCCCTCCTCAAAGTTACACCCTGTATTGTAGAAATCGCGTCTACATTTAAACACAACACTATTTCCTAGCATTCAAATGCCAATTCTGAGATCGAAACAACACGCGAATTATACATATACCTCTTTTTACATTATATATGTATATATAGTCAAGAATGTCAAAATGACAATGTACCTTTTGAACAAAATTATGATACAGATTATAACGATGAAGATTTTAATCAAAATTGTAATCAGAATTTTTATGACTGTGAAAATAACCAAAATTTTCCTTTAACCCCTTTTCAAGACAACCAAACGTAGTAGAAAGTAATATTCAATCAGCTGCCCAGTTACCATATATAAAAATATCTCAACATCCTTATTCCCCTTTGAAACTTTTAGTAGATACAGGCGCTTCATATTCATGTTACGACCTGACATAATAGAAAAAATCTGTCCAAATCAAATTTTTAATTTTTCGACTCAAGTAAAAACTATTTTAGGAAAATGTACTATTAAACAAAAAGCTCATGTACCTGCATTTTCAGAATTTAATTTAAATCAAAATCTGGAAGTATTATCTTATGGTTTCCATAACTATTTTGACGGACTTATTGGCTACCATGACATGAAAAAATTTAACATGATAATTGACTTACCTAACAACAAACTTATAGGACAAAATTTTAATATTCCCCTTTATTTACGAGATCCCTATGACATAACAAGACGATTAACACTTGCCAAATGAATATTTAAAAACGACCATCCCTGTAGAAGCAAACTTTGGCGATATTTTAATACCTTTTCAAAATTTAAACAATACTTAGAGAAACAATAACAACCAGCGAAGGCGGATATGCCCCGGTAGAACTTTTCAATCCCTCTAGTGAAACAAAAACTTTTTATTTTCAAAATTCTATTCCTTGTCAAAATATAGAAAATTTCGAATTATACAATTTCCAAATTTCTTCAAATGCAAGCAAATGCAAAAAATTATGTTTTTTATTTTCCTGGCGATCCTTTGACCTTTACTAATCAAGTTAAACATCAAATAAAAACTGAAGACAAAATTCCTGTTCATACCAAGACATATAGATACCCAGAAGTACATATAGAAGAAGTAAGGGTACAGATCAATTCCTTATTACAAAATAACATTATCCGAGCTTCAGATTCACCCTGGTTCAGTCCCATATGGATTGTATCCAAAAAAATTAGATGCTTCCGGAAATAAAAAATGGCGCCTCGTAGTAGACTATCGAAAAGTTAACGAAAATGCAGTTACCAACAGATATTCTATTCCAAACATTACAGACATATTAGACAAACTAGGACGATCCCAATATTTCACTATCCTTGACCTAGCATCCGGTTTCCATCAAATAGAAATGTCCCAGAATCAATCCCAAAAACCGCTTTTAACACTAACAATGGACATTACGAATTTTTAACAGTTCCTTTTAGCCTAAAAAATGCACCTGCCACATTCCGAAGAGTCATGGACAATGTTCTTAAAGATTTACAAAATAAAGTTTGCCTCGTATATATGGACGACATTGTAATTTTTAGCACTTCCCTTCAGGAACACATTTAAAATTTAAAACTAGTATTTGAAGCTAGACAAATCTGAATTTTTAAAAAGAGAAACAACATTTTTAGGACATATTATTACCCCTTCAGGAATAAAACCAAATCCAGACAAAGTAAAAGACATTCAAAAATTCCCTATTCCTAAAACACCTAAAGGCATAAAATCATTTCTTGGACTTGTAGGATTTTATCGAAAATGTATAAATATTTTTGCAAAAATAACAAAACCTCTAACTCGATGTTTAAAAAAAGGAAATAAAATTGAACACCCCTGAATTTTTAGAATCAGTAAATTGATGTAAAAATATTTTATTTAATTAACCCCTTTTAGCCTTTCCAGATTTTTCAAAAACTTTTGTATTAACCACCAACGCATCTAACTTTGCGATCGGAGCTGTTTTATCTCAAAACGGTCATCCAGTTTCATACGCGAGTAGAACTTTAAATCCGGCAGAAATAAATTATTCAACAATTGAAAAAAAATTATTAGCAACCGTTTGTGCAATCAAATATTTTAGACCTTATTTATATGGAAGAAAATTTATAATAAATACAGACCATAAACCCCTTCAGTGGCTTTTCTCCTTAAAAGACCCACAGTCTAGATTAGTCCGTTGGAGACTAAAATTAGAAGAATTTGAATATGAAGTAAAATATATTAAAGGAAAAGAAAACAAGGTTGCAGACGCATTATCCCAATTCCCTCCAGACATTAACATTCACCAACTTCAACCTTCTACTTCTCAAGCCTTAGACTTACCTATTCTAGATGACGACACTCTTTATGTTAGTAAACGTGGATAGACCTAACACACCTATTAACGAAGAATTACTTAACGATATTTTACGACAACTTATAGAACCTTCTCCTCCAGTATTACACATTCCAGAACCCTCTTCTCCAGTATTACATATTCCAGAACCTGACGACAACGAAACAATACATACCTCCATAATACTCTTTATTTTCCTTAAAGACAAAAAGATATTGTATAGGAATAGTCAAATACCAGATACCTTAACCTACTACAAACTATAAACAATAGTTATTCTACACACCTTACATTAGAAAACACTTACACTTACAAAATTTACTTACAAACAACTTACACAACAACTTACAAGCTTACAAAAAGAATTCGTTCAATGTATAAAATGTATTATTAACCAAATATCGGTATAATAAATTTTTAAAAGTTGTTAGGCTTTTTACCACCTTTATATCTAAAGGTAATTTATTAAAAACTTTTAAACCTAAGTAAAATGGTGAATTTACAGATATTTTATATTTATAAAAAGGAATGTAAAATTTTTTATTTTGTCGAGTGTTTCTGTTATGCACACTTTCGTTCATTATAAAATTAGATTTGTTATTAAAAACATATACAGATAGTTCAAAAATAAACAAAGATACAATGGTTAAAATATTAAAATTTTTAAAAACATCTCGACATGACGTATGGCTGGAAATTCCCGTCATATACCTTAAAATTCTTTTTTGGACGATAAATACATCCGGCGATAAGGTGGAATTTCCCCAGAGGACAATCCCGTATCTCAATCTTGAGCTAACTTGAGCATGATATACTGTTATCAATTGTGATAACGTTAACACATTTTTAAACTTTTATCAAATAACAAATGGAATTTAATTTTGATATCAGCTGATAGCAATGAGTTTTCCAGTTCAAACATTCATCGATCGTCAATCCTAAAATTGTATATCCGTCTCCCAGTTCAGAATATCAGTACCATTTACGTTCACATTAATTCTGTTACAATTCTTTTGCCAATTATGAAATCTAATTACTTGAGTCTTTTTCGTGTTAAGGTAAAGGTCGTTAGATTCGTACCACGCACCCACCTCTTTGAATAAGGCATTGGTCTTCAGTCTTAAGGACTCGTCTGAGTTATCAGATACCAATAATGATGTGTCATCCGCATACATGACGGACGAGGCGTTAGACACAACTTTATCAAACTCATTTGTATAAAGTAAATAGAGTATTGGACCCAGTATAGACCCCTGAGGAATACCCATATCAATATCCAAACGTTCAGAATTAATTTTCGACAAAACATTGCCGCCCGAGTAAGTAGGACAGACATACTGTTTACGTTCAGTTAAAAAGATGCTACCCAATCATTGGCAACTCCACGTATGCCGTAGTTATGGAGTTTTAATAGCAGTTTGTCGTGGTTGACACAATCAAAAGCCTTACTAACGTCACAGAATATACCAATGGGCGACTCGCCCGCTTCAATGCATTGAATCACTCTATAATAAAAATCCAGCAGGGCAGTACTTGTCGATTTATTAGCCTGAAAACCATGCTGATGATCAGAAAAAATTCTATGTTTTATAATAAATTTCAATAGCCGTTCCAGATAACAATATTCAAACACTCTAGAAAAAGCAGGCGGAACTGTAATAGGTCTATAATTTTCCATTAACTGTGGATCATCCTTCTTATAAACAGGAACGACTTTCCATACTTTTAACATTCTTGGAAAAGAACCCGTTTGAAAAGATAAATTAACGAGGTAAGTGATAGGTTCAACAATACTGTCTATAACCTTTTTAACCAAAAACATGGGAATGCCATCTGATCCAAAAGAATGTTTCCGTTTTAGTTTATTTTCCAGTAGAGGCAATATTTCCTCCTTTATAAAAGGTTCCAGGAAAAGTGAAGCACCATTACTAGGAAAATCATAATTAAAATGTTTATTTGCACCTATATTATTTATTATACTAATAGGACCATTTTTAAAATAATTATTAAAACACGATGCTATGGTTATTGGATCTTCATATAATTTGCCATCTAATAAAACATTTATATTGTGATGGACCTTATTTTTACGCGGTGTAGAACTAACTACATCTATCGGCCGTTCGCTACTCCATGCCGGACTGAAAATGTCACAGGCATGAAGCGTTCTACATGCAGTAGACACCATTGAAAGCTGTCGACCTTTATCGCGATCGGCGAGAAACGATATTTTGCAAACACGGAATTCCAGGAAACAACTACTCTGCGGGCTAATGCCCCGACCAGCATTGAATTATACCTGGAAAACCTATAGCAACAGCTAGAGTCATTCGTCAGACGCCCACCAGACATATACCGGTTTCGAGCTTATTAGCTCTCATCAGTATGCCATAGGTGAGGTATCCGACGAATAATCCTAGCTGCTTTCGTCTGTCTAACCCGACAGAAGGGACCATGAGTACGCGGTGTAGAACTAACTACATCTATCGGCCGTTCGCTACTCCATGCCGGACTGAAAATGTCACAGGCACGAAGCGTTCTACATGCAGTAGACACCATTGAAAGCTGTCGACCTTTATCGCGATCGGCGAGAAACGATATTTTGCAAACACGGACCTTATGACCTTATTTTTGTTTGAAAGTTCCGATACGATACCCCAAGCAGCCCTGCCTACATTATCAGAATTTATAATTTTGTTTTGGTAATATTCTTTTTTAGTTTTCTCAACTAACCGTGCGTGGGCTTTTTTGGAAGACTTATATATATCATTTATTTCGGGATTCTCACATTTGAGAATGTGCAATTCTTTTAATTTTCCACTTGATAAATTTTACTTCGTCCGTCACCCACTTCTTATCAGATTTGGAGCACTTATTATGGGACCTCCTCAGAGGAAAGTATTTATTGAAATAAAATATAAAAGCGTTAAAGAAGCAATTGAATGCCTCGTCTACAGTAGGCACGTGATACAACTCTGACCACGACTCCTTTAGCAAATCAGAACGAAAATTTTGTATGGCATTATCAGAAAAATTTCTTCTGTACTGGGAGGTACGTTTAATGTTATATTCATGACAAATAGAGGACTCAAATAATACTGTTCTATGGTCTGAAATGTCGTTGTCTAGTACACAAACTAAATTATTTTCAATATTAGTAAATATGTGATCGATAATATCATCTATTTCCAAGGAATTTACTGATTGAACATTTAAACTCTGAACATTTAATATAAGAACATCAGGGTTAAATATCATTTTACAGATTTCGCTGGTACCAGTTTTTGAAAAAACTTACTTATACAAGCACCAGCAGGCCATATGTTTGGTTGCATAGCTTTTTTAAAATTCGTCTCATAGATAGACACCTTGAAGGAAGAATACAGATGGGGGTGTTTGGGTTTTACAACTTGGCATATAACCTCCGGAAATGATACTTGTAGTAAATCGCACAAATCACTTGGCGAAGTCTCATTATTTATTCGGCTTACGTGAAGATGAACCATTTTCTTAACTCCTTTAATAGAAGTATCTGCATTGTTTCCAATAACAGGCCTTCTACGACGTCTTGATTTAAAAGGAACTTTTTCCCACTGTTCTTGTTCAACTCCTGATGTTGGGATGCTGCCGTGTTGAGACGAAGCACTGCTGTCATTTGATGCCAGATTAATTATGTCTTGGCACTTCAATTGCGTTTGCACTTTTAAAATCTCTGCTGAAACCTGGCTCCTCTGTATATTGGAATTACCGTTTTTGTGATTGATATCATCCAGTTCGTTGACCTTAGACTTGGGTAGATTTGTATCGGGTATGTTTATATTGGTTTTTAATACTTCTTGTTTTTCAGAGGCCTTGGTTTTATTTACCGTTTTTGATGTACTTTCTTTTTGCTGATTCTTTTGGGGTGTCACTGATAATTTATTCAGGAGGACAATTTGTGTATTTAACAAACCAATCTTCTCTCTTAATTCAGATATTAAGGCGTCTTTCTGTTTGATGATATAAGCAAAGATATGCACATCTAGCTTATTATCTGACTTTGCGACTTCATCCATAGCATCAAAAAAAGCTGCATCTACATCATTATTAGGAACACTTTTACTTTCGCAACAAATAACAAAAGTCTTGTCTTTAGAAAGCTTGACATTGGCACAGTATCTTGCACAGCTAACATGAAATACATTGTCGCAGTTTCTGCATTTTATTCCATTTAATAACTTGGATTTACAACGCTTACACGTGAGAACAATTTCGTTACCGTCCGCACCGTGCGACATCTTGAATATAAATGAAAACCCATAGAAAACCCAGTAGCAGAATTACCTATAACCGATCAACCAATAAACCAATTTAAATATCTATTGCTCTAAACCCAAATCTTGTTCAACTTTATTGGCACAGACTAACCAGACCTTTTGATAAAAATTAAATTTTTATAGTATTTAATCCTCAACTTTCAAACCAAAATAAAGCTAAAATATTACGAAACTTTTTAAAACCAAAAGAAATAAACTGTTTCTATTTTTATGATCAACAAGCTACACAATGTTTGAACGTTTAATACCAAAATTCTTTAATAATACAATTAAATTTAGAATCTCCACATTAAAAACTCAAGATGTAGAAAAACTAGAATCGCAAATCAGATTTGTAATGAAACAACATGAAGTAAATACAGTACACAGAGGCATTGACATTGTCTATAATTCTTTAGCAAAAACTCACTATTGACCTAATATGAAAGAAACTATAACTACCTATATAAATAACTGTGAAACATGTAATCGAGCAAAATATGATAGACACCCACAAAATCCACCAATCCAAAAGACGGAAACGCCCACTAAACCTTTCGACATTATACACATAGACATACTATTCTTTGATAAAAATCAGTTTTTGACACATTTTCAAAATTAGGACAAGCCTATTCCTATATCTAGTAGAAATGCCATAACAACGACTAATACTATTCTAAATTACATCTCCCATTACGGAAAACCAGTCAAAATAATCTGTGATCAAGGCAGTGAATTTAATAATAAAATATTTTCAGAATTTTGTCAACTACATAAAATAATTTTACATTTCACTAGAGTCAGTAATTCAAATTCTAATAGTCCAGTCGAACGCTTCCACTCAACAATTTTAGACTCCATCAGAGCTTTGAAATTAGATAACCCTACTTTAAATCAAGAAACTCTAATTAAAGTAGCAACCATTGGATATAATAATTCCGTACATTCCGTAACTCAAAAGACACCCTTAGAAATAATATTAGGTTCACCCCAAAACATAAAAATAGATGAAAGAATAATTACCACAAATTTTATAGAAAAACAAAAACAAATTTACTCAAAATTATACGAGGACGTACAAAACTAAATTGAAGTGACAAAACAAAAAACTTTAGACCGAGTACCTAAATAAAAACATAACGGACCCACAAAAAAATAAAATTTTACAAAACGTATTAATAAAAGATAACTTAGCTAATAGGCATAAAACCAGACAAAAATTTAAAAAGGCTGTAGCCTTAGAAAATAACGGCCCCACCATACGTACAGAAAAAGGAAAAATTCACAAAAAGCATGTAAAAAAATCAAAATTACCTGACACTTCTCCTCTGTCGAAGGATGAAGATTTTACTGATAGTGACGACAATATTCCATTGGCACGCCTCTTCCAAAATATTTAAACTTATCAAACACTATTCGAAATCTGACTTGTAGAAAAATTCTAAATCTTATTAGTACTGGATATAACAAAACTCTTTGGCCTCATGAACAATCAAAACAGAACAAATAGAAAATAAATTAGAAATTTTAGAAATCAATTTAACTTATAAACTCAATTAAAGGAACAATTAAGTTACTTAATCTCTTTCATCAAAATTAATAATACTCTACATTTATCAGTCAAAACATATATTCAAAATTATAAAATTTATATCAAGTTTCAAAGTCCCATGTTCCAAATACTTCCAAATTTTACCTGTACCCTTGAATCAAAACCTACCTATTCCTACCTCAACCTACTTACTTAAGAATCAACAAGATATCTTTAAAAGAGGAATATACCCAAATACCAGGCCTCTACCCATGGAACGACACGAACAGAGACAACTGCATGAATTCATTAATACAGTGGCAAAATCCTACCGGCTGTAATACATCCAAAATTTAAAAAAAATCAAAAATCGCTACTTATATAATTCACAACTCACCATGATATACAGCTAGATGAACTGAGTAGTTTAGCGTAGAGTATATCCCAAATATAAAATCCAATTGTTTGACCAAGATCCATATTAGCAACTTCACTATTTCATCTATAAATTATCATATAAATATATTACATTTTCAAGAGCTTCAATCAATAGCACCTAGAATTTTCATACGAAGGTCAAACCTAAATAATTCTAATGAGAGAACGACGACATCCCAAGAAGATCCTGAAACACCAGGAATGTTATAGTTCAACGACTGGAATCACGTCTATACTTTGATCTCCTGTCACCACACCAGGAACAGCGACTCCCTGCTCTTTCCTTATCACCCTCCGCGAGATGAACATCGAAATGAAGAAGCACCCCTGAGCCTTGGTTTCAGATGAGGACTTCGCTGCCCTAGATGTCTCAACTCCAGAAGGAGCGACTACCGCCCACTAGGACCTTGGTCGCTTCACCCCGTGAGCTCCCTCTACGACGGGGGGAATTATACATATACTCCTTTTTACATTATATATATATATATATATATATATATATATATATATATACAGTGTGACCCATTTCAAATGGAAACAAGCCTGTAAAAATGGTAATTATTATCCGATTTATTTCGGGTTTTTTCCAAAAGATGGAGCAGTAAAAACTCTATTCTGGCACAAAATATTAAAATTTGTTTTTTGTTTTCAAGGCCTACTTCGAATTTTTTTCACGGTGAAATTTTACAAAAACTGTTTAGCGATTTTTTTATTTCAAATCTAACTACGGCACTGGATTTAGCATCCCGTAAAACGGTTTTATGCCAAGTTTCATAAATAAATATTTAATATTGAGAGATTTATAACAATTTTAATGCAGGCTTCATTTTATTAAATACTTTTATAGCAATTTAAAAAAATACAAAATTACTATAAAAGTATTTAATAAAATGAAGCCTGCATTGAAATTCTTATAAATCTCTCAATATTAAATATTTATTTATGAAACTTGGCATAAAACCGTTTTAAGGGATGCTAAATCCAGTGCCGTAGTTAGATTTGAAATAAAAAAATCGCTAAACAGTTTTTGTAAAAATTCACAGAGAAAAAAATTCTAAGTAGGCCTTGAAAACAAAAAAATAATTTTAATATTTTGTGCCAGAATAGAGTTTTTACTGCTCGATCTTTTGAAATAAACCCGAAATAAATCGGATAATAATTACCATTTTTACAGGCTTGTTTCCATTTGAAATGGGTCACACTGTATATACAGGGTGAACCTTAAATAAGTACAAATATTTTAACCAGCAGTATAGTTCACTGTGTAGAACACATAATTAATAGTTGTTTTACAAAAAAATCAGAAATAAAAACGAAATTTTAAATAAATTTTGTAATTTTTCTGTATAAAACTTGTTGAGGACCGCTGACTTTCATACATTTATGAGTCATAGCGCTTCAGATTGAACGTGTAGTTCACAGTGTTGCCAGTGTTACACAAATGTCTTTGCTTGAACAAACTTTTCAATTTAATATGTTGTGTGAAAATCATTGTTTTTCGTTATTATTTATAAAATAACTAAAGGAAATTGTGTCTTGTGTCTCCTTCTAACAGTGTACAACGGCATTTAACTTGTGAAACGTAGATTATTGATTCAATATTTAATTTTTTAACAAACAGGTAAGCTTGTGTGCACGTTTATGTATAATTTTTGAACGTTGGACATAGTAATATCACGTAATATCTTCCAAATACTTTACGGTAGTATTTAACTTGCGGAAATTCATTTTTAATCGTTTATAGTAAGGTAAGCAGTTAAAATGTATGGTTAATATTGCTGCGTATCATACTACATACCCAACTTTACTGTACTTATGCTTCAAACAAGTATTTTTAAAATAGAGTTAACCGTATTACTTTACTATTACGTTAAGGGAAACGTAATATTTATATTAGAGAAGATATGGCAACCTCGCAACAAATCATATGGTTCATTAGCTTGGTTAAGCAGCGGTCCTTAAAATGTGGGTATTTTAAAAAAAAATTAATATCTCCGTAAATATTAGAAATTTTAAAAAATGGCTTTCACTAGACTGATCTATATGACGCACTACACCAGCAGTTAAAATATTTGTACTTATTTAAGTTTCACCCTGTATATATATATATATATATATATATATATAGACATTACGCGAATTAAGTATATGCCGAACGGGAACGGCAAAGAAATAGAATACAAGCAATATATATATATATATATATATATATATATATATATATATATATATATATATATATACCTACCGTAGCTTGTCGCCACCAAATCTTGTACCTACAGTTGTTTGGAGCGACTTCCTGATGCTTACTATATTTATATATATATATTGCTTGTATTCTATTTCTTTGCCGTTCCCGTTCGGCATATGCTTAATTCGCGTAATGTCTTATTCGTCTCAAACGACACAGTTTTTTTACTACGTACCGGTTCACACACACACAACGTTCATGGAGATGAAGAGAAACAGACAATAACATATTACTAGAAAGGTGGCAAGTCGGCTATCGCCGACTTGACCTTTCTTGGGTAGGGTTCGCTTTTTTTAAACACCATGTATTTTTTCGATAATTAGTGCGTTAAGAGACCCCCGATGGAAGTTGAGTAAAAAAAAATTGTCAGTTCTCTTAATTTTGAGATTTTTTTATCGTTCAACATTTTTCCAACACGTATAAAACGGTCTTTCGTACATCCGACAACCCATCCGAAGCAAAAAAAAATTTTTATTCCATGAATTTTGGGAGTTTCAATATTGATTCAGTTGTCTTAAACACTCTGTATTGTTTTCATTAAAATAGTTTCCATATAGACCATTGTTAAAAGTTTCATCAAAAGAATATTATACTTACATGAAGGTTTCTAGAGAATGGTTCAGTTTTTTTAAACACCCAGTAGTTTTTTAATTAGTATAGTTTCCTTACAGACCATTGTGAAAAGGTTCATAAGAAAATATTCCATGAATTGTGAGGATTCTTAGAGAATGGTTTGGTTTTGCTAAACACCCTGTATTTTTTCATTAGTATACTTTTTTTACAATCGTGAAAAGTTTCATAAAAAAAATAAATTCCATAAATTTTGTGGATCTAGAGAATGGTTCTTTATTTTACACCCTGTATTTTTTCATACGTATGTATTTATATACATAATAATACCAAAGTATATATTTTCATAGTTTTTTTACAAACTACTGTAAAAAGTTTCATCAGAAAGCAAAAAAAAAATTTTAAATCCACGAATTTTCAGGATTTTTAGGGAACGGTTCGGTTTTTTTAAACACCCCGTATTTTTTCATTAGTATATTTTTCCTACAGAACATTGTAAAAAGTTTCATCAAAAATAATTTTTTAATTCCATGAATTTTGTTGATTTTTAGAGAATGGTTCGGTTTTTTAAACCTCCTGTATTTTTTCATTAGTATAGTTTTTTACAAACTATTGTGAAACGTTTCATCAAAAAGAATTTTTTAATTCCATGAATTTTGAGGATTTTTAGAGAATGGTTCGTTATTTTTAAACACTCTGTATTTCTTCTTTAGTTTATTTTTCCTACAGAACATTGTATAAAGTTTCATCAAAAAGAATTTTTTAATTCCATGAATTTTGAGGATTTTTAGAGAATGGTTCGTTATTATTAAACACTCTGTATTTGTTTCGTTAGTGAGTGTCATAATAAATCCTTGATGGAAGTTTAATATATATAAAAAAAAAATTTCCATGAATTTTGGGAGTTTCAATATTGGTTCAGTGTTCTTAAACACCCAGTAGTTTTTTAATTAGTATAGTTTTCTTACAGACCATTGTGAAAAGATTCATAAAAAATATTCCATGAATTGTTAGGATTCCTATAGAATGGTTTGGTTTCGTTAAGCACCCTGTATTTTCTCATTAGTATAATTTTTTTACAATCGTGAAAAGTTTCAAAAAAAAAATCCAAAAAAAATATTTTCAAATCATTATTTAAACCCCCTTTTCAGACTGTCACTGACCGGTCACAGCCTTGGTCGGTTACAGCTGACAGTTCAACTCGATATCGACGTGATGCAACGTTGTCAAGTTGTAATATTTTTCTATATATGTAGTACCTACTCACCTAGGTTTTAGACATCACAAATAAACGGTTGTACTGACTATTTTAGAATATCATTTTTTCTTGCTCAGTTCAACTTCAGCCAATAATAATTTAAAATGTTAATACCCAATAAAATCAAATAATAATAATAATCAAATAATTCTATTAAAAATTGCAAGTAACGCGGTCCACTCAGGTTTTCCCATAGAAAATACGGCCCAATCAAACGATACCCGTACACTCGCGTGTCGATTTTTCTCTGAGCAAATGTAGCCGTTATGACTGCAACAAAACTCCAACGTGTCTAATAATAAACTGAGTAATAAACCATTTACGTACATTACATAAAAAACCTATACCCAATGGGTAAATTATTGAGAAGCTGAAAAGTGTTTCGTGTTTAAATACTAAGTACTTAATAAAAAACCATCGTGTTGTCGACAGAAAACTGTACAAGACCGAAATGGCACGCCGCTAATCGAGAGTTAATCTTGACCTTGACCTTATTAGGTCAATAACCTAGTTACCTAGTTTTTGTACTGTTATTTAACGACAAGGAGTAAAACTATTTTTTTAATCTAGATACATGAATGAATTTTCCTTAAATATTGATTTAATTGTTAATAAAACAAATGTAGATAATAAATAAATGTTTTCGAATGCTAGGCTATTACAGTTTAATAATTTTGATATTACGTTTGCACTACGTTTTACAAATAAATATGAATTTTTAGTATTACTCGTAAGTACAATTAACCGCACACATAACCAAATGTACAATTTGTAGTTACGTACATCTAGCCTAGAAATGTATTGTTTTAAGTAGTATGATACTAACCTGTTTACAGCCCACATAATTATAACTGCATTATTTATCCGTCCATAGCACTTTATTAATAAAATTCAGTCGCATTTCGTAAACATTCTCCGTATAACACTACCATTTCCACATAATCGGAATTTGTAAAATTATGCGTTGTGAATTTACGCCAAATACGTGAGGTTAGACCGAAATAAACAAACTACTGCTTGTATTCTCTAAATCCCCCCTCCAATGTGTGGCATGATCTACAAATTTGAGGGTGAAGAAATGCGGGAAATGCAGAGTGCTAAATGGAGGTAAATTTGAATAACACTCTGATGTGTTAGATGATATTATGTATGTAAATGTGGCATCCATGGTTAATACGGCAAGTCTGTGACATTAGAATTTCGTCGGGTGCGCCATCGTAGCGTACCAGGAGCGTCGTGTTACTGATTTTTATAGGGTGATTTGTTTATTTTTTTAAAGGTCGAGTAAAAAATTTTTTTTTTCGATTTTCTGCCTTTATTAGGCCTCCCGAATACGTGGTTAAAATTAATGACATTATGACTGACTCACCCTGTATACATAATAATACCTAAGTATATATTTTTTATATTTTTTTTACAAACTATTGTAAAAAGTTTCATCAGAAACCAAAAACTAATTTTTAATTCCACGAATATTGAGGATTTTTAGGGAGTGGTTCGGTTTTTTTAAACACCCCGTACTTTTTTCGATAGTTAGTGCGGTAAGAGACCCCCGACGGAAGTTTCGTACCAAAAAAATTTTCCCTTAATTTTGACATTTTTTTAATGTTCGACATTTTTCCAACACTTTGTATTTAAAATGGTCTTTCGCACGTCAGACAACCCCTCCGAAGCGAAAAAACCGAAAATTTCCTCGAATCTGTAATTTTTATTTTTTTCTCGTCAATTTTTATCGGAACACCCCGTACATCGAGCTTCTTTGAGTCACCCCATATATGCGCGTAACGGCTGGAAATATTTACTTCCGCTATATTTGCTTACGTCATTTTGACCCCGTTTTGGTTAAGATTTTCGCAAATTTTGATACAAAAACGATCTCAAAACCCAGCGCTCGCATAACAGAACGTATCTAGAGACTTTTCTGTTCCTGCGATTTATTCGGAATGTCACCGCGCACTTGCCATTTGACGTTTTTGTAGTCGCCGCAAATTTTTGCTATTTTCACTATAAAATCGAATTTTAAACCTAAACCTGAGGCACACGACACATTGTAGAAGGTTCAAAGTTTACGTTTCGATATGGCTTTATGGAAATAAAGGGGTACTTACTTTTCAGAATGTAATCGTTTTGAAGGTTTTGTGAGGACCCGCCATATTGCCAGGCTCTTCTCCCCGTCTCAGTTTGGATTTAAGCAAATTTTGATGGAAAAACGAACTCAAAACCCAGGGCTCGCATAACAGAAAGTATCTAGAGACTTTAAACTTACCGTTTTCGGCATTCGGGGGGCTCCAATCGGCCCCTTTAGCGAACGTTCCTAAGTTTTATCGGGAGCTGTCACAGGCCGTGCACCGTCCGGCTAGCCGTTTGACGTTTAGGACGGCCGACTGCCGAGCGAATGCGAATACCGCCGAACGTGTAATTTAGTCAAACTTTCGTTATTTTCACTATAAAATCGAATTTTAAACTCAAACCTGAGGCACACGACACATTGTAAAAGGTTCAAAGTTTACGTTTCGATAGGGCTTTATGGAAATGAATGCGGGAAAATACGAAAATATCGAATCCGAAATAGTTTGACGTCTACCCATATCCGACTGACGTTTCTCGAATTCCCGGCCTATAAGCCTCGCCCGCGCTATATCTATCTTTTTTTTTCGCGAAATCCTCGCGAAAATCGAAAAGTGGCGGCCGCGGACCTCCGGAAAATCGCAAAATTCGCCCCGAAAAGAGTAAAAAGAACTCACGAAAATACGCCTAACAGACGACCCAAGGACCGAACTCGACTCCGCGCACCCGGGCTCGCCGCTGCGCGGCTCGCGAAAAAAGCCTTTACCCGGACACTTTGCCACTTTTTCGCGAGAGAGAAAAAACAACGGATTTTAATATATAAGGATTCAAACTTGTGTGTTTGTTATCACTGCATTTGTTTGCAAGTTTTTTTTTTAAAACAGTCACTACAATTAATAATATGCTTTGGTTATTCGAGGCCAACGTTAGGCCTGTGTAAACAAGTTGTTGGCGCGGTTTCGAATAATTACCACTTGAATAAGCTTAATATAGTTAATATTTATACAGAATTAAATCAATTCTAAACGATAACCATAACATTTGCATAAAATAAAAATATAATAACTTATTTGTAAGTAAAAATTTAAATATAAAAGTAATTTTTTTTCTTATATTCAAAATAATTCAACATTTAATAATAACATATCATGAATTAAAAATAACTGAATTTCTGAATTACAATAAAAAATAAACATTTAAAAAACATTAAAACAAAACAAAAAAATCCTTCCATTGAGCGGCGCCGTCACAGATACTTTTTCATATGAAAAACAAATAAAGTGTAGTAGCAAAAGTCCACATTAAAAGCTTTTAAAGATTTTGGTTTTCGTTTTATAATCACAAGATAATTTTCTTTTTGCTTTTTTCTTGTATACTGTTTAGGATAAGCATTTTGATTTTAAATATAATGTTTTGCCGGGCCAGATAATAAGGTGGCAGCACCATCCAACGAGATGTTTGTACTATTCATATGATTAGTTTTACAAATTCAGTACTGGCTGAGTGCGAAGAGAAAGCGTTTGTAATGCTGTACTATTATTACAATAAATCAGTTTTATCTACCAAGTAGTGTTTTATCTCCACTGTGATCCGAAATCAATAAAAAAATATTAAAAAGCATTGTTGGAAACCCAACATAAAAATCTGGTCCTATCGAGCCGATGTGGAGTGAAACAGTGAAACGTTTTTGCATTGTGGGACAACCGACCATATTGAAATCGTCGTAGCAGTCAGTGCTCAAGTATCACGAACTTTATCATTAATTCATTACAAACAGTGACATTCGTTTATCAGTTAAATACTGCAAACAATACGTCGAATGTGAAGATAATTATCCATCAATATAGGTAACTAGTCCTGCAAGCACAAAGTTGAAGCAGCACGTTGAAATTGATACCTACTCGTACAGCACAGGAGTGGGTGACGTAATTTCAACGGCGAATCGGCTGCCTTCTCCGACGCTCTCTACGATGAGTAGCAACAAGTGGATCGCTTCTCCAGCCAACTAGCAGCGGCAGCGGTTTTCTCAGTTTAACTTCGCACGTGTTCAGCCGGCAAGCAGCATCCATCGCAACATATAGTCGGCGCCGAGGTATCGAGACATATAATCAGCACCGAGGTATAACATTTTCATTGGGAAAGTAAGGCTTTGCAGAGTGGTAAGTCAATCCTTTCATTCCTCAACTATTCATTGCACATTGCTTTTATTGTTTAAATAAAGCAAAGATATAAGTATTTGTCAAGCCAATTACATTTTAACATATTTTATCAAATAAAACAGTAACACTGACGTCCTCAGAAGTTGAATTAAAAACATTTATTCAAAAACGCGGACAGTTAAAAGCATCATAAACAAGATTTTCCAATTTTCCCAAAGATATTATCGAGCTACAAACACGTTTAAATGCTATTGAATGCATCAGAGCAGATTTTGACAATGTACAATCAAAAATAGAGTTTTTATGTGACTCGGAAATTGACAACGATGAACGTGAATGTTTCGAGGATAATTTCTTCAAGGCTATTTCAGACGCACAAAAAATTATTGCACGAGTTTCAAATCCCGTATCAAACACAAGTATATCCAATGACACACAACATGGTCTCTCAAATAATATTCATTCAGGTGAAAATATATTATATGCAAAAAATGCTAAATTGCCAATTTTAGATCTGCCAACGTTTGATGGTGATTATACTAAATGGTTACAATTCAAAGACAAGTTCAATTCATTAATTCATGCTGATAAATCATTAAATAACGTAACTAAATTTCATTACTTAAATTCATGTTTAAAAGGTGACGCGGAACAGGCTTTGAGTTCTTTAGAGGTAACGGATGAGAACTATGATGAGGCTTGGAAGCTTCTACACGACAGTTTCAAGGATAAAAAAATTATTAGGCAAAATCATCTAAAAAAGATACTCGAATGGCCACAAATTATCGAAAGATCGCATGCACATTTAAGAAAATTGTCGGAAGGTTTACAAATACACTTGCGCGCTTGGATTCAGTGACTAGTTAGGAATGGAAAGAATTTTCAGCAAATATCGATTCCCCTACTGTCGAGGAATTCAAAACATTTTTGAAAATACATTACAAGTTTTTGCAATCAATGTATGATTCTGACACTGGTTCAATAGGACTTATTGCGGACAAGAAATATGAATCTAAAAATATTAAAAAATTTCAAGGCAACCGATCTTTATCACATGTATCGTTAAACAAAATAAGTCGTTATTTTCGCAAAAACTCGCATTATATCTTCCATTGTCCAGAACTTCTCAAACTTCCAGCAAAATCAAGGTTAAACGAAATGAAAAAACTAAAACTTTGTACAAATTGCTTACGGTCTGCGCACACTAGCGACATTTGTACGTCAGGTGGTTGTAGACGTTGTGGTCACAAGCACAACTCAATTTTTCACTTTTATGAAACGTCAAAAAATGTTCAGCTAACTCGAACTGAAGAGCAAGTTTCTGTCAATATTTGTTCAGATATTACACCAGCTATTACCTCACAGCAGTCACACGACAACAACGTTTCGGGAGCATCCGTCACAGTACACATTCTTTTTCTTTGCAGTCAGCATTGAAAGAACGTTCAGAGGTCTTGCTATCTACTGCGATTGTATACATTAAAGGTAAATTACACGAGTGCAATGTACTTTTGGACTCCGGATCGAAGTCAAATTTTATTAAAACAGATTTATGCGATAAGTTACAACTAGACAAGCAGTCAATTGTATAGCATACATATAGTAGAAATCAATCAAAAAGTTTCAAATATTTCATACAGAACGAGTGCAACAATTCAGTCAAGATTTTACGCTTTGTCATTTTTGGTACTAGATCAAATTACTGAGAACTTACCAATTTCGAAAATAAATGCCAGCGAAATCAAAATTCCAAACAATACCGTACTTGCCGATCCGACTTAACATGTTCCAAGTCAAATTGATCTACTAGTTGGAGCAGGTGTATTTTACGAACTTCTATCAATAGGCCAAATAAAACTAGGGACACATCAGCCAGTTTACAAAAAACGAAGTTAGGTTGGATTTTCTCAGGTAACGTGCCATCGGTATTCTGTTTGCCAATCAGTGCAACACAAAGTAACAAATACGATAATACAAATTTTTGGGCTACTATTTGCAATCATTCAGTTAACATTGACCAATAAGTGGAAAGGTTCTGGAGCTTGGAGAACATGGAACAGCAAACTCCTAAACTTTCAGGAGGAACAAGAATGCGAAGAACATATCATGAAAACAACAATACGTCACGAAAATGATCATTTCATAGTTAGGTTACCAGTGCGAGACAACATCCATGAACTAGGTGACACATACAAATCATCACTCAAACGATTTCAGCTTCTAGAAAGGAGATTTGCAAGAGACGAAGATTTTAGAATACGTTATAACAATTTTATGCAAGAATATCAAGAGCTCGGTCACATGAACCTAGTAAATTTATCCAGTGACAGCAATATGGTTCTGTATTATTTGCCACATCATGCAAGGAAGCCAGTGTAACAACCAAGCTCAGAGTCGTTTTTGACGGTTCAGCTCAGGGTGATTCTGGCGTATCCTTAAATGATAAATTGAAAGTGGGACCTACAGTACAAGATGACCTCTTCTCAATTCTGGTAAGATTCCGCAAACACAATTATGTACTTGTTGAATTTCCTCTGAGAAAATGGATATCTAACAAAAGGGGCATTTTAGAAGAGATGTCAGAAAATTTGAGGCAAGAAATTTCACATTTTATCTGCGATGACAAGGTAACTAAAACATTAGGATTGCTCTGGAATTCCGAATCGGATACTTTTCATTACACAGTAAATAATAAAAAACAAGACCGCGTCAGCAAACGCATAATTCTATCAACGGTAAGCCAAATTTTTGACCCCTTGGGCCTGGTTGGTCCAGTCGTAATTAAGGCAAAAATTATACTTCAACAACTGTGGCAACTAAAGCTGAACTGGGACAAAATGATACCCGCAAGTTTGCACAATATTTGGTTTCAATTATATAATCAAATCCATCATTTAAACCAAATTAAAGTTCCCAGACATGTCATATGTTCCAAACCCGTAAGTAATGAGATTCATTCATTTTCGGACGCGTCGGAGCGTCGTTCTACGGATTCGTCATTTAACAATTTTGTAAGATTACTAACCGCTAAGTCACGCCCTTGAAAAATATAAGTTTACCACGCTTGGAGCTGTGTGGAGCTCTGCTTTCAGTAAAATTAACAGAAAAAGTAATAGGTTCAATTGATTTAAGAGTCGATAAAATTTATCATTGGTGCGACTCAACTATCACGCTTTCGTGGATATCGAAAGAATCGAATAATTGGAAAACGTTTGTTGCGAACAGGGTGGCTGAAATTCAACGGTTGTCTGATGTATCGGAATAGAGACATGTTAGTTCTCAGGATAATCCTGCAGATATTATATATCGCCAGGTATTAATCCCGATAAATTCGCTCAATCTAATTTGTGGTGGAATGAACCGCAATGGCTATCAGAAAGTCAATCATCATGGCCAAATAATTGTTTATAAACTATTGACGTACCAGACAGGCAAAAGAACACAATAAATTTAACTACTCTTCTAACTTGTAGATCAAGAATTATTTCACAAATTTTTGAGTTTTACTAAATTGCAACGAGTGACAGCATGGTGTTTACGGTTCAAAAATAACTGCCTTTTCTCAAACACGAAATATTCCGGACCATTATCAACCTTGGAATTAAAAACGGCATTGATATCATTAATAAAATTAATTCAGTCGTACGAATTTTCCATCACAAATTCATTCTTTAAATAAGTCCAAATCAGTTTCAGCTAGAAGCAAACTTGCCTCTCTTAATCCATTTTTGAATGTCGATGACTTGATTAGAGTCGGTGGCAGACTAAAGACCGCGAATCTATCGTATAATTTTAAACACCCTAGTCACCACCCATTCACACAATTAGTCGTATTACATGAACATTAGGCGTAATAAGGCGATGTGTAACATGTTTTAGGGCAAATCCTCCTGATACCCACCACCAAATAGGCAACTTGCCTAACTCGAGAATAGAATCATGTCGGCCATTCTCTATCACTGGTATCGATTTCGCAGGTCCGTTTAACATTAAGGACGGAAAATGTCGAAATAGAAAGATAATTAAATGT
Organism: Monochamus saltuarius; assembly: GCA_025584915.1. Taxonomy (NCBI): domain Eukaryota; kingdom Metazoa; phylum Arthropoda; class Insecta; order Coleoptera; family Cerambycidae; genus Monochamus; species Monochamus saltuarius. The sequence continues at coordinate 42,341,149 of CM046725.1, forward strand.
TATTTATGTGTTTTCATTTGCTTCACAACTAAAGCAATTCATATAGAATTGGTCGGAGATCTAACTAGTGACGCTTTTCTTAATGCCTTGAAGAGATTAGTCTCGAGACGCGGTATATGTAAAACAATTTATACCGATAACGGCAGAAATTTTGTCGGTGCTAATAATGATTTGAAACACCTGCACCATACATTGTCAAATATCAGCAAAGATTCGAAATTTAGAGAATTCATTAATCAAAATAGTATCGATTGGAAATTCATTCCTCCCAGGTCGCCTCACTTCGGAGGCATTTGGGAAGCCGCAGTTAAGTCTGCTAAATATCACTTAAAAAGAATTTTAAGTAATGCCAATTTGACTTATGAGGAATTCTACACCGTTTTAACGCAAGTGGAGGCAGTGCCCTATAATCCCTACGTCCAATGACCCCAATGATTTCCTGTCCCTAACGCCAGGACACTTCCTCATTGGTGAACCATTAACTGCAATTCCTCAAGATGATGTAAAGGACATTCCCACCAACCGACTTAGTCATTATAAGCGACTTCAACAGTTGCAACATTTTTGGGCACGGTGGTCACGTGAATATCACACATCCTTGCACGAATGCACCAAATGGAAGCTACAACAAGTCAACAACGGAGCCAAGCTGGGTTCCATGATCATTCTAAGAGATGAAAATACTCCACCCCTTCAATGGAAAATTGGACGCATCTGTGAATTGTTCCCAGGTACTGACGGTGTTGTGCGCGTTGTCAATGTAAAAACAAGTGGTGATATCGTGAAACGTGCAGTGGCTAAGATTTCCGTGTTACCAGTTCATTGAATTCATAAACTTAGGTCTATTGTATGACAATTCTGTTGAACTACTGTTTCATTTCAAGGCCGCCGAGATGTTTAGGATAAGTATTTTGAATTTAAATATAATGTTTTGCCGCGCCAGATAATCAGGTGGCAGCACCATCCAACGAGATGTTTGTACTATTCATATGCTTAGTTTTATAAATTCAGTACTGTCTGAGTGCGAAGAGAGAGCGTTGGTAATGCTGTACTATTTTTACAATAAATCAGTTGTAACTATCAAGTAGTGTTTTACCTCAACTGTGATCCGAAATCAATAAAAAGTTATAAAAAGCATAGTTGGAAACCCAACATATACTTTTACTTATAGATGACTAATATTATTGCTTTATCGATTATTTCTGTTTATATAGTCTTCAATTTTATTTTCAATAAACTGGATTATTCTTCAGATTGCAAATACGTAAACATTCAATTGTGTATTATTTGAATTAAGAATATTGCATCACTGGCTATTGCACAAATATATGATAAGGCGAGATATAAGTGGTGTGCTTACTTCCTGCTCGGCCTAAGCGGCTCGACTTACAGGAAGCGACCTACATTGCAGCAGGTACTTAACACAGACCTCTCGCCCTGGGCGACGAGCCATTAAATCTGTAAATGATACTGCAGGAAACAACTACTTCGCGGACTAATGCCCCCGACCGGCATTGAATTACTGCAGTATCTGTGTGAACAGCCAAGAACCCTTGTCGGACACACCACCAGACAGACCAGTTTCGGGCTTGTTAGCCCTCATCAGTATGCCATAGGTGTGATGACCGACAATTGAACTGGCTGTTCCTTCATATATATGTTCACATATAAACTGAGTGCAGGTGAGATATAAGTGGCCTGCTTACTTCCTGCTCGGCCTACAGGAAGCGACCTACATTGCAGAAGATACTGCAGGAGTAACTCAATGCCGGTCGGGGCAATAGTCCGCGGAGTAGTTGTTTCCTGCAGTATCATTTACAGATTTAATGGCTCGTCGCCCAGGGCGAGAGGTCTGCGTTAAGTTCCTGCTGCAATGTAGGTCGCTTCCTGTAAGTCGAGCCGCTTAGGCCGAGCAGGAAGTAAGCAGAGATATGTGGATATCTCAGGACGACCCAATACCAAATCTGTTGGTAGGGGAAGCTCTCTTCCAAAGATGATCCTTGCGGGAGTCTTCCCAGTAGTTTCATGGACAGCTGAACGGTAAGCTAACAGGAAGAGTGGAATGAGTTCTCGTTTACAAACATCTTCAGATTGGTTTCTAGTGTGGCGTTGAAGCGTTCCACCATACCATCTGACTGGGGATGCAGTGGGGTGGTCCTGGTTTTCCGGATTTCCATAAGCTCGCAGACCTTTTGGAACACACCTGTTTCGAAATTTCTGCCCTGATATGAATGTAGTTCTATGGGTACACCAAATCTGCAGAACAGGTTGTTGACTAGCGCTTCTGCTACGGTCGTGGTCTCTTGATTGGGAAGGGGGTATACTTCCGACCATTTGCTGAAGTACTCCATGACTACTAGCAGATATCGGTTCCCACTTTGGGTTTTCGGAAAGGGACCAGCGAAATCAGTGGCAATCCTCTCGAACGGTGTTCCTACGATGTATTGGCGCATTTTGCCTCTGGAACGGGTCTTCGGTCCCTTGCTGCCTGCACATATGTCACATTTTCGGCACCAATCTTTTACATCAGTCAACCAGTAGAAACGCTCCCTAATCTTCTGTAGAGTTCTATTGATACCGAAATGTCCTCCCCCAGTACCTCCATGTACTTCCTGCAGCACCTCCTTGACCCGGGACCTCGGGAGTAGTACTTGTTTCTTGACCTCCGTTCCGTCACTGTTCTCCCATGCTCTTCTTAGGACACCGTCTTCCAACATCAGGGAATTCCATTGAGCCCAATAGCTCTTTAATGCTGGGCTTTTACTACTGACTTTCGCCCAAGCGGGTCGGTTGTTGGCTTCTTTCCAGTCTAGTAAAGGTTTGTCACAGTCAGCTTACTAGTCTTCCCGAATCGCCGCTGAACTCCATCTGTCTTCAGGTTGGACTGCTACCACCTTGCAAGAAACTGATGAGATGTCCTGTTTCCTTTCAAGACTACTACAGTATTTGCAGTTGACAGGGCAGGGTCTCCTAGAAAGGGCATCTGCAGTTCCATGTTTCCTGCCGGCTCGATGTTCAACAACAAAGTGATATTCTTGCAGCCGTTCCAGCCATCTGGCCATCTGTCCTTTAGAGGTTTTAAACTGTAGCAGCCATTTAAAGGAAGCGTGATCCGTTCTTAGGAGAAATTCTTGGCCATACAGGTATTTATGAAAGTGTTTTAGGCTCTTGACGATGGCAAGTAATTCTTTCCGAGTCACACAATAGTTCTTTTCGGCTTTTGATAGGGCTTTGCTGAAGTAGCCCACTACTCGCTCTTGGCCATCTTGTACTTGGGAAAGAACTCCGCCAATTTCAATGTTGCTTGCGTCCGTGTCCACTATAAATGGTTGTCCAGGTATTGGGTATGTCAAAATCGGGGTAGTACAGTTTCAGCCTCTCAAAGGCCTGCTAGCATCTCGGAGTCCATTCGAAGGAGATGTTGTATTCTGAGTTTATGAAGAGGCTTGGCAACGTCCCTTGGACAAACCATCGGTAGTATGTGCATAGGCCGAGAACACTTCGAACTTGATGTTTGTCTTTAGGAACCGGCCAGTTCTTTATGCATTCTGTCTTCTCCGGATCTGTTTCACACGATTTGGAGTAATAATGTGGCCTAGATATCTAACCTCCTTTTGGAACAGACTGCAATTCGGGTTCAACTTCAGGTTTGCTACCTTCAACTTATTGAACACTTCGGACACATTCTTCAGGTGCTCTTGGAAGAAACGTCCCAGCACCACCACGTCGTCTAAGTAAATCAAGCAGGTCTCCCAATGCAGGCTATGAAGTACAGTTTTCATCAATCGTTCAAAGGTGGCAGGAGCATTGCATAGGCCAAATGGCATTACATTGAACTGCCACAATCCATTTCCAGTAGTGAACGCTGTCTTTTTCTTGTCTTCTGGACTGACCTCGACTTGCCAATATCCACTCTTTAAATCCAAAGTGGAAAACCATTGCGCACCAGCCAAGGTGTCCAGAGTATCGTCAATCCTCGGTAATAGGTCTTTCTTGGTGACGTCATTTAATTTTCTGTAGTCCACACAAAATCGGGTGGAGCCGTCTTTCTTCTTGACCAGGACTACAGGAGAAACCCAAGTACTGTGAGATGGTTCTATGGTACCTTGGTTTTGCATCTCAATTAACATCTGGTTAATTTCTCCCTTAGCTAGTGGAAGTCCTCGTGGTGGCTGCCTTATAGGAGACGATGAACCAGTATCTATTAGATGCTTCACTACATTGGTTCTCCCAAAGTTGCCTGGTTAAAGTGTAAACACCTCTTTATTTTCACTTAGCAACTCTTCCAGTTGTTCCACTTCCACCTCTGTTAATCTTTCCTTGGCCCTATCCACGATGTCCCCGAGACATTCTGGTAGACTGGTCTTATTTGGTTCTTTCTCCATTTCGTTGATTTCTTTAAGTGCTTTGACAATGGTAACAGGTACATAGATACCTACCTCAGTTCCCTTTGTAATTTTCTGTGTAAAGGTTTTCAGGTTAACTACCCGTACTATTTTCGTTTTCTCAGGTTTTATCAGGGTACGTGCGGTGACTATAGATTTATTGAACAAATCCGGATTATTGGGTTCCATCACTCCTACACTGCAAGACATTTCCCCATCCATAACTGTGGCAACCAAGGTTGCGGTCTGAGCAGGTAGTACCACATATTCTTTAACAACGAGTCTCCGTACAGCGTTATTCTCAATGTTGTTCGTTAGCACTACTTCCTCACCCATTATCCGTAGCGTACCAGCATTCAAATCTATGTTCACCCCCTTTGCCCGTAGTAAGTCTAGTCCGAGTATGATATTGTCCGATATATCTGCTACCAGGGCTCTGTGCTTGAACTTGACGTCTCACAATTCTATTTCAAGGTCGCATTCCCCCTTGACTGGCAATTGTTGTCCATTGGTTGTTATGAGAACATAACGTTTGGCAGGGTTCTTGATACGCCAAGCACCAATAATATCCGGCCGAACAATAGTTCTTGCCGCTCCAGTATCGATTATCATAGAGAAAATACGACCAAAAATACTGCCCTCTACTAGCAAGGAGTTAGAGTCCTGGAGACGTGATAACTTAACCTCTTCTCGTGGGATATGGTTAAAGGATGCAGCCAGCTTTCGCCTTGCCAAGCCGGCTGAACCTAGTTTTCCTGCGTGGCTGCCACCTGGGGGTGGCGCCTTTGCTGATCTGCGGCTGGGGTTCTATACTGTTGTTTTAGATGTCCTATCTGTCCACAGTTCCAGCATTTAAGAAGGCGTTCCCTTCGACTATCAGATTGTTCTTTCATTGGTCTGGTAGTTGGGCTGAGTTTATCAATGACCTCCTTCAATGTCTTCATTATGTCTACATTTGCCATACTATCGCTGTTATTACTGATGGCCCGCACTTTAACATGTCTACCGGAAGCCATTTTAGCTGCCTCGAATTACAGTGCATGCGAGAGGGCGTCATTCAAAGTTTTAGGTCTAACGAGTCGCAGTGCCTGCTGGGTTTCACAATCTCTTAGACCATCAGTAAAAACTTGGATGGAGAGCTGGTTCTAAGAATTCGGATGGGGCTGTTGGATAAGCCAATCGAACCAGTCGAGCAACATCGGCCTCATAATGTTGTAAATTATCTCCACGTTACTGGTGATGATTTTTCAATTGTGCCTGGTACACTTGCTGCAGGTGCTTATCCCCATATCTCAATTCCATATGCTGTTTTAGAATATTATAGTTATTCTGCTGCCCAGCAGGAACTCCATGTAGGACGTCAAGAGCTTCCCCTCGTAGAGCAACTATCAGAGCAGTAGCTTTATCACAATCAGACCATTCATTTGCCGTAGCTGACGCTTTGAACTGATGCAGATAGACACTCCAGGAAACCTTGCCGTCGAATTCAGGGGGCTTCGTTTTCTGAGTCCGATTAACAGATCCTTCTGATTTGATTACGCCCTCCTTTCTTATTTTGTCTAGCTTATGTCGAAGCTTATGTTGCAGGTTTGTCTCTGTTCTTCTAATTTCTTTTATAATTTCTCCTGCATCGTTTGGGACTGATCTTCGATTTTATACTTTTGTTCTTCAAATTTCTTTTGCATAGTCTTCGCCTGGTCTTTCATTTTATGCTCTTGTTCTTCTAATTTCTCTTGCATCGTCCGTCCTTGTTCATCTAATTTCTATTACATCGTTCGTCCCTGTTCTTCTAATTTCTCTTGCATCATCTGTCCCTGTTCTTGCATCATTTCTAACAGTTTCGCCAGTTGTGCATCCATGTTGACTTGGCTTCTAGTTACAGGCATCCACTCTATTTTATTTGGAAAGTTCTAGAATGTCCACGAATGTATTTGTAAATGTCACCGTTGACTTCCTTAGAATGATACGTGTGTCGTGATATGTCACACTTGGGTCTTTGCGTTACTCTCGTATAAAGTTCTAGAATGTTCGAGATTGTCTTTCGCAAATAACACCGTTCACTTCCTTACGTCACGACGAGTGCGGTGATCTGTCACACTTGTGTTTTTGTCTCACTCCAGTATAAAGTTCTAGAATGTTCCAGATTTTGTTTCGCAAGTAACACCGTTCTTCCTTACGTCACGACGAGTGCGGTAATATGTCACACTTGGGTCTTTGTCTCACTCTTGTATAAAGTTCTAGAATGCTCGAAATTGTCCTTCGCGAATACCACCGTTCACTTCCGTACGTCACGACGAGTGCGGTTATGTCACACTTGGGTCTTTGTTTCACGTCTAGTTTTCGAAAAAAAAATATTTCAAAATTTAATCTCTATGTATACATTACATTAGGTTGAAGTTGCAATATAATCCTCTGAATTTTCATTTCATGACATAACAGTGTTGTCAAAATAAATAGACATTTTACTGCAACATCGACCTAATGTAATGTACATACACCGTGTGCCAACAGAAACGGGACGGTTGAATATTTCGCGAAATTTATATCAGATTGAAAAACTGAAAAACACGTGTTCAGTATTTTTAAAAATCTATCGAATGACACCGAACACGACGCCCTACCCCCAACCCCTGGGGGTGGGGCGGGGAGCAACATTGAAATCTTAAATGGGAACCCCCGTTTTTTAATGCAGATTTAGATTCTTCATGAAAAAATAAGTAACTTTTATTCGAGACATTTTTTCGAATTGTTGATAGATGACGCTATAATCGGAAAAAAACGATTTATCCTGATACCCTAGGAAAATTATGAAACTTTAAAATCTTAAATGGAAACCCCCATTTTTTATTGAACATTCTGATTTTACGTGAAAAACTGTATTCAGTACCATAAAAAAACACCACCACCCACCCCCCGGGGGTATAATTAACAGCAAATCAATTTTTTCGTTGATAATATTTAAAAGAATTAAAATAATCAATACTTTAATGCAATATTTTTTTTTGGTTTTTTAATTGGAAGTGTATTTCTCGAGATATTAGAACGTTTCCATAATTTTCTTAGGGAATCAGGATAAATCGTTTTTTCCGATTATAGCGCCATCTATCAACAATTCGAAAAAATGTCCCGAATAAAAGTTACATATTTTTTCATGAGTAATCCAAATCTGCAATAAAAAATGAGGATTCCCATTTAAGATTTCAAAGTTGCCTCCTGCCCCGCCCCAATATTGAACACGTGAATTTCAGTTTTTCGATCCGATGTAAATTTCGCGAAATATTCGACCGTCCCGCTTCTTTTGGCACACGATGTATAGAGGTTACAATCTTTTTTAGAGAATTTTGTTGTATTTTGAAATTTACCTAAATTTAAGTCTTCAATATGAAGTTTGTGTATGTGAGTACATTAAAAAATGTTGTAAATCTAAACTTATCTGGTTCCTGTAGTTAGTTCGGATGGCAGGAGAAATTTCAGCGTAGACATTTCACTGACATCGGGCACTTTTAACTTATTCACATCGATACTCATTCATTGTTCTTAGTATGTACTGAGGTAAAGGATAACTTCCTTGACATATTCCAGAGGGGCGTTGTATAGAATAACTGTGATGATGGAATGCACAATCTTGGTTTGGGACATAGCAGGTAGTCACAGAGCACATAGTTCAATATTATAGATTCACGCATATTTCAGGGTGGCTTTGCAGAAGAAAAATGTGTTATCTACCTTTCCCTGGGAATATTTTGTAATTATGGTGTAATTTATTTTATTGAACGATATTGACGTGTGGACGCTGTCATGATGCTGTAAATAGCGAATTGGCGAGATGTTCAAAATTCTTTGAAAATATTAATGTTTTGTAGATAAAATAGGCTGTGATATATCATTTTACACTGGTGGTGCCGTCAGGTATGAAGGAGGCAAACTTTTTTACGAATTTTCATTTACGCTTACGAGTTTCCATGTTGCTGGGATGCTAAAATGTATGTAAGTCAGCGCAGGCACGCTATCTAGCTGCCTTCCACGCGATCTGAACCATTCATCAGGTATTCACGCTGCAACTGTTTGATTACTAAGAAACTTACTCATGGCATCAGAAATTTAATTAATGAAAACCAACATGGCTTCACCTCAAGAAGGTTCATTGACACAAATTTGGTTAGTTATCAAAATTTTCTTTTAAACAGATTGGAGGAAAGGCACCAGGTTAACTCGATCTATACTGACTTTGCAAAAGCATTTGATAGAGTCCTTTTAATTGCAAAACTCTTTGCGTTAGGCATTGACAGTCACTTTTCGAACTGGATCGGATCTTATTTCTCAATGTGTCAAATATGCTGCTTTTGTGTCATCAGACATTTCTGTAACATCTGGGGTTCTACATGGATCCCATATAGGTCCACTGCTATTTTTGTTAATGATTATCAGAAGTAATACAGTACAACTGCTGTTTGATGATTGCGGATGACTTCAAACTCTATAGCATCATTCACAATGTAAGCGATACTGAACTGGTGCAAATAGATTTGAGTAACTTGTCTTGTTGGTGAGAAATAAACATGCTTCATCTAAATATAAACAAATATCAAATCACATTTTCGAGAATTAAAAATCCAATTCAATACTCTTACCAAGTGAAAAATGTTAATTTGTCAGTGGTTGATAGTGTCCGAGATCTTGGCATTTTATTAGATTCGCAAAGTTACATTTAAAACACATATTGTTTCTAAATCATTTAAATTACAATGCTTTGTTACAATATCTTCAGATAAATTTTCTCTTTACACTTGTAAAATATTATACTGCTCTCCCATGCGATCAGTTATTGAATATAATTGTATGATATGGTGTCTATTTTATCAAGCGAATAGTTCAAAATAAATTTTTAAGGTCACTATGAATAAGACATTTGAACATTTTAAATTTATCAAGTTTGGAACATCAAAGAGCTGAGATAGATAGATTTGAGATTACTGCATATGATTATAAATGGTGCTGTAAATTGTTCAAATTTAATTGAACTCATTAATCTGAATGTCAATCCCAGAAGAACAAGAATTTCAGAACTGTTCATGGTTTCTCATCACAGTATGAACTATGACCAGAATGAGACATCTATGTATTCATTTAAAAATCAAATGAGGCACATTAAGTTGTTGTAATTTAGTTTTAGTTGATTATGATTGTATTTGTAGATAAGGTAAAAATTGTCTCTTAATACTTATTTTGTTGTAAATTGGCATGTCTGTATATATATAAAACAAAGTCGTGTTAGTTACACCGTGTATAACTCAAGAACGTCTGGACCAATTTTTATGATTTTTGTGTTTTTGGATTTGTTTTCATCGGGAATAGGATAATAAGTATTAAAATATATTAATCAAAAAAAAAAAAAGAATAAAAGCGGGAAAATATCAGTGATATTAGTGATATGTTATAACAAAACGCAACTGACAGCTCTCATTCATTCTGACAGTTCACGTAATGTTGTATATGGTTTGTTTTCAAAACATTGCAAAGTTGACCGGTAATGTGTTTGTTTTGTGATATTACTATTAACAATGCCGCGACTGAGAAGATCTAATCTTTCCCGACAAAGCTGTAATGCAATTAGGATTCGAAACATCGCGAACGAAACCACTGAAGAAGATGATGAAGAAATTGCAGGAGAAAGGCGCTGCGTTAGTATGGCCAGACTTCGTGCTTCTCAATCACAAGAGCAAAGCGAGGCAGCCCGTGAAACGGCTCGATTGGCAATGCGAAATCGTCGAGCAAACCTCAGATATTAGCAGCTACATAATTTTCGACGCGCAAGAAGAGATTATTCACATATTGATTTGAATCGACCAGCATTTCGATATGATTGCAACGCTGATTACAGCTCGCATGCTTCCATTCGTATTGGGCCAATGGACGTTGTTTGCAAGCATTGTGACGCATTAAAGTATTCGGAAGAAACGCCAGGGTTGTGCTGCCTTAGTGGCAAAGTGAAATTACCAGTATTGACTCCGCCACCTGAGCCATTGCATTCATTGGTTCGTGGCGAAACATCAGAATCACGACATTTTGGGTGTTTCCAAATGACTTCATTTGGGGCAGACATTATCGAAGAACCTGGATATAATCCGACTTTCAAGGTATTAATTTATTTATTATAAATAAGTAATACTGACTTTGCTTTTGATTTTATAGATAGAAGGACAGATTCACCATCGAATTGGATCATTGCAACCTCTCGAAGATGCACAGCATAAATTTTTACAAATGTACTTCATGGGCAATATGGAGGAACAACTTGATTGACGTCAAGAGATTAACATAGCAATGAAAAGGGCAATTCTTCAAGATCTGCAGCAACTACTTCATGAATATCATGCATTGGTCAGGCAGTTCAAGACTACTTTGGAGCGCATGCCAAATGATGACTACAAAGCCGTGATCAGAGCGGATAAACGATCAGCTGGAACACAGGAATGCACATTTAATGCTCCAACGATAGATGAAGTTGCAATCCTCATTGTTGGTGAAAACTTGGAAACACGCGATATTGTGCTTACACGTCGCGATGCTGGGCAACTGCAACAAATATCTGACACACATCGTTTATGATTAACAAATCACAAGGCCAATCCTTGAATGGTTGTGGTCTAAATCTAGAAAATGCATGTTTTTCTCATGGTCAATTGTACGTGGCATGTTCACGAGTCGGAAAACCATCTTTATTTGCCGACAACACGAAAAATGTCGTATATCACAGGGTGCTTCACTGAAGAGTGCAACCCACCAATTCCCATATATTTTATTATACTAATATAATAAAAATTGAACTTAATAATTTTGTATTAATTTTAAAATCCTAAATCTGCTCATTCATTGACTGTTAGGCGGAACGAAGTTCGCCGGGTTCGCTAGTAAATAAATAAATAAAAATAAAATATATTTTTTTATGAATTCCAATCTATTAGACCACAAGTGACAAGGAGAGCACTAGTTATGCTATTTAGTTTTTTAAATTCTTTTTTATTTTGAGGCTTAATTTTCTAGAAAAAGTTGCTACAGTTGCATGCATTTGAAATTCGCAAATAAAATGTAGCGCCCAATTGAGTACATGACAAATACTTTTCAAAATGCACTAGCAAGTGTTTATTTCCGACATATTTTACAAAAAGCTCAAGTTTACTTGAATTTCTTTAAATTCCGTATTTTATATTCCGCAGCAATGCATAGCACCACAGACCAACTAGACTGAACTATAGGGCCAAGCCAGTGAAGCCTTCCGTAAGCCTAACCTCAGCCCAGCTGGCTTCATGCTCTCAGTCAGTGTTAGACATTCGTTGTGGTAACATCGCGATTATTTTGTAAAATATACGAGTTTTCTTTGTGCAATTATGGGAAAGTGCATTGTAGACAATTGTAATAGCCGATCAGATCGGAATAATGATGAAATATCATTTTTTAGGTAAGTAATAATTAAAATTAATGGAACACGTTTTATGGCATTAAACGGCTCTGCGCAGGCGTTGTGCTGACATTTCCAGTATCGGCTCTGTGTTTTTTTAGTGCCCAAATGTTTAACAATTATTCTTAGCGAGATAACAAGTATTTAATGGTTTATTAAATAATATCATGTGGAACATTTTGGTGATGCGTGTACTGGCATATTGGAAACTATAAGAGATACGAAAATCGGCAGTTGGGGGAAAATTCTGTTGCTAACTTAATGACGCTTGCAACTAGATCTAGGTTTTGAGTTATTTTGAAAAAAGTTAATATGGCGTTATTCGTCTGTAACTTTTTTTATTTAATTTATATTTAATTATAGTTTATATTTGCTATTGCTATTTAATTATAATTTATATTTGCTAAATAATAATAAGTTAAGAATCTAATTAAGAAATTTACAATATTAGAATTTCGAACAGTTACGGTTGCGCGAAATCATCATCAACTTAATTTTTTGGTATGGGCGCCATATTGAATTTGAATTTTACCGAAACGTCGCATTAAAAATTTAAATATACAGTGAAATTCTTCGAAAAAATTTGCTGCGGAAAAGTGTTTTCAGATTTAAAAAAATCCTCTAAATAAAAAAGTTACAGACGAATAACGCCATATTAACATTTTCCAAAATAACTCAAAAACCTAGATCTAGTTGCAAGCGACATTAAGTTTTTTTCCCCCAACTGCCCATTTTCGTATCGCTTGTAGTTTCCAAGATGCCACTACACGCATCACCAAAATGTTCCAAATGGTATTATTTAATAAACCAATAAATACTTGTTACCTCGCTAACAATAATTGTTAAACATATGGACAGGAAAACAGGGCCGATACTGAAAATGTCAGTACAACTTCTGCGCAGAGCCTTTTAATGCCATAAAACGTGCTCCATTATTTCTGATTGTTACTTACCTAAAAAATGAAATTTCATCACTATTCGGATATGATTGGCTATTATAATTGTCAAAAATGCACTTCCCCATAATTACACAGTGATTAGAACTTATTAGAGCAATTTTTGAAAAATATGTAGATGTAAGAATAAATCATAAAACAAAAATAATCAATACCTTAAAAGGCACAAAGCAACAAGCATTAAATAAAGTAACACTAAAGGGCGATAAAGATTTTAATATAACTAGAATTTTATTTTAAACCCTGATTTAAAAATATTTCACAAAACTTCTCAAAATAATTAAATATTTTATGTTAGTTTATTAAAAATATATTCCTTCCCATTTCACATTACTTTTAAATAAAAATTATTTAACTTTTATAAAATTTCATCAAATATTATAATAATATAAATTTTACTGAATCAGACTCTGTCAAAAGAGGCGGAGCCAAACTTCCGCAAGCACTCCACTGCCCCCCTGTCGAGGCTTCATTGGTATCATTGTATTGAATAGCATGGGTACAGTCTAGTTGGTCTGTGCATAGCACCAATTGACATGTCATTCAGTTTGCTTTAATTATTATCATAACTACCTTTTCTATTTCATGAATTTTCGAGCTTGCTAATGATAATAATACAATTTAAAAAGCCTACTTTTTTATGCATAGTAAAAGTGTGTTTCGAGTCTGATAATAAAAAAAATGTTGACAAAAATGAAAACAAAATTAAATAGCATAACGCATAATTAACATACTCTGTGTCACTTGATAAAATTATTATAAGGGTGTCCCTTAAAGTATATTATAAACTTTGGGTCGTGATAGTGCATAAAAAAATATTACTAAAAACTCTAATAAACACCCTTTTCCAGTTATAGACCTGAAAAGGTGCAACTACATAAAAGTAATTTTCATGAAGTAACTCTTTCAGACAAAGAAAACATAATAAAATATTTTCAGTGAATAGTCAGCTCTAGGAACCCAATAAATAATGTGGAGATGAAAATCAAGAAAGCGAAAGGCTCTCACACATAATTACCAATAGTAAGTTAAGTTGACGCTGTATGAACCTAGCACTATTAGTTTAGGCTCTTTACTTTGTACAGTTAAAGGTAATTTATTAAAAAGCGTCACTAAACTGTACCATTACCATTGGCAGGCTCGAAAATTATTTTTCTTTGTGTTCTTTGAACCCTTCTCAAGTCGTACATCTAAGGAATATTGACTCCTGTAACTCAGTAAGGATCTTACTCATCTAACTACTGTAACTTAGTCACTTTCTACTACTTTGAAACTCGAATATAGACAATACTGAAGCTAGAGCACTCATCTATCTACATTTTGTAAATTCACTAAAACACTAAACATTTTACATAACAAATACAAGAAACAGAAAAATTCTGAATTCAATAGTCTTTCTAAAAATCTTGTGAAATTTGGTTTACCTTTGTAAATTTCTTTTTAGCAGAAAATAGTATACGGGGTGTTAAAAAAACATATTTCTGCTCTCTCAATTTTATTCATATCCACATTATCTATTGGCTTTCTAAAAGCTGACTATTCCCTGAAAATTTCTGTTTCATTTTTCCAAAAAAAAGTTGTCATAAAAACTACTTTCAGTTGCACCTTTTAAAGTCTAACTGGAAACACTGAGTTTATCATGTGTTATATTTTTTTTATGTCACAACACAAAGTTTGTAAATACTTTACGGGACACCCCATATTAATCATGTTCAGATAAATTATCTACAATTAGACACCATAGATAGATAGATAGATTCTTTATTACTTATTTAGCCATAACATCATGAAGGTTCGTCATTAAATCTACTATGATACATAGTACCAACTACAATACAACTATCCATTAAAATGAATCATTTTTATCAAATATTTAAAAAATATATAACGTATACATAACATGCAATTTAAACAATAAAAACATAACGATCCTATAACACACAAACAACAACTACAATTAAAGACAATCTAAAATTTTCGGGTTAAAATATCTTCAAACTGAATTATATTGTAAACAACAGAGTCCAGAATAAATTCATTTAAGTATTTCTTAAATTTGCCTAGAGATAAGGCCTTTATATGGAGTGGAAGCATATTGTACAGGCGAGACCCTGCACAATCCGGGGATCTTTTGTAGAACATGTGCTGAAATTTGCTCAAATACAAGTTTGACTGACTACGTGTGCCATGATTATGTACTTCTGAAACCACTTTATATCTGCTTTTATTTTTGTGAATATATAGTAAGAGTTTAAATATATATATATATATATATATATATATATATATATATATCCCTGCTACAGTTAACATACGTTTCTTTTTAAAGACTTCTCTGCATGATTCTTGCGATTTTAAATCGAATATCAACCTAACAATTCTTTTCTGAATCACAAATACACGCAATATTTCAGTTGCCTGTCCCCAAGAAACTATATTATAACTAATTACAGAGTGTGCCATAGCATAGTAAACACACATATTGTGTTAGAACAACAAATAGGTACTTCCTGGACCCTGGGACTTTATAAATCCTATTTTTTCCTAGAATTATTCACTTTCTCAGATAGGAAATATATTATTATAAATATTACAATAGTTAATTTGTCTAATTACACTTTTTCTTCATTTATTTACATAGGAACATTTTTTATAATTGATTTAATCTTGTATATTCCAAATGAGGGCAGTAACCAGGGGGCTCAGCCCCTCCTAAAGATGATTTTCAGAAAATGCGTTGACGTTCAGGGTGCACATATTCAACATTATATTTAATAGTTCCTTTTTTTAATAATTTATTACTTTGAGATTTCAGTACCTAAAAACACCCCAAATTTAATCACTTTTTGGTGAGAAATACGACGACCTTAAGAAATATTACATATTGAATAAACACGTTCCAGGTTCCTCCATCAGTGGCGTAGATACGATTTTGTTCTGGGGGGGGTCCGATTATTTGCTACTGCTACTGGATTTAATGGAAGAGTTACACACATAAATATGAACACTGGTTTTGAGAAAGTGTGTGTATCTACGCAATAAATCCCCTCTAGGCAGGCCTAGGAGTATTGCAGGGCTGTCACAAGTCACAATGCCGCGCGAATGCGCCTATCGGTCTATGACCATGGACTTCTCTGGACCCCCCCCCCCCCGTATCTACGCCCCTGTCCTCCATTCTTATAAATCTTTATAAACGCAAAAAAAAACAAACACTCAAGACTTGTGAATAGTAGTCAGTAATAGGCTATAAATTACGTACCTACTATACCATATTTTACACTTGGCAGGGTGAGAAGAGAGGGTGATTAGTTTGCATTTTGAGAGTCTTGTCTTTGTCCAAATTTCCCGCTTGAATTTTCATAAAATTTTTATATTTTGTACATGTGAATTCAAATTGTTAGAGTAATTACTAGTTTGAGAGTCCACTGAATTTTAGAATTGTAATCTTATGCACAGTAGGAGAGACTGGGGATTATGCAACCGTTTTTCAAAATTTAAGTTTTAATTTCATATATTTTAAAATGTATTAACATTTTTGCTTCACATGATTTAAAAAAAAGTTGCAATTGATTGTATCTAGCCCAGGGAAAGGTTAGATAGATAAAATGCTTTTATGGAGATGATTCAACCATGGAAAAAATAGTTTGGAAAGAGAGTAGTACTTATTTGAAACATTCAAAATACGTCAGCATTATAATTTAAAAACATAAATGTGGGTAATACAAAAATTATAAATTATTATGAATGGAATGTGCGTTAAGTTATTAAACTTAATACAAATCCTAGCCCTTAAAATTAAATTTGTACGATCTTTTTATGGATTTGACTAAATTTTCTTTCTTCAATAACTGGAAACACTTCGTTTACTGAATATTTATTTTGGAATTTTCTGTGTTCCTCGTCGAAAATTCCCGAGTCTGATGGTTTAGAATACATATCTTCCTTGCTGTTTTCCTTTACTTCTTTAACTTCGGGCATTAGGATTTTTCTTTTTATATTGTATTGCTTTGCTATTCCCTGAATAGATATTTTTACCTCCACAAAATTTGGTTGAATATACCCCATGATGACAAAATTTTGCTCAAATCAAAATATTTGTAGCACGTGAGGTTTTAAAGTTATGTTATATACAGGAATGTGAAGCAAAAACAATGCTTATTTAGATAGTTCCGCCAAAAAATATATGTTTAAAAGCATCAAGGCATTGCACAATATCAAACATTTTAAAAATCTTATCATAACAGATGCCAATTTTTATTGTTAGTTATGCACAACAACGATACACTAAAACTAGTGTGGATAGTAAAACCGCCCGAAAAATTTAAACAGATTAGGAAATACAGTGGCATGGTTGAATCTTCCCCACAATTGAATTATCCCCAGTTTCTCCTACACTTGCGGTTTGGTAGATTAAGATATTTTTAGGTTGCATAATGATAATGTTCTTTTTTAAAATTTTAGCACTGATGTGATACCAAGAAATTTAGCAGCTGCAACAGACGTTATTAAGCATTTTAATGTGATGCCGCTTTATGGATTGAATGTATACTCCTTGTTAAAACATGATACTGTGGTTCTGACAAAATCTGCATTAGATCTTTTAGAAAGTAAGTTATTAACACATTTACATAAAAATGACACAAGAGCTGTTATGACCAAATTCAAAATAGATCAGAACTAATAAGTGTGTAATAATTTATAGTTGAAATAAAGTAAATCATTTTTACCCTTTTGTTATTTATCAACTTTTTTGTTGTTTGTCCTACCATTTTATCACACTGATTTTTTTACACTTAAATCTTAAACTATAATTTACAAGGTGTTAAAGGATCAGGTAAGTTTAATAATATTTAACACATAGATTTATATTTTTAATTAACCAGTCATATATATTTCTGTATGTCAAATAATAATAATAATAACTGTCAGTGGCGGCTCGTATGAAGCAACTGAGGCCGGGCCTCACTGTAAAATTTGGTTCTCACACTGTATATTTTAATAGCCCATAATTTCCAATTACATTTATCAAAAGCAATATAACGGAATAAATAAATTATTGCTTCAATTATAGCCCTCGTAAGTTATAAATAACGGATCTAGGTTACGTTTCAATATTCCGCTGTTTCTACCAGAGAGGGGAGTCACGAGTCACCCGCCAATCCCATCACAGTGAGGCCCAATTTGTCGAGCCTCAAATTCCTCATACATGCTTAATACGTTATGGCTTCCACCACGCGATATGGTCAAAGTCGTTGTTTTCCGTCCTAATTTGAGGCCCGATTTCTGGCGCCTCATATTCTCTCTCACTCCTGTTTTCCGGCAAGTTGGACGGCGTAATGTGTGTATCGCGATTAACCGATTGCTTGAGTATTAATATTTTTAATTGAATGATGAATTTCCAATGGTTGATTAGTTACTAGTACTGAATGTGACTTCTTAGATATTCTCAAAATGAGGTGGTAAGGTTTTAAGAACAAAGCAAGTAATTTAAAGTAAATAAAACTTAACTTCATTATAGGGTAAGACTACATTTAACAGATCCAATATAAATATGTATATGGTATTATCGATAGGCTCATTGATAGTTAATAATGAATCTCTCTTAACGATATTTAGATTTTTAAAAACAATTTCAAGATATTGAATTTGCAATTTGACCAAGATATACAACGAAATTTTAGCGTGCACAGATTTATTTTTCCAAATTCTGCAAATTAAATACTTAAATGTAAACTACGACTCTTAACAAATTAGAAATAATTTCGAGCTATAAAATGCTATACTAAATGATAGATTGCATTTTCCTTTAACTAAGTACTGGTTTTGGAAATTTACACAATTTAAATTTCTTTGCTCTAGTAGATTTCTCAAAAATTCGGAATATGCAAAAAAATATGCAAAATTGTTTAAATGTTTACTACAAATGTATCTAAACTTAGAAGTTTGAAAAACGGTAAAAAAAGTACAAGGAATTTGAAATGGTATTTTCGGAAGCATACAAATTATTTTGCTTAGTTTTAATAATTCCTCCAATAAGTGTTTCAATTTTATGAAGACATAAATAAATTTGCAAATTTAAGACAGTCGAGTAGATCTGTTTTATATAAAGTGAGTGTTTAATAATATTTTGTTAAAAGTTATTTGTTCGCCTTTTTAAATGCTATGTCCGACCTTTGCTGGAATTTGCTGGGCCAGTATGGAATGCCAACCTCGTGAGAGATAAAAATCTGTTGGAATCTGTGCAACGATATGCTACACGACTGCCTTTTGGACGTATGCGACCTTGCTATGAAGAGAGATTACTTTCCGCCGGATTGACATCTTTTGCTGATCGAAAACTTTGTGGAGATTTGATCTTTACCTTCAAAGCCTTAAAACTAAAAAATGTTAGTGATGACATTCGCCAACTCTTTCCAATAAATCCAGATCAACGCTTCAGGGGCCACTGCTTGAAGTTAAAGAAAGAAAATTTTAAATCAACAACCAGGCAAACTTTCCTCTCCAATCGCATTTTTTCGACATGGAACTCTGCCATTGCACGTGGTTAATTCCCCAAATGTATCTATCTTCAAGAAAAGACTTGATGCTCTTTAGAGGAAACCCATGAACATTTATTTTGTTTTTATATTACGCGTACACATATTTTTTTTCTCTTGTACTAGTTTTATTTACACTTTTATTGATGTATAATTTTAAATTTGGGCTACATAGAAATTTCTTAGCCCTATTCCATGTAGAATAATAATAATAAATAATAAAACTGGAGGAAAACGAAAATTTTGCAGCTTTGTTTTATGTGTGGGAATAGATAAGTTGGCTGACTACCTTGAAAATTGGTTTTTAGGCATTTTCATATTTTTTAGTCTTCTTAAATGAATTAGGAACATTTTTTTAATTAATAGATAAATATTTTTTTCTATTGTAAATAAAGTTCTGATGTGATTTAATTTTTTAATTTATGGTTATAATAGTGCTATTGGCAAAGATCTCCATAATAAAAAACTATAAACGCGTCAAGGAATATTACCTCAGGGGTGACGTGAAATTTTTTTTCTATTTATTATTTATTTGAAAATGGATTGGGCCTCACCTCTAGCAGCTACCACGAGCCGCCACTGATAACTGTTATATTGGCAAAATCACTATGAAAACGGTGTAACATTGAGAAATAGTGGAAACGTCCTGCTGTTTACAGTGGATTATTCCCAGGGACGTTGAGCAGTTTGGGGGACAACATCCAATAAAACACACAATTGGGTTGAGACTAAGCAGCTTTATTTCGTGCTCCCACCAGTGGAGATTTGGCTATAAAAATATAGAAATACAAATACTACAAACGTCGAACAGGAGACGTTGCAAAGTTTAACTAATTAATGCATAGCACAGATGAATACAGAAAAATGTTAACAAAAAATAACAATAAACCCACGTGCTCGGGGGAACTTTCCACCAAACTGGCCAAATACCACAAAAGTATGACTGATTAACACAAGTAACATAATAATAAAGTATATATAAAGGTGATAAATACAAACCTATAAAAATGCAGGCCCAATATGCCAGGGCCCCTATTCTTTATGTAAATTCCATTGATGGACGCCCGTTAGGTCAATCAGAGGTCAACCCAATAACTAGACCAGAATATCGAAAAGTAAAGTTAACAGTAAGTATAGGCCACACCATACACCCTAGTGCATGGTGGTAAGCTGGAAAACAAAGTATCGCCATAACGGATATGTCAATCTAAGTGTCATCGCTAGTTTACAGAATAGACAGAACAGCACAGCACGTAAAACAAAAAGCTAGATATCTTTATTTAATAAAGTCTAGCAGTATTTATTTCCCAGTAAAACTCCAACCTAAAAACAGATAAGTGGGGACAAAGAAAACATTGGGAATAAAAAAACTGAATAGAAAACAACCCTGAGTGCCACGTGGCATTCCATCAAAATGACATGATGATAATGAACAAATTTATAGATTTCTGTCTGGAATAAGATTAGTGACAGTTCTGCTGTGAAAGCCTGGATCAACATTTCTAAATAAATAAAATTAAAGCAGAAACGAAGATGGTAATTTTACTGATTTTAAAGGAAACAAAGGTAGATTATTTATACAGGGTGTGTGATGAAACTAGTGGTCAAAAATAATAGGGCATACAGGGACAGTCAAAAGGGTTTAGAAATTATGACTGAAATTTAATAATTAACTTCTTACTTTTGGAAGCTTTGTAAGGAAGATATAGAATAATAACTTATATGAAGTACTGACATTATTTTGACTCCTTATATATGCTATCATTTTTAACCACTAGTTTCTGGATACCCTGCATCATATAGTAATCCTTTCCATGTAGACAGTGCTGATAAAAGTTACGATAATTTTTTTTGATATTCCGAAAATAGATGGTAAAAGATTTTAAATTTATATTTGACAGTGCAGCTTCTATTTCAGCCTATTATAAAGAGACCTACAATCTATTGCAATAATAATGGCACTCCTTCAAATCAGTTTTTAAACTATTAGAAGTTCTGAGTAGAAACTTCATTAGATCTCTATTGGTGAGTGGAAATAACTAAGAACTAATGTTGAAAATTGAATATAGATTTCAGTACAAATACGTTAGCAGTTCTAAATAAATTATGAAATTTATTTTATAGTGCCATTATTATTCCAATAAATAGATTGTACACTAATTTTTCAATTATAGGTTACACTTAGACAGTACAATTTTGACAGATTGTAATGGAAATACATTTATTCCAAGTTACCAGTGTATACCAGTAAATAAGAAATTAAATTGTTTGTCATAAAAGAGAAGAAGAGTCAAATTTGTGGGAAAATATTTTATACATATTTTTCAGCCAAAGGTTAATTTAGTAAATAATATATTTTAAAATAAAAAAAAATGTTGCACCTGTATTTTTAAAGTTCAAATCTGTTCCGTAAGCATATAAGCAAGCCACTGGAAATGAGTTACATTAGAATTATAATAAAATATAATAACGTCTTTTGAAAACAGTGATTGGGTGACACCATGTTTGAAATCAGGTAAAATATCCCATACCCAGAATATGTGTTTTGCTAAAAACTATTGTTAAGATTTATAGTCCTAATTATATTAAATGACACTCTTAACGCATGAAACGTGCTAGAGACGCTGATCTAAAAAAATTACCGTTTAGTTGTGTTTATTTATTTATTGTTTATTGTTGTTATTTGACCACGTTACATAAAATAAATATGTTTGTAGCAAGTCAAAAATAGTTACAATGTAGAATTAAAATTATGATAGTTCACAAGACACAATAAAAAAAGTCTAAGAATAAAAATAAAAAGTAAGTTAAGAAGTACAGAAATACAAAATTTAAAACATTCAGTGTACAAAAGTACCAGTAAAGTGCTGAAGTGAGCTGTCACAGAAATCTAAAATGTTCCACAAATTCATCAGCAGAGTAGAAACAATGACTCAGAAAGTATTTTTTTAATTTATATTTAAAAGAAGCCGCATTCATGTTTTTAAAAGTAATTGATATTGAGCGAATTAGTTTCAGATATACATAATCTAAAACGGTTATTTCTAATTAGGTGAGAATTCCGGGTGTCATAGTTGTGTACGTCAGACTGCTTGAGCATGATCAACTGCCTCCCGTGAATTTCAACAAGAACCTGAAATAAGAATAACGTAGGCAAAGGCATTATTTTAAGTTTTTTAAAGTACGACCTGCAATGATCCCGAAAGCCAATGCCTGCCATTACTCTAATTGCCCTCTTCTGCAGACGAAAAATTTTTATAGCATGGGAAGAATTACCCCAAAGTAACAGTCCATAACTAATATGGGAATGAAATAGGGAAAATATGCCACTTTTATAGTATTAATACTAGTTATCTT
Organism: Monochamus saltuarius; assembly: GCA_025584915.1. Taxonomy (NCBI): domain Eukaryota; kingdom Metazoa; phylum Arthropoda; class Insecta; order Coleoptera; family Cerambycidae; genus Monochamus; species Monochamus saltuarius. Next base: position 42,363,842 of record CM046725.1, read on the forward strand.
TTTTAACTGCCGGAGTATAAATAGCGACCGAGAAAGCTTTCCCACGCTCATTTACGTGAGCAGACCAGTTAAGCCTATGATCCAACGTAACACCAAGTAGTTTAACAATATTAGTTTCATAAGCGTTGTTAGTGCACCGATTGGAGGAAATCTGCATAAACTGATTTTTATCGGTATTTAATTTTAGTTTGTTGTACAAGAACCACTCATTTGCCCTGCTTGAAATCTTGTCACGAGCAGAACATAGTTCAGAATTATTACTAGCCGCCAGTATAAATGATGTGTCATCCGCAAACTGAACAGACTTATAAGGCAAGACAGAAAAGCACAAATCATTTACATAAACAACAAACAGCAGAGGACCCAGTACAGAACTTTGCGGAATACCATATTTAACAGATTTGAAATCATACGTAGCACCGTTCAACTGCACAGCTTGCTGACGGTTACTCAGATAAGACTTAATGAGTTCAAGCGAAATTCCTCTAATTCCATAGTGGTTCAATTTCTCCAGAAGAATATCGTGGGAAACGCAATCAAATGCTTTAGACAAGTCACATAGCATAATAGCTGTGAGATTGCCTTGTTCAAGCTCCTGCACCACCTCACTCACAACATGATAGACAGCTTGAGTGGTAGAACGAGAGTTTCTGAAACCATATTGAGAATTACTGAAAAAGTTATGTAACTGGAAATAGGTGTACAACTGCTTCTTTATAATTTTTTCAATGATTTTCCCAAAAACAGAAACAATACTTATGGGACGGTAATTGTCAATCATGGAAGGATCGCCCTTTTTAAACACAGGAATTATCTTAGAAGATTTAAATATTTCAGGAAATATGCCAGTGGTCAGGATTAAGTTAACAAGTTCGGTAAATGGCCTAAGCATAACATTGCATGTCTCCTTAATAATCTGACCACTAAGTTCATGAATATCAGCGCACCTAGAGTCTCTCAAAGAATCTATAGCTTCTAAAACATCTAGTTCAAGAACAGGATGAAAAAAGAATGAGCCACAAGGATTAGGAAATTTTTTATAATATTGAAGTTTATTAAAGGAAATCTTTGGTAGAGATTTTATAATATTCTCTGCAATTTCGCAAAAAAGTCGTTAATATCATTGGGTGCAAAATTCAAAGATTGTAAGTTAGATTTGTAACAATTACGCTCATAATTGATTATTTTCCAACATGCTTTCCCTCTGTTTCTTGATCCAGTAATGAACACATCATAAGCTGCCTTTTTAGTTTCCCTTATTTTCATATTATATTCTTTTTTGAGTTTTTTATAAGAGTATATATCATTAGTATTTTTAGTTATATCTGCTAGAGATTTCGATTGAAACAGCTGATTCCTAAGAGACTTCAGGTGCGAATTGAACCACGAAACAGGTGACTTATACGCACCTTGCTTACACTTCCTTAAGGGAAAATATTTCGCACACAATGTTTTGTAAGTATTAATAAAAAAAATTGATAACAATTGAACATCATATTTCCGACTGAGCAAACAATCCCAATCAATGTTGCGTAAACCTTGATTTAAATTTTTTAAACCATCAGCAGTAATATAATAATAATAATAATAGCCTTTATTTTTCCAAGATAATTAATATACAGTATTGGTATAGAGAAAAGAAACAATTACAAAAAGGAAAAAAAGCCGAGGATCAGATGACTGAGCAGGTTAATCCTCAGCCTCTGGTATTAATCCTACTTTTCTTTACTTCCTTAATTTATCTATTTCCTCACCCTTATTTTATCCCAAAGAATATGTTTGTACGAGATACAGTCCACGAGAATTCACTTGAAGAAAGAAATAACACCGAGGCATAGGTAAGTGCCATTAATTGCCGTACTTTCTTATAATTTTTGCCGTACATAACATATATTTTGGTTCTTCGAGCCAACGGATGTTTCTTAAATTCTCAATTATTATAGTATATTCTCTTATTATCATAAATAAACTAATCTAGTAATTTCATTAATGTATATTAATATTAATATTCATTGTTTCAATCACAATTATTTGATCTCTCGCGTTTTTACGCTCTATAAAATAAAAACTCGCCGTTTTTACCTTCTTTATATTTGAAAGAAATATTTCGCATTTCCAGGATTTGTTAATTAAGAATTATAACATCTTTTAAATACTGTCTGTGCACGTTTTCAACATTTGATTGAATTCTCAGTCTTATTATAAAACTCAGTTAATATATTCATTATTTTTACTCAATTTAATTGGCAAATGCTATAGGTATTTGAATATTTTTAACGCTATAGTCCATTCGCGATTCATTATACTTTGCATTTCTATATACTACTCTCACATAAATCATTATGACTGCTGCTGCTAATAAAATAAAACAACTACGCACTTATAGAGTATTGGCTATTAATAGAATCACAGAATTATTTAATTTATCAAATAATTCCGAAACTAATGAGGCACGCACAATATTTAAATTACGGTATGACGATATCGAAAATATGTATAAAGAATTTAATGAACATCATCTCAATTTGTTGGCAATATTATCAATTCAAGATAATTTCGACTTGGAAGCTGAGATTATTCGTAACGAAATCGACACTAAATACTATAATGTTAAATCTAATTATAATAAACTGTTTGGAACTCAAGTTCAGCCTGTTCTTTTGAATAAAGGTCCGAATGTTAAATTACCTAAACTAGATTTACCGAAATTCGATGGACATGTTAGAAATTGGTCAAATTTTATATCCTTATATGACGCTTTAATTCATGATAATTCAGATTTAACTAATATTGAAAAATTCGAATATTTAATGACAGTTTTAGGACCGGAGCCATTGTCTATAGTAAGTAATATAACAATGAATAATGATAATTACCCTATTGCATACAATAATTTAGTACAAAATTATCAGAATAAGCGTACTCTTGCCACTCACTATTTAGATGAAATAAATAATGCGCCAAAGGTTACAAATAACTCCCCTCAAGCTTTAAAAAAATTATTATCTACTTTTAAAAATAATTTATTGGCTTTAAAAAACTTACAATTTGAAATGAATGATTTTTCAGACTTTATTTTGTTCCATAAACTTAGTAATAAAATTGATTCCGATACATTAACTAAATTTGAAATCCATCACTCATCTACTGATATACCTAAATATGAAGCACTTTTTAAATTTGTTGATAACCAATGCAGAGCAATTAATAGTGTGGCTATCATTCAAAATAAAATATTTACAACTCCAAATAAAACAATTAGTAGGAAACCTTCATCGCAGAAAATGAGTTCGTCTACATCCTCATTTATTGCTAATACTAATACTAATCCCATTTCATGTTCTTTATGCAAACAAGACAGTCATTTGATTTATAAATGTCCATTGTTTAATTCAAAGTCTCCAAATGAGAGATATGATATTGCTAAAAAGAATAATTGGTGTACTAATTGCCTAGGTTTTAAACATACTTCTAAAATTGCAAATCAGAATCTTCTTGCAGAATTTGCAAAAACAGACATCATACTTTGCTACACTTTGAAAGCACTTCAAAAAATTTGCCATTAACAAATAATGATTCCCCAGTACCAACACATTCTCAAAACGACTCTGTTCCTTCTACATCGCAAATTAATTCTCTTACAAATGTCTTACCTTCTCAATCTACTGTTCTTTTGGCCACCGCTGTAATTGATATCCTGGACGTTCATGGAAATTGCCAGTCAGTTAGGGTTATCTTAGACAGTGCTAGTCAAGCTAGTTTCATATCTGAAAACTGTGCCAATAAACTCGGATTAGTGCGCTCTAAAATATTCCTTTCAGTCAATGGTTTGGGTCAAATGACCTCGAATGCTTCAGGTGCAGTAAACAGTTTCATTCGACCTCAAGGTCAACAAAATCCTTCACTACCTGTTAATTTCATAGTTTTGCCCAAAATTTGTGCTGATATGCCAAGCCAGTGTATATCCTTCGAAAACTGGTCACATATAAAAAATCTAAAACTGGCTGACCCTTATTTTTATCTTCCAGGAACCATAGATATTCTTCTTGGAGCTGACATATTTCCTTTGATTCTCACGAATGGTCGTGTAAATGGTAAATCTCCTGAACCCTCAGCTCTTAATACCATATTCGGATGGATACTAATAGGTAAAATTGATTGCACAAAATCATCAGTTAATTCATTCTTCACTTCTTATAATTCAGTTGATAACACTGTCATCCTTAGAAAATTTTGGCAAATTGAAGAGATTCCCTTTAAGACTGTTCTCAGCCCAGAAGATTCTATGTGCGAAAATGTATTCAAAGAAACTCACAGTAGAGAAAATTCTGGTAGATACGTAGTCTCTCTTCCCTTTCGTGGACATGAACCTTGTTTTGATGGATCTCGTGATATAGCTCTTAAACGTTTCTATACTTTAGAACGTCGTCTCCTAAGTAATCCAGATCTTTATTTGCAATATTCTACCTTTATGAGAGATTATTTAGACTCCAAACACATGGAACCTGTCATCAATAATAATAACTCTAATAAAACTTTTTATTTGCCTCACCATTGTGTCTTTAAACCCGAGAGTACCACAACAAAACTAAGAGTAGTGTTTGATGCTTCGGCTAAATGCTCTACAAATATATCTCTTAATGATACTCTTTTAATAGGCCCTAAACTACAACGGGATATATTATCAATTCTGTTAAAATTCAGATTACATCCTGTAGTCTTCACTGCTGACATTAAGCAAATGTTCCGACAGATTTTAATTAAAGAAAATCACAGAGATTTTCAAAGGATTGTTTGGAGATTTTCACCAAACGAACCTATTCAAGACTATAGATTAGTTACGGTCACTTTTGGTGTAGCATCTTCTCCATTTTTAGCTAATCGTGTTCTCATTCAGCTTGCTTCAGATGAATCTAATAATTTTCCCCTTGCTTCACAGATTTTATCAAATGATATGTATATCGATGATCTTGTCACTGGTTGTGATACCGTTGATGAAACTAAATATCTTATCAATCAGTTGATAATTCTTATATATTAAAATCCGTTGTTTTTTCTCGCTCCCACCGGGCGGGCGAAAAAGTGGGGTTTTGCGTCCCAAAAGGCTTTTTCGCGAGCCGCGCGGCGGCGAGCCGAAGGGCGCGAAGCGCCCTTCAGTCCCGCGTTGTCTGTTAGGCGTATTTTGGTGGGTTCTTTTTACCTTTTTCGGGGCGAATTTTGCGTTTTCCGGAGGTCCGCCGGCGTTACTTTTCCGTTTTCGCGAGGAAACGAGACAAAGTCGAAAAAACGCCCCTTATCGGAAGTCAGGAAGCCGCCCGTAGGCCGAATTAGCTCCGCCAGACGATTTTCACGGGAGCCCGTCGGGGACGCGGCCGCGGGCGAGTCTCCTAATATGGTCCTTTCTCCGACGCGACGAGTCGCTCGGCGGGCCGTTTTCGCGTTTTCTAGGTAAATTTTCCGTTTTCGGAGGGTCCTCGCCGGCCGATCTCGGCGAGCGAGATGGATATAGCGGAGGCGGAGCTTATCGCCCGGGAATCGGAGAAACGTCAGTCGGATATGGGTAGACGTCAAACTATTTCGGATTCGATATTTTCCTATTTTCCCGCATTCATTTCCAGAAATGCATGTTGAAACGTAAACTTTGAACCTTCTACAATGTGTCGCGTGCCTCAGATTTAGGTTTAAAATTCGATTTTATATGGAAAATAGCGAAAGTTTTGGTCAATTACACGTTAGGCTGCATTCGCCTTCGCTCGGCCGTCAGAAACGTCAAATGGCTAACCGGAAGGTGCGGTGCCGTTGACAGCTACAGATAAAAATTTGGAACCTTCGCTAAACGGATCGAGCGGAGACCCGCCAAGGCCGGAAAAGGTAAATTTAAAGTCCTAGATGCTTTCTGTTATGCGAGCGTTGGGTTTTGAATTCGAATTTGTATCGAATTTTGCGTAATACCGAACCGAGACGTGGAGAAGAGCCTGGCAATATGGCGGGTCCTCACAAAACCTTCAAAATGTTACATTTTGCAAAGTAAGTACCCCTTTATTTCCATAAAGCCATATCGAAACGTAAACTTTGAACCTTCTACAATGTGTCGTGTGCCTCAGATCTTATTTAAAATTCGATTTTATAGTAAAAATTGCGAAAATTTGCGACGTCAAATGGCGAGTGCGCGGTGACATTTCGAATAAATCGCAGAAAATTTCGCTAAATAGGCGACCGGAGCCCCCAAAGGCCGAAAACGGTAAATCTGAAGTCTCTAGATACGTTGTGTTATGCGAGCGTTTGGTTTTGAATTCGTTTTGTATCGAAATTTGCGAAAATCCTAAGCAAGACGGGGTCAAAATGACGTAAGCCATAGAACAGCTGTCAAATATTTCCATCCGCTATTGCTATTTGCATTGAACTTTGCATAAATAGAATGAATAGGTAGTATCAGTGAGCTAGACAATATGGCACACTTCAAGTCGCTTCGCTTATATACAGTGCGACTCAAAAAAGCTCGATGTACGGGGTGTTACGATAAAAATTGACGAGAAAAAATAAAAATTACAGATTCGAGGAAATTTTCGGTTCTTTCGCTTCGGAGGGTTCTCTGACGTGCGTAGGACCGTTTTATATACAAAGTGTTGGAAAAATGTCGAACGTTAAAAAATGTAAAAATTAAGGAACTGAAAATTTTTTGGTACGAAACTTCCGTCGGGGACTCTTACCGCACTAATTATCGAAAAAATACGGGGTGTTTAAAAATTCGAACCGTTCCTAAAAATCCTGGACATTCGTGGATTTAAAATTTTTTTGCTTTCTGATGAAACTTTTTACAATAGTTTGTAGAAAAACTGTAAAAAAACATATACTTTGGTATTATTATGTATATGAATACATACTTATGAAAAAATACAGCGTGTAAAATAAAAAACCATTCTCTACATCCACAAAATTTATGGATTTTATTTTTTTTATGAAACTTTTGACGATTGTAAAAAAATCATACTAATGAGAAAATACAGGGTGCTTAACGAAACCAAACCATACTCTAAGAATCCTCACAATAATTCATTGAATATTTTTTCATGAAACTTTTCACAATGGTCTGTAAGAAAACTATGTATACTAATTAAAAACTACTGGGTGTTTAAAAAAACTGAACCAATATTGAAACTCCCAAATTCATTTTTATTTATTAAACTTCCATCAAGGATTTATTATGACACTCACTAACGAAGCAAATACAGAGTGTTTAATAATAACGAACCATTCTCTAAAAATCCTCAAAATTCATGGAATTAAAAAATTCTTATTGATGAAACTTTATACAATGTTCTGTAGGAAAAATATACTAATTAAGAAATACAGAGGGTTTAAAAAAACCTAACCATTTCCTAAAAATCAACAAAACTCATGGAATTAAAAAATTATTTTTGATAAAACCTTATACAATGGTTTGTAAAAATCTATACTAATGAAAAAATACAGGAGGTTTAAAAAACCTAACCATTTCCTAAAAATCAACAAAATTCATGGAATTAAAAAATTCTATTTGATGAAATTTTATACAATGTTCTGTAGGAAAAATATACTAATTAGGAAATACAGAGTGTTTAAAAATAACGAACCATTCTCTAAAATTCCTCAAAGTTCATGGAATTAGAAAATTCATTTTGATGAAACTTTGTACAATAGTTTTAAAACATCTATACTAATGAAAAAATACAGGAGGTTTCAAAAAACCGAACCGTTCCCTAAAAATCCTAAACATTCGTGGATTTAAATTTTTTTTTTTTGCTTTCTGATGAAACTTTTTACAATAGTTTGTAAAAAAACTATAAAAAATATATACTTTGGTATTATTATGTATATGAATACATACTTATGAAAAAATACAGGGTGTAAAATAAAGAACCATTCTCTACAGCCACAAAATTTATGGAATTTAATTTTTTTTATTAAACTTTTCACGATTATAAAAATAATGAAAAAATACAGGGTGCTTAACGAAACCAAACCATACTCTAAGAATCCCCACAATAATTCATTGAATATTTTTTTATGAAACTTTTCACAATGGTCTGTAAGAAAACTATACTAATTAAAAAAATTCTGGGTGTTTAAGAAAACTGAACCAATATTGAAACTCCCAAAATTCATGGAATTTTTTTTTTTATTAAACTTCCATCAAGGATTTATTATGACACTCATTAACGAAGCAAATACAGAGTGTTTAATAATAACGAACCATTCTCTAAAATTCCTCAAAATTCATGGAATTAAAAAATTCTTTTTGATGAAACTTTATACAATGTTCTATAGGAAAAATATACTAATTAAAAAATACAGAGTGTTTAAAAATAACGAACCATTCTCTAAAATTCCTCAAAATTCATGGAATTAAAAAATTCTTTTTGATGAAACTTTTTACAATGTTCTGTAGGAAGAATATACTATTGAACAAATACGGGGTGTTTAAAAAAACCGAACTGTTCCCTAAAAATCCTGAAAATTCTTGGATTTAAAATTTTTTTTTTTGCTTTCTGATGAAACTTTTTACAATAGTTTGTAAAAAAACTATAATAAATATATATACTTTGGTATTATTATGTATATGAATACATACTTATGAAAAAATACAGGGTGTAAAATAAAGAACCATTCTCTAGATCCACAAAATTTATGGAATTTATTTTTTTTTATGAAACTTTTCACGATTGTAAAAATATTATACTAATGAAAATATACAGGGTGCTTAACGAAACCAAACCATTCTCTAAGAATCCTCACCATTCATGGAATATTTTCTAATGAAACTTTTCACAACGGTCTGTAAGAAAACCGACCTTTCTCTAGAAACCTTCATGGAAGTATAATATTCCTTTGATGAAACGTTTAACAATGGTCTATATGGAAACTATTTTAATGAAAACAATACAGGGTGTTTAAGAAACTGAACCAATATTGAAACTCCCAAAATTCATGGAATAAAATTATTTGTTTTGCTTCGGATGGGTTGTCGGATGTACGAAAGACCGTTTTATATACAAAGTGTTGGAAAAATGTTGAACGGTAAAAAATCTCAAAATTAAGAGAACTGACTAATTTATTTTACTCTACTTCCATCGGGGTTCTCTTAACGCACTAATTATCGAAAAAATACATGGTGTTTAAAAAAAACTAACCCTACTCAAGAAAGGTCAAGTCGGCGAATGCCGACTTGCCACCTTTCTAGTTACTATATATTAAAATCCGTTGTTTTTTCTCGCTCCCACCGGGGGGTGAGAAAAGTGGGGTTTTGCGTCCCAAAGGCTTTTTCGCGAGCCGCGCGGCCGAAGAAGCGCCCTTCAATCCCGCGGTTGTCTGTTAGGCGTATTTTGGTTGGTTCGTTTTACTTTTTTCGCGGCGAATTTTGCGTTTTTCCCGAGGTCTGCGGCCGCTACTTTTCCGTTTTCGCGAGGAAACGAGACAAAAGTCGAAAACCACGCCCATTATCGGAAGTCCGGAAGCCGCCCGGAGGCCGGTTTCGCTCCGCGCGACGTTTTTCGGGCGAGCCCGTCGGGGAACGCGGTCGCGGGCGAGTCTCTTTATTCGGTCCTTTCTCCGTCGCGACGAGGCGCTCGGCGGGCCGTTTTCGCGTTTTTCTAGGTAAATTTTCCGTTTTCGGAGGGTCCTCGCCGGCCGTTCTCGGCGAGAGGGATGGAGATAGCGCGGGAGGAGCTTATCGCCCGGGAATCGGAGAAACGTCAGTCGGATATGGGTAGACGTCAAACTATTTCCGATTCGATATTTTCGTATTTTACCGCATTCATTTCCAGAAAGCCATGTCGAAACGTAAACTTTGAACCTTCTACAATGTGTCGCGTGCCTCAGATTTAGGTTTAAAATTCGATTTTATAGTGAAAATAGCGAAAGTTTTGGTCAATTACACGTTCGGCGGCATTCGCGTTCGCTCGGCCGTCCGAAACGTCAAACGGCTAGCCGGACGGTGCACGGCCGGTGACAGCTCCGGATAAAACGTAGGAACGTTCGCTAAACGGGCAGATCTGAGACCCGCCAAGGCCGGAAAAGGTAAATTTAAAGTCCTAGATGCTTTCTGTTATGCGAGCGCTGGGTTTTGAATTCGAATTTGTATCGAATTTTGCGTAATACCGAACCGAGACGTGGAGAAGAGCCTGGCAATATGGCGGGTCCTCACAAAACCTTCAAAACGTTACATTTTGCAAAGTAAGTACCCCTTTATTTCCATAAAGCCATATCGAAACGTAAACTTTGAACCTTCTACAATGTGTCGTGTGCCTCAGATCTGTTTTAAAATTCGATTTTATAGTAAAAATTGCGAAAATTTGCGACGTCAAATGGCGAGTGCGCGGTGACATTTCCGAATAAATCGCAGAAAATTTCGCTAAATAGGCCGACCGGAGCCCCTAAAGGTCGAAAACGGTAAATCTGAAGTCTCTAGATACGTTGTGTTATGCGAGCGTTTGGTTTTGAATTCGTTTTGTATCGAAATTTGCGAAAATCCTAAGCAAGACGGGGTCAAATGACGTAAGCCATAGAACAGCTGTCAAATATTTCCATCCGCTATTGCTATTTGCATTGAACTTTGCATAAATAGAACGAATAGGTAGGTGGTATCAGTGAGCTAGACAATATGGCAGACCAAGACGGGGTCAAAATGACGGAAGCCATAGAACAGCTGTCAAATATTTCCATCCGCTATTGCTATTTGCATTGAACTTTGCATAAATAGAATGAATAGGTGGTATCAGTGAGCTAGACAATATGGCACACTTCAAGTCGCTTCGCTTATATACAGTGCGACTCAAAAAAGCTCGATGTACGGGGTGTTACGATAAAAATTGACGAGAAAAAAATAAAAATTACAGATTCGAGGAAATTTTCGGTTCTTTCGCTTCGGAGGGTTCTCTGACGTGCGTAGGACCGTTTTATATACAAAGTGTTGGAAAAATGTCGAACGTTAAAAAATGTAAAAATTAAGGGAACTGAAAATTTTTTGGTACGAAACTTCCGTCGGGGACTCTTACCGCACTAATTATCGAAAAAATACGGGGTGTTTAAAAATTCGAACCGTTCCTAAAAATCCTGGACATTCGTGGATTTAAAATTTTTTTGCTTTCTGATGAAACTTTTACAATAGTTTGTAGAAAAACTGTAAAAAATATATACTTTGGTATTATTATGTATATGAATACATACTTATGAAAAAACACAGCGTGTAAAATAAAAACCATTCTCTACATCCACAAAATTTATGGATTTTATTTTTTTTATGAAACTTTTGACGATTGTAAAAAAATCATACTAATGAGAAAATACAGGGTGCTTAACGAAACCAAACCATACTCTAAGAATCCTCACAATAATTCATTGAATATTTTTCATGAAACTTTTCACAATGGTCTGTAAGAAAACTATGTATACTAATTAAAAAACTACTGGGTGTTTAAAAAAACTGAACCAATATTGAAACTCCCAAAATTCATGGAAATTTTTTTTATTTATTAAACTTCCATCAAGGATTTATTATGACACTCACTAACGAAGCAAATACAGAGTGTTTAATAATAACGAACCATTCTCTAAAAATTTTCAAAATTCATGGAATTAAAAAATTCTTTTTGATGAAACTTTATACAATGTTCTGTAGGAAAAATATACTAATTAAAAAATACAGAGTGTTTAAAAATAACGAACCATTCTCTAAAAATTTTCAAAATTCTTGGAATTAAAAAATTCTGTTTGATGAAATTTTATACAATGTTCTGTAGGAAAAATATACTAATTAAGAAATACAGAGTGTTTAAAAATAACGAACCATTCTCTAAAATTCCTCAAAGTTCATGGAATTAGAAAATTCATTTTGATGAAACTTTTATACAATAGTTTTAAAACATCTATACTAATAAAAAATACAGGAGGTTTCAAAAAACCGAACCGTTCCCTAAAAATCCTAAACATTCGTGGATTTAAATTTTTTTGCTTTCTGATGAAACTTTTACAATAGTTTGTAAAAAACTATAAAATATATACTTTGGTATTATTATGTATATGAATACATACTTATGAAAAATACAGGGTGTAAAATAAAGAACCATTCTCTACAGCCACAAAATTTATGGAATTTAATTTTTTTATTAAACTTTTCACGATTATAAAAATTATACTAATGAAAAATACAGGGTGCTTAACGAAACCAAACCATACTCTAAGAATCCCCACAATAATTCATTGAATATTTTTTTATGAAACTTTTCACAATGGTCTGTAAGAAAACTATACTAATTAAAAAAATTCTGGGTGTTTAAGAAAACTGAACCAATATTGAAACTCCCAAAATTCATGGAAATTTTTTATTTATTAAACTTCCATCAAGGATTTATTATGACACTCATTAACGAAGCAAATACAGAGTGTTTAATAATAACGAACCATTCTCTAAAATTCCTCAAAATTCATGGAATTAAAAATTCTTTTGATGAAACTTTATACAATGTTCTATAGGAAAAATATACTAATTAAAAATACAGAGTGTTTAAAAAAACCGAACCATTCTCTAAAAATCAACAAAATTCATGGAATTAAAAATTCTTTTGATGAAACTTTTACAATGTTCTGTAGGAAGAATATACTATTGAACAAATACAGAGTGTTTAAAAAAACCGAACTGTTCCTAAAAATCCTGAAAATTCATTGGATTTAATTTTTTTTTTTTCTGATGAAACTTTTTACATTAGTTTGTCAAAACTATAAAAATATATACTTAGGTTTTTATTATGTATATAAATACATACGTATGAAAAATACAGGGTGTAATATATAGATCCATTCTCTAGATCCACAAAATTTATGGAATTTATTTTTTATGAAACTTTTCACGATTGTAAAAAAATTATACCGATGAAAAATACAGGGTGTTTAACAAAACCAAACCATTCTCTAAAAATCCTCACAATTCATGGAATATTTTCTAATGAAACTTTTCACAACGGTCTGTAAGAAAACTATACTAATTAAAAAACTACTGGGTGTTTAAAAAACCGACCTTTCTCTAGAAACCTTCATGGAAGTATAATATTCCTTTGATGAAACGTTTAACAATGGTCTATATGGAAACTATTTTAATGAAAACAATACAGGGTGTTTAAGAAAACTGAACCAATATTGAAACTCCCAAAATTCATGGAATAAAATTATTTGTTTTGCTTCGGATGGGTTGTCGGATGTACGAAAGACCGTTTTATATACAAAGTGTTGGAAAAATGTTGAACGGTAAAAAATCTCAAAATTAAGAGAACTGACTAATTTATTTTACTCAACTTCCATCAGGGTCTCTTAACGCACTAATTATCGAAAAAATACATGGTGTTTAAAAAAAACTAACCCTACTCAAGAAAGGTCAAGTCGGCGAATGCCGACTTGCCACCTTTCTAGTTCTTATATATTAAAATCCGTTGTTTTTTCTCGCTCCCTCCGGGTGGGTGGAAAAGTGGGGTTTTGCGTCCCAAAAGGCTTTTTTTGCGAGCCGCGCAGCCCGAAACGCAAAGTCGAGTTCGGTCCTGGGGTTGTCTGTTAGGCGTATTTTGGTTGGTTCGTTTTACTTTTTTCGGGGCGAATTTTGCGTTTTCGGAGGTCCACCGGTTTTACTTTTCCAATTTCGCGAGGAAACGAGACAAAAGTCGAAAACCACGCCCATTATCGGAAGTCCGGAAGCCGCCCGGAGGCCGACTTCGCTCCGCGCGACGTTTTTCACGGGAGCCCGTCGGGGACGCGGGCGCGGGCGAGTCTCCTTATTTGGTCCTTTCTCCGTCGCGACGAGGCGCTCGGCGGGCCGTTTTTCGCGTTTTTCTAGGTAAATTTTCCGTTTTTCGGAGGGTCCTCGCCGGCCGTTCTCGGCGAGAGGGATGGAGATAGCGCGGGAGGAGCTTATCGCCCGGGAATCGGAGAAACGTCAGTCGGATATGGGTAGACGTCAAACTATTTCGGATTCGATATTTTCGTATTTTCCCGCATTCATTTCCAGAAAGCCATATCGAAACGTAAACTTTGAACCTTCTACAATGTGTCGCGTGCCTCAGGTTTGAGTTTAAAATTCGATTTTATAGCGCAAATAACGAAAATTTTGGTCAATTACACGTTCGGCGGCATTCGCGTTCGCTCGGCCGTTCTAAACGTCAAACGGCTAGCCGGACGGTGCACGGCCTGTGACAGCTCCCCATAAAACGTAGGAACGTTTGCCAAACGGGCCGATGGGAGCCCCCCGATGGACAGAAACGGTAAGTTTAAAGTCTCTAGATACTTTCTGTTATGCGAGCGCTGGATTTTGAATTCATTTTCGTATCGAAATGTGCGAAAATCCGATCCAAGACCGAGGAGAAGGGCCTGGCAAATGGCGGTCTTCACAAAACCTTCAAAACGATTAGATTCTGAAAAGTAAGTACCCCTTTATTTCCATAAAGCCATATCGAAACGTAAACTTTGAACCTTCTACAATGTGTCGCGTGCCTCAGGTTTGACTTTAAAATTCGATTTTATAGTGAAAATAGCGAAAGTTTTGGTCAATTACACGTTCGGCGGCATTCGCATTCGCTCGGACCTCTGAAACGTCAAACGGCAAGCCGGACGGTGCGGTGCCGTTGACAGCTCCGGATAAAACATAGGAAATTTTGCTAAACGGTCCGATCGGAGCCTCCCGAAAGTCAGAAACGGTAAGTTTAAAGTCTCTAGATACTTTCTGTTATGCGAGCGCTGGATTTTGAATTCATTTTTGTATCGAAATGTGCGAAAATCCGATCCAAGACCAGGGAGAAGGGCCTGGCAAATGGCGGTCTTCACAAAACCTTCAAAACGATTAGATTCTGAAAAGTAAGTACCCCTTTATTTCCATAAAGCCATATCGAAACGTAAACTTTGAACCTTCTACAATGTGTCGTGTGCCTCAGGTTTAGGTTTAAAATTCGATTTTACAGTGAAAATTGCAAAAATTTGCGTCGACTACAGAAACGTCAAATGGCGAGTGCGCGGTGACATTTCCGAATAAATCGCAGAAAATTTCGCTAAATGGGCCGATGGGAGTCCCCCAAAGGCCGAAAACGGTAAATTTGAAGTCTCTGGATACGTTGTGTTATGCGAGCGCTTGGTTTTGATTTCGTTTTTGTATCGAAATTTGCGAAAATCCTAATCAAGACGGGGTCAAAATGACGTAAGCCATAAAATAGCTGTCAACTATTTCCATCCGCTACGCGTATATGCAGGAGTGACTCAAAAAAGCTCGATGTACGGGGTGTTACGATAAAAATTGACGAGAAAAAAATAAACATTACAGATTCGAGGAACTCGTCGGTTTTGTCGCTTCGGAGGGGTTCTCTGACGTGCGTAGGACCGTTTTATATACAAAGTGTTGGAAAAATGTCGAACGTTAAAAAAATGTCAAAATTAAGGGAACTGAAAATTTTTTTGGTACGAAACTTCCGTCGGGGGTCTCTTACCGCACTAAGTATCGAAAAAAATACGGAGTGTTTAAAAAAACCGAACCGTTCCCTAAAAATCCTGAACATTCGTGGATTTTAATTTTTTTTTTTGCTTTCTGATGAAACTTTTTACAATAGTTTGTAAAAAAACTATAAAAAATATATACTTTGGTATTATTATGTATATAAATACATACGTATGAAAAAATACAGGGTGCTTAACGAAACCAAACCATACCATAAGAATCCTAACAATTCATGGAATATTTTTTTATGAAACTTTTCACAATGGTCTGTAAGAAAACTATACTAATTAAAAAACTACTGGGTGTTTAAGAAAACTGAACCAATATTGAAACTCCCAAAATTCATGGAAAAAATGTTTTTTATTTATTAAACTTCCATCAAGGATTTATTATGACATTCACTAACGAAGCAAATACAGAGTGTTTAATAATAACGAACCATTCTCTAAAAATTTTCGAAATTCATGGAATTAAAAAATTCTTTTTCATGAAACGTGTCACAATATTTAGTAAAAAACTATACTAATGAAAAAATACAGGAGGTTTAAAAATACCGAACCATTCTCTAAAAATCAACAAAATTAATGGATTTAAAAAATTCTTTTTGATGAAACTTTTTACAATGTTCTGTAGGAAAAATATGCTAAAGAAAAAATACGGGGTGTTTAAAAAAACCGAACCGTTCCCTAAAAATCCTGAACATTCGTGGATTTAAAAATTATCTTTTGCTTTCTGATGAAACTTTTTACAATAGTTTGTAAAAAAACTATAAAAAATATATACTTTGGTATTATTATGTATATAAATACATACGTATGAAAAAATACAAGATGTAAAATAAAGAACCATTCTCTAGATCCACAAAATTTATGGAATTTATTTTTTTTATGAAACTTTTCACGATTGTAAAAAAATTATACTAAAAAAAAATACAGGGTGCTTAACGAAACCAAATCATTCTATAAGAATCTTAACAATTCATGAAATATTTTTTTATGAAACTTTTCACAATGGTCTGTAAGAAAACTATACTGTCACGGATTTCCCAATCCGACTTTTCTTTCACTTCCAGAAAAACAATCCGTTAATAAATTACTTCTTTATTAACTACTGAACACTACTAATTACAGGTCAACTAAACACTTATTTAATTAATCGCTATCTAAATCACTTTGATATCTCCAACTAAACACTTTAATTCAAACTGTAATACAAGACTTATACAAGACTAACTAACTCGGCCGTTTATTCTTCTTTTATAGACCTAAGGAATATTCCAGGTATATTCCAGTATCTCTAGATCCCTTTTCTCGTACGACTGGAACGCTTCTCGTCGTTTCTACGATTTTCTAGTAACGCCTCGACTCACGCATGTTGTTTGTTTACCAGAATGGCGTAGGGGCGATCGGGACAATCTTAGGAAATTCGCGGTGCCACAGTCGTAGGTTTGGGAGTGAGTGGGGCAAATTCCGTGACACTGCCCCTCCTTAGGACCGATCGTCCCGATCGGATACACCTCTCTACGGGGACAGACGCTCCAGATGGACGACCTTCATCTTACTCCTGGGAGTCCTCTGTATCCGGTAGACGACATCATTGATTCTTTTAATGACTGTGTAGGGGCCCTCCCAACGGTTCTGTAGTTTAGGCGATCTTCCTTTCTTCCGCGTGGGGTTGTACAGCCACACCAGGTCACCTTGTTGGAATCCGACTGTATTGGCCCAGACGTCGTATCGAGTCTTCATGCGATCGCTCTCTAGTCGCATTCGAGTTCTGACTTGGTCGTGTACGGCTGCTAGTCTTCGTTCTAGCTCATGGGTATAAGTGTCTGGCTCTGTGGGCTGTTCCGCAGGACGACCAAATACCAAATCTGCGGGAAGGCGAAGCTCTCTTCCAAAGATGATCCTTGCGGGAGTCTTCCCAGTCGTTTCATGGATAGCTGAGCGGTAAGCTAACAGGAAGAGTGGAATGAGCTTGTCCCAGTCTGTCTGGTTTTCGTTCACAAACATCCTCAGATTGGTTTCTAGTGTGGCGTTGAAGCGTTCCACCATACCATCTGACTGGGGATGCAGTGGGGTGGTCCTGGTTTTCGGATTCCCATTAGCTCGCAGACCTTTCGGAACACACCTGATTCGAAATTTCTGCCCTGATCTGAATGTATTTCCATGGGCACACCAAATCTGCAGAACAGGTTGTTGACTAGCGCTTCTGCTACGGTTGTGGTCTCTTGATTGGGAAGGGGGTATACTTCCGGCCATTTACTGAAGTAGTCCATGGCTACTAGCAGATATCGATTCCCACTTTGGGTTTTCGGAAAGGGGCCAGCGATATCAATGGCAATCCTCTCGAACGGTGCTCCTACGATGTACTGGCGCATTTTGCCTCTGGAACGGGTCTTCGGTCCCTTGCTGGCTGCACATATGTCACATTTTCGGCACCAATCTTCTACATCCGTCCTACAACTCAACCAGTAGAAACGCTCCCTAATCTTCTGTAGAGTCCTATTGATACCGAAATGTCCACCCCAGTACCTCCATGTACTTCCTGCAGCACTTCCTTGACCCGGGACCTCAGGAGTAGTACTTGTTTCTTGACCTCCGTTCCGTCATTGTTCTCCCATGCTCTTTTAGGACACCGTCTTCCAACACCAAGGAATTCCATTGAGCCCAATAGCTCTTTAATGTTGGGCTTTTACTGCTGACTTCAGCCCATGAGGGTCGGTTGTTGGCTTCTTTCCAGTCTAGTAAGGGCTTGATGTCACAGTCAGCTTGCTGGTCTTCCCGAATCGCCGCTGAACTCCATCTGTCTTCAGGGTGGGCTGCTACCACCTTACAAGGAACAAATGATATGTCCTCTTTTCTTTCTAGACTACTACAGTGTTTGTTGTTGTTGGTAGGACAAAGGTCTAGACAGGGCGTCTGCGTTTCCATGTTCCTTGCCTGCCTGGGAGTCGCGCCATTGCCGATCCGCGACTGGCGCCCTACACTGCCCTGCTTTAAATGACCCGCCCGCCTACAGTTCCAACATTGAAGTGGGCGTTCTCTTCGTCTATCGGGTTGTCCTCTCTTTGGTCCGGTAGTTAGGCTGAATTTATCAATGGCCTCCTTCAGTGTTTTGATTATCTCTCTATTTGCCATCCTATTGCTATTATCACGGATGGTCCGCACTTTAACATATTCCTTGGAGGCTGCCGCTTGGGAGTCGCGCCTTTGCTGATCTGCGACTGGGGCCCTACACTGTCTCTTCAGATGTCCCATCTGCCCACAGTTCCAGCATTGAACAAGGCGATCCCTTCGACTATCAGATTGTTCTCTCTTTGGATTGGTAGTTGGGCTGAGTTTCTCAATGACCTCCTTCAATGTTTTGATTATGTCTCCATTTCCCATATTATCGCTGTTATCACTGATGGCCCGAACTTTAACATGTCTACCGGATGCCATCTTTGCTGCCTCGAATTCCAGTGCATGAGAGAGAGCGTCGTTCAGTGTTTTAGGTCTGGCGAGTCGTAGTGCCTGCTGGGTTTCACAATCTCTTAGGCCGTCGGTAAAAATCTGGATGGAGAGATGGTCTAAGAATTCGGACGGGGCTGTTGGATAAGCTAATCGGACCAGTCTGGCAACATCGGTCTCAAAATGCTGTAAATTCTCTCCACTCTGTTGGTGACGATTTTTTAATTGTGCCTGGTACACTTGCTGCAGGTGCTTATCCCCATATCTCATTTCCATATGCTGTTTTAGAATGTCGTAGCTATTCTGTTGCCCAGCAGGAACTCCTTGTAAGACGTCAAGAGCTTCCCCTCGTAAAGCAACTATCAGAGCTGTAGCCTTCTCATAGTCAGACCATTCGTTTGCCGCAGCTGCTGCTTCGAACTGACGTAGATAGACATTCCAGGAGACCTTGCCGTCAAATTCAGGAGGCTTCGTTTTCTGAGTTCGGATAACAGGTCCTTCTGATTTGATTACGCCCTCCTTTGCTATCTTGTCTAATTTATGTCGAAGCTCTTCGCAGGTTTCTCTAACCAAGTTTATTTCTTCGTCTATTTCTTGTTTTTGTGCTAACATTTTCTCTTCTACTTGTGTTTCTACCTTATGTGACTGCTCCTCTAGTTTTCTTCTAGTTGTGTCACTTTATATGACTGCTCCTCTAGTTTTTCTTCTAGTGTATTCTCCAATTTCTCTAACTTTGTCTGCATTTCTTTCGTCTGATCCCTCATTTCCTGTTGTATTGCCTGTATCTGATCTTTCATTTTATACCCTTGTTCGTCTAATTTCTCTTGCATCGTCTTCGTCTGGTCTTCTAATTTCTCCTGCATCATCTGGGACTGATCTTCCATTTTATGCCCTTGTTCTTCAAATTTTTCCTGCATTGTTTTCGTCTGGTCTTCCATTTTATGTCCCTGCTCTTCTAATTTCTCTTGCATCGTCTTCGCCTGGTCTTCCATTTTATGTCCCTGCTCTTCTAATTTCTTTTGCATTGTCTGCATCATTTCTAATAGTTTTGCCAGTTGTGCATCCATATTGACTTGGCTTCTAGTTACAGGCATGCACTCTATTTGGAAAGTTCTAGAATGTCCACGAATGTATTTCTAGATATCACCGTTGCCTTCCTTACAATGAAACGAGTGCAGCGATATGCCACACTTGGGTCTTTGTCTCACTTTGGTATAAAGTTCTAGAATGTTCGAGATTGTCCTTCGCGAATAACACCGTTCACTTCCTTAAGTCACGACGAGTGCAGTGATATGTCGCACTTGGGTCTTTGTCTCACTTCGGTATAAAGTTCTAGAATGTTCGAGAATGTCCTTCGCAAATAGTACCGTTCACTTCCTTAAGTCACGACGAGTGCGGCGATATGTCACACTTGGGTCTTTGTCGCACTCCCGTACAAAGTTCTAGAATGTTCGAGATTGTCCTTCGCGAATAACACCGTTCGCTTCCTTAAGTCAAGACGAGTGCGGTGATATATCACACTTGGGTATTTGTCTCACTCCCGTACAAAGTTCTAGAATGTTCGAGATTGTCCTTCGCGAATACCACCGTTCACTTCCTTGAGTCACGACGAGTGCGGTGATATATCACACTTGGGTATTTGTCTCACTCCTGTACAAAGTTCTAGAATGTTCGAGATTGTCCTTCGCGAATACCACCGTTCACTTCCTTGAGTCACGACGAGTGCGGTGATATATCACACTTGGGTATTTGTCTCACTCCTGTACAAAGTTCTAGAATGTTCGAGAATGTCTTTCGCAAATACCACCGTTCACTTCCTTGAGTCACGACGAGTGCAGTGATATGTCACACTTGGGTCTTTGTCGCACTCCCGTACAAAGTTCTAGAATGTTCGAGATTGTCCTTCGCGAATACCACCGTTCACTTCCTTGAGTCACGACGAGTGCGGTGATATGCCACACTTGAGTCTAACTTCCACTTAAACCCACTCACGCACAGGGTTCCAGAAAGTTCTTCAAACTTCCACTCAAATCCCACTTTGTGGACAGGGTTCCAGAAAGCTCTTTAAAACTTCCAACTAAATCCACTTCCGACACCAAATTGTCACGGATTTCCCAATCCGTCTTTTTCTTTCACTTCCAGAAAAACAATCCGTTAATAAATTACTTCTTTATTAACTACTGAACACTACTAATTACAGGTCAACTAAACACTTATTTAATTAATCGCTATCTAAATCACTTTGATATCTCCAACTAAACACTTTAATTCAAACTGTAATACAAGACTTATACAAGACTAACTAACTCGGCCGTTTATTCTTCTTTTATAGACCTAAGGAATATTCCAGGTATATTCCAGTATCTCTAGATCCCTTTCTCGTACGACTGGAACGCTTCTCGTCGTTTCTACGATTTTCTAGTAACGCCTCGAGTCACGCATGTTGTTTGTTTACCAGAATGGCGTAGGGGCGATCGGGACAATCTTAGGCAATTCGCGGTGCCACAGTCGTAGGTTTGGGAGTGAGGCAAATTCCGTGACAATACTAATTAAAAACTACTGGGTGTTCAAGAAAACTAAACCAATATTGAAACTCTGATACCACCTATTCATTCTATTTATGCAAAGTTCAATGCAAATAGCAATAGCGGATGGAAATATTTGACAGCTGTTCTATGGCTTCCGTCATTTTGACCCCGTCTTGGTCTGCCATATTGTCTAGCTCACTGATACCACCTACCTATTCGTTCTATTTATGCAAAGTTCAATGCAAATAGCAATAGCGGATGGAAATATTTGACAGCTGTTCTATGGCTTACGTCAATTTGACCCCGTCTTGCTTAGGATTTTCGCAAATTTCGATACAAAAACGAATTCAAAACCAAACGCTCGCATAACACAACGTATCTAGAGACTTCAGATTTACCGTTTTCGACCTTTAGGGGGCTCCGGTCGGCCCATTTAGCGAAATTTTCTGCGATTTATTCGGAAATGTCACCGCGCACTCGCCATTTGACGTCGCAAATTTTCGCAATTTTTACTATAAAATCGAATTTTAAAAACAGATCTGAGGCACACGACACATTGTAGAAGGTTCAAAGTTTACGTTTCGATATGGCTTTATGGAAATAATGCAAAATGTAACGTTTTGAAGGTTTTGTGAGGACCCGCCATATTGCCAGGCTCTTCTCCACGTCTCGGTTCGGTATTACGCAAAATTCGATACAAATTCGAATTCAAAACCCAACGCTCGCATAACAGAAAGCATCTAGGGACTTTAAATTTACCTTTTCCGGCCTTGGCGGGTCTCAGATCTGCCCGTTTAGCGAACGTTCCTACGTTTTATCCGGAGCTGTCACCGGCCGTGCACCGTCCGGCTAGCCGTTTGACGTTTCGGACGGCCGAGCGAACGCGAATGCCCCCGAACGTGTAATTGACCAAAACTTTCGCTATTTTCACTATAAAATCGAATTTTAAACCTAAATCTGAGGCACGCGACACATTGTAGAAGGTTCAAAGTTTACGTTTCGACATGGCTTTCTGGAAATGAATGCGGTAAAATACGAAAATATCGAATCGGAAATAGTTTGACGTCTACCCATATCCGACTGACGTTTCTCCGATTCCCGGGCGATAAGCTCCTCCGCGCTATCTCCATCCCTCTCGCCGAGAACGGCCTCGAAAAACGGAAAATTTACCTAGAAAAACGCGAAAAACGGCCCGCCGAGCGCCTCGTCGCGACGGAGAAAGGACCGAATAAAGAGACTCGCCCGCGACCGCGTTCCCGACGGGCTCGCCCGAAAAACGTCGCGCGGAGCGAAACCGGCCTCCGGGCGGCTTCGGACTTCCGATAATGGGCGTGGTTTTCGACTTTTGTCTCGTTTCCTCGCGAAAACGGAAAAGTAGCGGCCGCAGACCTCGGAAAAACGCAAAATTCGCCGCGAAAAAGTAAAACGAACCAGCAAAATACGCCTAACAGAAAACCGCGGGACCGAAGGGCGCTTCGCGCCCTTCGGCTCGCCACTGCGCAACTCGCGAAAAAGCCTTTGGGACGCAAAATGCCCCTTTTCGAGCACCCCGGTGGGAGCGAGAAAAAACAACGGATTTTAATATATAAGAACTAGAAAGGTGGCAAGTCGGCTATCGCCGACTTGACCTTTCTTGAGTAGGGTTAGTTTTTTTTAAACACCATGTATTTCTTCGATAATTAGTGCCTTAAGAGACCCCCGATGGAAGTTGAGTAAAAAAAATTGTCAGTTCTCTTAATTTTGAGATTTTTTAACGTTCAACATTTTTCCAACACTTTGTATATAAAACGGTCTATCGTACATCCGACAACCCATCCGAAGCAAAAAAAAATTATTCTATGAATTTTGGGAGTTTCAATATTGGTTCAGTTTTCTTAAACACCCTGTATTGTTTTCATTAAAATAGTTTCCATGTAGACCATTGTTAAAAGTTTCATCAAAGGAATATTATACTTCCATGAAGGTTTCTAGAGAAGGTCGGTTTTTAAACACCCAGTAGTTTTGTAATTAGTATAGTTTTATTACAGACCATTGTGAAAAGTTTGATTAGAAAATATTCCATGAATTGTGAGGATTCTTAGAGAATCGTTTGGTTTTGTTAAACATCCCGTATTTTTTCATCAGTATAATTTTTTACAATCGTGAAAAGTTTCATAAAAAATTAAATTCCATAAATTTTGTGGATCTAGAGAATTGGTCTTTATTTTACATCCTGTATTTTTCATAAGTATGTATTTATATAGCTACATAATAATACCTACCTAAGTATATATTGTTTATAGTTTCTTTACAAACTATCTTAAAAAGTTTCATCAAAATCAAAACAGAGTTTTTAATTCCAAGTTTTTAGCATTTTTAGAATGATTCAATTCTCTTAAACACCCTGTATTGTTCCCATTAAAATAGTTTCCATATAGACCATTGTTAAAAGTTTCATCAAAAGAATATTATACTTCCATGAATGTTTCTAGAGAATGGTTCAGTTTCTTTAAACACCCAGTAGTTTTTTAATTAGTATAGTTTTCTTACAGACCATTGTGAAAAGGTTCATAAGAAAATATTCCATGAATTGTGAGGATTCTTAGAGAATGGTTTGGTTTTGCTAAACACCCCGTATTTTTTCATTATTATATTTTTCCTACAGAACATTGTAAAAAGTTTAATCAAAAAGAATTTTTTAATTCCATGAATTTTTTTGATTTTTAGAGAATGGTTCGGTTTTTTAAACCTCCTGTATGTTTTCATTAGTATAGATTTTTACAAACTATTTTATAATGTTTAATAAAAAATAATTTTTTAATTCCATGATTTTTGTGTTTTTTTAGAGAATGGTTCGTTATTATTAAACACTCTGTATTTGCTTCGTTAGTGAATGTCATAATAAATCCTTGATGGAAGTTTAATAAATAAAAAAAAAATGTCCATTAATTTTGGGAGTTTCAATATTGGTTTAGTTTTCTTGAACACCCAGTAGTTTTTTATTTAGTATAGTTTTCTTACAGACCATTGTGAAAAGTTTCATAAAAAATATTTCATGAATTGTTAGGATTCTTATAGAATGGTTTGGTTTCGTTAAGCACCCTGTATTTTCTCATTAATATAATTTTTTTACAATCGTGAAAAGTTTCATAAAAAAAATAAATTCCATACATTTTGTGGATCTAGAGAATGGTTCTTTATTTTACACCCTGTATTTTTTCATACGTATGCATTTATATACATAATAATACCAAAGTATATATTTTGTATAGTTTTTTTTTACAAACTATTGTAAAAAGTTTCATCAGAAAGCGAAAAAAATTTTTAAATCCACGATTTTTCAGGATTTTTAGGGAACGGTTCGGTTTTTTTATACAGCCCGTATTTTTTCTTTAGCATATTTTTCCTACAGAACATTTTAAAAAGTTTCATAAAAAAAAATATTTTGATTCCATGAATTTTGTTGATATTTAGAGAATGGTTCAATTTTTTTAAACCTCCTGTATTTTTTCATTAGTATACCTTTTTACAAAATATTGTGATGCGTTTCATGAAAAAGAATTTTTTAATTCCATGAATTTTGAGGATTTTTAGAGAATGGTTCGTTATTATTAAACACTCTGTATTTGCTTCGTTAGTGAATGTCATTATAAATCCTGATGAAAGTTTAAAAAAAATTTTCCATTAATTTTGGGAGTTTCAATATTGGTTTAGTTTTCTTGAACACCCAGTAGTTTTTTAATTAGTATAGTTTTCTTACAGACCATTGTGAAAAGTTTCATAAAAAAATATTTCATGAATTGTTAAGATTCTTATAGAATGATTTGGTTTCGTTAAGCACCCTGTATTTTTTTTTAGTATAATTTTTTTACAATCGTGAAAAGTTTCATAAAAAAAATAAATTCCATAAATTTTGTGGATCTAGAGAATGGTTCTTTATTTTACACCCTGTATTTTTTCATACGTATGTATTTATATACATAATAATACCAAAGTATATATTTTTTATAGTTTGTAAAAAAACTATAAAAAATATATACTTTGGTATTATTATGTATATAAATACATACGTATGAAAAAATACAAGATGTAAAATAAAGAACCATTCTCTAGATCCACAAAATTTATGGAATTTATTTTTTTTATGAAACTTTTCACGATTGTAAAAAAATTATACTAAAAAAAAATACAGGGTGCTTAACGAAACCAAATCATTCTATAAGAATCTTAACAATTCATGAAATATTTTTTTATGAAACTTTTCACAATGGTCTGTAAGAAAACTATACTAATTAAAAAACTACTGGGTGTTCAAGAAAACTAAACCAATATTGAAACTCCCAAAATTAATGGAAAATTTTTTTTTATTTATTAAACTTTCATCAAGGATTTATAATGACATTCACTAACGAAGCAAATACAGAGTGTTTAATAATAACGAACCATTCTCTAAAAATCCTCAAAATTCATGGAATTAAAAAATTCTTTTTCATGAAACGCATCACAATATTTTGTAAAAAGGTATACTAATGAAAAAATACAGGAGGTTTAAAAAAATTGAACCATTCTCTAAATATCAACAAAATTCATGGAATCAAAATATTTTTTTTTATGAAACTTTTTAAAATGTTCTGTAGGAAAAATATGCTAAAGAAAAAATACGGGGTGTATAAAAAAACCGAACCGTTCCCTAAAAATCCTGAAAAATCGTGGATTTAAAAATTTTTTTCGCTTTCTGATGAAACTTTACAATAGTTTGTAAAAAACTATACAAAATATATACTTTGGTATTATTATGTATATAAATGCATACGTATGAAAAAATACAGGGTGTAAAATAAAGAACCATTCTCTAGATCCACAAAATGTATGGAATTTATTTTTTTTATGAAACTTTTCACGATTGTAAAAAAATTATATTAATGAGAAAATACAGGGTGCTTAACGAAACCAAACCATTCTATAAGAATCCTAACAATTCATGAAATATTTTATGAAACTTTTCACAATGGTCTGTAAGAAAACTATACTAAATAAAAAACTACTGGGTGTTCAAGAAAACTAAACCAATATTGAAACTCCCAAAATTAATGGACATTTTTTTTTTATTTATTAAACTTCCATCAAGGATTTATTATGACATTCACTAACGAAGCAAATACAGAGTGTTTAATAATAACGAACCATTCTCTAAAAATCCTCAAAATTCATGGAATTAAAAAATTCTTTTTGATTAAACTTTATACAATAGTTTGTAAAAATCTATACTAATGAAAAAATACAGGATGTTTAAAAAAACCGAACCAGTCTCTAAAAATCAACAAAATTCATAGAATTAAAAATTCTTTTGATGAAACTTTTACAATGTTCTGTAGGAAAAATATACTAATGAAAAATACGGGTGTTTAGCAAAACCAAACCATTCTCTAAGAATCCTCACAATTCATGGAATATTTTCATATGAATCTTTTCACCATGGTCTGTAAGAAAACTATACTAATTAAAAACTACTGGGTGTTTAAAGAAACTGAACCATTCTCTAGAAACATTCATGGAAGTATAATATTCTTTTGATGAAACTTTTAACAATGGTCTATATGGAAACTATTTTAATGGGAACAATACAGGGTGTTTAAGAGAATTGAATCATTCTAAAAATGCTAAAAACTTGGAATTAAAAACTCTTTTTTGATTTTGATGAAACTTTTTAAGATAGTTTGTAAAGAAACTATAAACAATATATACTTAGGTAGGTATTATTATGTAGCTATATAAATACATACTTATGAAAAATACAGGATGTAAAATAAAGACCAATTCTCTAGATCCACAAAATTTATGGAATTTAATTTTTTTATGAAACTTTTCACGATTGTAAAAATTATACTGATGAAAAATACGGGTGTTTAACAAAACCAAACGATTCTCTAAGAATCCTCACAATTCATGGAATATTTTCTAATCAAACTTTTCACAATGGTCTGTAATAAAACTATACTAATTACAAAACTACTGGGTGTTTAAAAAAACCGACCCTTCTCTAGAAACCTTCATGGAAGTATAATATTCCTTTGATGAAACTTTTAACAATGGTCTACATGGAAACTATTTTAATGAAAACAATACAGGGTGTTTAAGAAAACTGAACCAATATTGAAACTCCCAAAATTCATAGAATAATTTTTTTTTGCTTCGGATGGGTTGTTGGATGTACGATAGACCGTTTTATATACAAAGTGTTGGAAAAATGTTGAACGTTAAAAAATTCTCAAAATTAAGAGAACTGACAATTTTTTTTACTCAACTTCCATCGGGGGTCTCTTAAGGCACTAATTATCGAAGAAATACATGGTGTTTTAAAAAAACTAACCCTACTCAAGAAAGGTCAAGTCGGCGATAGCCGACTTGCCACCTTTCTAGTTCTAATATATTAAAATCCGTTGTTTTTCTCGCTCCACCGGGGTGAGAAAAGGGGCATTTTGCGTCCCAAAGGCTTTTTCGCGAGCCGCAGTGGCGAGCCGAAGGGCGCGAAGCGCCCTTCGGTCCCGCGGTTGTCTGTTAGGCGTATTTTGGTTGGTTCGTTTTACTTTTTTCGCGGCGAATTTTGCGTTTTTCCCGAGGTCTGCGGCCGCTACTTTTCCGTTTTCGCGAGGAAACGAGACAAAAGTCGAAAACCACGCCCATTATCGGAAGTCCGGAAGCCGCCCGGAGGCCGGTTTCGCTCCGCGCGACGTTTTTCGGGCGAGCCCGTCGGGAACGCGGTCGCGGGCGAGTCTCTTTATTCGGTCCTTTCTCCGTCGCGACGAGGCGCTCGGCGGGCCGTTTTTCGCGTTTTTCTAGGTAAATTTTCCGTTTTTCGGAGGGTCCTCGCCGGCCGTTCTCGGCGAGAGGGATGGAGATAGCGCGGGAGGAGCTTATCGCCCGGGAATCGGAGAAACGTCAGTCGGATATGGGTAGACGTCAAACTATTTCCGATTCGATATTTTCGTATTTTACCGCATTCATTTCCAGAAAGCCATGTCGAAACGTAAACTTTGAACCTTCTACAATGTGTCGCGTGCCTCAGATTTAGGTTTAAAATTCGATTTTATAGTGAAAATAGCGAAAGTTTTGGTCAATTACACGTTCGGGGGCATTCGCGTTCGCTCGGCCGTCCGAAACGTCAAACGGCTAGCCGGACGGTGCACGGCCGGTGACAGCTCCGGATAAAACGTAGGAACGTTCGCTAAACGGGCAGATCTGAGACCCGCCAAGGCCGGAAAAGGTAAATTTAAAGTCCCTAGATGCTTTCTGTTATGCGAGCGTTGGGTTTTGAATTCGAATTTGTATCGAATTTTGCGTAATACCGAACCGAGACGTGGAGAAGAGCCTGGCAATATGGCGGGTCCTCACAAAACCTTCAAAACGTTACATTTTGCAAAGTAAGTACCCCTTTATTTCCATAAAGCCATATCGAAACGTAAACTTTGAACCTTCTACAATGTGTCGTGTGCCTCAGATCTGTTTTTAAAATTCGATTTTATAGTAAAAATTGCGAAAATTTGCGACGTCAAATGGCGAGTGCGCGGTGACATTTCCGAATAAATCGCAGAAAATTTCGCTAAATGGGCCGACCGGAGCCCCCTAAAGGTCGAAAACGGTAAATCTGAAGTCTCTAGATACGTTGTGTTATGCGAGCGTTTGGTTTTGAATTCGTTTTTGTATCGAAATTTGCGAAAATCCTAAGCAAGACGGGGTCAAATTGACGTAAGCCATAGAACAGCTGTCAAATATTTCCATCCGCTATTGCTATTTGCATTGAACTTTGCATAAATAGAACGAATAGGTAGGTGGTATCAGTGAGCTAGACAATATGGCAGACCAAGACGGGGTCAAAATGACGGAAGCCATAGAACAGCTGTCAAATATTTCCATCCGCTATTGCTATTTGCATTGAACTTTGCATAAATAGAATGAATAGGTGGTATCAGTGAGCTAGACAATATGGCACACTTCAAGTCGCTTCGCTTATATACAGTGCGACTCAAAAAAGCTTGATGTACGGGGTGTTACGATAAAAATTGACGAGAAAAATATAAAAATTACAGATTCGAGGAAATTTTCGGTTCTTTCGCTTCGGAGGGGTTCTCTGACGTGCGTAGGACCGTTTTATATACAAAGTGTTGGAAAAATGTCGAACGTTAAAAAATGTAAAAATTAAGGGAACTGAAAATTTTTTGGTACGAAACTTCCGTCGGGGACTCTTACCGCACTAATTATCGAAAAAATACGGGGTGTTTAAAAATTCGAACTGTTCCCTAAAAATCCTGGACATTCGTGGATTTAAAATTTTTTTGCTTTCTGATGAAACTTTTACAATAGTTTGTAGAAAAACTGTAAAAAATATATACTTTGGTACTATTATGTATATGAATACATACTTATGAAAAATACAGCGTGTAAAATAAAAACCATTCTCTACATCCACAAAATTTATGGATTTTATTTTTTTATGAAACTTTGACGATTGTAAAAATCATACTAATGAGAAAATACAGGGTGCTTAACGAAACCAAACCATACTCTAAGAATCCTCACAATAATTCATTCAATATTTTCATGAAACTTTTCACAATGGTCTGTAAGAAAACTATGTATACTAATTAAAAACTACTGGGTGTTTAAAAACTGAACCAATATTGAAACTCCCAAAATTCATGGAAATTTTTTTTATTTATTAAACTTCCATCAAGGATTTATTATGACACTCACTAACGAAGCAAATACAGAGTGTTTAATAATAACGAACCATTCTCTAAAAATTTTCAAAATTCATGGAATTAAAAAATTCTTTTTGATGAAACTTTATACAATGTTCTGTAGGAAAAATATACTAATTAAAAAATACAGAGTGTTTAAAAATAACGAACCATTCTCTAAAAATTTTCAAAATTCTTGGAATTAAAATATTCTGTTTGATGAAATTTTATACAATGTTCTGTAGGAAAATATACTAATTAAGAAATACAGAGTGTTTAAAAATAACGAACCATTCTCTAAAAATCCTCAAAATTCATGGAATTAGAAAATTCTTTTGATGAAACTTTATACAATAGTTTGTAAAAATCTATATTAATGAAAAATACAGGGGTTTAAAAATACCGAACCGTTCCCTAAAAATCCTGAATATTTGTGGATTTAAATTTTTCTTTCTGATGAAACTTTTACAATAGTTTGTAAAACTATAAAAATATATACTTTGGTATTATTATGTATATGAATACATACTTATGAAAAATACAGGGTGTAAAATAAAGAACCATTCTCTAGATCCACAAAATTTATGGAATTTATTTTTTTTATGAAACTTTTCACGATTGTAAAAATATTATACTAATGAAAATATACAGGGTGCTTAACGAAACCAAACCATACTCTAAGAATCCCCACAATAATTCATTGAATATTTTTTATTAACCTTTTCACGATGGTCTCTAAGAAATATATACTAATTAAAAAACTACTGGGTGTTTAAGAAAACTGAACAAATATTGAAACTCCCAAAATTCATGGAAATTTTTTTTTATTTATTAAACTTCCATCAAGGATTTATTATGACACTCACTATCGAAGCAAATACAGAGTGTTTAATAATAACGAACCATTCTCTAAAAATTTTCAAAATTCATGGAATTAAAAAATTCTTTTTGATGAAACTTTATACAATGTTCTGTAGGAAAAATATACTAATTAAAAATACAGAGTGTTTAAAAATAACGAACCATTCTCTAAAAATTTTCAAAATTCTTGGAATTAAAAAATTCTGTTTGATGAAATTTTATACAATGTTCTGTAGGAAAAATATACTAATTAAGAAATACAGAGTGTTTAAAAATAACGAACCATTCTCTAAAAATCCTCAAAATTCATGGAATTTGAAAATTCTTTTTGATGAAACTTTATACAATACTTTGTAAAAATCTATATTAATGAAAAAATACAGGGGGTTTAAAAACCGAACCGTTCTAAAAATCCTGAACATTTGTGGATTAAAATTTTTTGCTCTCTGATGAAACTTTACAATAGTTTGTAAAAACTATAAAAATATATACTTATGTATTATTATGTATATGAATAATTACTTATTATTTTTTAAAGGGTGTAAAATAAAGAACCATTCTCTAGAAATATAGAAATTTATGTAAGTTATTTTATTTATGAAACTTTTCAAAATGGTCTGTAATAAAACTATAATAATTAAAGAAATAAACGGAGTATAAAAAGACTTAAACAGTATATAAAATCCCAAAATTCATGGAAAATTATTCAAAATAATTGAATTAAAAATTCTTTTGATGAAATTTTATACAATGTTCTGTAGGAAAAATATCGCAATAAAGAAATACAGACGATTTAAAAATAACGAACTATTCTCTAAAAATCCTCAAAATTCATGGAGTTAAAAATTCTTTTGATGAAACATTTCACATTAGTTTGTTAAAACTATACTAATGAAAAATACAGGAGGTTTAAAACCGAACCATTCTCTAAAAATCAACAATATTCATGGTTTTAAAAATTTCTTTTTGATGAAACTTTTTTCAATGTTCTATAGGAAAAATTTACTATTGAACAAATATGGGGTGTTTAAAAACCGAACTGTTCCCTAAAAATCCTGAAAATTCGTGGATTTAATTTTTTGCTTTCTGATGAAACATTTTACAATAGTTTGTCAAAAACTATAAAAATATATACTTAGGTTTTATTATGTATATAAATACATACGTATGAAAAATACAGGTGTAATATAAAGAACCATTCTCTAGATCCACAAAATTTATGGAATTTATTTTTTTATGAAACTTTTTGTGATTGTAAAAATTATACTAATGAAAAATACAGGGTGTTTAGCAAAACCAAACCATTCTCTAAGAATCCTCACAATTCATAGAATATTTTCTTATGAACACAATGGTCTGTAAGGAAACTATATTAATTAAAAGACTACTGGGTGTTTAAAAATGAACCATTCTCTATAAACCTTCATGGAAGTATAATATTTTCTTGATGAAACTTTTAACAATGGTCTATATGAAACTATTTTCATGAGAACAATACGGGTGTTTAAGAGAATCGAATCATTTTAAAAATCCTAAAACTTGAAATTAAAAACTCTTTTGGTTTTTGTTGAAACTTTTAAGATAGTTTGTAAAACTATAAAAATACATACTTAGGTATTATTATGTAGCTATATAAATACATACTTATGAAAAATACAGTGTGTAAAATAAAGACCAATTCTCTAGATCCACAAAATTTATGGAATTTAATTTTTTTATGAAACTTTTCACGATTGTAAAAATATACTGATGAAAAATACGGGTGTTTAACAAAACCAAACCATTCTCTAAAAATCCTCACAATTCATGGAATATTTTCTAATGAAACTTTTCACAACGGTCTGTAAGAAAACTATACTAATTAAAAACTACTGGGTGTTTAAAAACCGACCGTTCTCCAGAAACCTTCATGGGAGTATAATATTCCTTTGATGAAACTTTTAACAATGGTCTATATGGAAACTATTTTAATGAAAACAATACAGGGTGTTTAAGAAAACTGAACCAATATTGACTCCCAAAATTCATGGAATAAATTTATTTTTGCTTCGGATGGGTTGTCGGATGTACGAAAGACCGTTTTATATACAAAGTGTTGGAAAAATGTTGAACGTTAAAAAAGTCTCAAAATTAAGAGAACTGACTAATTTATTTTACTCAACTTCCATCGGAGGTCTCTTAACGCACTAATTATCGAAAAAATACATGGTGTTTAAAAAAAACTAACCCTACTCAAGAAAGGTCAAGTCGGCGATAGCCGACTTGCCACCTTTCTAGTCCTTATATATTAAAATCCGTTGTTTTTTCTCTCTCGCGAAAAAGTGGGGTTTTACCGCCACAAAGGCTTTTTTCGCGAGCCGCGCAGCGGCGAGCCCGGGTGCGCGAAGCCGAGTTCGGTCCTTCGGTTATCCGGTAGGCGTATTTTGGTGACTTCTCTTTACCTTTTTCGGGGCGAATTTTGCGTTTTTCCGGAGGTCCGCGGCCGCCAGTTTTCCATTTTCGCGCGGATGTCGCGAAAAAAAGAGATGGATATAGCCGGGAATTCGAGAAACGTCAGTCAGATATGGGTAGACGTCCAACTATTTCGGATTCGATATTTTCGTATTTTCCCGCATTCGTTTCCACAAAGCCATGTCGAAACGTAAACTTTGAACCTTCTACAATGTGTCGCGTGCCTCAGGTTTGAGTTTAAAATTCGATTTTTAGTGAAAATAACGAAAGTTTTAATCAATTACAAGTTAGGCGGTATTCGCATTCGCTCCGCAGCCGGCCGTACTAAACGTCAAACGGCTAACACGACGGTGCACGGCAAGTGACAGCTCACGATAAAACTTAGGAACGTTCGCTAAAAGAGTCGATCGGAGGGCCGCCAATGCCAGAAAAGGTATGTTTAAAGTCTCTAGATACTTTCCGTTATGCGAGCCCTGGATTTCGAGTTCGTTTTTCCATAAAAAATTTGCTTAAATCCAAACCGGGACGGGGAGAAGAGCCTAGCAATATGGCGGGTCCTCACAAAACCTTCAAAACGATTACATTCTGAAAAGTAAGTACCCCTTTATTTCCATAAAGCCATATCGAAACGTACACTTTGAACCTTCTACAATGTGTCGTGTGCCTCAGGTTTAGGTTTAAAATTCGATTTTATAGTGAAAATAGCAAAAATTTTCGTCGACTACAGAAACGTCAAATGGCGAGTGCGCGGTGACATTTCCGAATAAATCGCAGAAAATTTCGCTAAATGGGCCGACCGGAGGCCCCCAAAGGCCAAAAAGGGTAAATTTGAAGTCTCTAGATACGTTGTGTTATGCGAGCGTTTGGTTTTGAATTCGTTTTCGTATCGAAATTTGCGAAAATTCTAAGCAAGACGGGGTCAAAATGACGGAAGCCATAGAACAGCTGTCAAATATTTCCATCCGCTATTGCTATTTGCATTGAACTTTGCATAAATAGAATGAATAGGTGGTATCAGTGAGCTAGACAATATGGCAGACCAAGACGGGGTCAAAATGACGGAAGCCATAGAACAGCTGTCAAATATTTCCATCCGCTATTGCTATTTGCATTGAACTTTGCATAAATAGAATGAATAGGTGGTATCAGTGAGCTAGACAATATGGCAGACTTCAAGTCGCTTCGCTTATATACAGTGCGACTCAAAAAGCTCGATGTACGGGTGTTACGATAAAAATTGACGAGAAAAAAATAAAAATTACAGATTCGAGGAAATTTTCGGTTTTTTCGCTTCGGAGGGGTTCTGTGACGTTCGTAGGCCCGTCTTAAATACAAAGTGTTGGAAAAATGTGAAACGTTAAAAAAATGTCAAAATTAAGGGAACTGAACATTTTTTGGTACGAAACTTCCGTCGGGGACTCTTACCGCACTAATTATCGACAAAAATACGGGTGTTTAAAAATCCGAACCATTCCTAAAAATCCTGAACATTTGTGGATTAAAAATTTTTCTTTCTGATGAAACTTTTACAATAGTTTGTAAAAACTATAAAAATATATACTTTGGTATTATTATGTATATGAATACATACTTATGAAAAATACAGGGTGTAAAATAAAGAACCATTCTCTAGATCCACAAAATTTATGGAATTTATTTTTTTATGAAACTTCACGATTGTAAAAATATTATACTAATGAAAATATACAGGGTGCTTAACGAAACCAAACCATACTCTAAGAATCCACAATAATTCATTGAATATTTTTTATTAACCTTTTCACGATGGTCTCTAAGAAATATATACTAATTAAACTACTGGGTGTTTAAGAAAACTGAACAAATATTGAAACTCCCAAAATTCATGGAATTTTTATTTATTAAACTTCCATCAAGGATTTATTATGACACTCACTATCGAAGCAAATACAGAGTGTTTAATAATAACGAACCATTCTCTAAAAATTTTCTAAATTCATGGAATTAAAAATTCTTTTGATGAAACTTTATACAATGTTCTGTAGGAAAAATATACTAATTAAAAATACAGAGTGTTTAAAAATAACGAACCATTCTCTAAAATTTTCAAAATTCTTGGAATTAAAAAATTCTGTTTGATGAAATTTTATACAATGTTCTGTAGGAAAAATATACTAATTAAGAAATACAGAGTGTTTAAAAATAACGAACCATTCTCTAAAAATCCTCAAAATTATTGGAATTTGAAAATTCTTTTGATGAAACTTTATACAATACTTTGTAAAAATCTATATTAATGAAAAATACAGGGGTTTAAAAACCGAACCGTTCCTAAAAATCCTGAACATTTGTGGATTAAAATTTTTTTGCTCTCTGATGAAACTTTACAATAGTTTGTAAAACTATAAAAATATATACTTAGGTATTATTATGTATATGAATACATACTTATGAAAAATACAGGGTGTAAAATAAAGAACCATTCTCTAGAAATCTAGAAATTTATGGAAGTTATTTTTTTATGAAACTTTTCACAATGGTCTGTAAGAAAACTATACTAATTAAAGAACTACTGGGAGTTTAAAACTGAACCAATATTGATACTCCCAAAATTGATGGATTATTTTTCAAAATCATTGAATTAAATAATTCATTTTGATGATATTTTTTACTTTGTTCTGTAGGAAAAATATCGCAATAAAGATATTCAGACGATTTAAAAATAACGAACCATTCTCTAAAAATCCTCAAAATTCATGGAGTTAAAAATTCTTTTGATGAAACATTTCACATTAGTTTGTTAAAAACTATACTAATGAAAAATACAGGAGGTTTAAAAACTGAACCATTCTCTAAAAATCAACAAAATTCATGGAATTAAAAATTCTTTTGATGAAACTTTTACAATGTTCTGTAGGAAAAATATACTATTGAACAAATACGGGGTGTTTAAAAACCGAACTGTTCCCTAAAAATCCTGAAAATTCGTGGATTTAAATTTTTTTTGCTTTCTGATGAAACATTTTACAATAGTTTGTCAAAAACTATAAAAATATATACTTATGTTTTATTATGTATATAAATACATACGTATGAATAAATATAGGGTGTAATATAAAGAACCATTCTCTAGATCCACAAAATTTATGGAATTTATTTTTTTTTATGAAACTTTTCATGATTGTAAAAAATTATACTAATGAAAAAATACAGGGTGTTTAGCAAAACCAAACCATTCTCTAAGAATCCTCACAATTCATAGAATATTTTCTTATGAACACAATGGTCTGTAAGAAAACTATACTAATTAAAAGACTACTGGGTGTTTAAAAAAAATGAACCATTTTCTATAAACCTTCATGGAAGTATAATATTCTCTTGATGAAACTTTTAACAATGGTCTATATGGAAACTATTTTCATGAGAACAATACAGGGTGTTTAAGAGAATCGAATCATTTTAAAAATCCTAAAAACTTGGAATTAAAAACTCTTTTTTGGTTTTGATGAAACTTTTTAAGATAGTTTGTAAAGAAACTATAAACAATATATACTTAGGTATTATTATGTAGCTATATAAATACATACTTATGAAAAAATACAGGGTGTAAAATAAAGAACCATTCTCTAGATCCACAAAATTTATGGAATTTATTTTTTTTATGAAACTTTTCACGATTGTAAAAATTATACTGATGAAAAATACGGGTGTTTAACAAAACCAAACGATTCTCTAAGAATCCTCACAATTCATGGAATATTTTCTAATCAAACTTTTCAAAACTGTCTGTAATAAAAATATAATAATTAAAAAACTTCTGGGTGTTTAAAACTGACCCTTTCTCTAGAAACCTTCATGGAAGTTTAATATTCCTTTGATGAAACTTTTAACAATGGTCTATATGGAAACTATTTTAATGAGAACAATACAGGGTGTTTAAGAAAACTGAACCAATATTGAAACTCCCAAAATTCATGGAATAAAATTATTTTTTTTGCTTCGCATGGGTTGTCGGATGTACGAAAGACCGTTTTATATACAAAGTGTTGGAAAAATGTTGAACGTTAAAAAAATCTCAAAATTAAGAGAACTGACAATTTTTTTTACTCAACTTCCATCGGGGGTCTCCTAACACACTAATTATCGAAAAAATACATGGTGTTTAAAAAAAACTAACCCTACTCAAGAAAGGTCAAGTCGGCGATAGCCGACTTGCCACCTTTCTAGTTCTTATATATTAAAATCCGTTGTTTTTTCTCGCTCCCTCCGGGCGGGCGGAAAAGTGGGGTTTTGCCGCCACAAAGGCTTTTTTCGCGAGCCGCGCAGCGGCAAGCCGAAAGGCGCGAAGCGCCCTTCGGTCTTTCGGTTGTCCGGTAGGCGTATTTTGGTTGGTTCTTTTTCCTTTTTTCGGGGCGAATTTTGCGAATTTACGGAGTTCCGCGGCCGCAGGTTATCGATTTACGCGAGGAAACGAGACAAAAGTCGAAAACCACGCCCATTATCGGAAGTCCGGAAGCCGCCCGGAGGCCGGTTTCGCTCCGCGCGACGTTTTTCACGGGAGCCCGTCGGGGACGCGGGCGCGGGCGAGTCTCCTTATTTGGTCCTTTCTCCGTCGCGACGAGGCGCTCGGCGGGCCGTTTTCCGCATTTTTCTAGGTAAATTTTCCGTTTTTCGGAGGGTCCTCGCCGGCCGTTCTCGGCGAGAGGGATGGAGATAGCGCGGGAGGAGCTTATCGCCCGGGAATCGGAGAAACGTCAGTCGGATATGGGTAGACGTCAAACTATTTCCGATTCGATATTTTCGTATTTTCCCGCATTCATTTCCAGAAAGCCGTGTCGAAACGTAAACTTTGAACCTTCTACAATGTGTCGCGTGCCTCAGATTTAGGTTTAAAATTCGATTTTATAGTGAAAATAGCTGAAAATAGCAAAGTTTTGGTCAATTACACGTTCGGCGGCATTCGCGTGCGCTCGGCCGCCCGAAACGTCAAACGGCAAGCCGGACGGTGCGGTGCCGTTGACAGCTCCGGATAAAACTTAGAACGTTCGCTAAACGGATCGATCGGAGGCCCGCAAAAGCCGGAAAAGGTAAATTTAAAGTCCCTAGATGCTTTCTGTTATGCGAGCGCTGGGTTTTGAATTCGAATTTGTATCGAATTTTGCGTAATACCGAACCGAGACGTGGAGAAGAGCCTGGCAATATGGCGGGTCCTCACAAAACCTTCAAAACGATTACATTCTGAAAAGTAAGTACCCCTTTATTTCCATAAAGCCATATCGAAACGTACACTTTGAACCTTCTACAATGTGTCGTGTGCCTCAGGTTTAGGTTTAAAATTCGATTTTATAGTGAAAATAGCAAAAATTTTCGTCTACTACAGAAACGTCAAATGGCGAGTGCGCGGTGACATTTCCGAATAAATCGCAGAAAATTTCGCTAAATGGGCCGGTCGGAGCCCTCCAAAGGAAGAAAACGGTAAATTTGAAGTCTCTAGATACGTTGTGTTATGCGAGCGTTTGGTTTTGAATTCGTTTTCGTATCGAAATTTGCGAAAATTCTAAGCAAGACGGGGGTCAAAATGACGGAAGCCATAGAACAGCTGTCAAATATTTCCATCCGCTATCGCTATTTGCATTGAACTTTGCATAAATAGAATGAATAGGTGGTATCAGTGAGCTAGACAATATGGCAGACCAAGACGGGGTCAAAATGACGGAAGCCATAGAACAGCTGTCAAATATTTCCATCCGCTATTGCTATTTGCATTGAACTTTGCATAAATAGAATGAATAGGTGGTATCAGTGAGCTAGACAATATGGCAGACTTCAAGTCGCTTCGCTTATATACAGTGCGACTCAAAAAAGCTCGATGTACGGGGTGTTACGATAAAAATTGACGAGAAAAAAATAAAAATTACATATTATAGGAAATTTTCGTTTTTTTAGCTTAGTAGGGGTTCTGTGACTTTCGTAGGCCCGTCTTAAATGCAAAGTGTTGGAAAAATGTGAAACGTTAAAAAATGTCAAAATTAAGGGAACTGTACATTTTTTGGTACGAAACTTCCGTCGGGGACTCTTACCGCACTAATTATCGAAAAAATACGGGGTGTTTAAAAATCCGAACCATTCCTAAAAATCCTGAACATTTGTGGATTAAAAATTTTTTCTTTCTGATGAAACTTTTTACAATAGTTTGTAAAAAAACTATAAAAAATATATACTTTGGTATTATTATGTATATGAATACATACTTATGAAAAAATACAGGGTGCTTAACGAAACCAAACCATACTCTAAGAATCCCCACAATAATTCATTGAATATTTTTTATTAACCTTTTCACGATGGTCTCTAAGAAATATATACTAATTAAAAACTACTGGGTGTTTAAGAAAACTGAACAAATATTGAAACTCCCAAAATTCATGGAAAATTTTTTATTTATTAAACTTCCATCAAGGATTTATTATGACACTCACTATCGAAGCAAATACAGAGTGTTTAATAATAACGAACCATTCTCTAAAAATTTTCAAAATTCATGGAATTAAAAATTCTTTTGATGAAACTTTATACAATGTTCTGTAGGAAAAATATACTAATTAAAAATACAGAGTGTTTAAAAATAACGAACCATTCTCTAAAAATTTTCAAAATTCTTGGAATTAAAAAATTCTGTTTGATGAAATTTTATACAATGTTCTGTAGGAAAAATATACTAATTAAGAAATACAGAGTGTTTAAAAATAACGAACCATTCTCTAAAATCCTCAAAATTCATGGAATTAGAAAATTCTTTTGATGAAACTTTATACAATAGTTTGTAAAAATCTATATTAATGAAAAATACAGGGGTTTAAAAATACCGAACCGTTCCCTAAAAATCCTGAATATTTGTGGATTTAAATTTTTTTCTTTCTGATGAAACTTTTACAATAGTTTGTAAAAACTATAAAAATATATACTTTGGTATTATTATGTATATGAATACATACTTATGAAAAATACAGAGTGTAAAATAAAGAACCATTCTCTAGATCCACAAAATTTATGGAATTTATTTTTATGAAACTTTTCACGATTGTAAAAATATTATACTAATGAAAATATACAGGGTGGTTAACGAAACCAAACCATACTCTAAGAATCCCCACAATAATTCATTGAATATTTTTTTATTAACCTTTTCACGATGGTCTCTAAGAAATATATACTAATTAAAAAACTACTGGGTGTTTAAGAAAACTGAACAAATATTGAAACTCCCAAAATTCATGGAAATTTTTTATTTATTAAACTTCCATCAAAGATTTATTATGACACTCACTGTTCGCGCTCAACAAAAATTAGTATATTAATTAAATTGTTTTTCTCTTAAATATATATTTTTTCCTTTTAAGTTATTAATTTCACCAGTATGCTTATGATTCGTTAGGTATATAGCATAGTTTAAGTCACGTATTCTAATCTCACTCGGTATTGGCAACGCCTTGACCCGCCGCGCGAGCGGACAGAACAAAAATTGAACTCACGCGTGAAGACGGTGTGCTTCAGTCAGCCTTGTGTTTTCCCGACTCAAAATTTCCTCATCACTCAGAAAATACGAATACAGTCCACAACTCGATCAGGAGGTGCAACCGATCTTCATAACAGGTAGGTCATAGGTTACACCTTACCGAGTCGAGGCTTTTAACTCAATCAAAACATTGGTCACTTCGGCCGTGGATTCTTGAATCATAAGCATTTCTGGGCATACTGTCAACTTTGCATTGCGTTTTATTTTTACTCATAATTAGTTAATAATCAATCTCTTATAAAATCTAACTTATGTTAAAATCCAATTTAATTATCATATTTATATTTTTGCAAATATACATCACGTACAAATAGAAATTATCGCGGTAGTTTTTGCGCGCTTCATATCTTCTCTTTTTGTTTGAATACTTATCATACACTACTCGATCGATTCGCCACAGTAAATAGTTTGTATTTTACTTACAGTAATAAATACTGAAATAACTATACAGGGCGTTAATCATACCTCATTATTAGTGTTATGTATCACTTATGTAACTCACCTCTAATAATTATTATTAATTCCGTATATTTTTCTCTATTATCTATCTATATTCTTTTTTTTGATTTTGTGTTATTATTGTATTGAAGGATATAACCCAATATGGCCGCTTCTGCAAATAAAATTAAACAAGCTCGCGCTTTAAGGGATGTTGCTATACAACGTTTAGATGAAATTCATGAATTATCTATCACTGCAAAAGATAATCCCACGCTTTTACAAATTTTAAAATGCGATTCTCACAGCTAGATTCTATTTATATGGAATTCAATACTCATCATAATAATTTATTGCATCACCTATCTATACAGGAGGATGCAGAAATTGGTAATGAAAACGAAATACGTCAGCATGCAGATGAAGCGTATTTTGCTGTAAAAACTGTTTATCACGATTTATTTGAAGCCACTAATTCTCAAATAACTTCATCTAAAATGTCTAATGTTAAACTGCCTAAGATAAATCTCTTTTAATGGTAATATGAAAGAATGGCCTACTTTTATTGGTTTATATCAATCTTTAATTCATGATAAAGACGCTTTAACAGATATTGAAAAATTTCAATATTTATTGTCCACCTTATCTGGCGAAGCTCTGACATTAATAAGAAATATTAAATTAACAGGCGATAATTATCAAGTTGCTTATAAGAAACTCACTGACACTTATCAAAGTCGCAGAGTACTTGCAACTTATTATTGGGAACAAATAATTAAAGCTCCAAAGTTAACGTCCAAATCTCCTCAAGGTCTCAAATCTTTGTTAAGCACATTTTCAGATAATCTGGAAGCACTTAAAAATTTAAAGTTTCCAACTGACAACTGGGACTTTATTTTAGTATACTTACTTAGTGATAAAGTAGATGCAGAAACTTTAGAAAAATTTTAAGTTGATCACAATTCACAAGATGTTCCAGCTTATAAGGATTTATTCAATTTTCTCAAGAATCAATGCGTTGCATTTAACTCTGTTGCTCTGATTAAATCTCACCACTCCGAAAAACAAAACCGACAGTGTCATAAAAATAAATTTAGTTCCCCTCATTCAACTTCTTTTATGACAAATACTAGTACCTCACCAGTTCCCTCACAGTGCCCTCTATGCAAATCAACTCACACTATTTATAAATGTTCCATTTTTAACTCCAAATCTCCAAGGGAAAAATATAACTTAGTTAAACAAAATAAATGGTGCACTAATTGTTTAGGTCACAAACACACATCAAAGTCGTGTGATTCTAAATCTTCCTGTAAAGTATGTACAGGAAAGCATCATACCCTTCTACATTTTGATAATAATATATCCACTCCAAATTTAAATGAATCTTCACCTGTAGCTTCTACAAGTCAAGACCCTTCTTCGACTATTAATAGTCAGGATGTGATAAACACTTCTCCCTTAACTCATTATCAAATGTTCTTCCCACGCACTCCACCGTTTTACTTTCTACTGCCCAAATTGAAGTACTAGACTTCTGGGGAAATTATCAGTCGGTTAGAATTCTACTAGACTGTGCAAGCCAGGCTAATGTTATTACTGAGAAATGCGCTAACCGATTAGGTTTATCTTCTCGTAAAACTTCTATCAATTCACGGATTAGCTCACATGTCTTCTACAGCATCATCTGCAGTTACGTGCACAATCAGACCCAAAGGTCAGGTAGAACCAATCTTTAAAGTAGATGCTGTTGTTCTACCTAAAATTTGCTCAAATATGCCTAATGTTAATATTCCTTCGCATAAGTGGAACCACTTAGCCAATCTTCATTTAGCAGATCCTAAATTTAATATTTCAGCTCCAGTGGATATGTTGCTGGGTGCAGATATATTTCCACAGGTACTGAGAAATGAACGTCTTACAGGTGGTTCTATGGAACCCATAGCCCTTAATACGGTCTTTGGTTGGATTGTAATGGGGAAGATCTCTTATGAATTACCTTTTATTAATTCTTTTTGTACCTCTATAGAAGTTCCTTTAGATTCTATTCTTAAAAAATTCTGGGAGGTAGAAGAA
The DNA here is from genome assembly GCA_025584915.1 of Monochamus saltuarius. Taxonomy (NCBI): domain Eukaryota; kingdom Metazoa; phylum Arthropoda; class Insecta; order Coleoptera; family Cerambycidae; genus Monochamus; species Monochamus saltuarius. The sequence continues at coordinate 42,407,419 of CM046725.1, forward strand.
GTTCCTCCAAATGTAATTATGTCTTCTGCTGATCAACGGTGTGAAGATATTTTCGTAAATACTCATTTTCGTGATAGTATGGGTCGTTTTGTAGTCTCACTTCTCTTTGATGGACCCGAACCACTCTTTAGTGATACTCGCTCGCAAGCCCTTCGTAGATTTTACTCATTAGAACGGCGCTTGATAGCTAATCCTCAACTTTACCATGAATACTCCGAATTTCTAAAAGATTACTTAGCTCAACACATGGAGCTTGTTGATTGTAGTGTCATTCCCAAAAAGAATTATTATATACCTCATCACTGTGTAACTAACCCTAATAGCTCTACTACTAAACTTCGAGTCGTTTTCGATGCATCGGCAAAATCTCTGAATAGTCTTTCCTTAAATGATACTCTTCTGACAGGTAAAAATTGCAGAAAGATATTTTTACATTGTTATTGAATTTTCGATTACATGCTTTCGTAATTACTGCCGATGTCAAGCAAATGTACCGGCAGATCTCAGTCGTTGAAGGTCATCGCGATTATCAACGAATTCTCTGGAGATTTTCTTCTTCGGCACCCATTCTATTATCGTCTTACAACTGTCACATACGGAGTTTCATCAGCTCCATTTTTAGCTCTACGTGCACTCTTAGAACTAGCCGAACAGGAGAAAATGGAATTTCCATTAGCTTCTCAAGTTCTTTCCCACGACATATACGTCGATGATATCGTGACAGGAACTAATACATTAAACGAAGCAAAAATTCTGCAAACTCAATTAACTCGTCTTCTAAGCAAAGGTGGTTTTCAGCTACGTAAGTGGGCCAGTAATACACCCGAGCTTTTAGAAAATATTCCTAAGTCTGATTGTCAACATACTACTCTTTCTTTCGACTCTGAATCGAAAAATATGGTTAAAGTTTTGGGTCTACAATGGCATCCTGCTAAAGATTCCTTTTGTTATGAAGTGTCCATTTCACAGAGACCATGCACAAAACGTTCAATATTATCCGATATTGCTAGAATCTTTGATCCATTAGGATTCTTGGCACCATTGACTCTTTTCGCAAAATATTTAATTCAATATTTATGGAGCTTAGGCTTAAATTGGGATCAAACTCCGCCTCCTGAGGTAGTCCAAAAATGGACACAATTTCAGAATGAACTCAAATTTCTCTCCTCTCTTAATATTCCACGTCGTTTAGTGATTGATTGCGATTCTGTTCTTGAACTACATGGGTTCTGCGACAGTTCAGAAATTGGATACTGTGCAGTAATATATTTAAGGGTAATTCGAACTAATGGAACTATTGAAACTTGTTTTATTTGCTCTAAGACAAAGGTAGCTCCTCTTCGTCGATTATCCGTTCCTCGACTAGAACTTTGTGCCGCTGTTCTGCTTGCCAACCTCATGGAATTCGTAAGAACAACTTATTGTAATAAATTGGTAATCAATGATCTATTTGCTTGGACAGATTCCACAGTTATATTGCACTGGATCAAATCGTCTCCGCACAAATGGAAAACATTTGTTAGTAATCGAGTGAGTCATATACAAAGCAAAATATCGCCTAACCTATGGCATCACGTCCGATCCCAAGAAAATCCAGCCGACTGTGGTTCTCGAGGTTTAATGCCCTCAGCACTTATCAATCATAAACCGTGGTGGATAGGACCTCCTTGGTTAACACTCTCTAGAGAGTTATGGCCAGCTAATGAAAACTCAAATCCTATTCCTACTCAAAACGAAGAAAGAAAACTTACTCTCACTTCATTTCTCTCACTAGACTCAATAGATACTCTTCTCGATAAATTCTCCTCTCTCACCAAAATTACACGTATTGTAGCCTATTGTCTTCGATTTATTAATAATACCCGAACCATGAACAAACAGTATCATTCCTTTACTCAATATGATCTTCAAAAGGCTCAAATCGGTTTGATTAAACGCGTCCAGTACGTGACTTTTAAAGATGACATCGCAAAACTAGATTCCAAACTTGTTGTCTGTAAACAGTTACGTAAACTCAATCCTTTCATTGAGAAGACGGTCTCCTCAGGGTGGGCGGTCGTCTTATGCTTTCAGGTCTATCATTTGACCATCAACATCCTCCAATTTTACCTCGTCAACATCGTTTGACAGAGCTTATTATCGAACATGCTCATCGTCAATATTTACACCCAGGCCTCCAGACTCTACAAGCCCTTCTAGCTCAACGATATTGGATATTATCCTCTCGACGAGCCATTCGCCATGTCTTATCCAAGTGCAATAGATGTTTCCGTGTCAATCCAACTCCCCTCGAACCTCTAATGGGAAATCTGCCTTCGTGTCGCATTAATAAGGTAAAACCATTTTCTTGTGTTGGTGTCGATTACGGAGGACCTTTTAATATTACCTTAGGAAAAAGACGAGGAATCAAGTCTCAAAAGGCATACATATGTTTGTTTGTCTGTTGTGCAACAAAGGCATTGCACCTAGAATTGGCTTCTGACCTCTCAACTGATGCGTTTCTCGCTGCTCTCCGGCGTTTCATAGCTCGTCGTGGACGCTGTTCTCGTATCCTGAGTGATTGTGGTAGCAATTTTGTAGGTGCTAATCGGGTGCTTTCTGAGTACATGCAACATGCATGCAGCAGAAGAGGCGATTGAGTGGTCATTTAATCCCCCTTCCGCCCCACATTTTGGAGGTTTGTGGGAATCTGGAATTAAATCCGTCAAATCTCATTTAATACGTGTTATTGGACATCAAGTTCTAACGTATGAGGAGTTCTACACTCTTCTAGTCCAAATTGAGGCAATCCTCAACTCCAGACCTCTATATCCGTTAAGTAGCGATCCAAATGACTTATGTGCACTTACTCCAGGACACTTTCTTACTTTAGAACCACTTACAGCTCTCCCTGATCCTAGCTTAAGAAACATTAATATAAATCATTTAAATCGCTGGCAATTATTACAAAGAATGCATCAGGACTTCTGGAAGAGGTGGAACAATGAATATTTACATACGCTTCAACAACGTCACAAATGGACAAAACCTGAAAAATCTATCGATCCGGGATTAATTGTTTTATTAAGAGATGAGTCATTGTCTCCATTGCAGTGGCGACTCGGTCGAGTAGAGAAAGTTCACCTAGGACCCGATGGGATTCCTAGGGTGGCCACAATCAAAACTACTCGGGGACTCGTTCAGAGACCTCTTACTAAATTATGTCCGTTACCGTCTCAATAGTACATAAAATACCTCGTATTTGGTGGGCGGTATGTTCGCGCTCAACAAAAATTAGTATATTAATTAAATTGTTTTTCTCTTAAATATATATATTTTTTTTCTTTTAAGTTATTAATTTCACCAGTATGCTTATGATTCGTTAGGTATATAGCATAGTTTAAGTCACGTATTCTAATCTCACTCGGTATTGGCAACGCCTTGACCCGCCGCGCGAGCGGACAGAACGAAAAATTGAACTCACGCGTGAAGACGGTGTGCTTCAGTCAGCCTTGTGTTTTCCCGACTCAAAATTTCCTCATCACTCAGAAAATACGAATACAGTCCACAACTCGATCAGGAGGTGCAACCGATCTTCATAACAGGTAGGTCATAGGTTACACCTTACCGAGTCGAGGCCTTTTTTAAATCATTCAAAACACTCACTATCGAGGCAAATACAGAGTGTTTAATAATAACGAACCATTCTCTAAAAATTTTCAAAATTCATGGAATTAAAAATTCTTTTGATGAAACTTTATACAATGTTCTGTAGGAAAAATATACTAATTAAAAATACAGAGTGTTTAAAAATAACGAACCATTCTCTAAAAATTTTCAAAATTATTGGAATTAAATAATTCTGTTTGTTGAAATTTTATACAATGTTCTGTAGGAAAAATATACTAATTAAGAAATACAGAGTGTTTAAAAATAACGAACCATTCTCTAAAAATCCTCAAAATTCATGGAATTTGAAAATTCTTTTTGATGAAACTTTATACAATACTTTGTAAAAATCTATATTAATGAAAAATACAGGGGTTTAAAAAACCGAACCGTTCCCTAAAAATCCTGAACATTTGTGGATTAAAATTTTTTTTTTGCTCTCTGATGAAACTTTACAATAGTTTGTAAAAAAACTATAAAAAATATATACTTAGATATTATTATGTATATGAATACATACTTATGAAAAAATACAGGGTGTAAAATAAAGAACCATTCTCTAGAAATCTAGAAATTTATGGAAGTTATTTTTTTTTTATGAAACTTTTCACAATGGTCTGTAAGAAAACTATACTAATTAAAGAAGTACTGGGAGTTTAAAAGACTGAACCAATATTGAAACTCCCAAAATTCATGGAAAATTTTTCAAAATCATTGAATTAAAAATTCTTTTGATGAAATTTTATACAATGTTCTGTAGGAAAAATATCGCAATAAAGAAATACAGACGATTTAAAAATAACGAACCATTCTCTAAAAATCCTCAAAATTCATGGAGTTAAAAATTCTTTTGATGAAACATTTCACATTAGTTTGTTAAAAACTATACTAATGAAAAATACAGGAGGTTTAAAAACCGAACCATTCTCTAAAAATCAACAAAATTCATGGAATTAAAAATTCTTTTGATGAAACATTTTACAATGTTCTGTAGGAAAAATATACTATTGAACAAATACGGGGTGTTTAAAAACCGAACCGTTCCCTAAAAATCCTGAAAATTCGTGGATTTCATTTTTTTTTTTGCTTTCTGATGACACTTTTTACAATAGTTTATAAAAAAACTATAAAAATATATACTTAGGTTTTCATTATGTATATAAATACATACGTATGAAAAATATAGGGTGTAATATAAAGAACCATTCTCTAGATCCACAAAATTTATGGAATTTATTTTTTTTTATGAAACTTTTCATGATTGTAAAAAAATTATACTAATGAAAAAATACAGGGTGTTTAGCAAAACCAAACCATTCTCTAAGAATCCTCACAATTCATGGAATATTTTCTTATGAACACAATGGTCTGTAAGAAAACTATACTAATTAAAAGACTACTGGGTGTTTAAAAAAAATGAACCATTTTCTATAAACCTTCATGGAAGTATAATATTCTCTTGATGAAACTTTTAACAATGGTCTATATGGAAACTATTTTCATGAGAACAATACAGGGTGTTTAAGAAAATCGAATCATTTTAAAAATCCTAAAAACTTGGAATTAATAACTCTTTTTGGTTTTGATTAAACTCTTTAAGATAGTTTGTAAAAACTATAAAAGTACATACTTAAGTATTATTATGTAGCTATATAAATACATGCTTATGAAAAATACAGGGTGTAAAATAAAGACCAATTCTCTAGATCCACGAAATTTATGGAATTTAATTTTTTATGAAACTTCACGATTGTAAAAATTATACTGATGAAAAATACAGGGTGTTTAAAAAACCGAATCATTCTCTTGACCTCCTCAAAATTGATAGATTTAAATTTTTTATAAAACTTTTCACAATAGGCTGCAAAAACTACCCTAATGCAACAATGCACAGTGTTTTAGAAAACCGAATAATTCTCTAGAAACCTTCATGCAAGTATATTCGTGGAACTAAAACTGTTTTTATGAAACATTTTACATGTTCTGAAGCAAAACTATACTAATGAAAAATACTGGATGTTTAAAGAAATCTAATCATTCTAAAAATCCTTAAAACTTAGAATTAAAATTTCTTTTTGGTTTTGATGAAACTTTTACAATAGTTTGTAAAAAAACTATAAATAATACATACTTAAGTGTTATTATTATGTATACAAATACATACGTATGAAAAAATACAGGGTATAAAATAAAGAACCATTCTCTAGATCCACAAAATTTATGGAATTTATTTTTTTTATGAAACTTTTCACGATTGTAAAAAAATTATACTGATGAAATAATACGGGGTGTTTAACAAAACCAAACCATTCTCTAAGAATCCTCACAATTCATGGAATATTTTCTAATGAAACTTTTCACAACGGTCTGTAAGTAAACTATACTAATTAAAAAACTACTGGGTGTTTAAAAAACCGACTGTTCTCTAGAAACCTTCATGGAAGTATAATATTCCTTTGATAAAACTTTTAACAATGGTCTATATGGAAACTATTTTAATGAAAACAATACAGGGTGTTTAAGAAAACTGAACCAATATTGAAACTCCCAAAATTCATGGAAAATTTTTCAAAATCATTGAATTAAAAATTCTTTTGATGAAATTTTATACAATGTTCCGTAGGAAAAATATCGCAATAAAGAAATACAGACGATTTAAAAATAACGAACCATTCTCTAAAAATCCTCAAAATTCATGGAGTTAAAAAATTCTTTTTGATGAAACATTTCACATTAGTTTGTTAAAAACTATACTAATGAAAAAATACAGGAGGTTTAAAAAAACCGAACCATTCTCTAAAAATCAACAAAATTCATGGAATTAAAAAATTATTTTTGATGAAACTTTTTAAAATGTTCTGTAGTAAAAATATACTATTGAACAAATACGGGGTTTTTAAAAAAACCGAACTGTTCCATAAAAATCCTGAAAATTCGTGTATTTAAATTTTTATTTGCTTTCTGATGAAACATTTTACAATAGTTTGTCAAAAAACTATAAAAATATATACTTAGGTTTCATTATGTATATAAATACATACGTATGAAAAAATATAGGGTGTAATATAAAGAACCATTCTCTAGATCCACAAAATTTATGGAATTTATTTTTTTTATGAAACTTTTCATGATTGTAAAAAAATTATACTAATGAAAAAATACAGGGTGTTTAGCAAAACCAAACCATTCTCTAAGAATCCTCACAATTCATGGAATATTTTCTTATGAACACAATGGTCTGCAAGAAAACTATACTAATTAAAAGACTACTGGGTGTTTAAAAAAAATGAACCATTTTCTATAAACCTTCATGGAAGTATAATATTCTCTTGATGAAACTTTTAACAATGGTCTATATGGAAACTATTTTCATGAGAACAATACAGGGTGTTTAAGAAAATCGAATCATTTTAAAAATCCTAAAAACTTGGAATTAATAACTCTTTTTGGTTTTGATTAAACTTTTAAGATAGTTTGTAAAAAACTATAAAAAGTACATACTTAAGTATTATTATGTAGCTATATAAATACATGCTTATGAAAAATACAGGGTGTAAAATAAAGACCAATTCTCTAGATCCACGAAATTTATGGAATTTAATTTTTTTTATGAAACTTCACGATTGTAAAAATTATACTGATGAAAAATACAGGGTGTTTAAAAAACCGAATCATTCTCTTGACCTCCTCAAAATTGATAGATTTAAATTTTTTATAAAACTTTTCACAATAGGCTGCAAAAAACTACCCTAATGCAACAATGCACAGTGTTTTAGAAAACCGAATAATTCTCTAGAAACCTTCATGCAAGTATATTCGTGGAACTAAAACTGTTTTTATGAAACATTTTACATGTTCTGAAGCAAAACTATACTAATGAAAAATACTGGATGTTTAAAGAAATCTAATCATTCTAAAAATCCTTAAAACTTAGAATTAAAATTTCTTTTGGTTTTGATGAAACTTTTACAATAGTTTGTAAAAAAACTATAAATAATACATACTTAAGTGTTATTATTATGTATACAAATACATACGTATGAAAAAATACAGGGTATAAAATAAAGAACCATTCTCTAGATCCACAAAATTTATGGAATTTATTTTTTTTATGAAACTTTTCACGATTGTAAAAAATTATACTGATGAAATAATACGGGTTGTTTAACAATACCAAACAATTCTTTAAATATCCTCACAATTCTTGGAATATTTTCTTATGAAACTTTTCACAACGGTCTGTAAGTAAACTATACTAATTAAAAAACTACTGGGTGTTTAAAAACCGACTGTTCTCTAGAAACCTTCATGGAAGTATAATATTCCTTTGATAAAACTTTTAACAATGGTCTATATGGAAACTATTTTAATGAAAACAATACAGGGTGTTTAAGAAAACTGAACCAATATTGAAACTCCCAAAATTCATGGAATAATTTTTTTTTTGCTTCGGATGGGTTGTCGGATGTACGAAAGTCCGTTGTCTATACACAGTGTCGGACAAATTTTGAACGTTAAAAAATCTCAAAATGAAGAGAACTGACAATTATTTTTACTCAACTTTCATCGGGGTCTCTTAACGCACAAATTATCGAAAAAATACATGGTGTTTAAAAAAAACTAACCCTACTCAAGAAAGGTCAAGTCGGCGATAGCCGACTTGCCACCTTTCTAGTCTTATATATTAAAATCCGTTGTTTTTTCTCGCTCCCTCCGGGTGGGTGGAAAAGTGGGGTTTTGCCGCCACAAAGGCTTTTTTCGCGAGCCGCGCAGCGGCGAGCCGAAGGGCGCGAAGCGCCCTTCGGTCTTTCGGTTGTCCGGTAGGCGTATTTTGGTGGGTCGTTTTTACCTTTTTCGGGGCGAATTTTGCGTTTTTACGGAGGTCCGCGGCCGCCGGTTTTCGATTTTCGCGAAGAAACGAGACAAAAGTCGAAAACCACGCCCATTATCGGAAGTCCGGAAGCCGCCCGGAGGCCGGTTTCGCTCCGCGCGACGTTTTTCGGGCGAGCCCGTCGGGGACGCGGTCGCGGGCCAGTCTCTTTATTTGGTCCTTTCTCCGTCGCGACGAGGCGCTCGGCGAGCCGTTTTTCGCGTTTTTCTAGGTAAATTTTCCGTTTTTCGGAGGGTCCTCGCCGGCCGTCCTCGGCGACAGGGATAGAGATAGCGCGGGAGGAGCCTATCGGCCGGGAATCGGAGAAACGTCAGTCGGATATGGGTAGACGTCAAACTATTTCGGATTCGATATTTTCGTATTTTCCCGCATTCGTTTCCACAAAGCCATGTCGAAACGTAAACTTTGAACCTTCTACAATGTGCCGCGTGCCTCAGATTTAGGTTTAAAATTCGATTTTATAGTGAAAATAACGAAAATGTGGGTCAATTACGCGTTCGGGGGCATTCGCGTTCGCTTGACCGCGGCCGTCCTAAACGTCAAACGGCTAGCCGGACGGTGCACGGCCTGTGACAGCTCCCCATAAAACGTAGGAACGTTTGCCAAACGGGCCGATGGGAGCCCCCCGAATGCCAAAAAAGGTAAGTTTAAAGTCTCTAGATACTTTCTGTTATGCGAGCGCTGGGTTTAGAATTCGTTTTTGTATCGAAATGTGCGAAAATCCGATCCAAGACCGGGGAGAAGGGCCTGGCAAATGGCGGTCTTCACAAAACCTTCAAAACGATTACATTCTGAAAAGTAAGTACCCCTTCATTTTCATAAAGCCATATCGAAACGTAAACTTTGAACCTTCTACAATGTGCCGCCTGTCTCAGGTCTAGGTTTAAAATTCGATTTTATAGTGAAAATAACGAAAGTTTGACTCAATTACACGTTCGGCCGCATTCGCTCGGCCGCCCGAAACGTCAAACGGCAAGCCGGACGGTGCGGTGCCGTTGACAGTTCCGGATAAAACTTAGGAGCGTTCGCTAAACCGGCCTATCGGAGACCCGCAAAGGACAGAAAAGGTAAATTTAAAGTTTCTAGATACTTTCTGTTATGCGAGCGCTGGATTTTGAATTCATTTTTGTATCGAAATGTGCGAAAATCCGATCCAAGACCGGGGAGAAGAGCCTGGCAAATGGCGGTCTTCACAAAACCTTCAAAACGATTAGATTCTGAAAAGTAAGTACCCCTTTATGTCCATAAAGCCATATCGAAACGTAAACTTTGAACCTTCTACAATGTGTCGTGTGCCTCAGGTTTAGGTTTAAAATTCGATTTTATAGTGAAAATATCGAAATTTTAGTCCACTACACGTTCGGCCGGCGCCCGGCCGCCGAAACGTCAAACGGCCAAAAAAGGTAACTTTGAAGTCTCTAGATACGTTCTGTTATGCGAGCGCTTTGTTTTGAGTTCATTTTTGCATTGAACTATGCATAAATACGAATGAATCCGTGGTATAAATGAGCTAGACAATATGGCGGACTTCAATTATTTTAAGTCGCTTCGCGTATATACAGTGCGACTCAAAAGAGCTCGACGTACGGGGTGTTACGATAAAAATTGACGAGAAAAAAATAAAAATTACAGATTCGAGGAAATTTTAGGTTTTTTCGCTTCGGAGGGGTTGTCTGACGTGCGAAAGACCGTTTTATATACAAAGTGTTGGAAAATGTTAAACGTTAAAAATGTCAAAATTAAGGGAACTGGAAATTTTTTGGTACGAAACTTTCGTCGGGTCTCTTACCGCACTAATTATCGAAAAAAATATAGGTTTTTTACAAAAAACCCACCCGTTCCCTAAAAATCAAGAAAATTCGTGGATTTAAAATTTTTTTTTGCTTTCTGATGAAACTTTTTACAATAGTTTGTAAAAAAACTATAAAAAATATATACTTTGGTATTATTATGTATATAAATACATACGTATGAAAAAATACAGGGTGTAAAATAAAGAACCATTCTGTAGATACACAAAATTTATGGAATTTATTTTTTTTATGAAACTTTTCACGATTCTAAAAAAATTATACTTATGGAAAAATACAGGGTGCTTAACGAAACCAAACCGTTCTCTAAGAATCCTCACAATAATTCATTGAATGTTTTTTTATGAAACTTTTCACAATTGTCTGTAAGAAAACTATACTAATTAAAAAACTACTGAGTGTTTAAGAAAACTGAACTAATATTGAAATTCCCAAAATTCATAGAAAAAATTTTTTTATTTATTAAACTTTCGTCAAGGATTTATTATGACACTCACTAACGAAGCAAATACAGAGTGTTTAAAAATAACGAACCATTCTCTGAAAATCCTCAAAATTCATGGAATTAGAAAATTCTTTTTGATGAAACTTTATAAAATGTTCTGTAGGAAAAATAGACTAATGAAGAAATACAGAGTGTTTAAAAATAACGAAACATTCTCTAAAAATCCTCAAAATTCATGGAATTAAAAAATTCTTTTTGATGAAACGTTTCACAATAGTTTGTAAAAACTATACTAATGAAAAATACGGAGGTTTAAAAGCCGAACCATTCTCTAAAAATCAACAAAATTCATGGAATTAAAAAATTCTTTTTGATGAAACTTTTTACAATGTTCTGTAGGAAAAATATACTAATGAAAAAATACGAGGTGTTTTAAAATACCGAAACGTTCCCTAAAAATCCTGAAAATTCGTGGATTTAAATTTTTTTTTTTGCTTTCTGATGAAACTTTTTACAATAGTTTGTAAAAAAACTATAGAAAATATACACTTTGGTATTATTATGTATATAAATACATACGTATGAAAAAATACAGGGTGTAAAATAAAGAACCATTCTCTAGATCCACAAAATTTATGGAATTTATTTTTTTTATGAAACTTTTCACGATTGTTAAAAAATTATACTAATGAAAAAATACAGGGTGCTTAACGAAACCAAACCATTCTATAAGAATCCTAACAATTCATGGAATAGTTTTTTATGAAACTTTTCACAATGGTCTGTAAGAAACTATTTTAATGAGAACAATATAACAGGGTGTTTAAGAAAACTGAACCAATATTAAAACTCCCAAAATTCATGGAAAAATTTATGGAATTTAATTTTTTTATTAAACTTTTCACGATTGTAAAAAAATTACACTAATAAAAAAATACAGGGTGTTTAACAAAACCATTGAACCAATATTGAAAGTCCCAAAATTCATAGAAAAAACTTATGGAATTTTTTTTTATGAAACGATTGTTAAAAAATTATAGTAATGAAAAAATACAGGGTGTTTAGCAAAACCAAACCATTCTCTAAGAATCCTCACAATTCATGGAATATTTTCTTATGAACCTTTTCACAATGGTCTGTAAGAAAACTATACTAATTAAAAAACTACTGGGTGTTTAAAATAACTGGACCATTCTCTAGAAACCTTCATGGAAGTATAATATTCTTTTGATGAAACTTTTAACAATGGTTTATATGGCAACTATTTTAATGAGAACAATACAGGGTGTTTAAGAAAATCGAATCATTCTAAAAATCCTAAAAACTTGGAATTAAAAACTCTTTTTTGGTTTTTGATGAAACTTTTTAAGATAGTTTGTAAAAAACTATAAAAAATACATACTTAGGTATTATTATGTAGCTATATAAATACATACTTATGAAAAATACAGGGTGTTAAATAAAGACCAATTCTCTAGATCCACGAAATTTATGGAATTTAATTTATTTATGAAACTTCACGATTGTAAAAAAATTATACTGATGAAAAAATAGAGGGTGTTTAAAAAAACCGAATCATTCTCTTGAACTCCTCAAAATTGATAGAATTAAATTTTTTTTTATAAAACTTTTCACAATAGGCTGCAAAAAATCTACCCTAATTCAACAATGCAGAGTGTTTTAGAAAACCGAACAATTCTCTAGAAACCTTCATGCAAGTATATTCGTGGAACTAAAAATGTTTTTTAATGAAACATTTTACATATTCTGAAGCAAAACTATACTAATGAAAAAATACTGGATGTTCAAAAAAATCTAATCATTCTAAAAATCCTTAAAACGAATTAAAATTTCTTTTTTGATTTTTGATGAAACTTTTTACAATAGTTTGTAAAAAAACTATAAATAATACATACTAAGGTATTATTATTATGTATACAAATACATACTTATGAAAAAATACAGGGTATAAAATAAAGAACCATTCTCTAGATCCACAAAATTTATGGAATTTAATTTTTTTTTATGAAACTTTTCACCATTGTAAAAAAATTATACTAATGATAAAATACAGGGTGCTTAACAAAACCAAACCATTCTCTAAGAATCCTCACAATTCATGGAATATTTTCTTATGAACCTTTTCTCAATGGTCTGTAAGAAAACTATACTAATTAAAAAACTACTGGGTGTTTAAAAAATACCGAACCAGTCTCTAAAAACATTCATGGAAGTATAATATTCCTTTGATGAAACTTTTAACAATGGTCTATATGGAAACTATTTTAATGAAAACAATACAGGGTGTTTAAGAAAATCGAATCATTCTAAAAATCCTAAAAACTTGGAATTAAAAACTCTTTTTTGGTTTTTGATGAAACTTTTTAAGATAGTTTGTAAAAAAACTATAAAAAATACATACTTAGGTATTATTATGTAGCTATATAAATACATACTTATGAAAAAATACAGGGTGTAAAATAAAGACCAATTCTCTAGATCCACAAAATTTATGGAATTTATTTTTTTTTATGAAACTTTTCACGATTGTAAAAAAATTATACTGATGAAATAATACGGGGTGTTTAACAAAACCAAACCATTCTCTAAGAATCCTCACAATTCATGGAATATTTTCTAATGAAACTTTTCACAACGGTCTGTAAGAAAACTATACTAATTAAAAAACTACTGGGTGTTTAAAAAATACCGAACCAGTCTCTAAAAACATTCATGGAAGTATAATATTCCTTTGATGAAACTTTTAACAATGGTCTATATGGAAACTATTTTAATGAAAACAATACAGGGTGTTTAAGAAAATCGAATCATTCTAAAAATCCTAAAAATTTGGAAGTAAAAACTCTTTTGGTTTTTGATGAAACTTTTTAAGATAGTTTGTAAAAAAACTATAAAAAATACATACTTAGGTATTATTATGTAGCTATATAAATACATACTTATGAAAAAATACAGGGTATAAAATAAAGACCAATTCTCTAGATCCACAAAATTTATGGAATTTTTTTTTTATTAAACTTTTCACGATTGTAAAAATTATACTGATGAAATAATACAGGGTGTTTAACAAAACCAAACCATTCTCTAAGAATCCTCACAATTCATGGAATATTTTCTAATGAAACTTTTCACAACGGTCTGTAAGAAAACTATACTAATTAAAAACTACTGGGTGTTTAAAAACCGACCGTTCTCTAGAAACCTTCATGGAAGTATAATATTCCTTTGATGAAACTTTTAACAATGGTCTATATGGAAACTATTTTAATGAAAACAATACAGGGTGTTTAAGAAAACTAAACCAATATTGAAACTCCCAAAATTCATGGAATAATTTTTTTTTTGCCTCGGATGGGTTGTCGGATGTACGAAAGACCGCTTTATATACAACGTGTTGGAAAAATGTTGAACGTTAAAAAAATCTCAAAATGAAGAGAACTGACCATTTTTTTTACTCAACTTCCATCGGGGGTCTCTTAACGCACAAATTATCGAAAAAATACATGATGTTTAAAAAAAACGAACCCTACTCAAGAAAGGTCAAGTCGGCGATAGCCGACCCACCTTTCTAGTCCTTATATATTAAAATCCGTTGTTTTTCTCTCGCGAAAAAGTGGCGTTTTGCATTACCTAAGGCTTTTGAGGCGAGCGCGCAGCGGCGAGCCTGGGTGCGCGAAGCCGAGTTCGGTCCTTCGGTTGTCCGGTGGGCGTATTTTGGTGATTTCTCTTTACCTTTTTCGGGGCGAATTTTGCGTTTTTCCGGAGGTCCGCGGCCGCCAGTTTTCCATTTTTGCGAGGATTTCGCGAAAAAAAGAGATGGATATAGCCGGGAATTCGAGAAACGTCAGTCAGATATGGGTAGACGTCGAACTATTTCGGATTCGATATCGTATTTTCCCGCATTCATTTCCATAAAGCCATGTCGAAACGTAACCTTTGAACCTTCTACGATGTGTCGTGTGCCTCAGATCTATGTTTAAAATTCGATTTTATAGTGAAAATAACGAAAGTTTTACTCAATTACACGTTCGGCGGTATTCGCATTCGCTCGGCCGCCGGCCGTCCTAAACGTCAAACGGCTACCAGGACGGTGCACGGCCTGTGACAGCTCCCAATAAAACGTAGGAAATTTCGCTAAAGGGGCCCCGAAGGACAGAAAAGGTATGTTTAAAGTCTCTAGATACTTTCTGTTATGCGAGCGCCGGGTTTAGAATTCGTTTTTGTATCGAAATGTGCGAAAATCCGATCCAAGACCGGGGAGAAGGGCCTGGCAAATGGCGGTCTTCATAAAACCTTCAAAACGATTACATTCTGAAAAGTAAGTACCCCTTACCATCCATAAAGCCATATCGAAACGTAAACTTTGAACCTTCTACAATGTGCCGCCTGTCTCAGGTCTAGGTTTAAAATTCGATTTTATAGTGAAAATAACGAAAGTTTGACTCAATTACACGTTCGGCGGCATTCGCATTCGCTCGGCCGCCCGAAAAGTCAAACGGCAAGCCGGACGGTGCGGTGCCGTTGACAGCTCCGGATAAAACTTAGGAATGTTCGCTAAACGGGCCCATCGGAGACCCGCAAAGGTCAGTAAAGGTAAATTTAAAGTCTCTAGATACTTTCTGTTATGCGAGCGCTGGATTTTGAATTCATTTTTGTATCGAAATGTGCGAAAATCCGATCCAAGACCGGGGAGAAGAGCCTGGCAAATGGCGGTCTTCACAAAACCTTCAAAACGATTAGATTCTGAAAAGTAAGTACCCCTTTATTTCTATAAAGCCATATCGAAACGTAAACTTTGAACCTTCTACAATGTGTCGTGTGCCTCAGGTTTAGGTTTAAAATTCGATTTTATAGTGAAAATATCGAAATTTTAGTCTACTACATGTTCGGCCGGCACCCGGCCGCCGAAACGTCAAACGGCGAGTGGGTGACAGTTCCGCATATAACATAGGAAATTTCGCTAAATTCGGAGCCCCCCGAAGGCCAAAAAAGGTAAATTTGAAGTCTCTAGATACGTTCTGTTATGCGAGCGCTTTGTTTTGAGTTCATTTTTGCATTGAACTTTGCATAAATACGAATGAATATGTGGTATAAATGAGCTAGACAATATGGCGGACCTCAATTATTTTAAGTCGCTTCGCGTATATACAGTGCGACTCAAAAAAGCTCGACGTACGGGGTGTTACGATAAAAATTGACGAGAAAAAAATAAAAATTACAGATTCGAGGAAATTTTCGGTTTTTTCGCTTCGGAGGGGTTGTCTGACGTGCGAAAGACCGTTTTATAGTTGGAAAAATGCTAAACGTTAAAAACATTGTCAAAATTACGGGAACTGGAAATTTTTTTGGTACGAAACTTCCGTCGGGGGTCTCTTACCGCACTAATTATCGAAAAAAATACAGGGTGTTTACAAAAAACCCACCCGTTCCCTAAAAATCATGAAAATTCGTGGATTTAAAAATTTTTTTTGCTTTCTGATGAAACTTTTTACAATAGTTTGGAAAAAAACTATAACAAATATATACTTTGGTATTATTATGTATATAAATACATACGTATGAAAAAATACAGGGTGTAAAATAAAGAACCATTCTGTAGATCCACAAAATTTATGGAATTTATTTTTTTTATGAAACTTTTCACGATTGTAAAAAACTTATACTAATGGAAAAATACAGGGTGCTTAACGAAACCAAACCATTCTCTAAGAATCCTCACAATAATTCATTGAATGTTTTTTTATGAAACTTTTCACAATTGTCTGTAAGAAAACTATATTAATTAAAAAACTACTGAGTGTTTAAGAAAACTGAACCAATATTGAAACTCCCAAAATTCATAGAAAACATTTTTTTTTATTTATTAAACTTTCGTCAAGGATTTATTATGACACTCACTAACGAAGCAAATACAGAGTGTTTAAAAATGACGAACCATTCTCTGAAAATCCTCAAAATTCATGGAATTAAAAAATTCTTTTTGATGATAATTTATAAAATGTTGTGTAGGAGCAATAGACTGTTGAAGAAATACAGAGTGTTTAAAAATAACGAACCATTCTCTACAAATCCTCAAAATTCATGGAATTAAAAAATTCTTTTTGATGAAACGTTTCACAATAGTTTGTAAAAAACTATACTAATGAAAAAATACAGGAGGTTTAAAAAAACCGAACCATTCTCTAAAAATCAACAAAATTCATGGAATTAAATAATTCTTTTTGATGAAACGTTTCACAATAGTTTGTAAAAAACTATACTAATGAAAAAATTCAGGAGGTTTAAAAAAACCGAACCATTCTCTAAAAATCAACAAAATTCATGGAATTAAAAAATTCTTTTTGATGAAACTTTTTACAATGTTCTGTAGGAAAAATATACTAATGAAAAAATACGGGGTGTTTAAAAAAACCGAAACGTTCCCTAAAAATCCTGAAAATTCGTGGATTTAAATTTATTTTTTTTTGCTTTCTGATGAAACTTTTTACAGTAGTTTAAAAAAAACTATAAAAAATATATACTTTGGTATTATTATGTATATAAATACATACGTATGAAAAAATACAGGGTGTAAAATAAAGAACCATTCTCTAGATCCACAAAATTTATGGAATTTATTTTTTTTATGAAACTTTTCACGATTGTAAAAAAATATATACTAATGAGAAAATACAGGGTGCTTAACGAAACCAAACCATTCTATAAGAATCCTAACAATTCATGGAATATTTTTTTATGAAACTTTTCACAATGGTCTGTATGAAACTATTTTAATGAGAACAATATAACAGGGTGTTTAAGAAAACTGAACCAATATTAAAACTCCCAAAATTCATGGAAAAAATTTATGGAATTTAATTTTTTTTTATTAAACTTTACACGATTGTAAAAAAATTACACTAATGAAAAAATACAGGGTGTTTAACAAAACCATTGAACCAATATTGAAACTCCCAAAATTCATAGAAAGAACTTATGGAATTTTTTTTTTATGAAACTTCACGATTGTTAAAAAATTATACTAATGAAAAAATACAGGGTGCTTAACGAAACTTTTTACAATAGTTTGTAAAAAAACTATAAATAATACATACTTAGGTATTATTATTATGTATACAAATACATACTTATGAAAAAATACAGGGTGTTTAGCAAAACCAAACCATTCTCTAAGAATCCTCACAATTCATGAAATATTTTCTTATGAACCTTTTCATAATGGTCTGTAAGACCACTATACTAATTAAAAAACTACTGAGTGTTTAAAAAAACTGAACCATTCTCTAGAAACCTTCATGGAAGTGTAATATTCTTTTGATGAAACTTTTAACAATGGTCTATATGGAAACTATTTTAATGAGAACAATACAGGGTGTTTAAGAGAATCAAATCATTCTAAAAATCCTAAAAAATTGGAATTAAAAACTCTTTTTTGGTTTTTGATGAAACTTTTACAATAGTTAGTAAAAAACTATAAAAATATATACTTTGGTATTATTATGTATATAAATACATACTTATGAAAAATACAGGATGTAAAATAAAGACCAATTCTCTAGATCCACAAAATTTATGGAATTTAATTTTTTATGAAACTTTTCACGATTGTAAAAAATTATACTGATGAAATAATAGGATGTTTAACAAAACCAAACCATTCTCTAAGAATCCTCACAATTCATGGAATATTTTCTAATGAAACTTTTCACAACGGTCTGTAAGAAAACTATACTAATTAAAAACTACTGGGTGTTTAAAAACCATTGAACCAATATTGAAACTCCCAAAATTCACGGAATATTTTTTCGCCTCGGATGGGTTGTAAGAAAGTGTAAGAAAGACCGTTTTATATACAACGTGTTGGAAAAATGTTGAACGTTAAAAAAATCTCAAAATTAAGAGAACTGACAATTTTTTTTCCTCAACTTCCATCGAGGGTCTCTTAACGCACTAATTATCGAAAAAATACATGGTGTTTAAAAAAAACGAACCCTACTCAAGAAAGGTCAAGTCGGCGATAGCCGACTTGCCACCTTTCTAGTTCTATTATATTAAAATACGCGATTGCCTATCGCTCCCACCGGGGGTGCGAAAAAGTGGGGTTTGCCGCCACAAAGGCTTTTTGCGAGCCGCGCAGCTGAGCCCGGGCCCGCGGAGTCGAGTTTGGCCTTTTTTGCGTAGCTTAGGCGTATTTCGGTAGGTTCTTTTTACTCTTTTCGGGGCGAATTTTGCGTTTTTCCGGAGGTCCGCCGGCGTTACTTTTCCGTTTTCGCGAGGAAACGAGACAAAAGTCGAAAAAAACGCCCCTTATCGGAAGTCCGGAAGCCGCCCGGAGGCCGGTTTCGCTCCGCTCCCCGTTTTCGGGCGGGCCGTCGCGGACGCGGCCGCGGGCGAGTCTCTTTATTTGGTCCTTTCTCCGTCGCGACGAGGCGCTCGGCGGACCGTTTTCGCGTTTTATAGGTAAAAATTCATGGAATTAGAAAATTCTTTTGATGAAACTTTATAAAATGTTCTGTAGGAAAAATAGACTAATGAAGAAATACAGAGTGTTTAAAAATAACGAACCATTCTCTAAAATTCCTCAAAATTCATGGAATTAAAAAATTCTTTTTGATGAAACGTTTCACAATAGTTTGTAAAAAACTATACTAATGAAAAAATACGGGAGGTTTAAAAAAACCGAACCATTCTCTAAAAATCAACAAAATTCATGGAATTAAAAAATTCTTTTTGATGAAACTTTTTACAATGTTCTGTAGGAAAAATATACTAATGAAAAAATACGGGGTGTTTAAAAAAACCGAAACGTTCCCTAAAAATCCTGAAAATTCGTGGATTTAAAATTTTTTTTTGCTTTCTGATGAAACTTTTTACAGTAGTTTGTAAAAAAACTATAAAAATATATACTTTGGTATTATTATGTATATAAATACATACGTATGAAAAAATACAGGGTGTAAAATAAAGAACCATTCTCTAGATCCACAAAATTTATGGAATTTATTTTTTTTATGAAACTTTTCACGATTGTAAAAATATATATACTAATGAGAAAATACAGGGTGCTTAACGAAACCAAACCATTCTATAAGAATCCTAACAATTCATGGAATATTTTTTATGAAACTTTTCACAATGGTCTGTAAGAAACTATTTTAATGAGAACAATATAACAGGGTGTTTAAGAAAACTGAACCAGTATTGAAACTCCCAAAATTCATGGAAAAACAATATTTTATTTATTAAACTTCCATCAAGGATTTATTATGACACTCACTAACGAAGCAAATACAGAGTGTTTAATAATACCTAACCATTCTCTAAAAATCCTCAAGATTCATGGTATTAAAAAATTCTTTTTGATGAAACTTTATACAATAGTTTGTAAAAATCTATACTAATGAAAAAATACAGGAGGTTAAAAAAACCGAACCATTCTCTAAAAATCAACAAAATTCATAGAATTAAAAAATTATTTTAATGAAACTTTGTACAATGTTCTGTAGGAATAATATACTAATGAAAAATACTGGGTGTTTAAATAAACTGAACCATTCTCTAAAATTCCTCAACATTCGTGCATTTACAATTTTTTTCTGAAACTCTTCGTAACAGTCTGCAGAAAAACTTCGCATATATATAGTAAGACTCAAAAAAGCTCGATGTACGGAGTGTTTCGATAAAAATTGACGAGAAAAAATATAAAAATTACAGATTCGAAGAAATTTTCAGTTTTTTTGCTTCGGAGGGGTTGTCTGACGTGCGAAAGACCGTTTTATATACAGAGTGTTGGAAAAATGTCGATCGTTAAAAAAATGTCAAAATTAAAGGAACTGAACATTTTTTTAGTACGAAACTTCCGTCGGGGGTCTCTTACCGCACTAATTATCGAAAAAAATACGGGGTGTTTAAAAAAACCGAACCGTTCCCTAAAAATCCTGAAAATTCGTGGATTTATTATTTTTTTTTTTGCTTTCTGATGAAACTTTTTACAATAGTTAGTAAAAAAACTATAAAAAATATATACTTTGGTATTATTATGTATATAAATACATACGTATGAAAAAATACTGGGTGTAAAATAAAGAACCACTCTGTAGATCCACAAAATTTATGGAATTTATTTTTTTTATGAAACTTTTCACGATTGTAAAAAAATTGTACTAATGAGAAAATACAGGGTGCTTAACGAAACCAAACCATTCCATAAGAATCCTAACAATTCATGGAATATTTTTTTTATGAAACTTTTTACAATGCTCTGAAAGAAAACTATACTAATTAAAAAACTACTGGGTGTTTAAGAAAACTGAACCAATATTGAAACTCCCAAAATTCATGGAAAACCAATATTTTATTTATTAAACTTCCATCAAGGATTTATTATGACACTCACTAACGAAGCAAATACAGAGTGTTTAATAATAACGAACCATTCTCTAAAAATCCTCAAGATTCATGGAATTAAAAAATTCTTTTTGATGAAACTTTATACAATAGTTTGTAAAAATCTATCCTAATGAAAAAATACAGGAGGTTTTAACAAACCGAACCATTCTCTAAAAATCAACAAAATTCATGGAATTAAAAAATTCTTTTTGATGAAACTTTTTACAATGTTCTGTAGGAAAAATATGCTAACGAAAAATACGGGGTGTTTAAAACCGAACCGTTCTCTAAAATTCCTCAACATTCGTGCATTTAAAATTTTTTCTAAAACTCTTCGTAACAGTCTGCAGAAAAACTTCGCATATATATAGTGCGACGCAAAAAAGCTCGATGTACGGGGTGTTTCGATAAAAATTGACGAGAAAAAAAAATAAAAATTACAGATTCGAGGAAATTTTCAGTTTATTCGCTTCGGAGGGGTCGTCTGACGTGAGAAAGACCGTTTTATATACAGAGTGTTGGAAAAATGTCGAGCGTTAAAAAAATGTCAAAATTAAAGGAACTGAAAATTTTTTTTGTACGACACTTCCGTCGGGGGTCTCTTACCGCACTAATTATCGAAAAGATTACTGAGTGTTTAAAAAAACCGAACCGTTCTCTTGAACTCCTCAAAATTATTTTTTTTTATAAAACTTTACAATAGGCTGCAAATAAACAACCCTAATGCAACAATTGAGAATGTTTTAGAAAACCGAATAATTGTCTAGAAACCTTCATGCAAGTATATTCGTGGAACTAAAAATTTTTTTTATGACACATTTTACACATTCTGAAGGAAAACTATACTAATCAAAAATACTGGATGTTTAATAAAATCGAATCATTCTAAAAATCCTAAAACTTGGAATTAAAAACTCTTCTTTGGTTTTTGATGAAACTTTTTAAGATAGTTTGTAAAAAAAAATATAAAAAATACATACTTAGGTATTATTATGTAGCTATATAAATACATACTTATGAAAAAATACAGGGTGTAAAATAAAGACCAATTCTCTAGATCCACAAAATTTATGGAATTTAATTTTTTTTTAT
Source organism: Monochamus saltuarius (assembly GCA_025584915.1). Classification (NCBI taxonomy): domain Eukaryota; kingdom Metazoa; phylum Arthropoda; class Insecta; order Coleoptera; family Cerambycidae; genus Monochamus; species Monochamus saltuarius. The sequence continues at coordinate 42,429,716 of CM046725.1, forward strand.
GAAAATTTTCACGATTGTAAAAAATTATGCTGATGAAAAATACAGGGTGTTAACAAAACCAAACCATTCTCTCAAAATCCTCACAATTCATGGACTATTTTCTAATGAAACTTTTCACAATGGTCTGTAAGAAAACTATACTAATTAAAAAACTACTGGGTGTTTAAAAGAAACCGACCCATTTTCTAGAAACTTTTAACAATGGTCTATATGGAAACTATTTTAATGAGAACAATACAGGGTGTTTAAGAAAACTGAACCAATATTGAAACTCCCAAACTTCATGGAATAAAATTTTATTTTTGCTTCGGATGGGTTGTCGGATGTACGATAGACCGTTTTATATACAAAGTGTTGGAATAGTGTTGAACGTTAAAAAAATCTCAAAATTAAGAGAACTGACAGTTTTTATTATTCAACTTCCATCGGGTGTCTCTTAACGCACTAATTATCGAAAAAATACATGGTGTTTAAAAAAAACTAACCCTACTCAAGAAAGGTCAAGTCGGCGATAGCCGACTTGCCACCTTTCTAGTTACTATATATTAAAATGCGTGATTTCCTCTCGCTCCCACCGGGGCGGCGAAAAAGTGGGGTTTTGCGTCCCAAAAGGCTTTTTTCGCGAGCCGCGCAGCGCCCTTCGGTCCCGCGGTTGTCTGTTAGGCGTATTTTGGTTGGTTATTTTTACTTTTTTCGCGGCGAATTTTGCGTTTTTCCCGAGGTCTGCGGCCGCTACTTTTCCGTTTTCGCGAGGAAACGAGACAAAAGTCGAAAAAAACGCCCCTTATCGGAAGCCCGAAAACCGCTGGGAGGCCGGTTTTGCTTCGCGCGTGGTTTTTCGGGCGAGCCCGTCGGGGACGCGGCCGCGGGCGAGTCACTTTATTGGGTCCTTTCTCCGTCGCGACGAGGCGCTCGGCGGGCCGTTTTTCGCGTTTTTCTAGGTAAATTTTCCGTTTTTCGGAGGGTCCTCGCCGGCCGTTCTCGGCGAGAGGGATGGAGATAGCGCGGGAGGAGCCTATCGACCGGGAATCGGAGAAACGTCAGTCGGATATGGGTAGACGTCAAACTATTTCGGATTCGATATTTTCGTATTTTCCCGCATTCATTTCAACAAAGCCATATCGAAACGTAAACTTTGAACCTTCTACAATGTGTCGCGTATCTCAGGTTTGAGTTTAAAATTCGATTTTATAGTGAAAATAACGAAAATTAGGGTCAATTACACGTTCGGCGGCATTCGCATTCGCTCGACCGCGGCCGTCCTAAACGTCAAACGGCTAGCCGGACGGTGCACGGCCTGTGACAGCTCCCCATAAAACGTAGGTACGTTTGCCAAACGGGCCGATGGGAGCCCCCTGAAGAACAGAAACGGTAAGTTTAAAGTCTCTAGATACTTTCTGTTATGCGAGCGCTGGATTTTGAATTCATTTTTGTATCGAAATGTGCGAAAATCCGATCCAAGACCGGGGAGAAGAGCCTGGCAAATGGCGGTCTTCACAAAACCTTCAAAACGATTAGATTCTGAAAAGTAAGTACCCCTTTATGTCCATAAAGCCATATCGAAACGTAAACTTTGAACCTTCTACAATGTGTCGTGTGCCTCAGGTTTAGGTTTAAAATTCGATTTTATAGTGAAAATATCGAAATTTTAGCCCACTACACGTTCGGCCGGCGCCCGGCCGAAACGTCAAACGGCCAAAACTGGTAACTTTGAAGTCTCTAGATACGTTCTGTTATGCGAGCGCTTTGTTTTGAGTTTATTTTTGCATTGAACTATGCATAAATACGAATGAATCCGTGGTATAAATGAGCTAGACAATATGGCGGACTTCAATTATTTTAAGTCGCTTCGCGTATATACAGTGCGACTTAAAAAGCTCGACGTACGGGGTGTTACGATAAAAATTGACGAGAAAAAAATAAAAATTACAGATTCGAGGAAATTTTCGGTTTTTTCGCTTCGGAGGGGTTGTCTGACGTGCGAAAGACCGTTTTATATACAAAGTGTTGGAAAAATGTTAAACGTTAAAAAATGTCAAAATTAAGGGAACTGGAAATTTTTTTGGTACGAAACTTACGTCGGTTGTCTCTTACCGCACTTATTATCTAAAAATATATATGGTGTTTACAAAAAACCCACCCGTTCCCTAAAAATCAAGAAAATTCGTGGATTTAAAATTTTTTTTTGCTTTCTGATGAAACTTTTACAATAGTTTGTAAAAAAACTATAAAAAATATATACTTTGGTATTATTATGTATATAAATACATACGTATGAAAAAATACAGGGTGTAAAATAAAGAACCATTCTGTAGATCCACAAAATTTATGGAATTTATTTTTTTTATGAAACTTTTCACGATTCTAAAAAAATTATACTAATGGAAAAATACAGGGTGCTTAACGAAACCAAACCATTCTCTAAGAATCCTCACAATAATTCATTGAATGTTTTTTTATGAAACTTTTCACAATTGTCTGTAAGAAAACTATACTAATTAAAAAACTACTGAGTGTTTAAGAAAACTGAACCAATATTGAAACTCCCAAAATTCATAGAAAATTTTTATTTATTAAACTTTCGTCAAGGATTTATTATGACACTCACTAACGAAGCAAATACAGAGTGTTTAAAAATAACGAACCATTCTCTGAAAATCCTCAAAATTCATGGAATTAGAAAATTCTTTTTGATGAAACTTTATAAAATGTTCTGTAGGAAAAATAGACTAATGAAGAAATACAGAGTGTTTAAAAATAACGAAACATTCTCTAAAAATCCTCAAAATTCATGGAATTAAAAAATTCTTTTTGATGAAACGTTTCACAATAGTTTGTCAAAAACTATACTAATGAAAAATACAGGAGGTTTAAAAACCGAACCATTCTCTAAAAATCAACAAAATTCATGGAATTAAAAAATTCTTTTTGATGAAACTTTTTACAATGTTCTGTAGGAAAAATATACTAATGAAAAAATACGGGGTGTTTTAAAAAACCGAAACGTTCCCTAAAAATCCTGAAAATTCGTGGATTTAAAATTTTTTTTTGCTTTCTGATGAAACTTTTTACAGTAGTTTGTAAAAAAACTATAAAAAATATACACTTTGGTATTATTATGTATATAAATACATACGTATGAAAAAATACAGGGTGTAAAATAAAGAACCATTCTCTAGATCCACAAAATTTATGGAATTTATTTTTTTATGAAACTTTTCACGATTGTAAAAAAAATATACTAATGAGAAAATACAGGGTGCTTAACGAAACCAAACCATTCTATAAGAATCCTAACAATTCATGGAATATTTTTTATGAAACTTTTCACAATGGTCTGTAAGAAACTATTTTAATGAGAACAATATAACAGGGTGTTTAAGAAAACTGAACCAATATTAAAACTCCCAAAATTCATGGAAAAAATTTATGGAATTTAATTTTTTTATTAAACTTTTCATGATTGTAAAAAAATTACACTAATGAAAAAATACAGGGTGTTTAACAAAACCATTGAACCAATATTGAAAGTCCCAAAATTCATAGAAAAAACTTATGGAATTTTTTTTTTATGAAACTTCACGATTGTTAAAAAATTATACTAATGAAAAAATACAGGGTGTTTAGCAAAACCAAACCATTCTCTAAGAATTCTCACAATTCATGGAATATTTTCTAATGAAACTTTTCACAACGGTCTGTAAGAAAACTATACTAATTAAAAAACTACTGGGTGTTTAAAAAACCGACTGTTCTCTAGAAACCTTCATGGAAGTATAATATTCCTTTGATGAAACTTTTAACAATGGTCTATATGGAAACTATTTTAATGAAAACAATACAGGGTGTTTAAGAAAATCGAATCATTCTAAAAATCCTAAAAACTTGGAATTAAAAACTCTTTTTTGGTTTTTGATGAAACTATTTAAGATAGTTTGTAAAAAACTATAAAAATACATACTTAGGTATTATTATGTAGCTATATAAATACATACTTATGAAAAAATACAGGGTGTAAAATAAAGACCAATTCTCTAGATCCACAAAATTTATGGAATTTAATTTTTTTTATGAAACTTTTCACGATTGTAAAAAAATTATACTGATGAAATAATATGGGGTGTTTAACAAAACCAAACCATTCTCTAAGAATCCTCACAATTCATGGAATATTTTCTAATGAAACTTTTCACAACGGTCTGTAAGAAAACTATACTAATTAAAAAACTACTGGGTGTTTAAAAAACCGACTGTTCTCTAGAAACCTTCATGGAAGTATAATATTCCTTTGATGAAACTTTTAACAATGGTCTATATGGAAACTATTTTAATGAAAACAATACAGGGTGTTTAAGAAAACTGAACCAATATTGAAACTCCCAAAATTCATGGAATAATTTTTTTGCCTCGGATTGTAGTTCTAATGATGTTCATTGAAACACGGTTCGGGTAAAACTCTAATTTTATTTCATAATAACTACATAATATATATAAATTTGCTGAGGAAAGATATATTGCCATTGACGACGGGCGGATGTATAGGATCTTTGACCCGTGCTACTGCATTTATTGCAATGTTGCAAATAGAGGTTAATGGCAGTACACCTTTCCCCTTTACAATGTATAACCTAAAATCTATTACAATAAACAAATATTTTATTTCTATGAATACATTATAAATATATATATATTTTTATCCTATGGTACCATCAGATTAAAATACAGATTAATTATTTCTATATTTAACTAATCTATTGTTTTTTACAGTAATACGCTTATTTTCTACAATAATTGTGGAATTAACGCCACTTTTATTTACAACTCTATATGGACCTGTGTATGGAGTATCTAGCTTTTGTTTTTGACCTCTTTTTAACATCACTAGGTCATTTATCTCGAAATTAGATGGATTGATATGTTTATCATAATGTAGTTTTCGTTTTTCTTTAGCTATTTCTAAAAATTCTTGTGCTCTTCTGTGAGCTTCATTTAGTCTAAATTTTAGTTCATTTGAGTAATCTTCTATATTATATATTGGTGATCTTTTGGTTACATTTTCATATGGTAAATTTGCTATTTTGCCAAAGACTAATTCATATGGCGAATAGTTTATATCTGTGTGAGGAGTTATATTATATGCAAAGACATAATAAGGTAGAATGTATCCCAATTAGAATTAGCTGAGTTAGAAACAAGATATTCGTTTAATACTCTATGATTTCTTTCTATACTACCTAATGATTCATGGTGGTATGCTGTTGATTTTATATGTTTTATATGAAAGAATTTATTAATTGATTTTTGTAGTTCATTTACGTATTCGGTTCCTAAATCTGTTTTTAAAATTTTAAAAATACCAAATTTCATCATAAATTCTTCAACTAACGCTTTAGATACAGTTTTAGCATCTTTACTTTCTAATGGAATAGCTTGTATAAATTTTGTTAAGTTACATTGTATGGTTAATATATATCATATTATTTTCTGTAATTTTCAATGGTCCTACGGTATCCACTGAAATTGATTCGAAGCTTGTTGAAGGAGTTTCTGTAATTACGAGTGGTTCAATAGTATGCTTAATTATTTTGCTTTTATTACACTCTTCGCAACTTAATACATGCTTTTTACCATTTTTAACATATTTTTCCACACGTATTTTTGCTTTAATTTATTTAGAATTCGCTTTACACCTGTGTGTCCTCCTATTAACGTGTTATGATAATTTTTTATAAGTTCATTTTGAATGTCAATATAATTTATAATTTGGTGGAGTAAATAATAAAATTTTTAATCTTGACTTGTATTTATCATATAGTGCGTTATATTTTTTTCTTGAATATAAGTACCTTTATATAATTAAATATGTCATCTTGCATTGATAAACATAAATAAGAGTAAACATATTCTTTTATCAGCTTCTTCAGTGCAAAATCTAAATTCTACTCTAGATTATCACTTGATAATGTAATTTTTATAACATTATCGCACTCAATTATATATTTTGCTTTATTTATATGTGTTTTTACGCGCGCTGAATTATTTTTGTTTTTGTGTCATATATTTTGAACGTTAACGTTTTTACTTTGTTTATTTCGGTTAAAGTAACTTCCCAAATTCCCAGTTGGCCAGACTGGTCGTTCGAGATGTTTATTTGATTTTTTGTGGTACAATGATCTGATTTTGTCATTGACCTCGTAGTGACAGCTACTGTCGGGATCATAGCTTTTAGTATATCTGAATCTAATTTTATGCGTGATAAGGCATCCGCATTGGTATTTGTTTTTCCTGGTTTGTATCGTATTTCAAAGTTATAGTCCAGTAAATCTAAACGTATTCTTGTTAATTTTGAAGATGGAGATTTATGAGTAAAAGTTCGACTAACGGTCTGTGATCGGTAACGACTATAAATTTTTTATTAGCATTGTACAGATATGGACGAAAATGTGTTATTCCCCAATATATTGCTAATAATTCTTTTAGAATAACGGGTTTATTTATTTCATGTTTTGTCAAAGTTCTGCTTGCATACGCTATTGGAAGATCGTGTCCTATTTCGCCTTGGGACAGCACGCATCCTAGCGCAAAGTTTGATGCGTCTGTTGTTAAAATAAATGGTTTTGAAAAATCGGGGTATTGTAAAATGGGCGGTTCGATTAATTTTTTCTTTAAAATATTAAATGCTTCGCTGCATTCTAATGACCAATTAAATGTTTGACTTTTTCTTAACAATTTATTTAACGGATATGCAATATCGGCAAAATGTGGTATAAACCTACGGTAATAATTTAATAAAGCAATAAATCGCCTGACATCGTCCGCATTTTTTGGTATTGGATAATTTTTTACTGCTTCATATTTTTTTGGATCGGGACTAATTCCTTTGTCAGAAATTAGATGACCTAAATAATTTTATTCGCGTTGCATAAAATTACACTTAGTTGGATTTAATTTTAAATTATATTTTCGACATCTTTCGAATACATTAATAAGATTTGTATTATGATGTTTAAGGCTACATCCGAAAACAATAATATCATCAACGTATATAAAAGCGCTTTCTTTGAGACCTGACATTGCTATCGTAATCATGCGAGAAAAGCTATTTGTTGAAATATTGAGTCCAAATGGTAATCTTTTATATTGATAATGTCCTGAATTTGTAGAAAATGCTGTTAGTGGACGACTTTCTTTTTCTAATTCTATCTGATGAAAAGAACTAGCTAAATCTATTGTAGAAAAATATTTAGCTCGACCTAATTCATCTAAAATATCTTCGATATTAGGCAGTGAAACTTATCTTGAATAATTTTTTATTTAATTGCCTAAAATCTACTACCAATCGCCAATCTGGTTTTCTGTACTGGACTTTTTCTTGACTACTAATAAGGGTGAGTTATATGGACTAGTGGAATGTTCAATTGTGTCATTTTTCAATAATTTTTGTACTTGTCTTTTATTTCGTTTCTTTGTGATTGTGGTAATCTATAATTTTTTATGTATACTGGATCATTATCTGTTACTCTAATTTTTTGTTTGTAAAAATTGTTAGCAGAAAGATTATCACCTTTTAAGTAAAAAATGTCATTATATTCTTTACAAATATTTTTGATTGATTCCAAAGCATCGGTGTCTACATTATTAAATTTCAGTTCCTCAAATAACTGTGTTATTCTGTGACTAACCTGAGTGTCGTATTTATTTACAGCTGTTTTACAAATTTCGTAATCTGAGAGCGGTTGTGTTTGCAGTTTTAAATTGTCTATTACGACATCATTACAAGTCGTATTAATTAATCTAATATGAGGTATGCCAAATTTTGAAACTAATGTGTTAGCAATAAATATTCCTTTTTTTATTTCTTGATTTAAAATTAAACTGTCTTCAGAAAAATATCTGTCTATAGGACATACAATTTCTGTCCTAGCAGGTATCTCAATTTTGTTAGTGTAAGGTAATTTAATTTTTAAAGGAATAACGTGTTCCTCGTGTTTAAAAATATACTTAAAGTCCAAGTATTATAATCTATTTTACAGTTATATTTTGACAAAAAATCTCTACCTATTATACCATCTGTTACAATTGGAAAATCGCCACTTACTAAATGAAATTCGTGTGTTAATTTATTTTGCTTATTAATATATATATTAGTTACAGTAGTGCCAAAAGTTTCAATTTTAGATTTTGTGATGCCTCCTATCTGACATTTATTTTGGGGGTTATATTTGTGATGATGATTAATGCAAGGGATTTTACAAAGACTAATATCTGATCCGGTATCAATTAGAAAAGTTGTTAATTTGCCTGTCATTTCACAAAATATCTCGATATAATTTGTTTCACCAGTAGTTAAAAATATTAATTTTCCGTTATCGTATCCAACTCCCTCACACTTCTCTGATTTGATCGAGAGAGTTGGTCCTGATAGTTTTCCGACGGTTCGGTGTTTTGTGAGTAAACGTACCGAGTGTTACGTTGGTAGGGTCGTCGACTTTGTAAATATTGTCCACGGTGAGGATATCTACCTCTATATGAGTAATTTTGATTTTTATGCCCTCTAAATTGCTGGCTAAAATTTTGTTGGTTTTGATTATAGTTATTGTGGCTATTATTTTCATACCGATTTGTGACATTAGTACCTGGTCTACCTCGAGTACCTCGTATATGCCGGTTATTATATCTGTTTCCGCGGAAATGTTTTCTTTTAACATGGTAAATATTTTGTAAATTTTGAGTAGGACTAACTGACTGAGACTGAGGAACTTCAGCTTCTAGTGCTATTTCAACTGCTTCATTAAATGTTTTTACTCTTGACGCTAAAATTACGCCTCTAATATCTTTATTTAGACCATTTTTAAAAATTTAATGCCTCTTGATCATTTAGTTTTATTATCGTATCACGAGCTTGAATACCTTGTGAAGAAATATTTATTTTATTTAGATCGGAAATAAGAGCTTCTATTTCAGATGCATAAACAGAAATTGATTTTGGGCCTTGCTTAACTTTACTTAATTCTGAATGAACTGATGCAAGCGTCTTTTTTGGTTTAAAACGATCGGTGATAGTTTTCTTTAATTCGCTAAAATTTTCGGGGTCATAAATTAAAGTATTCTTTGCATTACCTTTAATTTTAGTTTTTAAAATAAAAGTTAAAAGTTGTTTTTCGTCTTTTAATGAATCATTGTAATATTCGGCAGCATCAATAAAATCAACAACATTGTCAGGTTCACCTGAAAAATCTGGTATAATATGTGAAGCTACTTTGAAATCAAATTCCATTTTGACAATTACCTCTTCAGATGCGTTTTTTAAATTAGTTTTACTTAAACTAGATGATTGCTCAAATGATATATTACTTGAACTAGGTTCTTTAATAGAAATTTGCAACAAATTATCAATTCAGTTATTACAGTCATTTACTAATGTTTTAAATTTGATTTTTATGTCATTAATTACTAATTTATCAGCTAAATTAACAGTTTTCTCTAGAGAAGTATATGTTTCAACAAAATTTGTATGCAGAAGTTTTATTTGATTTAATTTTTGCAAAAGACTCGACTCTTTATATACTCTATAAGGCTGTTTTCTTAAATTCTTATTAATTACTTCTGTATCTGCTAAAATGGATAATAGAGATTGATAGGAAGTCATAAATTATTACATATTATAACTAGACATTTATAAAAATATGCACAATACAACTTACACCTTCACTTGACACATATTTTGGAGTCTTCTGAGCCTGGTCGGATGAGGTCGCTGAGCCTGGTAGAAGAAAGTTTTTGCTAGGTCTCGTCGGAGATGGTTTTACTGGGCCTAGGTGGAGGTGGTCTCAATTTTGTCGAAGGCTGCTAACTAGCAGTGGTCCAGGGTGGGCAGCAATTCATGTTTGTTGTCGGAAACTTTTATTTGAAAATTCGTTGCGAGAATGTTTTTGTAACGGTTATAGCAGTGATTTAAACTTTTATATTTAGTCTTTTATTTATTTATATTAATGTATTTGCACTAATTAATATTGTGTTAGTTTTTCATTTAACTTTTAATTTTCACTTATTATTATTTTCACTTAAATTTTAATTTTCACTTATAATTATTATTTTTAGACTGATGTGGTTGCCTGTGCTTTTATGTGTCTTATAACGCTTGCGGTGATTCATTTCTTAAACATTTTAGTGCAGAAGAAGATTCGTAAGCAGCAGATCACTAAAAGTGAAATTAAGAGTATTGTTCAGAAATAATGATCGCAGAATAAATTTGTGGACTTTTGTCCCCATTGTGCACCCATTTTGCACTTTCACTACTTTTTTGTATTGTAAATTTTTAGTTGGCAGGATCGCCATGTAGTTCTAATGATGTTCATTGAAACACGGTTCGGGTAAAACTCTAATTTTATTTCATAATAACTACATAATATATATAAATTTGCTGAGGAAAAATATATTGCCATTGACGACGGGCGGATGTATAGGATCTTTGACCCGTGCTACTGCATTTATTGCAATGTTGCAAATAGAGGTTAATGGCAGTACAGGATGGGTTGTCGGATGTACGAAAGACCGTTTTATATACGTGTTGGAAAAATGTTGAACGTTAAAAAAATCTCAAAATGAAGAGAACTGACAATTTTTTTTACTCAACTTCCATCGGAGGTCTCTTAACGCACAAATTATCGAAAAAATACATGGTGTTTAAAAAAAACGAACCCTACTCAAGAAATGTCAAGTTGGCGATAGCCGACTTGCCACCTTTCTAGTCCTTATATATTAAAATCCGTTGTTTTTTCTCTCTCGCGAAAAAGTGGCGTTTTGCATTACCTAAGGCTTTTGAGGCGAGCCGCGCAGCGGCGAGCCCGGGTGCGCAAAGCCGAGTTCGGTCCTTCGGTTGTCCGGTGGGCGTATTTTGGTGATTTCTCTTTACCTTTTTCGGGGCGAATTTTGGGTTTTTCCGGAGGTCCGCGGCCGCCAGTTTTCGATTTTCGCGAGGATTTCGCGAAAAAAAGAGATGGATATAGCCGGGAATTCGAGAAACGTCAGTCAGATATGGGTAGACGTCGAACTATTTCGGATTCGATATTTTCGTATTTTCCCGCATTCGTTTCCACAAAGCCATGTCGAAACGTAAACTTTGAACCTTCTACGATGTGTCGCGTGCCTCAGGTTTGAGTTTAAAATTCGATTTTATAGTGAAAATAACGAAAGTTTGACTCAATTACACGTTCGGCGGTATTCGCATTCGCTCGGCCGCCGGCCGTCTTAAACGTCAAACGGCTACCAGGACGGTGCACGGCCTGTGACAGCTCCCGATAAAACGTAGGAACGTTCGCTAAAGGGGCCGATCGGAGGCCCGCAAATGCCAGAAAAGGTAAATTTAAAGTCTCTAGATACTTTCTGTTATGCGAGCCCTGGGTTTTGAGTTCGTTTTTCCATAAAAATTTGCTTAAATCCAAACTGAGACGGGGAGAAGAGCCTAGCAATATGGCGGGTCCTCACAAAACCCTCAAAACGATTACATTCTGAAAAGTAAGTACCCCTTTATTTCCATAAAGCCATATCGAAAAGTACACTTTGAACCTTCTACAATGTGTCGTGTGCCTCAGGTTTAGGTTTAAAATTCGATTTTATAGGGAAAATAGCAAAAATTTTCGTCGACTACAGAAACGTCAAATGGCGAGTGCGCGGTGACATTTCCGAATAAATCGCAGAAAATTTCGCTAAATGGGCCGACCGGAGCCCCCCAAAGGCCGAAAACGGTAAATTTGAAGTCTCTAGATACGTTGTGTTATGCGAGCGCTTGGTTTTGAATTCGTTTTTGTATCGAAATTTGCGAAAATCCTAACCAAGACGGGGTCAAAATGACGTAAGCCATGAAATAGCTGTCAACTATTTCCATCCGCTACGCGTATATACGGGGTGACTCAAAAAAGCTCGATGTACGGGGTGTTCCGATAAAAATTGACGAGAAAAAAATAAAAATTACAGATTCGAGGAAATTTTCGGTTTTTTCGCTTCGGAGGGGTTCTCTGACGTGCGTAGGACCGTTTTATATACAAAGTGTTGGAAAAATGTCGAACGTTAAAAAAATGTCAAAATTAAGGGAACTGAACATTTTTTTTGTACGAAACTTCCGTCAGGGGTCTCTTACCGCACTAATTATCGAAAAAAATACGGTGTGTTTAAAAAAACCGAACCGTTCCCTAAAAATCCTGAACAACAGCTTTCTGATGAAACTTTTTACAATAGTTTGTAAAAAACTATAAAAATATATACTTTGGTATTATTATGTATATAAATACATACGTATGAAAAAATACAGGGTGTAAAATAAAGAACCATTCTCTAGATCCACAAAATTTATGGAATTTATTTTTTTAATGAAACTTTTCACGATTGTAAAAAAATTATACTAATGAGAAAATACAGGGTGTTTAACGAAACCAAACCATTCTATAAGAATCCTAACAATAATTCATGGAATATTTTTTTATGAAACTTTTCACAATGGTCTGTAAGAAAACTATACTAATTAAAAAACTACTGGGTGTTTAAGAAAACTGAACCAATATTGAAACTCCCAAAATTCATGGAAATTTTTTTTTTATTTATTAAACTTCCGTCAAGGATTTATTATGACATTCACTAACGAAGCAAATACAGAGTGTTTAATAATAACGAACCATTCTCTAAGAATCCTCACAATTCATGGAATATTTTCTTATGAACCTTTTCACAATGGTCTGTAAGAAAACTATACTAATTAAAAAACTACTGGGTGTTTAAAAAAATGAACCATTCTCTAGAAACCTTCATGGAAGTATAATATTCTTTTGATGAAACTTTTAACAGTGGTCTATATGGAAACTATTTTAATGAGAACAATACAGGGTCTTTAAGAGAATCGAATCATTCTAAAAATCCTAAAAACTTGGAATTAAAAACTCTTTTTTGGTTTTTGATGAAACCTGTTAAGATAGTTTGTGAAAAAACTATAAAAAATACGTACTTAGGTAGGTATTATTATGTAGCTATATAAATACATACTTATGAAAAAATACAGGGTGTAAAATAAAGACCAATTCTCTAGATCCACAAAATTTATGGAATATTTTCTAATCAAACTTTTCACAATGGTCTGTAAGAAAACTATACTAATTAAAAAACTACTGAGTGTTTAAAAAAACCGACCCTTCTCTAGAAACCTTCATGGAAGTATAATATTCCTTTGATGAAACTGTTAACAAAATGGTCTATATGGAAACTATTTTAATGAAAACAATACAGGGTGTTTAAGAAAACTGAACCAATATTGAAACTCCCAAAATTCATGGAATAAATTTTTTTTTGCTTCGGATGGGTTGTCGGATGTACGAAAGACCGTTTTACATAGAAAGTGTTGGAAAAATGTTGAACGTTAAAAAAATCTCAAAATTAAGAGAACTGACATTTTTTTTACTCAACTTCCATCGGGGGTCTCTTAACGCACTAATTATCGAAAAAATACATGGTGTTTAAAAAAACGAACCCTACCCAAGAAAGGTCAAGTCGGCGATAGCCGACTTGCCACCTTTCTAGTACTCCTTAAAAAGGGTGGTTTTGAGCTACGTAAGTGGGCTAATAATCAACATCCCATTCTTCAAGATATTCCTGAATCGGACTGTCACCAAAACTCTTTAAATTTTGACTCATTGGAGGGATCATCAATAAAAATTTTAGGTCTGAGATGGGACCCTCTTTTAGATTGTTTTTTCTTCAATGTAAAACCCTTAGATAGACCTTGCACAAAACGTATAATTTTGTCCAAAATAGCTCGTATATTTGATCCTATAGGATTCCTCGCTCCATTAACGTTTTACTCCAAATATATGATGCAATATTTATGGACTCTAGGTATTGACTGGGACCAACCGGTACCTGCTGATATTTGAGCTCGTTGGCTTCAATATAAAAAGGAGTTACCAATTATTTATTCTGTAAAATTACCCCGACTAATTAATAGTAATCAGGTTTCATTCTGTGAACTTCATGGTTTTTCAGACAGCTCTGAAAAGGGCTATGCTGCCGTCATTTATGTAAGATTTTCACTGTCTGATGACATTTTTAAAACTGTTTTCGTTTGCGCAAAATCGAAAGTTGCACCTTTAAAACGTATATCTCTACCTCGTTTAGAATTGTGTGCTGCAGTTCTTCTATCAAATATGATCGAATACGTTTTGAATATTTTCTCCGCTAAATTAAATTTTCTAAAGTCTATGCTTGGACTGATTCTATGGTCGCATTGACCTGGATTCGCTCATCCCCTCATCGGTGGAAGACGTTTGTGTCTAATCGAATAAGCCATATTCAAGATAAAGTAGCTCCATGTAATTGGCATCACGTTTCATCTAAAGATAATCCCGCCGATTGCGCCTCTAGAGGCTTATTACCTTCAGAACTCATAAATCATCCTCTGGTGGACAGGACCTTCTTGGTTGGCTTCTCCCCAAACTTCTTGGTCTGAGCCATCTTCAAAAACTAATATCTCTTCTAGTATTACCTCTGAAGAAAAGAAGTTGGTATTCTCTACTTTTGCGTCGTTAGATGCTGTGGATCAACTTTTAGAAAATTTCTCCTCTCTCTCAATGATAAAGCGTATAATAGCATACTGTCTTCGCTTTGTCTATAACTTGAAACACCCTTCCGAAAGAAATGGTACTATTTCTCAATTTCAATTACAAGAAGCTCTTTTAATTCTTGTAAAACGTACTCAACATTTAGTATTTAGTAATGAAATCGCAAATCTCCAAAATCGCATACGACTTCCTAATTGTATACGAAAATTGAATCCATTTATTGATGCAGATGGTCTCCTTAGGGTGGGCGGTCGCCTCGCTTATTCTAATTTGTCATATGACAAAAAATATCCTCTTCTCTTACCTCGTGACCATCGTTTGACTCAACTCATAATTGAAGACGTTCATAAACAACACTTGCACCCTGGTCTTCAAACGCTATAGTTTTGTGTTAGCTCAAAATTTTTGGATTTTATCTCCACGTCGAGCTATTTATCGAGTGCTCTCTCGCTGTCTCAAATGTTTTCGATTGAAACCTACTCATTTCCAACCTCCTATGGGTAACTTACCCTCTACACGAATAAATCAAATCAAACCATTTTCCTGTGTGGGAGTTGACTATGGTGGACCTAATTTCATTAATCTCGGCAGAGGCAGAGGAATAAAGTCGCAAAAGGCCTATATATGCTTGTTTATATGTTTTGCTACAGAAGCAATCCATTTGGAGTTAGCCTCTGATTTATCGACTGAGGCTTTTCTCTGTGCTCTAAGAAGATTTATAGGTCGAAGAGGTCGATGCAGTGTTATCCACAGCGATTGTGGTAGCAATTTTATTGGTGCACACAGGGAACTGCAGGAATATATGAAAAACGCAGCTGAAAATGAAAATATTCAATGGTCATTTAACCCCCCTTCAGCACCTCATTTCGGAGGATTATGGGAATCAGGCATAAAATCTGTTAAAACTCACCTATTTCGAGTTATAGGACACCAAATTCTTAGCTATGAAGAGTTTTACACGATTTTGGTTCAAATCGAGTCATTACTTAATTCTAGACCTCTTTGTGCATTAAGTTGTGACCCTAATGATTTTTCCGTTCTCACATCAGGGCATTTTTTAACGTTAGAACCTCTAACAAATTTACCTGATCCTGACCTCACCCATTTAAATATAAATCGACTTAACCGGTGGCAATTAATACAACGATTACACCAAGATTTTTGGAAAAGATGGCATAGCGAGTATCTGCATACTCTTCAACAACGCAATAAATGGACTGAGAATTCGGGAAAGGTTGAAATTGGCACATTAGTTCTTTTAAAAATGAAATAACATCACCTTTGCATTGGAAGTTAGGTCGAATAATTGAAACTCATCCTGGTAAAGACGGAATAATTCGCGTAGTAACTGTAAAAACATCTCAAGGTCAATTTCAAAGGCCTTTGGTAAAGCTTTGCCCTTTACCAAACCAATAATTGTACTGAAAACATTGTATGTTTTGGTGGGCGGTATGTTACTGCACCACTACGTAGTTTTAAGGGAATTTATTATAATAATCTTTTTTTTGTTTGTTAGCAATATTCTATTAATTATTGAAAATTTATCACTCGCGAAAAAGTGGCACTTACTGAGAAAAAACACGACCCTAAAAACATAGTTCGTCCAGAGAGTCCGGCTCGATAGTTAGACTCGAGTGTGTCGTGTGCTCTAGCTATATCGCTCTCGCTATTTTTCGCAATTCGTACATTAAAATTTCCTACTTTTCTTTACTTCCTTAATCTATCTATTTCCTCACCCTTATTTTATCCCAAAGAATATGTTTGTACGAGATACAGTCCACGAGAATTCACGAGAAGAAAGAAATAACACCGAGGCATAGGTAAGTGCCATTAATTGCCGTACTTTCTTATAATTTTTGCCGTACATAACAACAGTAACAAAAAAAAAACGAACAAGAGACAGTGGAAGACTGAACACATGACAGCTACACATGCCAAATTTGGTTTTTTCTATTCTGTTCAAGGAGAAGTTTAGACTTTAATAGTTTTTTAAATTGAGTAATGTTCTTACTTTTAAAGTTAGATGGTATTGAATTATAAACTTTAGAGATCTGGTATGAAAACGAGCGTTTAAAAAATTCAGTACGGTGTTGGGGAGGAGTCAATGTACCTTTAAATCGAATATTAATATTGTGAACATCAGTTCTGAAAGAAATTTTATTATAAAGATAAGAAGGTGCTTTATATAGAATTATTTTGTGATATAAACACGCACTATGTAAAAACCGACGATTATACATATTGAGCCAGCCAATTTCGCGTAGTTTATGAGAAATATGTTGACGTCTCCTAATTTCAAAAATTAATCTTAAGCAAGAGTTTTGTACTAACTGGATTCTTTTAGAATCAATAGCATCAATGCACGGGCTATAAATAGAATTAGCAAAGTTAAATTTGGACAAGACTAAAGATTCACATAAAATGGATTTAACTTTCCTTGATAACAAGTGCCTACTATTATAAATTAATTTAATATTACAGTAAGCTCTGAATGCAGTCACTAATATGAGGTTTAAACCTTAAACTTGTATCATAAAAGAGACCTAAATTTTTTGCTTCATTACTAGAGAATATTACTTGATCATCAATAGTCAGGGAAAAGTTATTTATATTTTTTCTTTCTTTTGGAGGGCCAAATAATAGAATTTTAGTTTTAGCGGCATTAATATTTAACGCGTGTTTTTTAGTAATTTGAATTAAATTAAAAATATCGTTATTAATAATCTCAACTCCTTCATTCAAGTTCCGAGCCGGAAATCCGTAATATAATTGAGTGTCGTCTGCGTAAAAATGAATGTTTGTGTTTTCTATTGTATCTACAAAACCTGAAGTGTATAAAATATACAGAAGAGGACCTAAGATCGAACCTTGTGGTACACCTGAAAAAATTTCAAGAGGTGCAGACATATTGTCATCAATTTTACTACCTGCTGTCTATTACTTAAATAATTACGAAAAAATTCTATAGCATTTTCACTTATACCAATGTAGTGTAAAATTCCTAACAAAATTTTATGATTAATATTATCAAATGCTTTAGTAAAATCAATCAAAACTAACGCCGTCATATCCTTATTATCGACACTTCTGATAATATCATCTGTGATATGAAGTAAAGCTGTTTCGCACCCATGAAGTGGACGGAAACCAGACTGAATAATTGGTAGAATGTTATGTTGAGATAAATAGTTACGTAATTGGTTATCTACTACGCGTTCTAAAATTTTTGAGAGTGTGGGCAAAATACTAATAGGTCTCAAGTCCTTAAATTCATTTGGATTACTGCATTTAGGAATTGGCTGTATAACTGCAAATTTCCAACAGTCAGGAAAAGTACTTTTTTGTAAACAATAATTCACAATATGAGTAATATATGGCAAGATAAAAGGGCAACACATTAATAACATTTTTATATTAAAGCCATCGGAACCTGTCGCATTCGATTTAATATTGTACAAAATTGATTGGACTTCAATTTCAGTGATAATAGTGAAATTAAATTTATCAATATTATTATGTTTTACATTATTCAAATAAAAATCTAAAATATCTCGATCAGCAGTTAACTTCGGAATGCAGTTTATATAATAATCATTAAGTTGGTTAACATCACATAATGAATCAGGTATGGCTACACGTTTTTCCCCATATTCAGTGACACTAAGTCCTTCCATATTCCATTTATCCCATTCTGCTGCAGTCTGTACTCATAATAGGCCTTCTTTTCATTTCTACATGCAGACGTAGTATAATTACGCAGTTGTTTGTAATAATTGTAATGCTCCACGTTTTTGGTACGTCTCCACTTAGCCCTAGCTTTATTTCTTAAATTTATTAAAAAACGTATGTTATCAGTTATCCATGGTGAATATGCTTTTGTAATTTTTATCGTTTTGATTGGCGCGTGAATATTAAATAAATTTATTATTTCATTATTTAAGTATTGTAGTTTGTCTTTTATGTTCACTAGATTATATATGTGATTGAGCGTAAGCATTTCCAAATCATATAAAAAAATTTGATAATTAAAATATTTAAAGTCTCTGATTGTTTTATATATAGGCTGTTTACATTTATTATCAAGTTCGAATTTCAATTCACAACTTATTAATTCATGTCCCGACTCCAAATTCTCAGGGGTAACAACATTCACATTACTGACTGCATCAACATTACCCACTATAATAAGATCAATAGTGGTTAAAGAAGTTGGAGTTATATGAGTAGGCACATTGACAATTTGCGTTAAATTATAAGCCTCTAGCATTGATTGAAACCTATCATGAGCGTAATTATCACTTAACACATCAATGTTAAAATCCCCAAGACTAATTAATTCATCACAAGTTGGTAATAAGTGTGCAACACTTTGCTCGAATTCATTTAAAAAGTTTACGTATGAAAATTTGGAGGTCTATATACGGCACCCACAATTATTATATGTGAACCAACAAGAATTTTTAGCCAAAGCTGCTCAATATCATTAACAATAGGTAATAGAGAATATTTAATACTATTTTTATATAAATACATACCCCTCCACCAACACGATACCTACGATCATTTCTGACTAAACTAAAACCCTCAATTGAAATTACTTCATCACTAATACGTGGAGATAACCAGGTCTCCGAGATACACATAATATGGTATCTATTTGCCAAAATCTGTTCCTTCATTTCAATAAACTTTGGGACTAACGATCTAATATTAAAATGGGCAATGTGCAATTTATCAGTATCACCCATCTTCCACTGATATTCTAGAAAAGAAACACAAAACAGTTAATACATAGATACATACCTTCTCGAGAAAACTAATTAGTATAGTAAGTTATACAGAGTATACCAGAAAACAGAGACAGATACTAACTAGAAAGTAATTAAAAAAAAACATCAAAATGGTATGTAGTCAAACAATAAATTGAAATGAGACCAAAGGTAGAAATACCTAAAAGTAAACTATACTTATACTATATTTATATAGGGAGACTCAAAAGTTAGCAGTTCCTAGACACTATATAAACAAGTAATTTAAATAGAAATGGTGAACAATTTAATATATATTAATAATATGTAGTTTATACTGTATAAAAAGCAGGAAAAAAAATGAGAAAAAAAAAATGAATTATTGGTAGCAATAAACTGATGTCGCTCCTCAACATGATGAACATTAAGTTGTCAAACATATTTGCTCAAATCTTCAGAATCGGTAATTTTTACAATTTTATTTCCAACCCTGGCTTTTATGCAGCCACTACTGGACCACACCTTCTCATTACCCAAGGCGTTTTTGGCATCAAAAAGCAGCTTCCTATTACTTTTTGTCAAGTCCTCACAGATATATAGTTTACTGCATTTAAATGTACGTCTTCTTTTGAGAACAGCTTGTTTATTTTCAAATGATTTAAACTTCACAATTACAGGTCTTGGTTTATGTGTCTCATTATTGCTGTTATAAGTGCCCACACGGAAACAACTAAAATCTTCGCCTGAGAAATTAAGTTTAGTATAAGTGTTTATAATAGTCATTAACTTAGAATGTAGCTCTTCTCTCTGATCATCCTGTATACCGTAGATACACACATTGTTTAATTTTTCTTTCTGCTTCAACATATCTACTTCTTTATCTAAATACCTTATTCTCTGCTCATTGCTTGCTATATTTTCTTGGAGTTTTTTGCCAATATGCCATATGTCTAGACTATGTTAGACGACAGAGGTCCAACTTTTGTTTGCTAAAAACATTTATGTATTGGGCGCGGTGATCTGATAAGCAAAGTTCTAGAATACCAACATTACCCACTAAACATAATTAAATTTCTTCAATGTTATAGAAACATTTCTGTACTAGCTGTAATGTTGCTCTCAGACTTATAATTAACTGTATGCAATGTCCCAGGGACCTTTATTCTGCAGGCTAGAAACATTGCAGTGTAAGGTTCCTAAGGGAACACATTACTAGCAAATTGCATTTTAATTTCTATTAATATTGCACACAAGTCGCAGTGCAATAGAGATGAGTCTAATCCGTATGATTCGTTTAAATTATTCGAATCGAGACACTGATTCGTATGATACGAATCACAGAATATATATACGAATCCTCTAT
Source organism: Monochamus saltuarius (assembly GCA_025584915.1). NCBI lineage: Eukaryota > Metazoa > Arthropoda > Insecta > Coleoptera > Cerambycidae > Monochamus > Monochamus saltuarius. The sequence continues at coordinate 42,450,430 of CM046725.1, forward strand.
ACTAAAATGATTCGTACCAGTCGTACCACATAACTGGACTTCCGATAGAAAACCGACACCAAATTTTATCTGAACGGAACCGTACCTACGTGACGCGACTGTTGATTCACATTTCCATAACAAATAATTATACAGTTCACAGTTCGGTTCGAAATACGAGCACGGACCGGGCTATTTGTTAGTACTTCACACTGATGCGCACTCGCACAGCCAATTTGTGTTATGATGATACGAATCTTTGGTACGAATCTTATGGTACGAATCATTTTGTAAAATTATTCGAACGATACGGATCTTGAAAAGATTCGAATCGCCCATCTCTACAGTGCAATGTTCTTTTATAACATTCCAGACACTGCATTTGGAATGTTGGTAAGAATGGAGTACCTATTGATTTTTTTTTAAATTTAAATATACAGTAATTACAGTATACACTACAGGGTGTATATTTTCTTCGGGATTTTATGACCAAGCATAAATTAGGGAACTATTATTCCCTTGCCCGTGGTGCCAATTGCCAAAGCTCAAATCTTGTAGATATCCTACCAAAATTCGATTACACAGTATCAGGGAGATATAAGTGGCGTCATCTGTCGGCTATTAATATACATATAATTAACTGAATCGTTTCGTGATTTTGATAAAACGCATATTCCAAAATTTTAAAGAATATTTATAAACTGTCGCTCTCGTTTATCTGAATCATATTTTGTCTGATTGTAACTATAGATTTAAAAAAACTAAATAATACCATATGAAAAAGATATGCAAATCCGTTGCAGAAATGTTGTAGAATTAATTTACCCTCAACATTTTTAAATAATATTATATTATGAAACATTGTTCAAAGCATTCCACAACTTTCATTAGTTATGTATCGTAATTCAACTCAAATTCAGCTGTATGCAACGTTGCACAGAATGCTGTAATGTTTCATGCTTAGTGGGTAAACATTTGAGTTGAGATATTAGTAATAATATCGATACAACTCGAAGAAGTGGAAGTAACTCGCGTATCGTCTTTTATTGTGATAAATAGACCAAAAGATGTCGACAAACACTTAAAGTTAGTGAGAATTTCCGAGTCTGTATTAAAATCTCCAAGAATTATAATTCTTGTATGGAAGAGATAAATAGTGAGGAGAGAGGAAGAAGCCAAATAAAATATACCATTCGCTACTAATGAAAGGCAGAGGCTGCCAGAAAGTTTATGCTACATTTAGTCATTTCCCAGATGAACAGTACATTACCGGTACTGTACTCGTAAGTGTTGTTTCTAGCCTTGTTCGTAGAACAGTTGCAAACTGTTTTCAACTGTCAGACATATGCGCATTGTACTTGCATGCTCACATAAGATTCTAAATGCAATGTTTTAGATTTTAATTGTGCATGAATTCGTTTTCAATTGTACGAATTACATTCCAAATAACAGTGCAATGTACAAAACAGTGTAGTTTACACCATTAGATGAAATAGTAGTCAAAATCAAACAATACTACAAAAACAAAATAAAAAAAATTTATAGATGGATTATCAACGATACATTACATTAAAGCGAATAAATGACAATGAGATTCATTTTGTAAATATTCATTTAAACTGTATGGTTGCTAATTTAATAATATTTTATGAATATATTTTTGTACTGGGTTAAACTGATATTTTTCACCGCTTGAGGGAGTTTATTATAGAATTTTATACAAGTATAATGAATGTTCTTCTCAGTCAATGTTAAATGATGTATAGGAAAGATTAAATTTGTATTTCTAGTGTTATAAAAGTTAGTTTGAAAACATTCCCTAAACAAATTCTTATTTTTAAAAGTGAAAAGTAAAATCTCTTGGATATATACAGCAAAAACTGTTAATAAACCATTTGACTTAAATCTTCCACGGCAAAACACACTGTGAGAGACTCCTCAAAGTTCTTTTCTGAGAAATGAACATATTATTTTACATTCCCAAGAAGTGAAAATGTTATTTTGAAGTGGCTATCACTTATTAAGATGGAAAAACAGAAATCTGGAGTATGAAATTCTTAGGTAGTAGTAGTGATGTGCGGGCGGCATCAGCCTGGCAATTAGGCCACACCTGGGCCCTTTTTGCCTACCCTAGCATCCCAACACCTCTCCACTATCCGCCCTCTTCTTCCTCGAACCTACCCGACGCCCTGATGAACGCCAGGATTTTGGTCTATGGTAGGCCCCTCATCTTTTCCCTTTGCAGCTCCTCGGCGCCAAGGATCTCATATCTTAGTCTTCCAAGGGCCGCACAATATTCTAGAAAATGGATAGGGGTCTCCTCCCCCTCTCCACATTCCGGACATCCTCTATGCCTATCAAATTCAAATGCCTGACTATGAAATTCTTAGGAATAAGCACTTCATTTGTGAAGAGCATTTTATAACAGTTTCAGACAGAGGAAAAAAGAAAACTTAATAAGAATGCAATACCAATGTGTGCCTACTTTAATTAAATTAGTACAGTGTTTTAAATTAATTTAGTGTATAACGAAAAATACTCAAAAACAAACATTTCATTTTTAAAAAGTAACAAAAACATAAAAATAAAACATGAAATTGTTTCACTTAATATATATATTCTAATATATAAACACACTTTAGTCAACAAAATATAAAGCTGCATTTTTTTGTTAAGTAAATAATAAATATAAATAATATTTATACATATAATATTGTAGCAAAATTTTGATATTCAAACAATAATGCAATAAATTTTATTTGGTCAAATTTTGAAATATTTCCAAAGGAAACTGGCATTCAAAATTGAAAAGTTCGCCATAAGTCAGCCAGTACAATGTCATTATATACAATATATTTCTTTATTATTTAAATAAAATATAGATGTTTTCTCCTCTCCTAATCGCCAAATTCAAAATTAAATTTCTTGAAAACCATTAACATCTAGCGAAGTAAACATTTTTAAAAAACTTTTTTATACTTTTTACTATATTTGACTTGATATGACTATAAATCAATTTTCAATAATTAATATAACTGTCCGCATAGTGAAGTTTTTAATGCACAAATTTACTGGTGCCGTCTTTGGAACTGATTGTTTTGAAAAGGCTGTAAGAAAAGGCAGAAAAATATGAACATAAATGTAAAGTCGATTTACAGCGCGATTTATGTCACTAAAAACATAATTGTTAAATAAGGTGTGAAACATTGAAAATTTGATTTTAAAAAGTCCGTCCCTACTGAATAAAGTTATATAAGTACATTTTTGATGGACAAAATTATGCCCTACAAAGTGGTAAACATTTCATTTGGTTATGCCTAAAAAATCCACCTGAAATAAGCGAGATAGTGAAGTGATTACTTCACTACAAGTCGCAACACAAACTCGCAAAGTGATAAAGTTTAATTTTGAGCGGGTCAACTCAAAAAACTGGATTCAACCTGTTAATTCTTATTTGAGACGAGAGAAAGAAAAACGGGATGCGGTCAAAGCTTATGCCGCATTCACACGCTCGCCGAGACCCTTTCCTCTAGCAGCTTGTGAGGCGTGTGTCTACTCTGCCTATTGGTAATTCAAATTGAGATATCGCTTCATTACGGATTATCTGCAAATTAATACATTGTTTCCAAACCGCACTTTTTGGTGGTATTGTTTTCTTGCGTTTTTGGCTACTGTCCTGTGTTTTTCAGTTATTGGTATTACCATTAATTTATTGTTATATTTTGTTGGTTGTATTATATTTGTTTATTACACTGATATAGATTTTGTGAGTGAAAAATTGGTTTGTTCTGCCGGTTATCCCTGATAAGGACTTACCTACTATAGTTATAATTTTATTATAAGTTAGAAAATATTTTTTAATATAAGATATTGTTATTTTAGGAGGAACATGGCCAAAGTAACTAAGTTTAGTGGAGTACATTAACTATGTTGGCGGAAATATAAATGCAAGATGTGTGGTTGAAGGAGAAGTTTTAAATGTTGGACACATCATTTTACATGACAACAGATTGGAGCTTTTCTCAAATTAAATTGGTTGCCATTTGTCTGCAGACTAGTGCTCTGTCTGATTTGTTCTTGCAAAGCGGGTGCTGGTAGACAGTGCAAGCATATATTCGCGTTTCTAATTTTACGGTGTGCCCAAAAAAGGGGCATATAATGTGAAAGTAGTTACCAAGCTTAATTTTGTGGTTTCCTTATCTCAGTTTTATTTGGTCTCAGAAAAGATCTGTCCAAATTAGAAGACATGTCAAAAACACAATTGATCCGGTCAACTAAGAAAGGGTCGGTAAGAGAAAAGTACAAAGCAGTGTCAGTTAAAGATATGCCATGTATCCAAGGCCAAGTAAATATTGTTTCAGAGCTAAGTGATTGCTATATTTTATTGAAAACATGCTAAATTCTACCATTGCGAAGCATCGGAATGCCTTTTTGTTGTAAAGAAAAATTTTTTAATATGATTTTATTAAAAATATAGGAAAGGACGTTCAGAAATACCAGCTGTTACTGATATTCAGAAAAAAGTGAAACCAATCATTGTCATTCCTCAATAACGCAACGCAATCAATAATAATGATGGAATTGGCTACATATTCATGTCATTTTGTAGGAGATTGCTGTAACAAATAAGAGCATCTTAAATGGAGATATGTACCAAATGATTGCATTGGTTCAAAATTCTCCTGAATGGCATAATGCAAGAAAATTCCGCTTCCGGATCTCGGTGTTATGAAATTTATACTGCCCTTTTCTGGTTTTTTGCTTATGACTCGAAAATAGTGCGTTGTAGTGAAATAGTACATTATACTATAAGGGAGAGAAATGCGTTATTTTGGCAGAGGTGCAATTTGAAGCCCGAGGACCACAATGCACCGAGGACAAAAGAGCATCTCTCCCGAATGGTATATACTATTTTTTCCACGGTCTCAGTAACTTAAAAACACATATTTTGTCATTATGAAGTAAGTAGCACCAGAATTATTGTATTCGGATTTGAGCATTTATTTAGTAGTCGTTGAGTTATTGTCATAACTACAAAATAAACAAACAAAAAGAATTGTCAAATTAAGGTGCTAGTTTGGTTTAGTTTAAAGTTTGTTTAGTGCACAATGTATAATTGTGAGTCGGAAGAGATTGTGGAGGCTGCAAATATTGCAAGAAGCAATTTCTGCCTACGAAGTCAAGATCTTTATACGATATAGTCTACAATCGGTTCAAAAAGTGGTGCGCCGAGAAAAATGTTTGAGTATACAATCCCAGCCAGCACAGCAACGAACTGACGATGTACTTTTAAAGTGCATCTGGTACATGCGATGTCGCAACAAAAGTACTGTTTATGTTGCATAGAAGGACATACAATCACCAAATGTCCTCCCTGGTGCACCTTAAAAGTACATCTCGGTGAAGTATTGTTGTAACCTTTGTGAGACATCACTTTAAATGTTCCTGGTAATGTACTTAAGGGATGTCCGTTACTAATGTAATGCTAACATTCCATTATGAAGTACTTATTATGTACTTGGCGGACATTTAAAAGCTATACATTATATTATGTTGATACATATCGGTAATGAATTTAAGGCATATGTTTCTAATATTACTATTTATGGTAATTATTTACATTAGCGGAAACCTCCCCGATCAAAATTTCTGGAGAGGTTTCCGCTAATGTAAATAATTATCATAAATAGTAATATTAGAAACATATATGCCTTAAATTCATTACCGATATGTATCAACATAATATAATGTAGCTTTTATAAATAGTTACTAGTTTTGTAATATTAACATTCTACTTGGACTTGGAACTAATAACGATATTATAATTTCTAATGTTTATGTAACTGATTTATGGGATAATTTTTGTTAATGGTAAAATACGCAGAAATAAAAGTTAAATAAACAAAAAGAACATTTTATTAACAGAAAACTAAGTTTTAATAAATTAACAAATAATTAAAAAAATCCATTTAGTAAGAAGAAGCTGAAGACAAAAATTAGGAACATAGGAACATAATGTCTTTGGAGTCGTACTTAATATACAAAAATCAAAATCAATTTAAATTTTTTAAAAACTGTTTTCTTAAAAATAGGAATTGAAGAGGTGATGGGTAATTAATGGATTAATCTCATTAAGTTCAAGAGGGACTGTCAATCTCATCTGGGGACTGTTGTTTTTCTGATCGAAAAGGGTGATGGTGACTTGATCGTTTTTAATACCTGCTGCCGCAGTAGTATCTTCTTCTGCGTCTTGCCAAAAGGTTTTATCGGTTTATACATCCCACTAAACATAATTAAATTTCTTCAATGTTATAGAAACATTTCTGTACTAGCTGTAATGTTGCTCTCAGACTTATAATTAACTGTATGCAATGTCCCAGGGACCTTTATTCTGCAGGCTAGAAACATTGCAGTGTAAGGTTCCTAAGGGAACACATTACTAGCAAATTGCATTTTAATTTCTATTAATATTGCACACAAGTCGCAGTGCAATGTTCTTTTATAACATTCCAGACACTGCATTTGGAATGTTGGTAAGAATGGAGTACCTATTGATTTTTTTTTTAAATTTAAATATACAGTAATTACAGTATACACTACAGGGTGTATATTTTCTTCGGGATTTTATGACCAAGCATAAATTAGGGAACTATTATTCCCTTGCCCGTGGTGCCAATTGCCAAAGCTCAAATCTTGTAGATATCCTACCAAAATTCGATTACACAGTATCAGGGAGATATAAGTGGCGTCATCTGTCGGCTATTAATATACATATAATTAACTGAATCGTTTCGTGATTTTGATAAAAAACGCATATTCCACAATTTTAAAGAATATTTATAAACTGGCCCGCTCGTTTAGCTGAAGCATAATATTTCTGAGAGTAACTATAGATTAAAAAAACTAAATAATACCATATGAAAAAGATATGCAAATCCGTTGCAGAAATGTTGTAGAATTAATTTACCCTCAACATTTTTAAATAATATTATATTATGAAACATTGTTCAAAGCATTCCACAACTTTCATTAGTTATGTATCGTAATTCAACTCAAATTCAGCTGTATGCAACGTTGCACAGAATGCTGTAATGTTTCATGCTTAGTGGGATGTTTACCGCTTATTGTTTATCACTGAAAGAATAAATATTCTTTCACAAAACTTCTCACCAAATACAAACATAAAGCTGCATAAAACTATAAAATAAAAACAGATTTTCAATCTTGGATGGCTTTGATTGAATAAAGCAATGACGCCAGGCACAAAATATAAACTACTAGAACTAATAGACTGTGCTAGAACACCAGGACAGGAAATAATAAAGTTAAGGTTATGTTACGTTATGCGTTGTGAATGCGAAAAAGTTCGAAACATTAAAGGTACTTATATGTAACATGAATAAGGCACGTTTAGTTAAAGTTATAAAAATACATACCTACATGTTATATATAATCTATGCTATTCATAAGACCTCAAATTTCCACATTTTATTAATATCTCATAGATATCACACAAGTATGTAGCAAAAAAGTCACTATGGTACATTCTACATCTAAGCACTATGTAACTGAGCGGTTTATGGCACCTTACAAATGAATGTATCTTTGTCACCTAAAAGGAACATCACAAAAGTGCCCAGTTACGTTACATGCTGGCTGGGCAGCGAGAATGTTTTGTTGGCATACTTCAGTGAAAATGTAAAGAATTACAAGTCTTCCACATTATGAGCGCAATATTCTATGGTTAAGTCATGCTTGATAATTTACGACAACATAGATAAGCAAATTCCCCAAGCTAGCTGATCGCATTTTTGAAAATAACCGGTGACGGATATCAAGCGAAAAAATCGAAAATATTGACAAAGGGTGAAATCGACCGTTTTCTATCAAGTGCAGATGACAAAGAATTCTTAATGATTAAGGTAAGATTACTTTTGTTGTTAGGTATTTCAATTGTTACGTATTTTGATTTTTTATAGGTTGGATTAATTCTGGGGATTGCCGGAGCTTGTCGAACTGATGAACTAGTCAATTTAACTGTAGATGATATTGAGGATGTAGGCTCTTCCTTGATTGTAAAAATTCCAAACACTAAGACAAAGATTCCACGAACCTTTCGGGTTACCGATGTGGGAAATATGCTTGAATTATTTCGAAAATACCTGTCCCTTCGTCCTCCCCACGTCAAGCATAAGCGCCTTTTTTTGTACTACAAAGCAGGAAAATGTAGTTCGCAGCCAGTTGGCAAGAATACCATGGGAAAAATTCCGAGTGTAGTAGCTTCGTATTTAAAATTACCTGATGCTGCATGTTATACTGGTCACTGCTTACGAAGATCTTCAGCGACATTACTGGCAGATGCTGGTGTGGATATCACGACAATAAAGCGTCATGCTGGTTGGAAATCAACGACAGTCGCTGAGAGTTATGTCGAGGAACTCCATTGAAAATAAGACCAAAATTGCTAATCAGGTTTTAGTAGGTACCACTACTAGCGCAATCACAAAAACTGTAAATGTAAGCGAAAGTAATATTCCGTCTAATATTAATTTTGAAAATTGTACAAATGTAACATTTAATTTAAATGTCAATAAATAATTTCAATGTTATCTTTTGTTGCATGAAAAACGTTCTCCATAATGTAAACTCCCTTGGGAGCATTATACTCCCTAATAAGGAATAATCGACTACTTCTGTTTTAATTTTGATGTCATAGAAACTGATTTCTACTCCCGACCGTGGAAAAAATTCTTTATATAAAAATAAGCTTATAAAATATTCTATAAGACTAGTTCTATACAATGCACCGTTTCCGAGATATCTGCTCTCAAATGTCGGTAATAAAAAAAATATATTTTTAACAAACATTTGTCATAATTCTCCTGGTAACTCCTCGGCCGTTTGTTTTATTTCATACAAGAATATATATTGTAGTGTTATGAAATTTTGTTGGGCGCCAATTAATATTTGTGTTGAAATTGTATTTGTGTTTCTGTAATGATTTGTATTTGTGTATTTTGTGTATAAAAGAAAATTGTATTTATTGGACTACAAACCTGTATCTTATATTTTTTATGCTTATTCAATTACCCTGGCTGCTTGTAGAACATAGACTCTGGTAGTCGGTTCGCTCGTCAAGTCAAATCTTTTTAACACACTGTACCTTACTTTCAAATAAATATCAATTCAAAATGGACAATTTTTATTTCATAAGAGATTTGTTTACTACTTATTCAAGAATATTTAACGTTTTATGAACATTTAATTAATAGGTAACATATAAATTTTATTTTAAAGGCAATTACGTATTAAAAGTTGCCTATCTTTGAAATTTTCATAGTACAACACATTCTTAAATTTAGTTACTCAGTGGTAGTCTACTAATGCATGTTCATTGCTGGGGAAATATTATATTTGCAAATGATAACTTTTTGACAGCTGGTCCACTAAATAACCAATTTTAATTTATTAAATAGAAAAGTAAATATTATTAATTATACTAAGGTAAGTAACTTATTATTTTACTAAGTCTTAGATTGTCTATTTTGTGAATTTTATGGCTAGCTAGCGTTTCTTTTCTCTTATTGAATTTACGTAAATTTCTGTGAATTTATGTGCACATAAAATACCTTTCTGATGTTGATTTTCTTTTTAATAAGACTTCTACTGGAACTCCTTTGGAAATCCTTCAAAACTTGTGATGGGCTGAATATTGATGGCTGGCTTTTCCCACTATATGGTACTGCCAAATTCCTAGCTTGGACCTGGATCTCTGTTGATATTGTTGTTCGACACTTTTCTTTTAACGTGAGTATTACTTTTAACTATTATTTGGACTTTTTCTTGCTAATTTCTAAATTTTCTGGAACCTCTGTTCAAAAACCGACGCTGCCCGTTCTTTCATTCTTTCGTATCTAATCAACAAATTTTTGTTTTTCCTCTATTTTTCTCCCAATTTGATATCTTGATTCCTTGTTGTAAAATTTGCACACATATTATGGTTCATACATATGTTCTTATTTAGTTTTTCGATGCACTTTTTTTTAAGTTTTCACTGCACTACTTAAAACTATGACAAATTTTTTATGTTATTACAATTTTACTTATGTCTAATTATTAAATATTCTTCAATATTACTCTTTTTATGTACATTGTTATATCTCTTGTGAAGCCAACTTTAGACTTGACATTTGTCCCTGTCTATGATATTTATTTGACATTTCTAAATATTTTACTGTCACGGATTTCCCAATCCGTCTTTTCTCTTACTTCCAGAAAAACACTCCGTTAATTAATTACTTCTTTATTAACTACTGAACACTACTAAACACTAATTATAACTCAACTAAACACTTATTTACTTAATCGCTATCTAAATCACTTTGATATCTCCAACTAAACACTTTAATTCAGACTGTAATACAAGACTTATACAAGACTAACTAACTTGACCGTGTATTCTTCTTTTATAGACCCAACGAATGTTCCAGGTATATTCCAGTATCTCTAGATCCATTTTCTCGTACGACTGGAACGCTTCTCGTCGTTTCCCGAATTTTCTAGGCCGATCTCGATCACGGCGTGTTGTTTGTTTACCAGAATGGCGTAGGGGGCGATCGGGGCAATCTTAGGCAATTCGCGGTGCCACAGTCGTCGGTTTGGGAGTGAGTGGGGCAAATTCCGTGACACTGCCCCCTCCTTAGGACCGATCGTCCCGATCGGATACACCTCTATACGGGGACAGACGCTCCAGATGGACGACCTTCATCTTACTCCTGGGAGTCCTCTGTATCCGGTAGACGACGTCATTGATTCTTTTAATGACGGTATAGGGGCCCTCCCAACGGTTCTGTAGTTTAGGCGATTTTCCTTTCTTCCGCGTGGGGTTGTACAGCCACACCAGGTCACCTTGTTGGAATCCGACTGTATTGGCCCGGACGTCGTATCGAGTCTTCATGCGATCGCTCTCTAGTCGTATTCGAGATCTGACTTGATCGTGTACGGCTGCTAGTCTTCGTTCTAGCTCATGGGTGTAAGTGTCTGGCTCTGTGGGCTGTTCCGCAGGACGACCAAATACCAAATCTGCTGGAAGGCGAAGCTCTCTTCCAAAGATGATCCTTGCGGAAGTCTTCCCAGTAGTTTCATGGACAGCTGAGCGGTAAGCTAACAGGAAGAGTGGAATGAGCTTGTCCCAGTCTGTCTGGTTCTCGTTCACAAACATCCTCAGATTGGTTTCTAGTGTGGAGTTGAAGCGTTCCACCATACCATCTGACTGGGGATGCAGTGGGGTGGTCCTGGTTTTTCGGATTCCCATAAGCTCGCAGACCTTTCGGAACACACCTGATTCGAAATTTCTGCCCTGATCTGAATGCAGTTCCATGGGCACACCAAATCTGCAGAACAGGTTGTTGACTAGGGCTTCTGCTACGGTCGTGGTCTCTTGATTGGGAAGAGGGTATACTTCCGGCCATTTACTAAAGTAGTCCATGGCGACTAACAGATATCGGTTTCCATTTTGAGTTTTCGGAAATGGGCCAGCGATATCAATGGCAATTCTCTCGAACGGTGCACCTACGATGTACTGGCGCATTTTGCCTCTGGAACGGGTCTTCGGTCCCTTGCTGGCTGCACATATGTCACATTTTCGGCACCAATCTTCCACATCCGTCCTACAGCTCAACCAGTAGAAACGCTCCATAATCTTCTGTAGAGTCCTATTGATACCGAAATGTCCACCACCAGTACCTCCATGTACTTCCTGCAGCACTTCCTTGACCCGGGACCTCGGGAGTAGTACTTGCTTCTTCACCTCCGTTCCGTCATTGTTCTCCCATGCTCTTTTTAGAACACCGTCTTCCAACACCAAGGAATTCCATTGAGCCCAATAGCTTTTTAATGCTGGGCTTTTACTACTGACTTCAGCCCAAGAGGGTCGGTTGTTGGCTTCTTTCCAGTCTAGTAAGGGCTTGATGTCACAGTCAGCTTGCTGGTCTTCCCGAATCGCCGCTGAACTCCATCTGTCTTCAGGTTGGGCTGCTACCACCTTACAAGGAACTGATGAGATGACCTCTTTCTTTTCAAGACTACTACAGTGTTTGCAGTTGACAGGACAGGGCCTCCTAGAAAGGGCATCTGCATTTCCATGTTTCCTGCCGGCTCGATGTTCAACAACAAAGTGATATTCTTGCAGCCGTTCCAGCCACCTGGCCATCTGTCCTTCCGGGTTCTTAAACTGCAACAGCCATTTAAGGGAAGCGTGATCCGTTCTTAGAAGGAATTCTTGGCCATACAGGTATTTATGAAAGTGTTCTAGGCTCTTGACGATGGCAAGTAATTCTTTCCGAGTCACACAATAGTTCTTTTCGGCTTTTGACAGGACTTTGCTGAAATAGCCCACTACTCGCTCTTGGCCATCTTGTATTTGGGAAAGAACTCCGCCAATTCCAATGTTGCTTGCGTCCGTGTCCACTATAAATGGTTGTCCAGGTATTGGGTATGTCAAAATCGGGGTAGTGCAGAGGGCCTCTTTCAGCGTCTCAAAGGCTTGCTGGCATTTCGTCGTCCATTCGAACGGGATGTTGTCTTCTGTGAGTTTATGAAGAGGCTTGGCAATGTCCGAGAATCCTTGGACGAATCGTCGATAGTATGTGCATAGGCCGAGGAAACTTCGAACTTGATGTTTGTCTTTAGGAACCGGCCAGTTCTTTATGCACTCTGTCTTCGCCGGGTCTGTTTTCACACCGTTTGGAGTAATAATGTGGCCTAGGTATCTAACCTCCTTTTGGAATAGACTGCACTTTTTCGGGTTCAACTTCAGGTTCGCTGCTTTCAGCTTCTTGAACACTTCGGACACGTTCTTCAGGTGCTCCTGGAAAGAGCGTCCCAGCACCACCACGTCGTCCAAGTAAATCAAGCAGGTCTCCCAATGCAGGCCATGAAGTACAGTTTCCATCAGTCGTTCAAAAGTGGCAGGGGCATTACATAGACCAAATGGCATTACATTGAACTGCCACAATCCATTTCCGGTAGTGAACGCGGTCTTTTCCTTGTCTTCTGGGCTGACCTCGACTTGCCAATATCCACTCTTTAAATCCAAAGTGGAAAACCATTGCGCACCAGCCAAGGTGTCCAGAGTATCGTCAATTCTTGGTAGTGGGTAACTGTCTTTCTTGGTGACGTCATTTAATTTTCTGTAGTCCACACAAAATCGGGTGGAGCCGTCTTTCTTCTTGACCAGAACTACAGGAGAAGCCCAAGGACTCTGAGATGGCTCTATGGTGCCTTGATTTTGCATCTCGATTAACATCTTGTTAACTTCTTCTCGCTTGGCTAGTGGAAGTCCTCGTGTTGGCTGCTTTATAGGAGATGATGAACCAGTATCGATTCGATGCTTCACAACATTGGTTCTCCCAAAGTCGCCTGGTTTAAGTGCAAACACATCTTCATTTTCACGTAGCAGCTCTTCCAGTTGTTCCACCTCCGTCCCTTTTAATCTCTGCTTGGCCCTATCCACGATGTCCCTTAGACATTCCGGTAGGCTGGTCTTATTTGGTTTCTTCTCCATTTCGTTGTTTTCTTTGAGTGTTCTGACCATGGTAACAGGTTCACAGACTCCTACTTCAGTTCCCTTTGTAATTTTCTGTGGAAAGGTTTTCAGGTTAACTACCCGTACTATTGTCGTTTTCTCTGGTTTAATCAGTGTGCGGCCGGTGACTATAGATTTATTGAACAAATCCGGATTACTAGGTTCCACCACTCCTACACTGCAAGACATTTCCCCATCCATTACAGTGGCAACCAATGTTTCGGTCTGACCAGGTAGTACCACATCTTCTTTAACAACGAGTCTCCTTACAGCGTTATTCCCAGTGGTGGTCGTTAGCACTACTTCCTCACCCATTATCCGTAGCGTACCAGCATTCAAATCTAAGTTCACCCCCTTTGCTCGTAGTAAGTCTAGTCCGAGTATGACATTGTCCGATATATCTGCTACCAGGGCTCTGTGTTTGAATTTGACGTCTCCTAATTCTATGTCAAGCTCGCATTCCCCCTTGACTGGCAGTTGTTGTCCATTGGCTGTTGTAAGGACATAACGCTTGGCAGGGCTCTTAATACGCCAATCACCAATAATATCCGGTCGTACAATAGTTCTTGCCGCTCCAGTGTCGATTACCATAGGGAACATACGACCAAAAATAATGCATTCTATTAGCAAGGAGTCAGAGTCCTGGAGACGTGATAACGTAACTTCTTCTTGTGGGGCATGGTACGAGGACGCAGCCGGCCTTTGCCCCGTCAAGCCGGCTGACCCTAGTTTTCCTGTGCAGGTGCCGCTAGGGAGTCGCGCTTTTGCTGATCCGCGACTGGGGCCCTGCACTGTCTTTTTAGATGTCCCGTCTGCCCACAGTTCCAACATTGGAGAGGGCGATCTCTTCGGCTGCCAGGTTGTTCTCTCTTCGGATTGGTAGTTGGGCTGAGTTTCTCAATGACCTCCTTCAACGTTTTGATTATGTCTCCATTTCCCATATTATCGCTGTTATCACTGATGGCTCGAACTTTAACATGTCTACCGGATGCCATCTTTGCTGCCTCAAATTCCAATGCATGCGAAAGAGCGTCATTCAACGTTTTAGGTCTAGCGAGCCGTAGTGCCTGCTGTGTTTCGCAATCTCTTAGGCCGTCGATAAACACTTGGATGGAGAGCTGGTCTACAAATTCGGACGGGGCTGTTGGATATGCCAATCGAACCAGTCGAGCAACGTCTGTCTCAAAATGTTGTAAATTCTCTCAACTCTGCTGGTGACGATTTTTCAATTGTGCCTGGTACACTTGCTGCAGGTGCTTGTCCCCATATCTCATTTCCATATGTTGTTTTAGAATGTCGTAGTTATTCTGTTGCCCAGCAGGAACTCCTTGTAAGACGTCAAGAGCTTCCGCTCGTAGAGCAACTATCAGAGCAGTAGCTTTCTCATAGTCAGACCATTCGTTTGCTGCAGCTGCTGCTTCGAACTGACGCAGATATACATTCCAGGAAACCTTGCCGTCGAATTCAGGGGTCTCGTCTTCTGAGTTCGGATAACAGGTCCTCTGATTTGATTACGCCTTCCTTTGCTATCTTGTCTAATTTATGTCGAAGCTCTTGGCAGGTTTCTCTAACCAAGTTTATTTCTTCGTCTATTTCTTGTTTTTGTGCTAACAGTTCTTCGTCAATCTCTTTTCTTTGTTCTAACAGTTTCTCCTCTACTGTATTTTCTAATTTTATAACTTAGTATGCATTTCATTTGTATGAGCTTTCATTTCCTGTTGTAGTATCTGCATCTTATATTCTAATTTATTTTATAATTTCTCTTGCATCATTTGAGTCTGATCTTCAATTTTATGCCCTTGTTCTTCAAATTTTCTTGCATTGTCTGGGATTGGTCTTCAATTTTATGTCCTTGTTCTTCAAATTTCTTTTGCATTGTTTGTCCCTGTTCTTCTAATTTCTCTTGCATCATCCTTCCTTGTTCCTGCATCGTTTTCGCCTGGTCTTCCATTTTGTTTTGCATTGTTTGCATCATTTCTAACAGTTTCGCCAGTTGTGCATCCATGTTGACTTGGCTTCTAGTTACAGGCATCCACTCTATTTGAAATGTTCTAGAATGTCCAGGAATATGTTTGTAAATGTCACCGTTGACTTTCTTACAATGAAACGAGTGCAGTGATATGCCACACTTGGGTATTTGTCTCACTCCGGTATAAAGTTCTAGAATGTTCGATAATGTCCTTCGCAAATAACACCGTTCACTTCCTTAAGTCACGACGAGTGCGGTGATATGTCACACTTGGGTCTTTGTCTCACTTCGGTAGAAAGTTCTAGAATATTCGAGAATGTCTTTCGGAAATACCACCGTTCACTTCCTTGAGTCACGACGAGTGCGGCGATATGTCACACTTGGGTCTTTGTCTCACTCCCGTACAAAGTTCTAGAATGTTCGAGAATGTCCTTCGCAAATACCACCGTTCACTTCCTTGAGTCACGACGAGTGCGGTGATATGCCACACTTGGGTCTTTGTCTCACTCCCGTACAAAGTTCTAGAATGTTCGAGAATGTCCTTCGCAAATACCACCGTTCACTTCCTTGAGTCACGACGAGTGCGGTGATATGCCACACTTGGGTCTTTGTCTCACTCCCGTACAAAGTTCTAAAATGTTCGAGAATGTCCTTCGCAAATACCACCGTTCACTTCCTTGAGTCACGACGAGTGCGGTGATATATCACACTTGGGTATTTGTCTCACTCCTGTACAAAGTTCTAGAATGTTCGAGATTGTCCTTCGCGAATACCACCGTTCACTTCCTTGAGTCACGACGAGTGCGGTGATATGCCACACTTGGGTCTTTATTCCACCCGCGCACAGGGTTCCAGAAAGTTCTTCAAACTTCCACTTAAATCCCACTTTGTGGACAGGGTTCCAGAAAGCTCTTTAAAACTTCCAACTAAATCCACTTCCGACACCAAATTGTCACGGATTTCCCAATCCGTCTTTTCTCTTACTTCCAGAAAAACACTCCGTTAATTAATTACTTCTTTATTAACTACTGAACACTACTAAACACTAATTATAACTCAACTAAACACTTATTTACTTAATCGCTATCTAAATCACTTTGATATCTCCAACTAAACACTTTAATTCAGACTGTAATACAAGACTTATACAAGACTAACTAACTTGGCCGTGTATTCTTCTTTTATAGACCCAACGAATGTTCCAGGTATATTCCAGTATCTCTAGATCCATTTTCTCGTACGACTGGAACGCTTCTCGTCGTTTCCCGAATTTTCTAGGCCGATCTCGATCACGGCGTGTTGTTTGTTTACCAGAATGGCGTAGGGGGCGATCGGGGCAATCTTAGGCAATTCGCGGTGCCACAGTCGTCGGTTTGGGAGTGAGTGGGGCAAATTCCGTGACATTACAAATTTTATTTATTTAAATTGCTAATATTTTAATTATCTTCAATTGACTTCTGTCGCTATGTGTATGATATTATTTAATGATCTTTTCTTTTTCTTTCTATATACTTTAATCTTGGTTTTACTCCCTTTTTGTTTATGAACTATTGATAAATATGAGATCATGTCCCAATATTTAATGAATTTTAACAATATTTTATTTTCAAAAATGGTAATTTATTTAATTTACACTACAATAACTGTTTATATGCTCTGCATTATACCTTTTTTATATTATTTTGTTTAATTTTTCTATATTTTAATTTTAATAACAATAATAATTTCTATTCTATTTTATGGTTTTTAAAATAAACATGTAAATTCTCATAAGTATTGAAGCTGATATTTCATATTGTCTCAATATACAGGGTATCCCAATGAAAATTTGACCCCCCCTATAATTGGAAAACCGAATAATATTTCAAAATTCGCCGAGACCCGTCGATTTTTGTTCTTGGGGGGAGCTTTTTTGACAGTCAAGCCAACTCGATATGTTCATCCCCCTAATGCCTAGCAACCCCAACACATCATTTTAAAGCCCTTTTCATTGCGAATACAGTGACATACCGTTTTTAGAAATCGGTTGAGATTTGACAGAATTATTGGTTACAAACGAAAAGATGACAAACCAACTTACGCGTAGTAATTTCTACACAAATGCCCACCACTAATAAGTTTTTCATCTACTACACATGACCGCATTACCTAATTGTTATTGATGTGTCTATCAGTTTACAAAAAAGTCAGAAATGAAATAAAAAAGCTGAAGCAAATAAAACTAGATACTAAAATAGTTATTAGTAGAAGATACTTAAGTTTATAGGAATTCAGACCTTTTCAAAATAACAAAAAATCAGTACTACAAAAAAAGTCGGTGTTTTTTGCATGTGACCAAAAAATCGTTAGTTTCAGCCGTTATTGAAAGTATTAACGTGTGTTCGAAATGGTTTATTCTATCGCGGAAAGAGTAGAAATTGTTGCAATTTATTATCGAAATCACGATTGCGCTAAAGCTACAGCACGAATTTTTAATGCCAATCATCCTGAAAAAAATGTAAACCACCAGTACGTTAAACACCTGATTGACAAATTTGTTGCAATAGGTTCGCTTTTAAACAAGAAACGTGAAGTAATTGGGCCAGTTCGAAATGAAGCAGTTGAAGTGGCAGTTTTGGGTCATGTACAGATGGATAATAAGCAATCGATTACAACTGTGTCTCAAGCTTCTGGCGTATCCCGTTCCAGTGTTCATCGAATTTTGAAAAAACACAAATTTCATCCATTTAAGATGGCGCTGGTTCAAGAGTTACATGAAGATGACTTTGATCGCCGTAACCAATTTTGCGAATACTTTAGTGAACAACTTCTACTGAATCCAAATCTTCTCTACAATACATGTTTCTCCGACGAATGCACATTTATGTTGAATGGCGAAGTGAATAGACACAATTGTCGTTATTGGAGTGATACTAATCCGCATTTAATCAGGGAATTTCATACTCAGACACCTCAAAAATTGAATGTTTGGGCAGGCATTTTGGGCGACCATCTTGTTGGACCATTTTTCATCCAAGGTAATCTCAATGGAAACATCTATCGAGAATTATTGGAAAGTACAATTGATCCAAGGATAACAGACATTTTAGAAAGTGACGACAATTTACTAGAAAATGAAATAACCTTCCAACAAGATGGTGCGCCCCCGCACTATGCTGCTGCTGTGCGACAATTTTTGGATGACCATTTCCTGGGGCATTGGATTGGCAGAAGAGGTCTGAATTCCTATAAACTTAAGTATCTTCTACTAATAACTATTTTAGTATCTAGTTTTATTTGCTTCAGCTTTTTTATTTCATTTCTGACTTTTTTGTAAACTGATAGACACATCAATAACAATTATGATGAAAAGATGAAAAACTTATTAGTGGTGGGCATTTGTTTAGAAATTACTACGCTTAAGTTGTTTTGTCATCTTTTCGTTTGTAACTAATAATTCTGTCAAATCTCAACCTATTTCTAAAAATTGTACGTCACTGTATTCGCAATGAAAAGGGCTTTAAAATGATGTGCCACAAGTGGGGTAGTTGCATTTGAAATTTTTAAGTTGGGGTTGCTAGGCATTAGGGGGATGAACATATTGTAACCTCTTAAATTAGGTTATCGTTGAAACACGTCACGTAGACAAACAACTTTATTGTCACTCTTGATTATACAAGAAATCTGCTTCAACAAATTCGCAACTATCAAATGCTTTACTTTGACGTTTCAGTCATTCGCGTTCGACTGCTCAATATAAACTGACTGCGGCGGCCGAAAATGGTCTGCTTATATAGGTTTTTAAAGTTCTCGAAGTTTCTGAGATCTCGAGAACGTGTCGAGAAACAAATAGAATATAGCCTGGAATATTCCGGAAAACGTCAAAATAAAGACATCACAAAAATTATAAATTCTAACATAAACAGAAACGTAATTTACAAACTAACGAGGTAGGTGAGCCTCAATTATTAATTCTAACGAAAACAGGAACATAATTAACCAACTAAAAAGGTAGGTGAGCTTTCGTAACATTGCCCCCCTGTTAGAACTGATCGTCCCGATCAGGTTACTCCATTGTCCGCATGGCCTTCTTGATAAGGTGTCAAACGATCGATGTGGACAATCTTCATCTTGGCTTGGGATTCCTCTGGATCCTGTAAACTACGTCATTCAATCGTGACACGACAGTATAAGGGCCTTCCCACGATTTCTGCAGCTTCGGAGATTTACCCTTGCTTCTTTTGGGTTATACAGCCACACTTTCTCAAGCTCTTGAAACCCGCTGCTGTTGGCACGCAAGTCGTATCTGGTCTTTATTCTGTCGCTTTCTATTTTTATCTTCTCTCGTACTTCTTCATGTACCATCTTTATTCGATCTTTCAGATGGCTGAGATAATCATCTAAGTTTTCCTCGTGTTGCGGTCGATTCATAATTAGATCTATGGGTAGCCGCAATTCTGTGCCGAAAATCACGTTGGCTGGTGTTTTACCCGTGGTCTCATGAATTGCTGCTCGGTAAGCCAGTAAAAATGGAGGAAGACAGGTATCCCAGTTGGTCTGTTTCTCGTTGACGGCCGTTCTCAAGAAGTTTTCGATGGTGCGATTGAATCTTTCCACCATTCCATCTGATTGCGGCTGAAGAGGTGTAGTTCTGGTTTTGTGAATGCCTAGCAGCTCACAAACGTTCTGAAATACTTCCGACTCGAAATTTCGTCCTTGGTCGGAATGGATCTCTCTGGGCACCCCATAACGACATATCCAATTTTCGAATAAAGCTTCGGCTACGGTAACAGCTTCTTGATTAGGTAAGGGATATATTTCTGGCCATTTACTGAAGTAGTCCATCACTACCAAAATATAACGATTCCCACTGCTGCTACGAGGAAATTGTCCAGCTATGTCAATAGCTATTCTCTCGAATGGAGCTTCAACATTGTACTGCTTCATCTGTCCTCGGCTTCGAGTCCTGGGTCCCTTACTAGAGGCGCAGGTATCACAACGTCGGCACCATTCTTCCACATCGGACCGACTGCCAAGCCAGTAGAATCGTTCTCTAACTTTATTGAGAGTTTTGTTTATTCCAAAGTGCCCACCACCGACTCCACTGTGCAGTGCTTGAAGAACTTCTGGAATTCTTTTCTGGGGCAGTATTGTTTGATAAATCTTTTCTTTGCCGTCTGGGCTCTCCCAGACTCTTTTTAATAGGCCGTTCTCGATGGCTAAAGAATTCCATAACGCCCAGTAACTTTTTAGAGATGGCAGCAATGTCCTGCCAGGTGGGTCTGTCCATGTTGTTTATCTTCCATTGGAAAATTGGTCCAAAATCCGGGTCTTCACTTTGTTCTTTAGCAATGGTTTTAATATCCCAATCCTCTGGACACTGGATGGTAGTTCTTCTGCAAAGAAATTCATCTTCTTCCCTCACTTCTTGTCGCACACAATGTTTACAATTTTAAGGACATGGTCTTCTGGATAGAGGATCAGCATTACGATGGTTAGATCCTTTACGGTGTTCAATTTTGAAGTCATACTCCTGCAACCGTTGAAGCCATCTTGCCACTTGGCCTTCCGGATTCCTGAACTGCAGTAGCCACTTCAAATAAGCATGATCGGTCCTCAAGACGAACGGCTGACCATAGAGATACTTATGAAAATGCTCCACAGTTTTAACTATGGCAAGCAACTCTCTTCTGGTTACGCAGTAGTTCATTTCTTGCTTAGAGAGGACCTTGCTAAAGTAGGAAATCACTTTTTCTTGCCCGTTTTCAATTTGTGATAATATTCCTCCAATTCCAATATTACTAGCATCCGTGTCAACGATGAATGTCTTTCCAGGCTTGGGATATGACAGAATCGGAGAAGAACACAAAGCTTCTTTTAATCTCTGAAAAGCTTGTTGACATTTTTCCGTCCAGATAAATGGCTGATTGTTTTCTGTGAGTCGATGTAAGGGTTTCGCAATCTCGGCGAAATTTTTCACAAACTTGCGATAGTAAGTGCAAAGTCCAAGAAAACTCCTTAATTCATGTTTGTCTTTCGGTACTGGCCATTTCCAGACGGTTTCAGTTTTCTCTGGGTCAGTCTTCACTCCGTCAGAGGAAATAATGTGTCCTAAATACTTGACTTCCTTTTGAAAGAGCATGCACTTCTTGGGACTTAGCTTGAGCCGGGCTTCCCTCAACTTTTGGAAAACTTCTTGGACATTCTTCAAATGATCTTCAAAGTCTTTTCCCAGTATTATGATGTCATCAAGATAAACGAGACACGTTTTCCAGGTCATTCCTCGTAGAATGGTTTCCATAAGTCTTTCAAAGGTGGCTGGTGCATCGCAGAGGCCAAAGGGCATAACGTTGAAGTGCCACAAACCCGTACCAATGGAAAAGGCGGTCTTCTCTTTATCATTTGGATGAAGCTGTACTTGCCAATAGCCACTCTTCAGATCTAATGTGGAAAACCATTGAAATCCAGACAGTGTATCCAGGGTGTCGTCTATTCTTGGCAATGGATAACTGTCCTTCTTAGTGACATCGTTTAGTCTTCTATAATCTACACAAAATCTGGTAGAGCCATCCTTCTTCTTTACCAAAACAACCGGCGAGGTCCATGGACTCTGGGAAGGTTCAATGACTCCCTGCTGCTGCATGTCTCTAAGCATTGTCGATACCTCTTCTTGCTTCGCTAAAGGGATACGTCGTGGAGCTTGTTTAATTGGAGTGGTATTGCCGGTATTTATGCGGTGCTGCACAAGATTAGTCCTTCCGACGTCATCCTCTGTTAAAGAGAATACATCCTGGTAGCGCCTCAACAAATCTTCCAATTTTTGGACTTCATCGGCTCATAATGGGGATTTGAATCGGTTAACAAGGCTCTGCAGAACTTCGGGTAGTTTTTGAATATTTCGAGGTGCTGTTGAAGATTCCATATTGCTGAACACCGATGCAACTGTTTGACAAATTCCCAAAGGTTCGCCTTTCTTGATCTGTTGTGAGTAGTCCTTTAGATTTAGCATTCTCACCAATACCAAATTGTTTTTCTTTTCTGTTAATGTCTTTCCGGTTAATATGCCCTTCCTATAAAGGCTGCTTTCTCGTTCTGGTTCTACAATTACAGTTTCTTCAACTGCCGAAGGACTGCTACAAATAGCTTCAATTACTAGTTCTGAACCTGCTGGAAGTTCTATGTCTGCTGACGCTTTCACAGTTCTAATAGGAAGGTCTCTTATTTCAGGAAACTGCATGATGATTTCTTCATCTTTGGTTTTCAATAGTCTTCGTGGAAGGTCCAATACAGAATTATGTTGGGTCATTACATCAAGTCCAAGAATGACATCATCAGTTATATCTGCTACTAGGATGTTGTGTTGGAAAGTGGTTGCCCCCAGGGTTATTCTAGCTAGATGGATGCCTTTCACTGATATGACTTCTCCATTTGCTGTCTCCAAGATGTAGTTCCGGTCTGGATTTTGTATTCTGCAGTGAGCAACGATGTTCTGTCTTACTATGGTGTGACTAGAGCCTGTATCAAGGGCCATTTCACAATCCCGTCCGCATATACGCCCTGGTACTACCAAACTCGTTCCATTATTTTGCAGACGGGTTACCTTGATCTTAATGGTGGGGCTTGATAGCACCTAGCCAGCTTTCGCCCCTCAAAGCTGACTAGTTGGCGTTTTCCTGGTTCTGACTAGATGTATTCTTAGGGCATCGATTCGTAAGATGCCCTTCAACTCCACAATTCCAACACTGAATGGGTCTTCTCCTGCTATATACAGTGGAGTTAGTACGGCCTTGTTCTTGCTGGAAGTTATTCATTAAATCTTGCAAACTCTTCATAAATCCTTCCATGTTATTTTCACTTGCTCGTTGTTTGCTAGTTTGAAACCTAACTTATTCTGCTTTGACTGTTTCTGGAAGCCTGTCGGGCGGCTTCAATTTCCAGTGCCTGGGCCAGAGCTTCAGATATGTTTTTATGTCTGGCTAACCTTAACGCTTGGCTGATCTCGGAGTCTCGCAGGCCATCAATGAAGCTACTTATTACTAATTGTTCTTGGAATTCGGTCGGTGCGGTGGGGTAGGCTAGCTTCACCATACGTTAGTTGTGCCTGGTAAACGTGTTGTAGATGAGCCTCGCCATACCTCATTTCTAAAGCACCCTTCAGCGTTTGATAGTCCTTTTGTTTATCGTCAGCTAGTGTTCTTAATATTTCCATAGCTTCACCTCGTAGGGCAACTATAAGTGATGTGGCCTTTTCTTCTTCTGACCAGTTGTTTGCCAAAGCAGCTGCTTCAAATTGTTTAAGGTAAGTACTCCATGACACCTTTCCATCAAATGTTGGTGCCTTCACTCTTGACGACGGAAAAACGCTGCTCTCAGTCTTAATGGGCTCTTTTGCAGACAACTGAGATTTCAGATTTGAGACTTCACTTTGTAACTTAGTCATATTGTCTTCTACGACCTGGACCTTATCTTGTACCTCATTTCTTAATTGATTAATTTCCTCTTCCACAGTTTCCTCAAATTCATTGAGCTTAACTTTAATTGCTTCTTCTAACTTCTTATTGTTTTCTTGTAGACTGGTTTTCATTTCGTTTCTTAACTCTTCCTGATTATTCTTCATTTCTTCTAAACTGTTTTTCACTTTCTCTTGACTAGTTTTCATTTCCTTTTTCAAGTCTTCCATCATTTCATCCTGGCTGTTCTTCATTTCTTTTTTTAAGTCTTCCATCATTTCATCCTGGCTGTTCTTTATTTCTTTTTTTAAGTCTTCTTTTATTTCGTCCTGGCTGTTTTTCATATCCTTTAAATTTTCTCCCATTTCGTCTTGACTCTTCTTTATTTCTTCCTTCATATCTTGCATCATTCTCATTAACTTTTTCAATGTTTCCTCCATTTCAGTCGCTCTTGATCTCGTTACTGGCATTCACTTGTCTACTGCAAACGTCTTCTTTGCGGAACATCCCACTTCTGACACCAATGTAACCTCTTAAATTAGGTTATCGTTGAAACACGTCACGTAGACAAACAACTTTATTGTCACTCTTGATTATACAAGAAATCTGCTTCAACAAATTCGCAACTGTCAAATGCTTTACTTTGACGTTTCAGTCATTCGCGTTCGACTGCTCAATATAAACTAACTGCAGCGGCCAAAAATGGTCTGCTTATATAGGTTTTTAAAGTTCTCGAAGTTTCTGAGATCTCGAGAACGTGTCGAGAAACAAATAGAATATAGCCTGGAATATTCCGGAAAACGTCAAAATAAAGGCATCACAAAAATTATAAATTCTAACATAAACAGAAACGTAATTTACAAACTAACGAGGTAGGTGAGCCTCAATTATAAATTCTAACAAAAACAGGAACATAATTAACCAACTAAAAAGGTAGGTGAACTTTCGTAACAATATCGAGTTGGCTTGACTGTCAAAAAAGCTCCCCCCAAGAACAAAAATCGACGGGTCTCGGCGAATTTTGAAATATTATTCGGTTTTCCAATTATAGGGGGGGTCAAATTTTCGTTGGGATACCCTGTATACATCCATCTATCTTTCAGGCGTCCTTTCATGGAACCGTCGGTTGGCGTCCGTGATGTTTAAGTAATTATTGAGTATGCAGACTTTAATACATTATTGTTTAGGTGGCCAACGAACCAAATGATTTAGTTTCCTACATAAAAACATAAAAATCGTTGGTTTTTTTTTCATGAATTACATCACGGAGCGCCCTCCCATGAAGTATATCCTTTAGCGTCCGATATATTCGTGTTCAGTTTCTCTCATCCGATCTTTGAGCGTCCGCTGCGAATACGTTTCCGATGTCCATTGGATTACTGGGCGTCCCGCGACGTTGCCAGTTTTTACTTATAAATTTTATACTGTTGTCAATGTACTAGAGTGAAGCACAGTATTA
The DNA here is from genome assembly GCA_025584915.1 of Monochamus saltuarius. Taxonomy (NCBI): domain Eukaryota; kingdom Metazoa; phylum Arthropoda; class Insecta; order Coleoptera; family Cerambycidae; genus Monochamus; species Monochamus saltuarius. The sequence goes on from CM046725.1 coordinate 42,475,851, forward strand.
AAGAGTTATTGGACGTGTCATAAGGTTAAGCAGTATTTAGGTTTCCCTTATATTGACATCTAAGCATGCACATATGTGCTGTATTATTAAAGCAGCAGTAATACGGATAGTGCTCGACCATATTTTTGCATGATTAAGGTAACGTTAAGCAATCCCTTATTTGATAGATCGGGTCGTTCGGCCGTAATCGGTCATACCCGTGGCAACATAAAATAAAAATAAAATGTTTTTCGTTTTTTTTAATAAGTTCCGTCGCATGTTTCAAGAAAAATGAAATAAACATAAGTAAACTTATCTTATTTTTTTCAAAATATTGACTTTTATTCCTTTTCTCATTCACCATTAAAATGGCAAGATTAAGGAAATCCCATCCGTCAAATTATTAACCAATACTATATTTTTCTGGACAAAATAAGGGCAAGTAGTATTTAAATAAAGTCGTGCCTAATACTGTTCAGCAGTATTAAAGGGATTTTCAAAAACTCTCTATTATTTCCATTATTCAGCAGTATTATTGTATGGATCGGATTGAGTTAGTGTCTTGTCGTCATACACCTAATATGACAATCCGGTCAAATGAGAATATCATTAGGTTTTTTTTATTTATTTCAATTCATCTCTTCTATTAATTTTTGTCTCCAAAAAAATTTAAAACATCGTTATTTTATAGGGTGTCTAAAAAATGCATATTGCGTACAATTTTTTAGACACCCTATAAAGAAAGATACATCTACGCAATATGTTTCTTACAGAAGTTTCAAATGTTGTTTAATTATTTAAATTATATAAATTTGTGATGAAAATACTATAAAAAAAAAATTTAATTTGATATTACATTTCCTTTGGTTACTTACTAATGTCGATAGGGTCTGCCCTTTTAAAATATTTTCAGGTTTCCGCCACTTCTAGTTATATCAAAAGTCAATACCAACTTTTTTTTTTATGTAACTGTAGGTATTCTTTTATATTTTTGGATTCTACACTTAATTTTAGGTCTATTTTTTCAAAGGTTGTCTATACATAAATTCAACTGTTTTCCAGATATTACTTGTTTTATAGAAAAAGTGACAGCTGCAGCACAATATTTAAAGCTTTATATCTTGAGCAATGAAACACATTTTATTAAAATTTTTGCAAATATAATAACTTAGGGATTGCTACATCTAAAAATTGTTGTTAGTATCTGAAGTACATACAGGGTCCTCAAAATTTATAAGTAAATTCTCTATTTTTTCAAATGGAGTACTTTGTAATATTATCTATTTTATAGCTGAGTAGCACACTAAATTCTGGAAAGAATGATGTATACAAGCTTGTTCATTAGTGGGTCAAGTCAAATATTGTTTTTGTTAAATAAAGTGCAAAAATTTTTTTTATGGAATATTTTAACTCACAAAAGAGATTTAAATGATGAATGATTTAATTTCCGACATTTGTAAAACTCAGCTTTAATAATGTTATATACAGGGTGTCCAGAAACTCTCCTGACAAACGAAGACCGGAGATTCCTCAGATAATTTTAAGACAATTTAACCCAATTCACCTAGTCCGAAAATGCTTCCTAAGGGAACTAAAGCTCTTTGAAGATGGCGCCTTGTAAATAGTTTTGTTTAAATACCTCCAGAACGCTTCTACTTAGAAAAACAAAAACTGGTATGCTTGTTTAGCCTTCAGAGATGAATCGATTCCATCAATTGCGAATTTCTAGTACCGGTAATAGGCGTCCGTTTTGGGTAGGTCAACGGTTATTTTAACGCATAACTTCTTTGTATTTAACTTTTAAGCATTTGTGACACTAGATTATTAAATTTTCAGTTATACTAGCACTAAAAGGTACTCTTACTTCAGATCATTAGGATACACCGTTTTCTAGAAAAATGGATTTGAAAATTTTTCGTTTTTTCGTCATTAAAGTTCAATTTATATTTTTTGCACTAGTTGGCTCTGAACTGCCAACAAAAGTAAAACATACGTTTTTCATTGTCAAATTGATGTCAGTTCGCGAAGTTTATCTTTTAATTTTTTAATTTGTGGAATTCAAACACAACGATTTCAATTTTTTTTAAATGATTTTTACTAATGAGGAATACGCCGATATGCATTTGGTTTATGGCGAAATGAGGTGTAACGCTCGAGCAGCGCAACGTTGATACGCTGAAAAATTTCCCAATCGTGAGCATGCCACTCACTCAACATTTACAGCTCTTCATCAACGAATAAGAGAAACAGGTTCAGTGGTCCCAAAAAATAATGAAACAGGGAGACATAATGATGTAACAGCAGAACATGAAGATGTTATTTTAATGGAAGTTGATGAAAATCCAGAAATTAGCGTTCGAAGAGTATCTGCCATGTACCCCACAATTTCAAAATCTTCCGTAGGAAGGACAAAGGTGCAAGCACTGCTAGAAGGAGATTTTCCTGCTCGTGTAGAATTCACTAGATGGTTACAAAACCAGAAAAATCAAGATGAAGATTTTTTCAGATACATTTTGTTTGGTGACGAAGCTACATTCACATTAAATGGAATTTTTAATGTACATAATGCACATTATTATTCGTACGTTGGTGACAATCCCCACGTTGTTCAAGAATTTAAGCATCAGCATAGGTTTAAGATAAACATCTAGATAGGAGTAGTTGACGATTATCTACTTGGACCTATGGAATTACCTGCTCGTTTAAATGGTGCTGATTATTTACATTTCCTGCAAAATATTTTACCTGATTTGTTAGATGAGGTGCGTTTAAATATTCGGCAAAACTTATGGTTTCTACACGACGGCTGTCCGGCCCACTTTAGCAGGAATGTACGAGACTTTCTAGATAATAACTACGAAGACCATTGGATTGGAAGAGGAGGTCCAGTTGCTTGGCCAGCAAGGTCGCCGGATTTGAATCCTTGCGATTATTGTGTTTGGGGATACATAAAAGCATTTGTTTATTCCGTTCCCATACAAAATCGTGCACAACTCTGGCGAAGGATGCAAGATGCTTGCAACTAATTTAGAAATAACTTTGAAATTTTTGCAAGAATTCGGCGTTCTCTAAGCAAAAGGGTAAATTTATGCATAGAGACTAATGGTCATCACATCGAGCATCTTTTGTAACTATCTACCTTTGATACTTTTTTTTGTTACTTTCGTTCCATTGTAATAAATACTTTGTTTTTAAAAATCTTTAACTAAAATTTTTAAACTTTAATGACGAAAAAACGAAACATTGTCAAATCCATTTTTCTAGAAAACGGTGTATCCTAATGAAAAATCTCTCACATTAAAGCTAACTAATTCGCTTATCGAACTATTTATTCTTATTTTATCTGGGACTGCACCACCTGTAAATTAATAAAAACGGGAAAAAACAAAATATTCAAAGTATAGTATCAAGGCAAACTTTTAAATTTTGCCTCAAAAATTTATTGAATATTGACTTGTTGTATATGGTACAGTGTTTTTTGGGACAAACTTTACAAGTTTGCCTTGATACTATACTTTGAATATTTTGGTTTTTTCCTGTTTTTATTACTTTACATGTCGTGTAGTCCCAGATAAAACATTACGTTATCCATGATAATTTGATTTCGAGCAAAAGCAACCATTTTCCTGGTTCTTGTAAACGACATTATGGAACGATGTGTTGTTCACGTTCGATAGCCAAAATGAAATATTGCGGCCACGGAACAGATATGAAATTTAACTTACACATTGCCACATCATCGGACGCTCTGAAATCGAATGAGTTGTAAAAAAAATACATGCTGCATACTACGAGAGTATATATCAAGCGCGCACTCTCGTGGCTAACTAAATGAATTAATAAAATACGTAAATATACAGAAATTGTATGTTCATGGACCCCTGAAGCGTGCACGTAAATTTTTATCAGACAGTTCTTTAAAATAATTGAAGCCATTTTCTATAGGTAAACAACAGAGCGTCCATATACGAACGCCCTGTTGTTGTTGTTGGACGCCCAGAAGATAGCAATTTGTTAATGTATGGACACCGAGAAGGTAGTTAGATAAATATATATATATATATATCATTTATATGCTAGGTTTATATTATACAATAAAATGTGTAGGTAGACATTTCAAAGTTGTTAATACAACCAGAAAACAATAATTTGAAGACATAACTGAAAATAAAATAATTAATAGTAGGTAACTTGTTTTATTATTAATTATTTGTATTTGCATTCTAATGCATTTTATGTAAAGGAACGTAATTAAAATATGTTTATAAACCTTTGCAAACAACAAGACTCACGGTCTTGTTTGTATTAAATATTTGTTAAATACGGCCCTGCTAAATGTGAGAGAGAGATAGGAACCGGCAAGCACCCGTGCCGCTAAACGGGCCTGTCTGAAATAGATCAAAGTACCGACAGTCGAGTCATTTTGCTGGTTTCGTTATGCTGTGCTTGTAGCTTTTTACACACTGCACAATTTCCCCATTGTCTTTGTATCACTATTATACAGTCTACTGTCAAAATCCAAAATATATGCATATAAATAATTATTTAACAAAACACAACTTCAAACACCTATTTTGAATATTGATTTTTCCAGCCGACTAATAAGAAAACGGAACCAGTGTTTACAAACAAAATCATGATGTTGGCGACAAACAAATGGAGCCGAAGGCGCCCCTATGGTACAAGCTTTTGCAATATTAATGACACCGCTTCAAAACAGTTTGAGAGCCACTAGAATTTTCGGTAGAAGTTTGTGCTCCTGTCCGCATTGCCCTCTTACGGCGGGAAAATACACTGTATATAAAAAGTTTCCCCGCCGTGAGAGGGCGAGGCGATCGAAATAATTTAGTGGGAAATTCCGCAAAAAAAAATAAATTGAGACAGAGAATCATTCGCCCAAGGTCAAATGTGTAATATTTTACTTACAAAATATATTACCTGACTATAGATATTTACTACTATCTTTTCTTTTTCTAATAAGAGAGAAAAGATCATGGCCAACAGAGAGAAAAAAATGTTTACTATTATTTTCTCTCTGATGGCCAAGCCACAAGCAAAACTGTAATATTTCTACCTGTGACCCACGGTCACCTATATTATTTATTTATTCGTCACTTTTTGTTGGTGATTGTTTACTTTTGATAATACATACGTAACACAAAAAAAAGTAATACGCCGAAGTAGTTGCCACAAAAAAATATAGTTAATTTAAAACGTAAAAAATAACTACAGATTAAAAAGATTTTACAATATAGGTATCCAAGAAATCCATGCATACATATATCGTCTGTTAAATTGCGGCACCCATACAGGCGGCGATCATCTAGTATATGTTTAAAAAAGTTAAAAATTCTCTCGTATAAATAATAATTTTCCGCACAAACATTTATGATGAATGTTATGATTTGGCTACTATTAAAATTCAAAGACAAGTCACAGAATAGAATCGATTTTCGCCATTAAACAAAAACACTTATTATAAAATAATTATTTATACATATTTATTTTAGAGCAAATGAAGAAGTCATATATACACAGGAAGAATTAACTACATTTGCCGGTAAATTTGAAAAAAAACAATATAATTGCTAACTTTTGAAAAATTTGTTTTTGGATTAACAAAAGAAAATAATAAACAAACTAAATCTACGAAGTGGCAATAACATTCATCTTAGGCTAATATAAATATAAATGAAGTGGTTAGCATTAGTAGATAATTGACATTGACAACATGAATTTATGGGGTTGTGTAAGCTTGGCGACAAATTAACCAATAAAAAGCTAGCTTTCTGGGGCGAGAAATTTAAATCACTCGTTTTAGTTTAAAAATAGAAAATATTTAATAAAAGACTATAGTTTCTCATAAATTATTTCTAATGTTTTAAAAGTGCCGATAATAAGATTGTCATATAAATTTTTTAAGGGAAATGAATTTGTAGTCAAATCTATTTACACAGGAATTTTACAATCGGGGCCCAAAGTTGTGTTTTTACTACTTGTGGGAATTTGCAAATTATTTAAGAAAAATTTTGCTTAAACGTGTGTTGTATAACTTTATTTCAATACTGCAACCATAATAAATTACAAATTTAAAATTCTCTGTTCTATATAAACGTTAACCTACATGTGTCATAAAATTATCGGATAAATACGGGATATTGCTAATTTTGACTGAAAATTTTAATTTACACCTATTTTTAAAATATTTTATTATTTAAACACCTAATATTGTACAAAAATTGGACTTTTATTGTATTTTATAAGGTAGTTTTAATCAAAAGTATTATAGGTTACTATAAAATCAATGTTTCACATACTTTTACAGAAAAAAAACTATGGTTCAAAACCTCCAGTGATTGAAAAAGGTACTCTTTAGTACAAATATTTTTACAAATAATATATTTTTACAGATTTAATATATTTTCTTTAAATTATTATCAGTTATAAAATTAGTATAATAGTTATATAATAGTATTAAACTAAAATATTGAACATTTAATTCATAATATTTCTCTGGCATTTTTTCAGGCGACACAATTTTTAATTCAAAATAAATAAAAATTCACTGAAGGGACAAGAATTCAGTAGACAGTACATTTTATGGAACTACACAATTATACAAGGTGATTCTAAATATAATACAAGTTACTGCATTTTCTAGACCCCAAAGTAAGACGGGAAGTATATATCAACATGTATATAGGATATAGGGCATGAAAAGTTAGTTCCTTATGACAGTTTAATTAATATTTCCTGAATGTGTAGAGATAAATATAATGATATTTGGCAATCCCATCACTTTATATGTCCTTTTTGAAAAATTAAGTAGGAATGTCTAGCGGCAGATAAAACAAGGGTGATAGTGCTTAGAAAATGCTCAATTTTTTGTTTTTAAACATTTTTTTTTTTTTTGATAAATTCATAGCAAATATGAAAACTAAAGATTTTGACATAAAACAGGTGGCACTCACCTAATGTTAATAACATATTCATATGTTCAGAGTTTGAAAAATGATTAATTTTTTGCAACGATTGTCGATTGCTTGTAAATCAAAATTTTTATGATAACAAAAAACTACATGATCTACTAATCAATGGTTATTGCAAAGCAGGTTTTTTGTAGCCAAATTTTTATTTGCTAGGCGAGCTGCTGACAGATGAATAAGGTTATATATTAAGACAACTTAACCCCACTTTTCTCCTTTACTAAACGATATTTTAGCAATTTATTCAGATAGCAAATGCTAGCACACTGCTTAGTTCTTATCCCATTGAATGTGCCCACTTATTATAAAATTTCTATTCTATTATTCTATTTATTCTTTATGTAACAGCAATGTTTAACGTCAAACTGGAAATTACATTCTCTGAATTCTTGCCAAAACTGTAGTCTTAGTTTTACTTTTTACCTTCGTATATTAGCTTTTAACATTAATACATTAATATACACTTAATAATAAATTATTCATTAAAATGTTTGCACAAAAATGGCTTGTCTACAACACTAACACTGAAACCACTAAATACACCGTATTCTAGGCGGAAACTACCACAATGTTTTCAGACACTTCAGCAAAGGTAACATTTTTCAAAACAAAATACTCAAGTTTGAAAAGACCCTTCAGCCGTAGTTTCTTGTTCCTGAAAATATTTTAGTAAAAATAAAAATCTATACCTATAAGTAAAAACAGTAGAATAGCTATGCCGATCCTGCTCCACAATTCAAGATGGCGACTGGAGCAGGATCGGCATAGCTTTCAGCCGTCTACGTCACAATGTTTGGGAGGGGTTACAAGTGTGTAGATAGATGACGCTAAGCTACTTTAATAATAATAATCGTATTATGCTCATGCTGAGCGAAAGCGTTTAACACTTGAAGTATATTGTTTAATCGATTTTCTTCTGAAACAATGAGTGGTCAAAAGCGGGTTGTGTTTAACTTAGACAATAATAAAACCATTATACTTATGGATCCTGATGGTTTGTTTGAAAAAGCAAGAAAATCAGATTGGATGCAGATGGCTAGAGATAGAGCTCGCTTTCAAAGAAGAATCAATGATGTCTCATTTATTATAAGTAGTGTTTTAGATAATAATCATCGATCACGTATTTACTATGAAAGATTTTGTTGCATGTCTATTACTATAAAATAAAGTTTTATTTTCATCACTCTGTATATTATTTTGTGGATACCTAACCTGTTTAGTGTAAGGGCTGTTATAAAAGTATGTAACACTCAGTTATTTCAATTATTATCAAATAAGAATCGTGCTGAGCGGAAGTGTTATTAATTGCAATATGCCTGTTCCAGTAAAGTACAAGTGCATCAAATGTGGTGGAGATTGCGACCTGCCAAACAGAAAATGTTTCACATGTGAAACTAAGGATTATTTTGAGGGTGCTGATGGATCAAAACATGTTCCTAGTTCTTACTTTGATAAAAGTGATTCCAAGTAAATGTTGCTGGTTGTGTCCAGTTCAACTTATTAGCCTCTCTACTATAAAAAGTAGGAGAGTAAATTATAATTCCAAATGTGAGATGGAGGGGTACTAGAGAAATATGGGTGGGGTGGGTGAATAAGGTATATATATATGCATATATGAGACTTATTTGAACAGTCAGTCTACTATATTCATTTATATTCAACATGGATTTGCAAAAGTTGAACAAGGCAACTTCATATAAAGAAATTAAAAATGTGAAAGATTTAGAAATAAATCAAAAGTTTAAAATAGTGAAGCTGAGGTTTAGTAAAACCAAATATGGTGACAGTGTTGTGGCTGAAACTGAAAATTTTCCCTGCTATTTACCAAGAAGATTTTACATGCATTTTGAGAAGGAAGGTATTGAAAACTTTAACGATTCTTTAAGAAGTCGACCTGTATATCTGGTTAGTAAAGGAAAAATTGGTTTAACAACGGACATTACATTTGTCCAAGACGATGCATGAAGAATTCATAAAAGGATTATTAATAGGTATTTGTCTACGGGTCTTATATTCCAGACAAATGTATTATTATACCTAGTTATAAAATAAAAATAATTTAGAAATAAATCAAAAGTTTAAAATAGTGAAGCTGAGGTTTAGTAAAACCAAATATGGTGACAGTGTTGTGGCTGAAACTGAAAATTTGTCCTGCTATTTACCAAGAAGATTTTACATGCATTTTGAGAAGAAAAGTATTGAAAACTTTAGCGATTCTTTAAGAAGTCGACCTGTATATCTGGTTAGTAAAGGAAAAAATTGGTTTAACAATGGACATTACATTTATCCAAGACGATGCATGAAGAATTCATAAAAGGATTATTAATATGTATTTGTCTACAGGTCTTATATTCCAGACCAATGTGTTATTATACCTAGTTATAAAATAAAAATATTTGTATCGAATTAGCAATTTTATTATTCTACCTCGTACATATACTATAAATAAATCCTTGTATACTATATCTTCTGCTCCAGTGTATTCCCGATGCATGAAAAATTCATAAAACGAATATTAATATTTTATATTGATATACATTTGAAGTAAACCTTTGTCTACAAGTCTTATATTTCAGGTGAATGTTTTATTGTACCTAGTAAGAAAATAAAAATATTTATATTGAATTAGCAAATTTATTATTCTACCCATACATATACTTTAAAAACATAATACAGTGATTGTTTTGTCATAGTTTTTCTCCTGAAACTTGATCGAACCTTGTATATAAGCAGAATCTAACATTTTACACATATATTGTTATTATTATTTTATATAAAAAATGTAACACATTACTGGAAATGAGTCGTAACGTTTCTATCGGACCATTTTTGTTGTAAGCATGACCATAGACTTAAACAAGACAATTGAGTTTAGCATTGGTTACTTAAAAAATCTATAAAACAGTGCAACAATAACCACCCTAACATTTCGACATCTCATTTAGTTTAAAAATTTTTACTAGGTAACATATATTTTAAAATTTTTTAATATTTGAATTATAAACTATAATCCATTGCATTAATAATATTTTATATGATTCTGAAAAGCTGCTATGTAGCACATATTTTACTTTAATGTTCACGAGAAAATATATTTATAATTAAAAAAATAAATAAATTTGTTATTTTACTTGTAATCAAAAACAAAATAATTTCAAAATATGCTTTATTATTTATTAGATATTCAGGTTTGACTTGGTAAAGAAAACAAATGAATAGATAATAATGCTATATATTTTAAAAACTATACTACAATACATAATTAAAAACAAAATATAATATAAATATATACAAAAACAAAATATATACAAAAAAGAAGATTAAAATGAGCAGTAATTTAATGAAATTAATAATTAATTATTAATTTCATTAAACTTTGCTGCGATGGCCTCATATTTCTAGTCTCGTTAGCAGAACGCTCTCTCTTATCGATGGAGCGTTCTTGCTCATCAAGCAGCCGAATTTGTTCCCTGAGGGTCTCTCTGTGTACCCTCAGCGATTTTCTCTCCCCCTTTAGCCGCGATATGAGGTCATCGCTGTTTTTAATCTTCTTTTTTATAGAAGTCATCTTTCCATCCATCCGCTGGCGGAATTCTGCCCTCCGCTGCTTTTCTTCATTAATTGCTTTGCAATAATCTTCGGAATCCGAGGAGGAGGAGCAGGTCGAGGGCGTAGGCGACAGCGAGCGAATGGAAGATGAGGGCCGTCTAATGGTTTTCCGAGCCAAACCCAAATTTTTGCCTCTGCAACAAAAAAATAACAGATAATAATTCATACATTTTTTACAATTTTTTTTAATATTTACCTAGAAGGAAGTGCAGGAATTTCCCTCGGCGGATTTTGGAAAACGTCCGCGTCATCCTCTTGTTCGAAGCACTTCCTTTGGCAGCGGCCACCTTCGATGAACAACTTGGGCTTGGCTCGGTTGAAGCTTCCAATGAGGTAATTGCCTTCACAGCCAAATTGAGTTCCTCTGATATTCTGTAAAAACGAGAAAATAGTTTAATAAAACGTAGAAAAACATTAGAAAAAAAACTTACGCCTCATTTATGGCTTCATCCAAATTAGGATTCTGCAATTGCTGCTGATAGACCTCTTCAGATAAAAATAGAGACATTTTTAAAATGGTATAAAAATTATTTTTCAAGCGAAGTTAAGACTGTTCCTACTAATAGGTTTGTATAAGAATGAATATACTCAACGAATGCAGTATGCTTATATATCAAATTGTTGCAACTTACACAGTAATATGAACATCCGGTGAATTCCGTTGAACTGTACAGGTCACTAACTTTCTGGTGTTAGATAAAATTCAGTTTCATACTTATTCTTTGAGAATTGTAATCCGACACCATTTCCTGCTGAGTTAACAAAAAATGTAATTTGACATCACGTTTTGAAATTTGACACCGCGTTTTGTAATTTGACACCTTATTTTGAAATTTGACACCACGTTTTGAAATTTGACACCGCGTTTTGTAATTTGACACCTTATTTTGAAATTTGACACCACGTTTTGAAATTTGACACCGCGTTTTGTAATTTGACACCTTATTTTGAAATTTGACACCTTATTTTGAAATTTGACACCTTATTTTGAAATTTGACACCTTATTTTGAAATTTGACACCTTATTTTGAAATTTGACGCCGCGTTTTGAAATTTGATACCGCGTTTTGTAATTTGACACCTTATTTTGAAATTTGACACCTTCGTTATGAAATTTGACACCGCGTTTTGAAATTTGATACCGCGTTTTGTAATTTGACGCCTTTGTTTTGAAAATTGACACCTTTGTTATGAAATTTGACACCGCGTTTTGAAATTTGATACCGCGTTTTGTAATTTGACGCCTTTGTTTTGAAAATTGACACCTTTGTTATGAAATTTGACACCGCGTTTTGAAATTTGACACCTTTGTTTTGAAATTTGACACCGCGTTTTGAAATTTGACACCGTGTTATGTAATTTGATATCTATTTAAACAACACCAACATCATACATATAAAATTATGAATTTTAGTTTCTTTTTTTTTTTTTTAAGTCGCTTTTTTTTTTATTGCATTTTTTTAAATTACTTTTTTTATACAATTAAAAAAATAAAATTGCAAACCCTCATGCTTAATTAAAATTTGGCGCTACCCCACCCCGATTTTCATACTAGTTGTGAAACCAAAATTATACCATCGTTCGATAGCTTTCTTTCCTCTTCATAATAAAAAAATCAACTTTCTATCTCTTATAGTAATCAAGTTATAACGAAAAAACTGTTTAAGGGTATTTTGTTTTTCACCCCTAGCCCTTAAACGTGACGCTTGACGATGAAGTTTGTATAAACTTTTTCTTTACTCAACCTCTAATATGACTTGCTAGAGTTTAAAAAATTCTACGATTGGTTTCACTTTCAGATTTCAGAAATTTCTTTGAAAATGTCCAAATTTTGGATGTGTATAGGATCTCTGTTGTAGGTTTATTTTTGGGATAATCTGATACAGGGTCAATTAGGGAATGTCAAATCATGTAAGATTTTTCCATATTAAGCAAAACGTGACCTTGACATACTACCTATTACGATTTTCAGAAAATAGCATTGGCCAAATTCATCTAATCTATTTCACTTCATACTATATGCTATATACTTTCGTTTTATGATTTAAAAAAAATCAAAAAAAATTTCAAAACCAAAATTTTTTTCAAAAATCATGTTTTTTTTCGAGACAGGTTTTTTCTGATGACAAATTCTGAAAGAGCACCCTCGAAAACATAAAGATACACAGTTTCATATTTTCACCTTTTCTATGCAAATAACTTTGAAATTTTAAATTTTTTTAGATTCGTACTTTAAGTTAGGCAAACAAATTTTTTCATATCTTCGATGTATTTAAGATGACTTAAAATCTTATAAAGTTATGTAAAGTGTTCCACCAAGACGTATTCAATAATGCTTAATGTTTCACAGATTCGTTATTCCTCCCACCACAATCATTATAAGCGCTGACTTGATCATTTAGAAAGTATATAAAGCAGTATCCTAGAGTTTGTAACCATATTACAGATATTAGTATCTGAGCTAAATAAAGCATTATTTTTAAAGATCCTTCGAAAAAGATGACTTCCGACTGCGTGGTAGACATTCAGTGTTTCAAAATTAGTAACAAGAAGGACGACATCAGATGGGCTGTGAAGGAATTGGGGGTTTATAATGGTAAAATCTCCTACCATTATATATTTAAACCCCCTTTTCCCTTTAACCAGCTGTCATGGGAGCTACAAAAAGAGGCGTATTGGGTAGTCAACTACCATCATGGTATTCCATGGAATGATGGCAACGAATCCCTCGAAGATCTTCCAGAAATTCTTAAGGCAGCAACCCAGACAGCTGGAATAATATATGTGAAGGGGAATCAGAAGGCTGAATTCCTAAGGAAATATGTAGACAAACCGGTGGTTGAGCTTCTGGAACGTCCAAAATTGAAGCCCATGGTTCCGGAATGTTGGCACCACAAAATGCAGCATTGCGCATGTGCGTTAGCAAATGTTTACAGTTTATATAATTTTAATTTAGAATTTGCAAAATAAAGAAATAAATTATATATTTTTGTTTTATTGTTTTCCTGTAATATAGTTGCTGCAGTATATTTTTTAAGAACATATCATAAATTATATATTTATTAAGCGGTTGAGGTGTTACGTTTAACAATAGCAAATGCAAAAATGCAGAAATATGCTTCAAAATGAGCTAACGTTTCAATTTATCTGCGCAAGCTCCTTGCGCATATAAAATGAGTTGTACTCTTAAGAAATAACACAGTTTATATTTACACTTCTCATACTAATCTGGTATACTTGCTGCTGCTGCTGTTGTTGTTATTTTCCTTGATTCAGTGCTACCGTACAGTGACATAAAGTAGACATGAATCCTGAAACAGTAACCTCTATTAGTTCTACAATTGTGAAAACTACTGAAGAAGCCGTAAAATTGGTAAAAACTAAAGAAGAGATAATAAGGCAAATAAAGTTAGTAAAAGGTAATGTGAAATTGTTGGAGACGGCGATTAAAAATAGAATTAACCGTCAAGAGGATACTGAAAATCCTTTTAAGTTAGAAGGAAACTTAGCATTATTGAAATATTATTTAGCTAAATTGCAACACTTACGATATACTTCTAGTAAAGTTGGAGCAGGCTTGGAGAACAATACTGCTGAAAAAAGCGTAGTCGAAATTTAGTTTGGCATTCGATTGATTCTTGCTTCGACGGACGAGTGTGTACAGGATTAATTGCAAATTTAAGTATCAAAGATCCATTATGCTTCTTAAATAAGGCATTTAATAATTTTCAAAGAAAAATTAGATTATATCGTCAAAATCAATGCTTAAAGTTAATGTTGTATTAGTATGTAATTTTATTAAACCTCAAAGTGGTGATATTGATATGAAAACGTTTTCTACAAAAATCATATAATCGATATAAATACTAATTTAAAAACTTGGTACAGGGATAACGTAATCTATACTTTAACAAATAAATTAGAAGAATTTAGTGAAAAAGATTCAGGATGGGCTCTTACAGAGGTTTTGCACTTAAAAGTCAATATTAACAAATTTTCACCTTTAAAAGGGGAACATCAACTTATGTTAGTTTACCAGGTTTTATATCACGAAAAAAGCTGTAATAAATGTAGAAAATAACGATTCATTTTGTTTTCTGTGGGCTGTAATCTCCGCTCTATATCCAGCTAAAAATAAACATCCTGAAAGAATAACAAGTTATCCTCATTTTAAAGATGTTCTAAAATATGATTCCATCGAGTTTCCAATAAAACTTAATGATATAAAGAAGTTTGAAAAATTGAATAACTTGTCTATTAATTTGTATTGTATAGAAAATAAAAACGTTCTGCCGCTTTCTTTAAGCGATTATAGAAATAGTAACAGAGAACCCATTAATTTATTAGTGCTATCGACTGAAAATAATAATAATAATTTTACAGGATTCTCAAACGATAAGACATTTTTCCACTTCGCATGGATAAAGAGAATGTCAGCACTACTTTCAAAACAACTATCTTCTCATGGACATAAAACTTTCATATGCTATAGATGCTTAAATCATTTTAGTTCTGATGATTTACTTAAAGGACATTTAGTTTACTGCAATAACATGAATAAGTGTGCCCTCAAATTACCAAAGGAGTCGGATAAAATTTTACATTTCAAGCATTTCAGTTACAAAGAAAGAGTACCTTTTGTGATATATGCCGATCTTGAAAGTATTCTTGAACCGTGTGAAACCTTAGGAGTGGAACAGTACAATTCAGTTAATTATCAAAAGCATACACCATTCAGTGTAGCATATTATTTGAAATGTTCATATGATAATAATTTATCAAGACTCAAGCTATATCGAGGTGATGACTGTATAAAATGGTTTATTTCAGAACTACAAGATATTGCATTGAATATTGATAGTATCCTTAAAAATTCGAAAGAAATGGAAACTTTATCATTCGAACAAGAAATAAATTATGCTACCGCAACACACTGTCACATATGTACCAAACCATTTACATCGAGTGATATCAAAGTTCGTGATCATTGTCACCTCAGCTCTAAATACAGAGGTGCAGCTCATCAAGATTGTAATCTAAATTATCAAAACTCATTTAATATACCTGTTGTTTTTCATAATTTAAGCGGTTATGATGCAAATTTTATAATTAAACAATTGGCTACCGGTTTTGCAGGTCCAGTTCGGTTGCTACCAGTTAATAAAGAAAAATATATTTCATTTACTAAAACGGTTGAAGGTACTGCTGTACACTTACGATTCATCGACTCATTCCGCTTTATGTCTAGTAGTCTTGATAAATTATCTTCCTATTTAGAAAATGAAAAGAAAACCATTGTTAAGGCTTATTGTAACACTGATCAAGAATTTAATTTATTAACAAGAAAGGGTATTTTTCCTTACGATTATATTGATTCGTGGGAAAAACTCACTGAGACATGTTTACCACCAAAAGCGAATTTCTATAGTCAATTGCATGATGAATGTATTAAAGATGAAGATTATCAGCATGCCCTTAATGTTTGGAAAACATTTAACATAAAAACGTTAGGTGATTATTCTGATTTATACTTGAAAAGTGATGTTCTCCTTCTTGCTGATATATTCGAAAATTTTCGACGAACTTGTTTACTAACATATGAATTGGATCCATTACATTTTTATACTGCTCCAGGTTTAGCGTTCGATGCTATGCTTAAAACGACTGGAGTACACTTAGAACTTTTAACGGATATCGAAAAACTTATGTTTATTGAGAGGTATTCGTGGTGGAGTGTCTCAGTGTTCCAATAGATATGCAAAAGCAAATAATAAATATATGGGAGATCTCTATGATTCAAGTCAAGAATCCGTATATCTAATGTATTTTGATATAAACAATTTATATGGGGCTGCAATGTCTGAATATTTACCATATGGAGAATTTGAATTTCTGAAAGAGAATGAAATTGAAAATTTAGATATAATAAATATTCCAGATAATGCAGAAGTTGGCTATATTTTCGATTGTGACTTAGAATATCCCAATTATCTACATCAAATTCATAGTGATCTACCTTTAGCTCCACAACACATGACACCACCAGTACCTTCAAGATCAAAATTAAAGAAATTATTACTAACATTGTATCCAAAAAGTAATTATGTTGTTCATTATAGAAATTTAAAGCTGTATTTGAAGCATGGATTACGTTTAAAGAAAATTAACAGGGTTCTCAGATTCAAACAAGCTGCGTGGTTGAAAAAGTATATTGATTTAAACACCACGTTGCGTCAGCAAGCCAAAAATGATTTTGATAAGAATTTTTATAAATTAATGATAAATGCTGTGTACGGCAAATTAATGGAAAACGTACGGAAATATAGAGATGTCCGTATGACCACTAAATGGGACGCCGTTATGGGGCTCAAAATTATATTGCAAAACCTAATTTCCACAGTTGTAGCATTTTTGATGATGATATGATTATTGTAGAAATGAATAAATTAGAAATTTTGTTTAATAAACCTATATACGCAGGATTCTGTGTTCTAGATATATCTAAAACCTTTCTGTATGAATTTCACTATGATTATATCTTGCAAAAATTTAAAAATAAAGCAAAACTCCTGTACACAGATACCGATAGCCTAATTTATCAATTGAATGTGCCTGATATTTATGAGTATATTAAAGAAGACAGTCAGAGGTTTGATACATCTGATTATGATCCTCATAATCCATATGGAATAGAACAGAAAACAAGAAAGTGCCAGGTTTGATGAAAGATGAGAATAATGGAAAAATCATGCTAGAATTTGTAGGCCTTCGAGCAAAAATGTATGCTTATAAAGTTCATAATAACAAGATAGTTAAAAAGTCAAAGGGTTCTACATCTGCAAGTGTTAAGAAAATTACATTTGAAGATTACAAAAGAACTCTGTTCGATCATGAAATTATTTACAAGCCACAGCATCTAATTAGATCTAAAAGCATTGTGTTTATACAATTCGACAACATAAGATGATTCTTAACCCTTACGATGATAAAAGAATTTTAAATTCTAAGAGCACAGATACGAAGCCCTGGGGTTTTGAAAGAATTTCAGATGACAACGATAACATTCCAAACAAAAGAATTTGTATTCGATAAAATTATGTGTGGCAATGTCTACTGTAAACTGGATAGTGTGCTCGTGAGTCAGCAAATTACTGGTATATAAGTTGTAAGCTAACAGATCAAAATCAGTTTGTTTTCATCTCTCCAACATGACTATGAACAATCTGTGTAGTGAGATGCATATTGCTTTGCATTATGCAACCGTTAAAGTTTACAATAAATTTATCGAACGTTGCATTATCGAGTGCTGTTACAGTGAAGAAAGATACAAGTTATTAAAGAGTATTTGGAAGAAGTTGTAATTCCAGAGGAAGCCTTTAAGTGGTTATCGGAATATGATATACAACCTCCTTTACAATTCATTGAATTGTTGATGGACAAGAAAATGGAACTTGATGAGTTTATTCACAGCGTGTTGGCGGTGTGTCACAAAGAAGGATATGAATACGTATCCGTTAAACGCTTGAATGATATTATACAAATATTACATCCCTCAATTAAAATATCATTCAAAATATACTTATTTCAATTGTTACTAGATGACAAATATTATCCATATCTTGACAATACCACTTTTCCACTAAGAAATATATTAAGTAATTATAAAACCATTGACAAAACGATGGATGAAGCCATGTGTAAAGCGGCATACTATGCCAGAAGCCGTACACTTCACAAATTGTGCACGCTACAAGAGTCTAAAAAGTTGCACTGGAAGTTTCAGCCATCTACAAATTTTCATCATGGTAATATTCTTAAATGGATTGAGGATAATATACAAAAAGCTGAACAAGATTTAGATGCTTGTTTAGGATGGAGCTGTGGTCCCGATTCCGCCCCATGGCCTTCTACACATTTGTATGATTATAATAGAACTCTTTGTATATTAAATGAAATTAAGGAATAAAATGATTTAAACCACTTTAAGACTTGTTTTTATTTATTAAGTAATATACAATAACAACTTACAATAATAACAAACAATAACTATCATTAATTATATGTTTTATAAAATCCTTACAGTACTAGTTAGAGGACTATATTTAACTAATCTATCATGAAGTATAAGAGCGTAACAACTTGTATTTGAAGGAATATTTTTATTAGTTTCGAATTCTAGTCGAATATCAACTGAACCAGATTTAAGACTTTCATTCTGATGAGAACAATCTATAACAATTAAAGGTGCATATTTCTTGAACTCTGCACGTGTATAAATAGGTTCATTTTCCTTTCCATAATACGATCGTTGAAACTTTGCATACATGTCAAACAAGGTTGCTATCTGATTGTTCTCAAAATTTATATTCAAATTGTCATAAGGAAACATCTCAGAATTAAGATACAGTTTCATATTAATTAAATTACAATGATCAAAGTGATTTATTTTTACGATCAGTATGGAAACCTACAATTACAAATCTAGGTTTCTCAAGTTGCGTCGCCGTCTTGATATTCCAGGTGTGACGTTGAGTTTCTTGTAGGAGAGGATACTCATGCAGTTCCCAACCTCTAAAGGGAACTTCCAATTCCTTGTTCCTAGCTACATAGTCAACCAATTTCAATCTTTCCACATCTGACACTGATATATGAGGCATTTTCCACAATACTTTATTTAATACAACTTTAACTGGCTCGTTCTCTGCAGAATTTATTATAGCGTTGGTATCCGAATTTGAGCGAATTAACACCAACTCCTGCCTCAAATTTAAAATAATTTTCTTAAAGTCTTCGCAGAATCCGAAAATGGTGGATAAATCGATTAAAACATTAAAATTTCCATGATCGTCAACTATAAGTGACCGTTCGTTGTTATTAAAAACCATCCACTATTTTGTAGATATTGAGTATCACTTGTGTTGAATGACACGTATCCTTTTAGAATGGAGGTTAGACCTGGATGACGGATGCGATCTATTACATATCCACCCATTTCATATCTGATTTCATCAAATAAAAGCATGACACCATTATTCACAAATGTAGCAGTTTTGGAGGGTGTATTATCAGTTTTCAGTAATTTACCTTCAATATACAATGAACTTTCACTGGGTAATGTGTAGACATCCTGCTGTTGTATTGGTATGCGAATTTCATCATTATTATTCAAAGACGTAGATGCGTACGGTTGATGAGTATGTTTCTCAGAGTTAATAATAGTGTTGTCAAAATAAGCCCTCTCGTTGACATTTAATATATCCATTTTTATTATCACTTCTTAAAAATTACCTTAAAACCAAGAGATTCGAGAAACTTTCGATTTCTTACTGTTATTGGTTTGATGGTTCGTGTAGAACTGATGGCAGGTTTTAAATATATACCTCCTATATAGCTTCGACTACTAGAACCGCCACGTTTGTTATACCTTATTACCATTGCACTTATTGATCACGCTTCCTTCAAATGTAGTCTTAATGACACCACCTCTCTTCCGAAATTGATGAGTTCACCATCTTGACTGACTATATTAACAACAATCTGATCGATAAATCGAGTGTTGATGGGTAAATAGACAACGTTACTTGGAGTCTCAACAATTTTGAAACCAGCTGGCACTGTAGGGAAAAATTCGTGAATAACGTGAGCTTGCCTGTCATTAATATAGGATCCACCCACAATATTGCATTCTATGCAAATGGTATTTACACTAAAAATATCGACTGGAAAATCTGATACATGGTAACCAAATGCAGCCAATTTTCTTGGTTTAAAACCAAGCAAGTGTCCTATTGAATCTTGTTTAGTAAAATCTATGTCCTCACTGCACTTGATTCTACACTTCAGAGTGTTATTGTTAGCTTTAATAGAAATGAGCTTTTGATGCTCCTTAACAATTCCCTCTCTTATGCTGTCATCATTATCATGCCATCTGAAGTCATCTAAGGCTCGTTGTAGATATTTATTTATTGCATCAATATCATAGTTACCCTCTGGAATTTCAATGTATTTACCCTTGGAACCATAATAAAATTTGTTGTTCTTATTTTTCTCGATATTTGGAATTGAATTATAAGCCTCAAAGCTTATTAACCCTAAGACGTAGTCTTTACTATCATCTAATATAATTGGAGGAGTATACCTAGAAGTAAGAGTTGAGCTTCTTCCAGACAGTACTAAAGAATTCGACATCTTCGGTGTCGTGAAATATACTATTCAAATATAGCACTGCATTTTTAATTATACAAAAATTTCAGACATAGATGACCACAGTTGAATGTATTAAATGTTTGTAACTGTTCATGATTATACAATATTTTACACGGTCCATTTGTATTTAGGTAATGTACCAATTCTCGTGGAGGTCTTAAATTGCCATAGCTATCAAAATATACTGCTTTTTCTCCAGTTTTCTTATATGCAGTCCAGTGTGTCCCAGAGCCTCTTTCATTGTCTAGATTAATAATACCGCATTCTTTATAATGCACCCGACGTGGTAAACTATCTCTCATAAATATGCCTCGAAAATGTTGAATATTTAATTTCTTAGTCAATCTTATTAAATCCAAATTAGTAAGAGCTCGTTTCGGTAATTTTATCGGTAACGCTTGGAAGGTTTTTTGCGTCCTAAAAAAAGACCAAAGCCTTGCTTGTAAGGTCTCATGTATAGTCCTTTACCCATAGCTATTTCTTCCATTGCAGCATTGTGACGTTTACTTTCTTCAAGCTTTTGTTTTGCAGCTTTGGCATCATTAACAGCCTTTGCAATTCCTGCTGCTCCACCACCTAAAGCACCAAGCGCACTTAAGCCTGCAAATAATGGAATTAGTGGTAGAAATCCTCCTGTCTTAGGTATTGGTATTACTCAGGCAGCTTTAATATATTTCTTCTTCTTAACTTTATTAACAGCTTTTAATGCAACTTTAATAGCATCTTTCATATTCTGCACATTTTTTCTTTTTAGCGCTAGTCGTGCTTGCTTTGTTACATCTTTAAATGCTAACGATCCACCAACCTTTTTAGATTTCGCTTTACGTTTACCAGTTTTACTTTTATTTCTTTTAGTTTTTCCATTAATGCATCCCATTCCTAATTTAACTTTAGCTTTCATTGCTGCTGCCACAGCCAAGGCTGCTGCCTTTTTTCCTATAGATGCGTTTGGTGATTTAAATCTCTCCACAGCCTTCTCACCCAAAATTTTATCTGCAGTATGTCGTTGCTCCAAGTTTTTCTCTCTGCTATAAGCCACGTCGTGTTCTTTACAAGCTTCGTCTAAACCATTAATACCCACATCACCTCTTGCTAATCTCTTCGCAAGTTTAGTACCAGGACCACAAAATTTATATCCTGGAATATGGAGCTCTACTGGTAAATTATTTATAGAGTTCAATATACCGTTGCCAGATTTTCTTGTTATTATAAGCATTTGGCATCACGAACTACTCACGAATGATGACAATACCAGTATCACATCTAATATATATATACACACACAATCATAGACTGAGCTTTATTTATAGTTTTGCTTCCGTCATGCGCATTATAAAACAGCCAATTGATTTACCTATTAACAACAATGATATCGCAGAAATAAAAATCTCGAAGAGACATGGAGAATTGTTACCATCTACAATCCGCTGCTTGGTTGTCGGTCCATCAAACTGTGGTAAAACTAATGTCATGATTAGTTTGATCGAGCATCCCAATGGATTAAAGTTTGAAAATATTTATATTTTTTCTAAGTCTCTCTATCAATCAAAATATCAGTATTTAGAAGAACTTCTAAAACCAATAAAAGGAATTGGATACTACGCCTTCAATAACTGCGACAACATTCTACCGCCTGAAGATGTTAAACAAAACTCAATATTTATTTTTGATGATGTAGCCTGTGATAAACAAAATGTTATGAGAGATTACTTCAGTATGGGGCGTCATAAAGACGTAGATTGCTTTTACCTTTGTCAAACTTATACACGTATTCCAAAACATCTAATACGTGATAACGCAAATATGTTGGTAGTCTTCAAACAAGATGATTTGAATCTGAAGCATATATATGAAGACCACATTAACAGCGATATGAGTTTTAATAAGTTTAAGGAAATTTGCTCACTGTGCTGGAAAGACAAATATAGTTTTATGGTGATTAATAAAGACAGTGACATTAATAATGGTAGATATAGAAAGACATTTGATCATTACATACATATATAAAGAGAAATAAGCTCTGCTAACTTTATTCATCATTATTAGTATTCATACTGAACTGCTCTTAGCACTACGCTGTTTTAACTGTTAAGTATCTGTTTTTTACTGCCAGATACCTACTTTTTACTGCCTGGGACCTGTTTTTTACTGCCAGCTACCTGTTTTTTACTGCCAGCTACCTGTTTTTTACTGCTTATTGAGGATCTATATCAAGTACTACAATTAGGAAGATTTGATGCTTTCAATATGAATAGAAAGGAAGTTGAAGTAAAAATTGTTAATACAAAGGAGGAACATAGTAAAGCAAAAGCTGAATGCTCTGAAAGAAGGAAATATAATTCAAGAACAATCGTTTCTCCCTATCACGAAGCGTTTACAAACAATTGCCGAGAAACTTGATGGAGAGCCTAATATAAAAAGTGAGAAGCTTATAAAAGGAAGTGAAATCAAGGTTTTCGTTTAGCTCACCAAAGAAAAGCATAGCGAAATATAATAGATCGACGACTTCTGATGCACCAAGTTTCCTAGATACATCAGTTGTCGCAGAAGGAACTTCAAATGATAATGACATTGCTGATAGAGATAATGAGGAAAACAATGAGGAACTAGATGAAAGTGTAAGAGATGCAAAAGAATATATTCAAGACTTTGGTAAATCGCCCGATATGATGTACTATTTAAATCACCTTGATCCCTTACCTAGAGACTATGTTCATAAAATGATTGGTGATGTTCATAATGAGTTTGACTTTAGGTATGGTGTTAGATATGATCCCGAGCATAATGAACTAAAAATTGGTAATGCATCTCTACAATTCGATGGTAATAATTTAATTATAGGAGGGTTAAATTATATTGGGACTCCTGGATTCTACGAATTAATTTTTAAGAAACATCCAAAAGGTTTCACAGAAGGTGATAAAAACTACTTAGACATTGTTAAACGAACGAATGCTCATAAAAGAAACTACTCTGAAAATGAGCAAATTCAGGGTAATGCATCTTACAAATATAAAAAAATCATCTCCGCATTGAGTATACAACCACTAACATCACGAAGACCTCGCATCATAGCACCCTCAACTCGAAAGAGGTTAGGTCTTGGTATGTTAATGGAAACCTCGAATAATCCAATCGACTACGTATACTGGGATGATCCCAATGAGCTTGTTGATAGATTAAGGCTTTTAGTTGCCTCTCAAGCCGCTGGCCATACAGGTCACTCTAACGAGATCGTCTCTATTATCGAAGAATTGCGTGAATCTAAAATTATTGAGTAGTAAGCAAAAACTTACAGCTAACTTAAAAAATGACAGTCGATAAATTTGGTAGACACATAAGTCAACCAAAGCATTCATCTGCGGATCATGAAGATTTTGAAGTAACGTTAACAAGCATCTCAGGAAACATAGTGAAGGAATTATATTATAATATTGTTTTAACATTTGAGTCTACAACCTTTCATGAAAACAGTAAGAACTATTTAATATCTGATATAAAAACATGTCAAGTTTTCTTCTACGAATCAGCTACGATTGAACATGCTACTGGTTACCCTACTGATATCATAACAATTATAAATGAAAAGGAATTTACTTTGGCAGAACTAGTCAACGTTATGCTACGTCGCAACGATAATATTTCATTTCGAGAAAAGATCCGGAAACAGAAAACAAAAATTTATTTGTAGAAATCGTTATACGAGTTCCTGTGGGGTTAAATATATAGAAATTTGTTTTACATACTGTAATTTTAATTGGAATCCAATATGAAATATCTCAACAACTTCAACAAATATAAAAGAAGATATTGTCAATGAATTACACAAGCCTGCCAGAATCAATTTTAAAAGACGTAGAACCGTAATAAAAGGTCTGAATGATTTTAATACAAGCTGATTTAATTGACTTGATATCATATTCCAAGGAAAATAATGGATATAAGTATGTACTAATCGTTATTAATTGCTTCTCTAAATTCATATGGACAGAACCACTAGCGAGCAAATCAGCCCAGGATGTTACAATTGCAACGAATAGGATTTTACAACGTTTTAAAAAAATTCCGAAACATCTACAAACCGACATGGGAAAGGAATTCTATAATGAGAATTTCAAGAAACTGATGAAAAAATATAAGATTAACCATTACAGCGTTTATAGTACAAAAAAGGCTTCGATTGTGGAACGCTCCATTAGAACTATAAAGAATATGCTTTGGCGTGCTTTCAGCTTAGGAGGAGAATATAAGTGGAATCATATTTTAGATAAAATTGTTGACAAATACAACAATACAGTCCATTCTACAACAAGGATGAAACCAATTAAAGTTACATCAAGGAATGAGAGATCATTATTAAAATCAACATATACTCATTTAAAAATTGCTAATAAAATAACAAAATTTAAAGTAGGCGACCATGTGAGAATTAGCAAATATAGAGAAGCTTTTAAGAAAGGATACACTCCAAACTGGTCTAGCGAGATTTTTATCATTAGGAAAATAAGATTAACCAACCCTACAACATATTTATTGAAAGATGAGAGTGGTAAAGAAATAACAGGAGGCTTCTATGAATTGGAATTACAAAGAGTAAAACATCCTGACGCTCACTTAGTTGAAAAGGTGTTACGAAAATAAGGAAATAAAGTTTTTGTCAAATGGTTAGGTTACGATGACAAACATAATTCTTGGATTGATAAAAATAATGTATTGTAGCATGTTATATTGTATAAGAATTATAATAAATGATATACATTCTATATTCGATTTTTATTTTAATAATTAACCCTATTAGTTACATAATAATGATAAGCAGGTCATCAACCCAGCTGACGTAGTCGACAGAAACCGACTATATACTTCCGCTCAGCACAAACGGTCCTCAACCTCTATCGCGCATGTGCCAGCCGCTGTGACGTAGACGGCTGAAAGCTATGCCGATCCTGCTCCAGTCGCCATCTTGAATTGTGGAGCAGGATCGGCATAGCTATTCTACTAAAAACATTTAAACTCACGTTGTTTATTGACTTTTTTTTCAATTTTGATTCCCAAATTTATGAGAACATAACCTCTATTTTCTAGATTGTCAAATGTCTCTTACATATCATAATTATTATGAAGCTTATATGACCAATGATTAGACTATTATAAGGTCACATTGTTTTTGAAAATTACTTTACTTGTTTTAAAATTAAAATGTAGAAATCATAGATTACGACTACGAATTACGAGTTACGAATATAAATCACATATAAATTCTGTAAATTGTCAAATTTTTTGTTTCTTTTTATGACCTTTACAAAACATGCTTAGAAGACGTTCATGCTCTAGTGGTGATTAGAATAACTAAGAACTAATGCTGAAAGTTAAAAGTAGAATTCATTACGAATAAGCCTGCAGTTCAAAAAATGTCGCAAAATGCATATTTATTGGTGTCATTAATATTGCAAACGATAGTACATATAATAACTGTATGGTTCAGTGTATAAGGTCTATGGTGTATAGTTAGTTCTATGATTGACAGTACCGTAATTAATCTGTGACCGTAATATAATAAGTTTTTCCCTCTGTTTTTAATGAACGTAATAAAATAAGTTTATATTATTATTAATACTAATGTGCAGCAGAATAAAGATAATAAAACAACTACCTGGATTTTATTAATTACAAGAGGTTATGGGCCCAGGAGGAAGTTTCGGAAATTGAGACTAAGTAATAGTCTTGGAAACTGGAGACTGGAAACAAAGCACTTGGAAACAAAAGTGTGGAAGCTTTTAATTTACAATGGCAGAGAAACCTCAAAATTTATTTTATGTAAAACCATTTGAAGGGTACAGGGGAAAATAAGCCAAGTCCATTTTTATCGAAATTGCGATAACGGTGCCATCTTGTAGTAAATTTATAACTCTTTCTATGGGTAAGGCAGTCAGGATTTGAAACCAACTGTGCCAGACAAGTTCGAAGATATGCCTAATGTAAAAGTCCGCGCTACAGGAGAAGAATAAGTTAAGTCCGTAAAGTCTAGGCATGGAGATATTAGTGTTAGACTATTGTTCTGTTATTAAGATGCAAGTGTTCATCGTAGTAATACATTTGTAGGTTTATTACACAGTCAAATGTTATTTTTCTATTTGAGCACATAAAAAAGCATGTGCATCAATAGAAGTATGTAATAATCATGATAGTGTGATGTCTGAAGATATGGTTGTAGAAAAGAATGTTTTTACATAATTTTCTTTAGGACTGATTAATATATCAGCAGAAAATATAATAATCTGTAATGTTTATAAAACAATTTTGTGACCCAACTGCCCAAGAGTACCTGAGTAATGTACCACACAATTAAGTGTTATTTTTTTTATTTTGTTCAGAAATGCATGTGTTTTCCATGAATAAAATGTATCACAAACAGAATATTTTCATTAAAACCGGGGAAAAACAGGCTAAGTCACGTTAATCTAAGATTTGATCTTAAACTGTGTTAATATCAGTTACCTTATGGAACTAATATCTATATAGAGAATAATAGAAAATATGATATTTTTTAATATTTTCAAGTAGTAAGTTTACGTCAATTTAGAATCAAGTTATATTGAATATTAATCTAAAAAGGTATATCACTCCAATACAGTTATTTGTGACTTGACTTGTTTTTTCCTGTGCCCTTCATTTGATGGGACATCTTATTCAAATTGGGAGTTCCGTATTAAATGTTTACTGGAGCAGCAAGGAGTTTTAGACGTTACAAAACAGAGCCAACCGGCACCAACGGAAGCTGATGAACTAGAAAAATTTAAAAAGTTAGATGCGAAAGCCAAGATGATATTAATTCAATGCGTAGCTGACAACGTTTTAGAGATGCTAAAAACAAAAGCGACATCAAAAGAAATGTTGGACACTCTTAGTACTACTTACACAAAAAAGGGAATATCAATACAAATTATGTTACAGAAAAAACTAAGAAGTTTAAAATGCGCCGAAGGTATGTCGGTATGTAAATTTTTGACTGAATTTGAATGAATCTGTGAACTAAAGGGAGCAGGAGGCACAATGGATGAAAAAGACATGGTGTTACAGTTATTGTCGGCAATGCCTGAATCATATCAGGCAGTCACAACTGCAATAGACATAATGTTCTGCCAAAAGGAAGAAACAGTTACATTAGAGTTTGTAAAGAATAAGCTGTTACTCGAGGAGGCTCGCCGGAACAGGGTCAAAGAAGAAAATAATCCTAACCTAGCTTTCGTTTCGAATAACTCAGGGAATAAAAGAGGAGCATGGAGAGGAGCTCGTGGAAGAGGAAAAAGTTTTGGAAACTCCACAGGAAAATTTGTTCAGAACAATAACAATAACCAAGTAAATGTAAAAAGAGGTGGATATAATCCTGGTTATAGTGGTGGTTTTCCATTCTCATGTCATTTATGTGGGAAAAGAGGACATAAACGGGCTGATTGCTTTCAAAACCAGAATAGACGTAACGGTAATAGTGCAAATTGTACCAATCAACAAAAAACTGCGACAGAAGAGGAAGAGGTCACATTTATATCATGTGAAGACAGTAGTGCAACCTCAAATTATGTAAATGTGAGTGAGAAGGTAAACCGAGAAGAAAACAGTAGTATTGGACATTCATTAAAATTTGTAATAGACAGTGGTGCCACTCACCATTTAGTTGGACACCAATATAGTGACATTTTATATGACTCTCATGAAGTGTACCATGAAATAAAGGTGGCAAAGAAAGGTGAGTCTATTATGGCTAGAAAAGAAGGAAATATCCGAGTTAAGACAGAAGCAGGGAAAAGTATGAAAATTAAGGATGTCTGGGTATGCGAAAATCTTTTGTATAATTTGTTATCTGTTAAAAGATTTGAGGAAAATGGACTTGAGGTAATGTTTAAGGACCGGAAAGTGACTGTAAGTAAAAACAAAGTTGTACTGTTTGAAGGTTTTTTACAAGGTAATTTATATGTTGTAACTTTCTATGTAGACAATAGTGTTTGTGCTGTAAACTTGTCCATGTTGGACCATAGAAGAATGGGACATTCATCAAGGTATCCTGCACCAGGTGTATGCGAGGTGTGTCTTAAGGGAAAGCAGACTAGGGTGCCATATAATGTTCTATCTGAGGATCGAAAAGCAACGAGGATATTGGAAGTCGTGTCAACTGACATCTGTGGACCTATAAACCCCCCTACACATGATAGTAAACGTTACTATATCACTTTTATTGATCATTTTTCACATAGCTTTTTCATATATTTTCAGGTATTAACAATATTGTGTGAAACTAACTACTCAGTGGACAAAAGCCCCAACTTGCGTTGAATTACATCCGCAATATCTACCCATATATTCCTTATTATTAGCTTTTGTAACATTTTTTTACTGTTTAAGAAAGGTATTTTAAGCTAATATGTATCAAATCTCCTACAATTCCTATCAATGAAGTCATATGTATGTTCTCTGATACCAAACATCTAGGTATGCTAATGAACATCCACAGACAAAATTCTATTCAATAATTATCAAGTTAAAGGAGGCCACCTGATGAAGCAATCCTAAAAATGCAGAAATAGGTCAGATCTCATCTATTGTGGTTGAATTTCTGAGTTCCCACTCCAGAGGTTAATATATGTATATATAGAATATATCAGGTTAGTAAATAGAATAAATTCTTTAGATAATTATTGAATAGAGTTTTGTTTGTGGATGTTCATTAGCATACCTAGATGTTTGGTATCAGAGAACATACATATGACTTCATTGATAGGAATTGTAGGAGATTTGATACATATTAGCTTAAAATACCTTTCTTAAACAGTAAAAAAACATTTTTCACATTTTGCGATATGTTATCTGTTAAGCAACAAAAGTGAAGCTTTTGAAAAATTTAAAAAATTTGTTGCTATGGTTGAAGCAAAATTTAATCGGGGAATACATCGCTTAAGGTGCGATAATGGGGGAGAGTATACCTCAATTGAATTCAAGGATTTTTGTAAAGAAAAAGGCATAATTGTACAATATACCATGGCTTACAACCCTCAACAGAATGGGGTTGCAGAGCGCCTAAATCGAACGATTATGGAAAAGGCCAGATGCCTCATATTTGATTCAGAATTAAACAAAGAAATGTGGGAAGAGGCTGTAAGAACAGCCATGTACCTAATAAATAGAACGGAGACCAGAAGTTTAAATAACCACAAAACACCAGCAGAAATGTGGTTTAATTCAAAACCAATTCTAAATAAAATTAAATTGTTTGGATGTAAAGCATACAGTTTCATTCCAAAGGAGGTCAGACATTCAAAATGGGACTTGGGACATTGTCAAGAACCCTGGAAATGTTGAAGTAATAGACTCCAAGTGGGTATTTTCTGAAAAATTAGTGAATGGTGACTTAAAAAGAAAAGCCAGATTAGTAGCCCGAGGATGTAAACAGAGTACATTTATAGATGATGTTTATGCACCTGTAGCAAAAATGGCAAGTATACGATTACTGTTGGCTTTATGTATTGAATGTGATCTCTATGTTATACAACTTGATTTTAAATCAGCGTTCTTGAATGGACATCTGAAAGACCCAGTTTATATGAAAGTACCAGAGTAATATATGTAAACTAAAAAGGGCACTTTATGGACTTCGTCAGTCGCCTAAATGCTGGAATTCTCTACTTAACAATTTTTTGTTAGATTTGGGTTTTCAGAGATCCATGAAAGACCCTTGTTTATATTTTATTAATGAAGATAAGTCATTTTTACTTGTTCATGTTGATGATTTGATAATATTTTCAAAGTCACAGGAGAAATTAAATTTTTTCAAAACAAAACTGTTAAAACAATTTAAAATGAAAGTATTTACAGATAGTAGAAGCATTAATTTCTTGGGACTTGAAATATTAAGAACAAATGATACGATATTTATAAATCAAACTAGTTTAATTGAAAAAGTTTTACTTAGGTTTAACATGAATGAATGTATATCTCGAAAAATACCTATTGAACCCAAACTACAGCTGACAAATACAGAAAATGTATCTGAAAATAATGTAAAGACTGTACCATATCGTGAGCTTATAGGATCTTTGATGTATATTATGATGGGTACAAGACCTGATATAAGTTATTGCATTAATTATTTTAGTCAGTTCCAAAATTGTTACAGTACTGAACACTGGAATCATTTAAAATCGGTATTAAGGTATTTAAAACATACCAGTAACTATGGACTGAAATTTAGTAAGAAAAATGATTCAAATTTTCAGTTATGTGCATTTGTAGACTCTGATTTTGCAAATAATATTTACGATAGGAAAAGTGTGACTGGGTATATAGTCAAATTAAATGAAAATCTTATAGAATGGAAAACACGAAAACAGAGCACTGTTGCGTTGTCAAGTGCAGAAGCAGAGTACATTGCTATGTCTTCGTGTGTTAGTGAATGTTTATTTATAGGACAATTATGTTCAGAGATATTAAATATTACAGTATTTCCGATTAATGTATATGAGGACAACCAGTCTTGTATAAAAATGGCGTCTACTTTGGAAATAAAAAGAACGAAACATATAGATGTGAGACACCATTTTGTGAGAGATCTGGTTGAAAAAGGAAATATCGTCTTAAAATATGTATCAACTCAGCAACAGCAGGCAGATTTACTTACTAAAGCATTAAGCTACCCGAAGTTTAAATACTTGAGGGAATGTCTAAACGTAGTGGAACTGCCAGGTGTAACATAGTTATTAAGAGGAATGTTAATGCAGAATTGTGGGGGAGTGTTGTTATGGCAATTCTGCTCTTAGCTTTTCTTTCAGATTTTTTATTTTCTGAACGCACTCTGCATGAGCATTCTGTTTCCAATGTTCTGTCCTTATGTTAAAACTGTAAGTTCAGTTTTTAATGGCCGGTTGTATAGGTTCGTTAAACTATGGATTGCATGATGACGTTGTATAGTAGTTTATGTAGTGTCGTTTAGTTAAACTTAACGTGATCGGCAGTTGGTATTTTGGAAATTCAAATTTTGTGTTATAAAGGAGGGAAATATGTTTGCCAGATGTAAGAGGCCGTAACTGGAGTTTCCATATTCATAAGGATTGTAAGAAGGAAGTAAAAAGTATATTTATTTACATTTATACCTTTGTGGTGTTTGCACGTTGTTTATAAAAAATATATATATTTGTGTTCCTAGTGAATTTTAAAGATAAACTTTTGAAATGGGTACCTATATATTTTTTTTTTATTTAAAAAATATATTTTAGTATGGCCGAAGATTTAAAAAGAGTTCCTAATTTTACTATAAACGAAGTCAATTTATTATTAGAAGTTGTAAAAAAAATTCTGGAGTAATAGAATCTAAAAAAACTGATTCGGTGAGTTGGAAGCAGAAAGAGAAGGCTTGGGTTGAAATAGCACGAGAGTTTAAAAGAAAGAAAAACTTTGCTGTTGAGAAGGTGGAACGATACAAGACCGGAGGAGGTCCTTTACCGCCAACAGTAGTAACCTCCACTGACATTCAAATAAAAGAATTAATAGATACAGTATCAGTGGACGGTCTTTGTAATATTTTTGATAGTGATGGACCAGAATATTCTAAAACCCCTTTGCCCGACCATGTTTATTGTGAGAAGCCAGGAACTTCTTTTGAATATAGTAATTAATTTGTTTTTTCCTTCATCTAATTCTCATATTTTTTTATTGGTATAATTTCAGAAATGAGTCCCGCTTCCAGTCCAGTTATAGTCAACCATGAAGAAATTATTGAAGTTGTCTCCGATGTAAGTATGTTCTATAAAACAAAATATTAAAAACTACTACAATTTGCGAAATATTTCAGGACTTGATAATGTGGCAAAGATGAATGTAGCTGTAACACCGAAATCTACACAAAAGACTGTTCGTTCGGATAATATGTTTTTTATTTTCCCATAGTAATATAAAATATATGTATACTAATGTTATATACATTTTGTTATTACATTATATCTATAAATTACAGACAATAAAAATAGCAACCTTTCAAGAAAAAACCTAACTGCTGATTGTCGTCAGAAAGTTAATGTATTATCTGATGTTAAAATTGAACTCAGCCAACTGCAGATGGAAGTTGCGAAGAAACAGAGGAACATGAACAAATTATGCGACATCGGGAAGAGGAGAACCAGCTGAAAAAAAGAAAACTTGAATTAGAGATTAGATTACTAGAAAACCAATTACTATAATTATATATAAAATAATTACATTAAATTAAATTAAAATACATATTTATGTTATTTGTACTATTTTATATAGGTAAATAAAAATAACACAAATACATACATACATCCATTTTGTTATATATTGATTGGACAAAGCAGCAAAATCACCTACTGCAGTTAAAAAATCTTCAGATGCAAAAAACGCAATGTAAGTAGTAGTTGGGTTATGGGGTCTAAAGCATGATTCCTACAAAAATTTTAAATCATAATTAAGTAATTAATTTGGAAGTAATTTAATTACCAATTACTGGGGTGTGTTATTGCACCTTCTATTTGATGTAATAGATACTGGGTTGTTTCTTTCGATAATCGAAACCTGTTCAAAATTCTGTATCATCCCATACACGAATATGATTCGGTCTTTCCCTAAATATTCTTTGTTGACGAGGTCTTTCAACAAAAAATGCTAATAAGTATTTTTCATCATCTGTTAGAATTTCTTCAAACACGTCTAATATATCCTCCATTGTTATTAAAACACAGTTACTTTATGAATCAATAAATATAAAATACGTAAGCGTTTAGGTTAAAATCTGCAGTTTAAACGGTACTATTCTTCCGTTTAAGTTAAACGTGACTTTAAACTTGACTGAAAAGTTAATCTTAACCTATAAAACAAACGTTAGTTCCTAAACGGAGGTTACTTTGACATCTGCAGTTTAAGGACACAAGCCGATAATTACTGGTTGCCTAGTTTATATAGAAAACTAATAGCAAACAGACCTTTTTTTATTCCAATATATCTTTTTCAAACACTGAAAACAAGTAGTAAAATTTTACTCCACATTTGACAAAGTATAGGTAAAGATAACAAAGTAAAAATAATTTCAGATATGTAATTATTTTGTGAGATATTAAATTCTAAACATGTACGTTTTTTAGCGTTTTAAAAACAAACGATTATTTCTTCAGATTATTAAGGAATTATGATATACGTTACTTCGTTGTCTTATAAATAGTAAGTTGGTCACAGTTTAATTCATAGTTTCGCCAGCATCTTCTTATTAAAAAAATTATATTGGAATAAACTTATCACAAAATATTCATTCATAATTTACAATGGGGAATGCCACTATGTTGGAAAAGTTTTTGGAAACTCGGTAAATTACATTGTTTTGGAAATATATGAAGACCATATTCGTTTTTTTCTAAATTAAATTTAAAAAAATGTTTGGCAAATTAATGTACACGTGACGTCAGATGTACATTTGTAACATGCGGCAACAGGGCAATAGCATGCAACCTGTCTTAGAATAAAATAAATGAAATGCAGTACTGTATAAATAGAGACAGATATAGTGCCTATAAACATCATTTGTCACTTCCGTCCCGAGAAATAGAGGAGAGGAGAACGAGCTTCGACGAGTGCGCATCTACATTTGACTAGGACGCTACGGGTGCTGCCATTTTGAAATCATGTACGTCACACTTTTAAGTCATGTCCTATCGTGGCTCTGATAGAGGAGGCTTCGTCTTGGTCGCTCACGCTACCCACGTCGCCTGTCCTCTCCAGGCTCGAGCCAATGAAATGGAATTTGGTTCTACGCGGCAGGGGAATCGGGGTAGCTTCCCCGTACCAGTCTATCAAGTTGAAATAGTCGTCGGCCACGCCACCCGCTCGTCGCTCCATCGACGCGCGGCACCTTAGTTTCGAATTCTATACCTCGGCGGTGCGAGGACGCGCCGTATCTCGATCTATCGAGTCCCCGGGCAACTCCAGGGATGGCAGTCAGCGTGTCGTCATCGCGGGCGAGAAATAAAACTTTAGGTCTTTGGTAAGTGGCACACCGCTAGCTTGGTCAACAGACTATCGCGAAAGCAGCACTCTCGAGCCTTAATTCGGCTCGTCTTTTTATATTGGTAGTCGAACCTAGCTAGCCAATTAACTGTGGTCTAGCTAGGCTCGACCACGTCTCTGGGGTATACACTCGGGGTGGCATCCCCCTGTCCTGAGAACCAAGCTGGGTGGTGCTTTGCCACACTTTATTTTCTTGAAGAAAAGACATTTTTATCTACATATCAAAACTTAAATATATACATTTCAGAAAAGAACGTAAATACATATGTATAATAATAAAAAAAATTCTGGCATGTTTTTTCAATGTACTTCGTTTGTAGGGGCTGTAGCTCGTGAGGCCTCCGGGGTGTGTGTAGCGGTCGTCTGATTCCTCGGCGGCGACAATACTATCAGGCGAGCCCATCGCCTGCGTCGCCGTGGTCTCCGCTGCTGCCGTGGGGTCTTGTGATGGCTACACGTGCGCCAATTTTGGCACTCTCCTTTCGAATTCTCTCCTGCCTCCCGTGTCTGCGAGGGTCGCGGCCGTTGGCTGGCACAGTCCTTTTCAGGGCGCTCTTGGACGCTCGGCGGCTCCTCTGTAGGGACCTCTCCTGAAGTGATCGACGGCTGAAAAGATATAGGAGCGGTTTCGCTACTGTTTCGAATGTTAGACAGAAGTTTATACTGGCCTTTTTGTGTAGATCCTGTCGACTCGGCCAGGTCCTCCGAGGTGGTCTCTTGTGTCTGGATAGAGTCTGTTGGCTCTGTCGGAGGAGCTTCTTTGCTTCTGGTAGGTGGGTTTGAGAGGGATTATCCTCTTTAAACCTCCTTATCGTTGTGGGCCTAGGCGCCCTGTGAAGGTGGGATTCCTTTCTCCGGTCAACCTCGACCGCTTTTGCAGGCCGATGTCGGCGGCTTCAGATTTTCGCCGACTTTTTTCCTGTCCTGGTAAGCCCTGTCGGCGAGGGCTTGTCTTCTGGCTTCTTCTGTCTTCTTTGTTCTTTTCAGATTTTCGCCGACTTTTTTCCTCGGGGGTGGCCTGTTTTGGCTGTGGCGCTGCCTCCTGCCAGGTGGGGTTTGGGTTTGTCAGGATTAGCCTATGGTTTTAGGAGACACTGGGGCATGGGACCTTGGCCCCCTGTTCAGCGTCATGGATAGGATTTGGTGGCGGAGTCCGCAGGCCGCATCTGCGCGTCTCTCCAGGCTTACCAGATCACGTAAAAGCAAATATATTGTTAGGGCAAATAGATTCAGAAATACGTTCTAGGCTACGAGGAACCACATTTACCTCAGTCTCAGTTCTAAAAAATGCTGCTGTTAATGTCGAAGGTGATATAATCTAAAGCGTACGTCAAAATACATTTCGCCCCATGAATACGAATTCGGTGCGCAATCCTAATATACAGAGTCCTCCGAAAAAACCGTCAAATACTAACGTAAACGCGGAAAATCGCAAAGAACCATACAGGGTATCCCAACGAAAACTTGACCCCCCCTATAATTGGAAAACCGAATATTTCAAAATTCGCCGAGACCCGTCGATTTTTGTTCAAGCCAACTCGATATGTTCATCCCCCTAATGCCTAGCAACCCCAACTTAAAAATTTCAAATGCAACTACCCCACTTGTGGCACATCATTTTAAAGCCCTTTTCATTACGAATACAGTGACGTACCGTTTTTAGAAATCGGTTGAGATTTGACAGAATTATTGGTTACAAACGAAAAGATGACAAACCAACTTACGCGTAGTAATTTCTACACAAATGCCCACCACTAATAAGTTTTTCATTTACTACACATGACCGCATTACCTAATTGTTATTGATGTGTCTATCAGTTTACAAAAAAGTCAGAAATGAAAATTAAAAGCTGAAGCAAATAAAACTAGATACTAAAATAGTTATTAGTAGAAGATACTTAAGTTTATAGGAATTCAGACCTTTTCAAAATAACAAAAAATCAGTACTACAAAAAAAGTCGGTGTTTTTTGCTTGTGACCAAGAAATCGTTAGTTTCAGCCGTTATTGAAAGTATTAACGTGTGTTCGAAATGGATTATTCTATCGCGGAAAGAGTAGAAATTGTTGCAATTTTTTATCGAAATCACGATTGCGCTAAAGCTACAGCACAAATTTTTAATGCCAATCATCCTGAAAAAAATGTAAACCACCAGTAAGTTAAACACCTGATTTGTGCCACAAGTGGGGTAGTTGCAGTTGAAATTTTTAAGTTGGGGTTGCTAGGCATTAGGGGGATGAACATATCGAGTTGGCTTGACTGTCAAAGAAGCTCCCCCCAAGAAGAAAAATCGACGGGTCTCGGCGAATTTTGAAATATTATTCGGTTTTCCAATTATAGGGGGGGGTCAAATTTTCGTTGGGATACCCTGTACACGAAGTTCAGAAAGTTCTAAACCGCCTTCTGCATGTAAATATTGTGGAGAATGTCATTACCACTCTCAATATGAAAAAAAATCCATATCAAAATAAAAATGAAAGCGCGAATACCAACCAAATTCGTCAAAATTCTATTTCAGGCCCTTCGTCAAAAAACTAATAAGTCGGTGACGGGTCACCACAAATAAGTCAAAATTTAGATGCGCAACCCGACGAAAAAATTCAAATTATCGACGAAAAAATTCCCGATGTTGACAAAAATATTTCGAACTCTAACGAAAAAATTCCAACTAAATTTGAAACAATTTTCAACATAAACAAAAATTTTTCTACTCTCGAAAAACGCGAAATTAACGTAAATTCTTCAAAAAATGATCGAAATACAAATCAAATAAATCAAAATTCCACAAAAACTTCAACAAAAAATTCAAATAAAACTCAAAACTCACCGAACACTCCAAACAATAATCAAACCTCGCAAATCACTCAAAATAAAATCCAAAATTCTTCAAAAATTCAAAACAAAAATCCCAATTCGCATCAAAATTCAAATCGGAATCAAATTAAAATTCAAAATGTGTCAAAAACTCAAAATCAAAACTCTTCAAGAAATCCAAACAACAAAAAATTCAAAATTCAATAAATGATGACGAAATGTCCGATTTAAATTTGGAAAATTTATTTTCTGAATCTGAACCAAATTCTAGCATAGTAGAAACAAATATTAATCAAATATCATCAGAAAATTTCATAAATCCCATCAGGTATATAAAAAATTTCAGTTTTATACTACCAAAAATAGAAATCGATATACAGGGTGTTCGAATTTTTGCAACTTTAGATACAGGTGCAGCTTGTAATTTAATACGCGAAAACTTAATAGAAAATCAAACTACTCGCGAAGAAATTCAAACTTTTTCTGCTTTTAGTGGAACCACTCAAATTACGTCAAATAAAATCACAACTATACCTATAAATATAGGAAAAATTCATTCTCAACAATCGTTTTATGTTCTGAAAGACTTAAACACAGATGCAATTCTAGGTTCACCATTTCTTATCAGTGAGAAAGTAACCATCGACTATCAACTAAAATGCGCGTATATAGGCAATGAAGTGCGAGAAACAAAATATTGGAAAATTGATATTGCGCCTAATTCACATCCAAATTCTCAAATTGAACTAACCGAAAGTCAAGTACAACCCGAACATCACACAGAAATTACGTCACTGTTGAATGAGTTTTCAGAATTATTCGCAGAAACGTTAACGCCGTGTCGTACAGCTACTACCAGTCATAAAATCGTTCTCAAAGAACACAAACCTATTAACGAAAAACCTTATCCACTCACATCTGAGAAGAAAAAACTCATAAATTCTCAAATATCTGAAATGTTATCTTTAGGGGTAATTGAGCCGTGTCTCTCTGAATACAATTCTCCTCCAGTAATAATCGAACGTTCAGGCAAAAAAAAACAGGTTTTGCATAGATTTTAGATCTTTAAACGCAGTTACAGTGGAAGAACCTACAGTACTTCCAAAAATAGGGGAAACTCTAAAAAGTTTTGGTACAGCCAAATACTTCACAACTTTAGATATGAGATCGGGATATTGGCAAATTCCTTTAGACGAAAATTCCAAACAATACACAGCATTTAGTACTCATGATGGAGCCTCATATAGGTTCAATGTCCTTCCTTTTGGACTCAAAGGAGCTCCAAAAACATTTCAAAATTTAATGACTCGTGAAGTCTTAATAGACTATTTACATCATTTCACATATTGTTATCTAGATGATATCGTTATCTTTAGTGACACATTCTCAGATCATTTAAAACATATTCGACTAATTCTTGAAAGATTTCGTATTCACAATTTACAAATCGCTCTTGACAAATGTGTATTCGCCACAAATGAGATAGATTATCTTGGATATCACATTAGTCATGATCGAACACGACCTCAAGATAAACACGTATTAGCCATCAAAGAATTTCCAATTCCTACTACGAAAAAAACAACTACAAAGATTCCTAGGCACATGTAATTGGGTTAGGGAATATATTCCAAATTTATCAGAGCACATGAAAGCTCTCACAGAACTTCTCAAAAAGAATCGCAAATGAATGTCAAAATGCATTCGAACAAGTCAAAAATTTAGTCTCTCAACCTCTCAATTTACATCGCCCAGATTTCAATCGTAGATTTATTTTACAAACAGATGCCTCAGGTACTGGCTTAGGCGCTGTACTCTATCAGTTAGGTGAAAACGATACGCCTCATATGATCTCTTATGTAAGTTCAACATTAACTCCTGCCGAATCAAAATACCATGTGAATGAGTTGGAATGTTTAGCAATGGTGTGGGCTATCAAAAAATATCGCGTATATCTAGAAGACGCACAGTTCACTCTAAAAAACGATAATAGCGCACTCCTTTGGCTTCATAAATACCGCGATACTAGAGCAAAATTGACTCGGTCACTTCTACAAGAATACGACTATCAAATTGAACACTGCAGAGCGCACAAACCAGTAAGCAGATTTTTTAAGTCGTCATCCAGAACCAAGTCCACGAGAACCAATCGACGAAGATACACTCTTCTTACCTGAATCCGACATTCCTATCAACCTTACCACACCTAACGAATTAGACGAGAATGGTCACGCATAACCAGAGATCATCCAGTCATCAAAACCGAAGAACAACTTCTCTAAAATTATCACGTCGACGAAAACCATCATGTTTACAGAAACGTAGATGGACACAAGAAACTTGTTTTACCTGTTAGCATTCTCAAAGATGTTATCAAGTATTACCACGATGAATCTCATCCAGGAATCAACGAAACTCTTCGTTCTATTCAAGCAAGATACTACCATCGAGGTCTAAAAAGACAAGATATCGGCCAGCAAAACTGCTGCTCGGATATGAACTTCCTAACGTGTGAGAATGGCAAACAATTTCATTCGAAGAAGAAAGAGATGAAGCAGAAGAAAAGGAGCAAATGCGAGAAAAGCCAGACGCAGACAAACAATATACCAAAAACGTTACGTACAAACGGACGAAACTCCATCCACAACATTCGAAATAGGCGACAAGGTAATGGTTCGAGTCTTTGTCAAACAAAGAGATCGATTCGATCCAGTATGGGAGGGTCCATATACAGTGACCAAGCGAATCACAGACGTCATCTACGAAGTAGAAAGAAACAGAACGAAACCAGAAATCCACATCGACGACTTACGTCCAATCCCAAGTCAAGCTAATCAAGAAGTTGAAGTCGAGAGAGATGAAGACGACGATAGCGAAGACGAAGTCGAACCACAACGCATCCAAACTCAAGCACAAATTCAATCTCACACTCAATCAAAAAGTCAAACTCACTCAAAAATTCAATCACTCACTCATCAAATGAGCTCAAATTCAAATTCAAAAAATTCAAATTCACTCACAAGAGCACCTTCAAGCTCAAGCATTCACTCAAATCAAAACTCAATCACTAAAACTCTCAATCGAGACTCTCAAGCACACAACCAAATCAAAACAACCTCGAGCTTAGACGACATAGAAGTCATCCCAGATGATGTCGAAACCTCAACTCCACGTCAAGCTGAACAGCCTTCAGGTTCAACAACTCAACAGGCATCAGTTCCACGTCCTATACCAAGAACGAGGCAAACGCCGCTCGTGGATTGTAGTTCGCAGCGATCTCCAAGATAAGTGCGGTCGACAAAGTGACGAGTGCGCGAAAACCCCAAAGTCAATTTCCGACCAGTGAAAGTGAATCGCGAACGCGAAACACACAGATTCTTTACTAGAACTCTCAAAGGATTTCAAACGACACGTAGTGTAAGTTTAAACCTATGTAACCATTTAAATTCTGAGATGAAAGGAATTGTTCTCTCCTTCTCTCACATATATTCATATTCATATCTCATTGTATTCTATACAAATATTCAAATTAAGTTCAAAATATCTCAGGATATTCATGTCATATTTATGTTCCATTATGCAAATGTTCAAATGACTCATGTCAACACAACAACCTCGTGCCAAGATAGAAATACGAGCGAACGACTTACTTACTTTTATCATTGGCTTTTTCTTCTTTCTTCTTTGCTTCTGGTAGGTGGGTTTGAGAGGGATTATCTCTCTTTAAACCTCCTTATCGTTGTGGGCCCAGGCGCCCTGTGGAGGTGGGATTCCTTTCTCCGGTCAACCTCGACCGCTTTTGCAGGCCGATGTCGGCGGCTCGAGGAATCCTTTCCTGTCCCTGTTTTGGCTGTGGCGTGCCTCCAGCCAGGTAGGGGTTTGGGTTTGTCAGGATAGCCTATGGCTCTGGGAGCCGCTGGGGCAGGGGACCTTGGCCCCCTGTTCAGCGTCATGGATGGGATTTGGTGGCGGAGTCCGCAGGCCGCATCTGCGTCCAGGAGCGACTTACGTTGGTGGCCCTAATCACTATTTAGTACATGAATGAGGGAATCCTGGAAAGCCCCCTTAATTATGGAGGTGGTCAGATGTCCACCGGTATCAATTCCATTGACCCAGTTTACATTTTTCCACCTTGTCGTTCCTGCAGAGAGGGTGCCAAACCTCTCCGCGATGCTTGTGTCGA
The DNA here is from genome assembly GCA_025584915.1 of Monochamus saltuarius. NCBI lineage: Eukaryota > Metazoa > Arthropoda > Insecta > Coleoptera > Cerambycidae > Monochamus > Monochamus saltuarius. The sequence continues at coordinate 42,517,684 of CM046725.1, forward strand.
CGGGCTCCGGGGTAGGGTGTAGGGAAGTCTTGTCTCTTCTTGGTCCTGGCGGTCCTGAAACAAAGAAACGTACCTGGTCATCCTGCGTCCAGGAGTTGGCACCTTGGCCGCCTGTACCTGGCGGCCGCATCGGGTCGGTAGTCCACCGCTGCCTTAATCAGCTGGTTGCTGTGGATTTCTGCGCGTGCGAAGGTGGCCTCCGTTCGCGCTTTCATCGCTTCCAGGGCTTGCGTGAATCCCAGATACCGGCGAATATCGTCGTTGCGGACGAACCATGGGGCCCCCGTCGCGCAACGTAGGGCGATATTTTTTACGGCTTGCACTCTTTTCAGGTGCGTGTTCGCTGCGTATCACCATTCTGCATCGGCATACGTCAACTGTGGCTGCAAAACAGATTTTATTAACTTTATCTTGTTTCCAAGACTTGGTCGGCTGTCTCTATGGAGTAACGGGTAGAGCTTCGCCCTTACAAATTTGCCTTTGTGGACCACTTCGTTGACGTGTGGCTTCCAGGTCAGCTTCCTATCTAGGGTGACTACCAGATATTTGGCTTCGTCGGTCCACTGGATATCCTCGTCGTTGAACGTCACACGGCCTCTCGGCTGTGCTCTGTACCTACGAGAGAACATCATACCTTTGCTTTTCTCCGCGTTGATCGCCACCTTCCAGCGGTTGCACCAGTTCGCTTAGCGCTCTCTGAAGTCGCCTCGTTGCCATTTCCGGGTTAAGGGAGCGGGCTAGTATGGCAGTATCATCGGCGTAGAGGCACACGGGAGTGTCCTCTGTCCTGGGTAGGTCCGCTGTAAAAATATTGAACAAGTGCGGAGATAGCACGGCGCCTTGGGGGACGCCGGCTTCCATGGGTCGATATGTGGATAAGGCCTTGTCCACTTTCGCACGCAGCTCTCTGCCTTTTAGGAAGAACGCCACCAGCTTGACTATACCAACAGGATAGCCAAAGTCGAGCATCTTGATGATAAGCCCATCGTGCCAGACCCTGTCGAAAGCCTTGGCAACGTCCAAGAAGACCGCTCCGGTAGATTCCCTGGTGTTGAAACCTGCGGACACAAGTTCTACTAACCTAAGAATCTGTCACTCCGTCGAGTGGCCATGGCGGTACGCGAACTGTTCGTCCGGGAGGATTTGCAGTTCTTCCGTGGTCTCGTGCAGTCTGGCCAGGATCACCTTCTCAGCTACTTTACTCATCATGGGCAGGAGACTGACTGCAGGGAGCCATCAGCGCCTTTTGCATCTTCCACAGACCTGCGTCTCCTGGACTTAGTGATACCAGGTGTCTGTGCCATCGCTCCTGATAGAGTTCGTCCAGGGCGGCTTTGACTCTCCTGTTGAGTTGGTTAGCGATTTGTCGATCGCGTGGGTGGCCGGTTCTTATGGCACGTCGTCTGGCAGCGCGTCTCTCCCTTATCTGCACCTGCAAATCAAAAGGTAGCTCATCTGCAAAGTCCGCACGTCTCCTTTCCGTCCTCTCGGTGGTACTTCTTTCCAGGGCGGTGTGGATATTCGTCTCAAGGCTTACGACTGCTGCCTCGAGGTCCTTTGGCATCTGTGGCACTGGGAGGCCACAACCGCTTCTTTCTGGTGTTCCACTCTCACCACCAGAGAGCAGCACCTGGTTATTTGTAGGATGTCATCCTGCGTCTGCGGCACCTGGACGAGAACGAGTGGCATCTGGCGCTTCGTACGCCGGTCGCTCATCCTGGTAATTTTCGTGGGTTCGAATCCCAGGCTTCGGAGGTCCTCAGCGATTTCTTCCAGGGGGGGTGCCGCAGGGGACACCTCTAATGACTACCCTTAGGAGGCGATCTTTTTGGAGGGAGTATGTATGATACTGCTCTCCTTTAGCTGCCAGCAGCCTGGTGAGCCGCCTGTAGTCCTCGGCGGTGGCAGGGGAGATGGCGACGCCATCCTTCACCATTTTCGCTTTCGCGAAGTTGATTTTGGCCTCTCTCAGTTGTTGTGACACTGCCGTTCATCTCTCTCTTTTCCTCAGGATAACCGGAGGAATTTTCGGAGGTTTTTCGTTTTCTCTGGGGGTGGTGGCCGTGGTAGCGGTGGTGGTGTTGGTGGCCGTGGTGGCGGTGGTGGTGGTTGTGACTGTGCTGGTCGAGGGCACAGGAGATGCCGCCCTTCTTTTTGCCACTTTGGGTTCCTCGTCTGAGGAACCGACATCACCTGCAAAAGGAGAGGTATTGGTCTTTTTTCTTTTACCACCCTTACCTTTTCCGGCGTTGCTGGCGGTGGTGGGTGCAGCCTTGGTGGGGGCAGTTTCATCTTGGATGGGCGATTCATCCATTGCCTCAGGTGGATTTGTCATTCTCGTCTGCAAGCTTTTGATCAGCTTTTCCAGGTTTTTATACCTGGCTTCTGCTGCCTCTTCACGTATCTTAGCGGCTTCCTCCTGTTGTTGGAGCCGCTGGTTCAGCTCTAAGATACTCTGTTTAAGCCTCTTATTTTCGGCTTGTTGAATTCGATTTTCTTCTTCGCGCTGGCGAATGAGAGTTTGGCTTGGATCTGGCTGTTGTTTGTCGCTGTCGTCGCTGGTCGGTGTCGATGGTCTACACGCCATTGAGTCTTCCTTCTCGTGTAAACGTTACGGACCTCTTCTTTCTTCCTGTTTTGGGCTCGGCTGGGCTTAGGAATTTTCGAGGGGGTTCGTTTTACTAGCTTCCGGCTGGCTCTCTCAAGGCGTATGGCGGTTCGGGGCTCTATCCAGAGGCACCACGAAATAGGCAGAGATTGTGTGACGGTGAAGTGGTGGAACGTCGGTTCGTGAAAAGAAGGGCGCCAGGAATTTTTTATGACGGAGTAAAATTCCAAACCGGGCTGATGGTTGTAAATGCGAAAAACACTACGTCTAGGCTAAGATATGGATGCCTAGGACGCAGCGTTGGTGGCGGTCGGCGCGTAGGAATACGGGACGGAGTCGGTCGGCGCGTAGAAATATGGCGCGTAAGAATATGGTGCGCAGGAATATCACGACGTGGGTCGGCGTCCAAAATGGCTGCCCACGTTCTGGTTTGATTTCTTGAAATAATAGCACTGGCTATTATGTCGATGAGTCTATGATGGTTGGAGGTACGTCGAAGCACTTAACGAGGTGCAATTTGAAGCGCGATAGAGAGTGACCGCGAATTGGTATGGTTGAAGAAATAACGAAATTACCAGCGATGGCTGATAATTCGGCGTCACTAGGGCGACGTTGGCTCGAAGGAGCTTGATGCACTTAACAAACACTGGTAGAGTTGCCAAAGGGCACACTGAACACAAAACTTCACGAAGCACTCGATGCACACTCGATGGAGGTCTGAGGCGACTGATGATGAATCTCCGAAATGGCTCGGTTTTAATCGTTCCCTAGGGGTGCTTATATTTATATGAACCCGCCCTGGCCAATGGGGTGGCGAGTTTCAGATTTTCGGCCAATGGGGGTTGTGCGCTGGTTTTGCGAGTTTTGCTGGACTGTATGATGTTGGAAACGGTTATATTTTTGATGTTTTCTAAGCGTTGAGTTTGCGTATTTTCATAATAGGCATCCACATCTATAACACTCGACGCGGTCTGGTTTCCTTGGCCTTAGGTGGTACAGACTGCGAATTCTTTTAAGTAGTCTTGATAAAGACTAAAGTTTGGAGTGAACGACGAGGAAATTTTATATAAGTAGTAAAGGCGTGATCAGTGCACAGAGCCGCGGACCAATCAGATGGCAGAATGTCTACATAAATACAGACAGCGGTTTCTGACTCAAGTTAGTAGCACTTCGTATCTCGAAGCAAACACGTACTAAGTGTCAGTTCGTAGTGTTCACTCCTAAACTCACATATCTCACCAGATATTCACACAATCAAACTCCATTCAACTTCACAATTTGTATATCTTTTGAATTCTTTTGAGTGAGGAATTTGTTGGCTTGATGCTCGGACAAATCCACGCTTGGTGTATCGTTGTTTCGATTAAGTTAAAAGCCAAAGTACGCGACCTGGTACGATTTGGAATTTAGAATACTGAAGCCTGGAAAACTTCAAAGTCGATGTTCACGCGCTGAAGTGCTTCTGATAACTAAGCTGGCTCGCTGACGGTCGTAGTAAGACTGAGTTGTCTCGTCAACGATTGAAACCAGACTAAGCTAGAGAGCTCGCGCCAATATTCTTGACAGGATTATGACCTCGAATGAGCGGGGTCGAGAGGGATTATCTTTCTTTACCCACTTCATCGCTGTAGGCCCGGACGCCTCGTAGAGGTGGGTTCTCTTCTCCGGTCAGCCTCGACCGCAATTGCGGCCGATGCTGGCGGCTCGAGGAACCTCCTCCTGTCCTGGCAAGCCCCGTCGGCAAGGGCTTATCTTCTGGCGCTCTTCTGTCTTCTCTTCTTTCTTCGCCGACTCGTTAACCCCCGGGGGTAGTCATGTTTTGGTCGCGGCGCGAACGCCTCCGACCAGGTAGGGGTTTGGGTTAGTCAGGACACTGTGGCTCTAGGGAGACGCTGGGACAAGAAGCCGTAAAGGCCCTATCGTCCAGCGTCGCGGAGATGATTAGGTAACGGAGCTTGCCTAGGCAGGCTCCGGGGTAGGGCGAGGAAAGTCAATGTCTCTTCTTAGTCCTATTCTTGATCCTGGCGGTCCTGAAACAGAATAAACGTCTCAACTTACCCCGCGTCCAGGAGTTGAAACCTTGGCCGCCTGTACCTGGCGGCCGCATCGGGTCGGTAGTCCACCGCCGCCTGGATCAGCTGATTACTGTGGACTTCTGCGGTGCGAAGGCAGTCTCCGCTCGCGCTTTCATCGCTTCCAGGGCTGGCGTGAATCCCAGATACCGGCGAATATCGCTGTTGCGGATGAACCAGGGGGCCCCCGTCGCCCAACGCAGAGCGATATTCTCGACTGCCTGCACTTTTGTCAAGTGCGTATTCGCTGCGTATCCTCATGCTGCACCGGCATACGTCAATTGTGGATGCAAAACAGATTTGATTAACCTTACCTTGTTTCCAAGGCTCAGTCGGCTGTCCCTACGGAGTAACGGGTAGAGTTTCGCCCTCACAAACTTCCCTTTGCGAACTACTTCGTTGACGTGTGGCTTCCAGGTCAGCTTCCTATCTAGGGTCACCCCTAGATATCTGGCTTCGTCGGTCCACTGGATGTCCTCGTCGTTGAACGACCTTTGCTTTTCTCCGCGTTGATCGCTACTTTCCAGCGGTTACACCAGTTTTCCAGTCTGCCTAGCGCTCTCTGGAGTCGCCTCGTCGCCATTTCCGGTTTTAAGGAACGAGCTAGTATGGCGGTGTCATCGGCGTAGAGGCACACAGAAGTGTCATCTGTCCTGGGTAGGTCCGCTGTGAAAATGTTGAACAGGTGTGGAGACAGCACGGTGCCTTGGGGGACGCCGGCTTCCATGGGTCGATAGGTAGACAAGGCCCCATCCACCTTCGTGCACAGCTCTCGGCCTCTTAGGAAGGACGCCACCAGCTTGACTAGACCGACAGGGTAGCCAAAGTCGAGCATCTTAACGATAAGCCCATCGTGCCAGACCCTGTCGAAGGCCTTGGCGACGTCCAAGAAGACCGCTCCGGTAGATTCTCTGGTGTTGAAACCTGCGGACACAAGTTCTACTAACCTGAGGATCTGTTGCTCCGTCGAGTGGCCACGGCGGTACGCGAACTGCTCGTCCGGGAGGATTTGCAGTTCATCCGTGGTCTCGTGCAGTCTGGCCAGGATCACTCTCTCGGCTACTTTGCTCATCATCGGCAGGAGACTGATGGTCCTGTAACTAGGGGTTCTTACCTGGTTTGGGGATGAGAATCACGTCGGCCTTTTTCCATCTCTTGGGGAACCTGCGTAGTCTCAGGATAGCGTTGCAGATGTTCAGCAGCGCCATCACTCCTCGGTGGGGGAGCTTTCTGAGAATCCTGTTCCTGATTCCGTCATATCCTGGTGCCTTGCGGGGGTTCAGGTGGCGCAGGATATCCTTCACCTCCGGAGTGGCAGGCTTGATAGGTTCTGCATCTGGTAGGCGTTTTAGACGCCGCACACGGCGCTCCACCTCGTCGGTGTGGTCCTCGTCCTCGTCGTCGAGAAGATTTTCTCTACACTGCAGTTCAAGGCTGTCTGCAAAAGCTTCTGCCTTGTCCCGCTTCGTGTAGACGATCCCGTTCTTGCCGTGAATCGGAGGTATCGGACGGCGGGGAGCCCTCAGCGCCTTTTGCATCTTCCACAGACCTACATCCCCAGGATTCAGTGATTCCAGGTGTCTATGCCATCGCTCCTGGTAGAGTTCGTCTAGGGCGGCTTTGACTCTCCTGTTGAGTTGGTTGGCGACTTGCCTATCGCGTGGATGGCCCGTTTTCTTGGCTCGTCGCTTGGCCGCGCGTCTCTCCCTGATCTGCACCTGCAAATCATAAGGTAACTCACCTGCGTAGTCCGCACGTCTCCTTTCCGTCCTCTCGGTGATGCTGCGTTCCAGGGCGGTGTGGATATCCGTCTCAAGACTCACGACTGCCGCCTCGAGGTCCATTTCGTCCTGGATGACAGGGACCGGTTGACAGATCTGTTGCATTTCTGCACAAAACCGCTCCCAGTCGGTCTGTCTCCTGACGACGGTTGCCTCGTCGCGACGCTCCTGCCCTAGCTCGAGCAGGATGGGCGAGTGGTTCGTGGAGCCCTCGTGGTGCGTCGTCAGTTCGGCTTCCATCGGTATTGCCTTGAGTAAAGCGATATCCAACACGTCCGCTGCGCCTCTCTGGAAGGTTGGCTCATCGGGTCCGTACGCAAGCACGTCGTCGTGGTTCTGCATGAACTGCAGAAGCACCCTGCATCGTGTTGAGGTGGTCGTGCTATTCCACTCCGGCGATTTTGCGTTGAAGTCGCCGATGGCGGCCATGCCCCCATTACCGCCTCCAGGTCGTGGTCCAAGAGCGGGAGAGATGCTGGCTGGTAACAGGATACCACGGCGATATCTCCATGGCGGGTGCTCACAGAGACTGCCACGGCTTTCATGTTCACCAGTTGTGGGACCTGCAACATATGATATTCGATACCTCTTTTGACAAGCAGGGCTTGCTTACACTCCTGCTTCCACAGGAGCTTCCTCCGCTGTCCTCGCTGGGGGTCGGTGTTTGCGATCGTGATCGCATTGCGTCGTCCTCCTCGACACTACTCTCAACACTCATTTCTGAAACCGAAATATCTGAGATCTCTCTGCCTAGGCTGGAAAATCTCAGACGGTTAGACACTACGAATTCTTTTAAAAATAGTCTTAAAAAAGACTAGAATTTATTTGTCTTAGAAAAGACAATGGTTTGTGGGACCTCCACTTCGCTGTGCGCACACACTGGTTTGCACTTCACTACTTGTTCACTCGCACACTTAGTAGGGCAGTACCTACTCCAGCTAGAGAGCTCTGAAATGCTCTGTATTTATCCATTTCTCGAGTCGCGTGATTCCGCGCGCGGACTCTGGATTGGTCAATTCGCTGTTTTGGGGCGCGGTCGTCCAGACAAAACCACGGAGCGGATTTTCGTCGTCTCCGTCGGCAAGTCTGTTACCCTATGTTGTATCGAGCGTGCCTGAGATGAAATGATGCCGCGAAAGCCGTCGTGTTATAGATCTTGCTTCATGCGAGTTTCCAGGCGAAATGAACGCTGCAGAACGGCGCGCTCGAGTTTTGCCCTCTTCCCTGGTGTATATCCAGCGGAATGGGCCAATCAGGACACCCCAACCCTAATCGAGCAACCCCATTGACTCGCAGCGCCCACTATAAATATAGAAGGTATCCCTGAGGGGTTAAAAAATTCAGTCCACGAGCAGCGACGGAGTAGGTACTGCCCTACAAAGTGTGCGAGTGCAAAGTAGTGCGAACCAATGTGTGCGTACAACAAAGTGGAGGCCCCACAAAACACTGTCTTTTATAAGACATTTTAGTCTTTTTCAAGGCTAAACATTTTTAAAAGAAATTCACAGTCTTTATTAAGACTTTCTTAAAAGAAATTCGAGGTGTCTAACCGTCTGGAATTTTCCTGCCTAGGCAGAGAGAAGCCAGATATTTCTGTTTCAGGTGCCACGAAGGAAACTACGGAGAGTGTCGAGGAGGACGACGCCGAGATGCGATCTAGATCGACATCCCCCAGCGAGGTGAGCTCCTGTGCCAGCAGGAGCTCCAGCCCTCAGCAAGAAGAGCTGGCTATGCTTCGAGAAGAAAACAAGCAGCTCAGGCAGCACATCGCCGAGCTCACGGAGCGCCTTCGTGAGCAAGAGGAGGCAGCCAGGACGCGAGAGGAAGCGGCCGAGGCCAGACATAGAATTCTGGAGGACCTGATTAGGAGCCTAACACCCAGCTCCAAAACTGCCACCAGCCAGGCGAGCCCCCCCGAGGCGATGGAGGAATCGCCTGTGCCAGCAGCCGCACCCACCCCCACCGCACCTGCCGCCGCCGCAAGCAGCGGAAAAGGTAAGGGCGGAAAGAGGAAGAAAATAACCTCTTCCTCTGTTTCAGGGGACGCCGGTTCTTCCGACGAAGAACCAAAGGTGTTGAAGAGGGCCGCACCATCCCCCGCCCCCTCAACAAGCGCCGCCGCCGCCACCGCCGCCACTGCCACCCCCGCCGAGGCCGAAGCTGAAAAGCTTCCTAAAATCCCGCCAGTTATCCTCAGGAAGGGCGAACGGTGGACAGCCGTGTCACTTCTTCTGAGGGAAGAAAAGATCAACTTCGCCAAGGCGAAGATGGTCAGAAGGAGTGGCCATCTCCCCTGCCACCGCGGGTGACCACAGGCGGCTCACCAGACTGCTGGCTGCCAAGGTGAGGAGTACCATACGTACTCTCTCCAAGAGGACAGGCTACTGCGGGTAGTCATCCGTGGCATTCCTTGCGGCACCCCGCTGGAGGAAGTCATCGAGGACCTCCGAGGCCAGGGCTTCGCCCCCGTCAACGCTGCCAGGATGACGAAGCAACGGACGAGGCAGCAGATGCCACTAATCCTGGTGCAGGTGCCCCAGGACCAGGAAAGCATCTTACAGGTGACGAGGTGCTGCTCGCTGGTCGTGCGAGTGGAACCCCAGAGGGCGGCAGCGGTGGCGTCCCAATGCCACCGATGCCAAAAGTTTGGCCACGGCCAGAGCCGCTGCACCGCTCAAACGAAGTGCGTGAAGTGCGGCGAAGGCCACCACTCCGCCGACTGCAAAAAGCCGCGAGAAGTACCTGCCAAGTGCGCGAACTGTGGAGGTCCTCACCCGGCCAGTTATAGGGGCTGCCCCCAAGCTCCTAAAAAGACCACCGGGAAGAAGGCAACGGCGGGAGCGGCCAAGCCAGCAGCTGAAAAAGAATCAGCTAAGTGTCCGCAGCCCCCTAAGACGACGACGGGGAAGAGCTTCGCTGACGCCGCGAGGCAAAAGCAGGCTCCAGCCGCGACGCCTAGGGGGGCCCCAAAACCCCAGACACCACAGGCGTGGAGTACGCCCTCTGATTTCGTCAGCGCGCTGGCGAGAATGGAGGAGATGTACTCCGCCATGCGCGCCTTTTTCACCAAAATGCCATCTTTGTTACAGGAGTAATGGCAGTTCCTCCTAGGGTGCAGTCCTTGAGAGTCGCCTCCTGGAATGTCGACGGATTCCAGCGAAGGAAGAACGACCTGCTTGAGCTCTTGCCGCGTCTAGACGTAGACGTGGCTGCCATCCAAGAGACCAAGCTGAAGGACGCACAGGCCGCCAGGATGCTCGGATATGTCATATATCGGAGGGACCGGCCGGCCAGACAAGGAGGCGGAGTCGCCCTGCTTATCAAGAGAGGTATAGAACACCATATGTTGCAGGTCCCACAACTGGTGAACATGGAAGCCGTGGCAGTCTCCGTGAGCACCCGCCATGGAGATATCGCCGTGGTATCCTGTTACCAGTCAGCATCTCTCTCGCTCTTGGACCAGGACCTGGAGGCGGTCATGGGGGCATGGCCGCATACGGTTCCCATCGGCGACTTTAACGCGAAATCGCCGGAGTGGAACAGCACGACCACCACAACACGTGGCAGGGTGCTTCTGCAATACCTGCAGAACCACGACGACGTGCTCGCGTACGGACCCGATGAGCCAACCTTCCAGAGAGGCGAAGCTAGGCCGGACGTGTTGGATTTCGCTTTACTCAAGGCAATACCGTTTGAAGCCGAACTGACGACGCACCACGAGGGTTCGACGAACCACTCGCCCATCCTGCTCGAACTAGGGCAGGAGCGTCGCGACGAGGTAACCTTCGTCAGGAGGCAGACCGACTGGGAGCGGTTTCGTGCAGAAATGCAACGAATCTGTCAACCGAGTCCTGTCATCCAAGACGAAACGGACCTCGAGGCAGCAGTCGTGAGCCTTGAGACGGATATCCACACCGCCCTGGAAAGCAGCACCACCGAGAGGACGGAAAGGAGACATGCGGACTATGCAGGTGAGTTACCTTATGATTTGCAGGTGCAGATCAGGAGAGACGCGCGGCCAAGCGACGAGCGATGAGAACGGGACATCCACGAGATAGGCAAGTCGCAAACCAGCTCAACAGGAGAGTCAAAGCCGCCCTGGACGAACTATACCAGGAGCGATGGCATAGACACCTGGAGTCACTGGATCCCGGAGAAATAGGTCTGTGGAAGATGCAGAAGGCGCTGAGGGCTCCCCGCCGTCCGATACCTCCGATTCACGGCGAGAACGGGATCGTCTACACGAAACAGGACAAGGCAGAAGCTTTTGCAGACAGCCTTGAACTGCAGTGTAGAGAAAACCTTCTCGACGACGAGGACGAGGACCACACCGACGAGGTGGAGCGCCGTGTGCGGCGTCTACGACGCCTACCAGATGCGGAACCCATTAGGCCTGCCACTCCGGAGGAAGTGAAGGACATCCTGCGTCACCTGAACCCCCGCAAAGCACCAGGATACGACGGAATCGGGAACAGGATTCTCAGAAAGCTCCCCCACCGGGGAGTGATGGCGCTGCTGAACATCTGCAACGCCATCCTGAGACTACGCAGGTTCCCCAAGAGATGGAAAAAGGCCGACGTGATTCTCATCCCTAAACCAGGTAAGAACCTAACGTTCCCCTCCAGTTACAGGCCCATCAGTCTCCTGCCGATGATGAGTAAAGTAGCCGAGAGGGTAATCCTGGCCAGACTGCACGAGACCACGGATGAACTGCAAATCCTCCCGGACGAGCAGTTCGCGTACCGCCGTGGCCACTCGACGGAGCAGCAGATTCTCAGGTTAGTGGAACTTGTATCCGCAGGTTTCAACGCCAGAGAGTCTACTGGAGCGGTCTTCTTGGACGTCGCCAAGGCCTTCGACAGGGTATGGCACGATGGGCTTATCGCTAAGATGCTCGACTTTGGCTACCCTGTAGGCCTAGTCAAGCTGGTGGCGTCCTTCCTGAGAGGCAGAGAGCTGCGTGCGAAGGTGGATGGGGCCTTGTCCACCTATCGACCCATGGAAGCCGGAGTCCCCCAAGGCGCCGTGCTGTCTCCGCACCTTTTCAACATCTTTACAGCGGACCTACCCAGGACAGAGGACACTTCCGTGTGCCTCTACGCCGATGACACCGCCATACTAGCCCGTTCCCTAAACCCGGATATGGCGACGAGGCGACTCCAGAGAGCGCTAGGCAGACTGGAGAACTGGTGTAACCGCTGGAAGATAACGATCAACGCGGAGAAGAGCAAAGGTATGATGTTCTCTCGTAGGTACAGAGCGCAGCCGCGAGGCCGCGTGACGTTCAACGACGAGGACATCCAGTGGACCGACGAAGCCAGATATCTAGGGGTGACCCTAGATAGAAAGCTGACCTGGAAGCCACACGTCACGGAAGTGGTTCGCAAGGGCAGATTTGTGAGGGCGAAACTCTACCCGTTACTCCGTAGGGATAGCCGACTGAGCCTTGGAAACAAGGTAAGGTTAATCAAGTCTGTTTTGCAGCCACAACTGACGTATGCCGGAGCAGCATGGGGATACGCAGCGAAGACGCACTTGACAAAGGTGCAGGCCGTCGAGAATATCGCCCTGCGTTGCGCGACCGGAGCCCCCTGGTTCGTTCGTAACAGCGATATTCGCCGGGATCTGGGATTCACGCCAGCCCTGGAAGTGATGAAAGCGCGAGCGGAGACCGCCTTCGCCCGCGCCGAAGTCCACAGCAACCAGCTGATCCAGGCAGCGGTGGACTACCGACCCGATGCGGCCGCCAGGTACAGGCGGCCAAGGTTTCAACTCCTGGACGCGGGGTAAGTTGAGACGTTTCTTCTGTTTCAGGACCGCCAGGATCAAGAATAGGACTAAGAAGACACACGCGATCCCAAACCCTACCCCGGAGCCTGCTTGCAGGCTCCGTTACCTAATCCTTTCCGCGACGCTGGACGACAGGGCCTACGGCTCTTTGTCCTAGCGTCTCCCTAGAGCCACAGTGCTAATCCCGACTTAACCCAAACCCCTACCTGGTCGGAGGCGTCCGCGCCGCGACCAAAACACGACAAACCCCCGGGGGTAAAGAAGCAGTCGGCGAAGAAAGAAGATTAGACAGAAGAGCGCCAGAAGAATAAGCCCTTGCCGACGGGGCTTGCCAGGACAGGAGGAGGGTCTCAGAGCCGCCGGCATCGACCGCAACAGCGGTCGAGGCCGACCGGAGAAGAGAACCCACCTCTACGAGGCGTCCGGGCCTACAGCGATGAAGTGGGTAAAGAGAGATAATCCCTCTCGACCCCGCTCATCCGAGGTCATTTATCCAGCCAAGGATATTGGCGCGAGGGGTTAAAATCATTCAGTCCACGAGCAGCGACGGAGTAGGTACTGCCCTACTAATGGCCGTATTAATAGTCGTCTGCTCAAGTTCACGCTAAGTCCGACTTCTGTAAGCAAGTCTTGAGATCATATCCGTGCTTAGAGTTCGACGCGTTCAATAGACGTAACTTCGGTTAAACTCGTGAAAGTATAACTGAAGCACTGTTTTTTAGTAATTTTTGGTATCTTAGCATGGCATTCTGGTAATTTGACTGTCAAAAACGTAATTTGACTAATTTGGCGCCATATACTGTAAAGGTTATTTCTGTGGGTTATTTAGCAAGTGGCACAAGCACGTTAAAATATTGTTTTGTTTGTGTTGTAATAATATTATATTGTAAAAAAATGGAAAGAAAATGTTATACACAAAGAGAACAGATCCTATTAGCAATGTTGGTAAAAGAAAAAGGGGCTGCTATTGAAAATAAAAGAACGGATGGCACCACCCTCCAAAATAAAAACCGTGCCTGGGAAGAAATAACCCATAATTTTAACATACAGCCAGAGGTAAATTCTAAGCGTACCTCACAACAGTTAAAAAAGTTGTGGGCAAACTTGAAACAGAAGTAAGTAATTGGAAAACTAATTTAGCATTAGTGGATTTTATAAATTTACGAGCATGTGTTCTATTGAAATAATTGGTATTTTACTTATAGGAAAAGAAAACAGACAACTCAAGCTAGATATGAGGTGCTAGCAACAGGTGGAGGGGTACCAGATAAGAAGGTAGAGGATCCTGTGCTGTCCATAGTTGATGACGCAGCACCCCATGCAGACATCGAAATGGATTCGGTTTGGGACTCAACAGCAGTTTTTGAAAGTGAGAAAGGTTTGTTTGTCTGAATATTTTTATTATATAATTAAAAATTATAAAAATTTCAGAATATGAAAATAACCGTACTGTACATCCTCCGCAAGCTGAAGATATAGATGAGGATGAACGGATAGAATTTGTCTTCGAAACTAATGATGCAGATCCTATGGTTGATCGCACTACTCCTGTGAAACGACGCAAATTAAGGAATAAAAATTTGGCTGTTCAACAAAAACTGGCCGAAGAAAGCACACTGCGCATTCAAAAAATTAAGGAAGGAATAATACAACAAAAAGAACTCCATGATTTGAGAATGCGAGCAGCTAAAGAGGAGTTGGCTGTGATCCAAATACGAAGAGAATGTGAAGAAATAAAACTAAAAAATTTGAAAGCACAATATGAGAGACAGTAGGTCTATTCCTTTGCACAGAAAGTGTAGTACTAGCTGCACTGAATAGCCCGAAAACGTTCCTTGTTTTTTGAATATTTCACAATTCTTGTAAGAACCAAATAATCAAATTAAGTTTTATTTATCCTAAAATATTTTAAAAACTCTATCAGAATATTTAAGTACAATTTCTTCTACATATTGTTTAATTTAATTTGGTTTTTATCTTTTAAATAAAGAACTGATTAATGTTTCTACTTTATCACCACTATTACTCGAGCTAGTCGAGCTTGAATGAAGATCTACTAATCTATTGTGTAGTCAAAGCTTTTGTTAGGGGAATAGCAAATAAAAAATTTCAAAAGCATTCAAGTAATTTTGTTTCAGTTTTATTACAAAAATAAAAAAAAAACAACACCGTACAGATCATATGTATATAAATATATAAAATAATATAGTGTGGAAATTTATTTATTTAAAAAATGTTGTACAATGAATTGCCTTCTGAAATCTAAACCGATGTTGTTTATATTTATGTTGTCGTTTACTGGCATTTCTTCTAGGGCAAGTTCTGCTAGATCTAGTAGTTCTTCATTTTGCTGTATGCTGATATTATGTAAAACTGCACAAGCACATATTATAGCTATCGTTGTCTGCATTTTTGTACGAAGTACACGACTAAGGCAAGGAAATTTTCGTTTCCACATGCCAAATATAACCTCTCGACAATATTCCTTGTGCTCTTGTGTACTCTGTTATAGTTCTCTTCTTGTTGATTCGTTGGATTAATTAATGGCGTTAATAAATAGGGACGATATGGATAACCATTATCACCTAGTAACAGCCCAATAATTTGACCTTGTTCAAATCTGAATCTAGCTGAACTTCTGTCAAATATTACACTATCATGTGTAGACCCGGGATGTCTAACAACAATATCCATTATTTCCATTCTTGGTCCAGTGATCGCCTAAAACTAATTATTTTAAAACTGTAAAAATAGGGAACAATATATCTAACCTGGACATTTAGAGAAAAATATCCTTTACGATTTCTGAATACCTCACCATTATCGCCTCCAGGATTTTGTATGGGTATATGTGTACAGTCAACACAGCCCGCAACAGAAGGAAATTGGTAAGTTTCATAAAAGTGCAATATATTTGCCCTCTGTTCATTTTCTGTAATAGGAAAGTGGACATATTGCCCTAAGTTCTCTGCGAACTTAATAGCCACCTTTTTTATTATGTTCGAAATAGACCCTTGACTTAGGTGATGTATATCTCCAGCAACAAGCTGTAAAAAAGAGTAGAGTAATATAGGCATACATGTGTGGTAAGTACATTACCTGAAACTCTCCTGTAGCAAAAAATGTTAAAGCTGTAAACAGTTGATTAATCGGAGGTACAGGTAGACCTCTATTATTATAATCTACATATCCATCAGCAACCAACGGTAAAAGAATGTCTCTCACAGTGTTCTTACGAAACCGATACCTTTGTTTAAATTCACTATCACTGTAAAACTCGAAAGGACTAGGTAAATCGCGTAAATATCGTTTTGGCAAACGATCCATCTGTTCATTTTCCAATTGTTCTTCTATTACATCAATAAAATCAAAATAATCATCCATATTTTATGAGAAAAAATATAAGTATTTTAAAAAATAAAGAGCCTATGGGTTTTATGAAGAAACAGTAGTGTAAATAACAAACGATATAAGGTAAATGTTATTTGGTTAGATTACATGACATGCCAATTTGAGGTTATATTCGAAGTAAGACTATCTCAAGATACCTAAAACGTGACTTCAACTTGAGCTTAGCTTAAGTCCGAATTTTATCTTGAGAGTCGTTTATTAATTCAAACACACTGACTTGAGACCTGCTTAACCTAAGACCGTCTAGACCGAAGTTATGTCTATTAATACGGCCATAAGTGTGTGAGTGTACAAGTAGTGCAAACCAATGTGTGCGCACAGCGAAGTGGAGGCCCCACAAACCACTGTCTTTTATAAGACAAATTATTCTAGTCTTTATTAAGACTAAAATAAAAGAATTCGTAGTCTTTCTTAAGACTAAAATTAAAAGAATTCAAGGTGTCTAACCGTCTGCGATTTTCCTGCCTAGGCAGAGAGATAGCAGATATTTCTGTTCAAGGTGCGAGTTCTGCGAATAGTGTCGAGGAGGACGCCGAAATGAGATCGAGGTCGACAACCCCCAGCGAGGGCAGTGAGGAGAGCTCCTGTGCTAGTAGGAGCCCTAGCCCCCAGCATCAAGACGATCTAGCCAGGTTTCGTGCCGAGAATGAGCAGCTGCCGTGGCTGCCATCCAAGAGACCAAGCTGAGGGACGCACAGGCCGCCAGGATGCAGTCTCTGTGAGCACCCGCCATGGAGATATCGCCGTGGTGTCCTGCTATCAGCCATCATCTCTCCCGCTCTTGGACCACGACCTGGAGGCGGTCATGGGGGCATGGCCGCAAACGGTTGCCATCGGCGACTTTAACGCAAAATCGCCGGAGTGGAAAAGCACGACCACCACAATACGTGGCAGGGTGCTTCTGCAGTTCTTGCAGAACCACGACGACGTGCTTGCGTACGGACCCGATGAGCCAACCTTCCAGAGAAGCGAAGCTAGGCCGGACGTGTTGGATATCGCTTTGCTCAAGGCAATACCGATGGAAGCCGAACTGACGACGCACCACGAGGGTTCCACGAACCACTCGCCCATCCTGCTCGAACTAGGGCAGGAGCGTCGCGACGAGGCAACCGTCGTCAGGAGACAGACCGACTGGAAGAGGTTTCGTGCAGAATTGCAACGAATCTGTCAACCGGTCCCTGTCATCCAGGACGAAACGGACCTTGAGGCGGCAGTCGTGAGTCTTGAGACGGATATCCACACCGCCCTGGAAAGCAGCACCACCGAGAGGACGGAAAGGAGACGTGCGGACTATGCAGGTGAGTTACCTTATGATTTGCAGGTGCAGATTAGGGAGAGACCACCAGGATACGACGGAGTCGGGAACAGGATCCTCAGAAAGCTTCCCCACCGGGGAGTGATGGCGCTGCTGAACATCTGCAACGCCATCCTGAAACTACGCAGGTTCCCCAAGAGATGGAAAAAAGCCGACGTGATTCTCATCCCCAAACCAGGTAAGAACTTAACGTTCCCCTCTAGTTACAGGCCCATCAGTCTCCTGCCCATGATGAGCAAAGTAGCCGAGAGGATAATCCTGGCCAGACTGCACGAGACCACGGATGAACTGCAAATCCTCCCGGACGAACAGTTTGCGTACCGCCGTGGCCACTCGACGGAGCAACAGATTCTCAGGTTAGTAGAACTTGTGTCCGCAGGTTTCAACGCCAGAGAATCTACCGGAGCGGTCTTCTTGGACGTCGCCAAGGCCTTCGACAGGCACGATGGGCTTATCGTTAAGATGCTCGACTTTGGCTACCCTGTAGGCCTAGTCAAGCTGGTGGCGTCCTTCCTAAGAGGCAGAGAGCTGTGTGCGAAGGTGGATGGGGCCTTGTCCACCTATCGACCCATGGAAGCCGGCGTCCCCCAAGGCGCCGTGCTGTCTCCCCACCTGTTCAACATTTTCACAGCGGACCTACCCAGGACAGAGGACACTTCTGTGTGCCTCTACGCCGATGACACCGCCATACTAGCTCGTTCCTTAAACCCGGAAATGGCGACGAGGCGACTCCAGAGAGCGCTAGGCAGACTGGAGAACTGGTGTAACCGCTGGAAGGTAGCGATCAACGCGGAGAAAAGCAAAGGTATGATGTTCTCTCACAGGTACAGAGCGCAGCCGAGAGGCTGCGTGACGTTCAACGACGAGAACATCCAGTGGACCGACGAAGCCAGATATCTAAGGGTGACCCTAAATAGAAAGCTGACCTGGAAGCCACACGTCACCGAAGTGGTTCGCAAGGGCAAGTTTGTGAGGGCGAAACTCTACCCGTTACTCCGTACGGATAGCCAACTGAGCCTTGGAAACAAGGTAAGGTTAATCAAATCTGTTTTGCAGCCACAGTTGACGTATGCCGGTGCAGCATGGGAATACGCAGCGAAGACGCACTTGAAAAAGGTGCAGGCCGTCGAGAATATCGCCCTGCGTTGCGCGACGGGGGCCCCCTGGTTCATCCGCAACAGCGATATTTGCCGGGGTCTGGAATTCACGCCAGCCCTGGAAGCGATGAAAGCGCGGGAGGAGGCTGCCTTCGCTCGCGCTGAAGTCCACAGCAATCAGCTGATCCAGGCCGCAGTGGACTACCGACCCGATGCGGCCGCCAGGTACAGGCGGCTAAGGTTTCAACTCCTGGACGCGGGGTAAGTTGATACGTTTATTCTGTTTCAGGGCCGCCAGGATCAAGAATAGGACTAAGAAGACATGCGACCTCCTCACTCTACCCCGGAGCCTGCTAGGCAGGCTCCGTTACCTAATCCCTTCCGCGACGCTGGACGACAGGGCCTACGGTCCTTTGTCCTAGCGTCTCCCTAGAGCCACAGTGCTAATCCTGACTTAACTCCTGGTCGGAGGCGTTCGCGCCGCGACCAAAACACGACACCCCCGGGGGTAAAACAAGCAGTCGGCGAAGAAAGAAGAAAAGACAGAAGAGCGCCAGAAGATAAGCCCTTGCCGACGGGGCTTGCCAGGACAGGAGGAGGTTCCTCGAGCCGTAAATGCGGTCGAGGCTGACCGGAGAAGGGAACCCACCTCTACGAGGCGTCCAGGCCTACAGCGATGAAGTGGGTAAAGAGAGATAATCCCTCTCGACCCCGCTCATCCGAGGTCATTTATCCTGCCAAGGATATTGGCGCGCCGTTTACTTAAACCGGCAATTTTTCTACTTTTAGTTTATCTCGAGCATTCAACAAGACAGTTACTCTGCTAGTCAGTACTTTGTTCTTGCTTTACACAAAGCCAACATAATTTAAACTTTATAATTCGGTTCGGTTTCTTAAATCACCACGTGTCTAGCGCAAACATAAGCCGCTCTACAAATACATTAACTTTTTTATCGAATCAACGAATTTGCTCCAAGTTTTAACAAATCAGCGCACACATAAGCCGCCACTTCGACTTTAAAACATTTTTAAATATTTTCAACGTTTTTAAAATTTAACTTTCGACTTTGAACATTTTCTCAATTTTTTTTGGATTTTTAAGATTTTTTCAAATCTTAATCCAACTTAAAAGATATTCATTCACTTCAAAGAAGCCAACCACGGATATTCAAGACTCCAAGGCATTTTTCAAGTTACAAAAATCTACGCACGCTCGACATAGAGCCTTTTTCCAATACTACGCATCGAAACTGGACTATAGAACAACAAATAAAATAAAATCTTCGATTTTTATTCTCTCTTCGTACCTACCTTATCGATCCCTAATAAGTGAGTGCTTCGAAATAAATATAAACAAACCAGGATTACTTGAAGAATTGCAGCCCCAGGTCTACACAACAATTAGCAGCCACCAGAGACTCCTAAAGGTAAGTGCCAGTGTTACGCTTGCATTATAGCCGTTTCCCCGTCTGAAGCCAAGGTGATATTTTCCAGGAGCCCATGACTGCAGATATTTTATTATTTTTTATTTACTCTAGCTTTACAACAGACTTGTATATTTCTAGATAACCCGGAGCTTGGCCTGCATTCATTCAACATATTTAAACGCATTCTTTAGTGTCTACATGCATAAGGTGTGATATTACCCCATACTTACTTATTTTTACAAAGTTATCGTGTTTATTTCCAAATTAAAGGGCGATAGTTTCTTTATAAATACTTCCTCTTTAATCTGTGGGACAGGTCAGCTACAACCTTGTTTGGAATTTCTCAAGGCCGACCGTCGAACGATGGTGAAATACGAGGGGAGAAAGATAATTATTTCCGTATCTTCGCGGAATGGCGCCCGTTTTATGTTAAAATTTTACATTTTAGGAACTTATTCAATTAAAAATAACTTTTTCTAGATTTGGTTAAATGAGAGTAGTTAAGTTTATTCATATTAACTGTAACTTGGTCCCGTATTATCCATTTATTTCATTATTTCTGAGCTAGCTAGGTGAGACCAAGTGATATGGCACACGCAACGTGGGGCTATTCAAATTAGACTAAATTTTATATTACGGTAATACGCGGACGAGTGATAAGTCTGTCGCGGTAGCGAGAAAAGGAAGTTATTTATCTCCCGGCGCTGCAGAGCTTCGTCGGACCCTACAAACGCCGTTTCCGCTAGGCGATCGTTGTTTCGTCGTCGAGATCGACCTGGAAGTCGTGCGATGTCTTGTGATACCCAGGCGCTGTCGCTGTTTTTGCGTACGCATTCCTACGCGACCCTTCTTGACGCCTCCCACGTCGAGCACACGTATTCCCGCGTCGCAGCAATAAAAATTGCTGTTTTGTGGCTTTGACACGTTGTTTTACATTCCCATCACCTCGTTGACGCTTCGAATTCCTTTAGATAGACAATTGTGGGAGTTTCGTGTCCCGACAACTGCACTAGCTATACTCGAATCAAGAATTCAGACGTCTTACGTCACGGCTGACGTTACACATTTGTTTTTATTGTCAACGTAATTTTCGATATTTGGTCGAGTTAAAAACAATGTTTTATTGCAATTTAGTGCAATATATGATGCAAACTTTTAGTGTAGTATATAGTTTTATTACTATCAGTTGCAGTTTCTTAAATATTTTGATGAAAATATAATGAATTGTTCATTTGTTCGTATGACGTAAGTCGTCTGAATTCTTGTCGCGAGTATAGTGTTCTCGCTTGTAACAGAAATAAATATTAGCTGAAGGCTATCTAAACACCCCAGTTACGTTGGGCTCCGTAGAGCCGAGAACGGGCTAGGGTGCGTTGAGCCAGGGGCCGACAGAACTCTACCGAGTTCCCGTGCCAGCTGCCTAACTCGCGTTCGCCAAGCCGCTCTGAAGGAGACGGCCAGACTCAGCTGTCTGCTAAAGTCGCTGTTCGCGCTCCGTATTTATACAATTTTGATCGCACGTCGCAGTTCGAGGGGCGTGGTCTTTCAGACAAAACCGCGGAGCCCTGTTCCTGCGATAAGTCTGTCGTGCGGCTAGTGTCGGGAAAGTGGGCGTGGCTTACTTTTCAATTTCATATAAAAACGGATCGCATTTCGGCTCCGTTAGCGATTCAGTCCACGAGCAGCGACGGTGTAGGTACTGCCCTACCAAGTGTGCGAGTGCAAAGTAGTGCGAACAAGTGTGTGCGTACAACGAAGTGGAGGCCCCACAAACACTGTCTTTTATAAGACATTAGTCTTTTTTAAGGCTATTTTTAAAAGAATTCGTACAGTCTTTATTAAGACTTCTTAAAAGATATTCACGGTGTCTAACCGTCTGCGATCTTCCTGCCTAGGCAGCGAGAGGACAGATATTTCTGTTGCAGGTGAGAAGTGGAGTGCTACAGCTAGTGTCGAGGAGGACGACGCAACGATGCGACGATCGAGGTCGCAAACTCCTAGCGAGGGTAGCGAGGAGAGCTCCTGCCCTAGTAGGAGTCCAACAAGAAGCAGGAGTTCAAGCCCCAACAACGGCAGCAAGAAGACATGGCCAGGCTTAGAGCCGAAAATACACAGCTCAGGCAGCAAATCGCCGAGCTCACGGAGCGCCTCCGCGAACAGGAGGAGGCAGCCAGGGCGCGAGAGGAAGCGGCCGAGGCCAGGCATAGAATTCTTGAGGACCTGATTAGGAGCTTATCAACCAGCTCCAATGCCGCCACCGGCCAGATGAGCCCCTGAGGCGATGGAGGAATCGCCTGTGCCAGCAGCCGCACCCACCGCCACCGCACCTGCCGCCGCCGCAAGCAGCGGAAAAGGTAAGGGCGGAAAGAGGAAGAAAATAACTTCTTCCTCTGTTTCAGGTGACGCAGGCTCCTCAGACGAGGAACCCAAGGTGGTGAAAAAAGCAGCACCATCCCCTGCCCCCTCAACAAGCGCCGCCGCCGCAGCCACCGTCACCGACGACACCGCCACCACCGACGCCGGAGCTGAAAAGCTCCCGAAGATACCGCCGGTTATCCTTAGGAAGGGTGAACGGTGGACAGCCGTGTCATCCCTTCTGAGGGATGAAAGGATTAACTTTGCCAAGGCGAAGATGGTGAGAGAGGGTGTGGCCATCTCCCCTGCCACCGTGGGTGATCATAGGAAGCTGACCAGGCTCCTAGCAGCGAAAGGTGAGGAGTACCACACGTACTCCCTCCAAGAAGATCGGCTGTTGAGGGTGGTAATCAGAGGAATTCCCTGCGGCACCCCACTAGAGGAGATCACGCAAGATCTACGTGATCAAGGATTCGCCCCTGTCAACGTGACAAGGATGAGCGACAGGAGAACAAAGAGGCAGATGCCACTAGTCCTAGTGCAGGTACCGCAGGCACAGGTAAGTATTTTGCAGGTATCCAGGTGCTGCTCCCTAGTCGTGAGGGTCGAACCCCAGAAGGCGGCGGCGGTGGCTTCCCAGTGCCACCGTTGCCAGAAATTTGGACACGGCCAAAGCCGCTGCACGGCACTGGTGAAGTGTGTCAAGTGCGGTGAAGGACATCACTCGGCTGAGTGCAAAAAGCCGAGAGAGACGCCGGCCAAATGCGCCAACTGCGGTGGCCCCCATCCCGTGAGTTATAGGGGCTGCCCCCAGGCCCCCAGGAAAACCGTGAGAAAGAAGACGGCGGCAGGAGCAGCGAATCTAGCCGCAGCAAAGCCAGCAGCCTCAGCGGAACCAGCTAAGTGCTCGCAACCCCCTAAGACGACAACGGTGAAGAGCTTCGCTGACGCCGCGAGGCAAAAGCAGGCTCCAGCCGCGACGCCTAGGGGGGCCCCAAAACCCCAACAGACTCCACAGGCGTGGAGTACACCCTCCGACTTCGTCAGCGCGCTGGCGAGGATGGAGGAAATGTACTCCGCCATGCGCGCCTTTTTCACTAAGATGCCATCTTTGTTACAGGAGTAATGGCAGTTCCTCCTAGGGTGCAGTCCTTGAGAGTCGCCTCCTGGAATGTCGACGGATTCCAGCGAAGGAAGAACGACCTGCTTGAGCTCTTGCCGCGTCTAGACGTAGACGTGGCTGCCATCCAAGAGACCAAGCTGAAGGACGCACAGGCCGCCAGGATGCTCGGATATGTCACATATCGGAGGGACCGGCCGGCCAGACAAGGAGGCGGAGTCGCCCTGCTCATCAAGAGAGGTATAGAACACCATATGTTGCAGGTCCCACAACTGGTGAACATGGAAGCCGTGGCAGTCTCCGTGAGCACCCGCCATGGAGATATCGCCGTGGTATCCTGTTACCAGTCAGCATCTCTCCCGCTCTTGGACCAGGACCTGGAGGCGGTCATGGGGGCATGGCCGCATACGGTTGCCATCGGCGACTTCAACGCGAAATCGCCGGAGTGGAATAGCATGACCACCACAACACGTGGCAGGGTGCTTCTGCAGTTCCTGCAGAACCACGACGACGTGCTCGCGTACGGACCCGATGAGCCAACCTTCCAGAGAGGCGAAGCTAGGCCGGACGTGTTGGATTTCGCTTTACTCAAGGCAATACCGTTTGAAGCCGAACTGACGACGCACCACGAGGGTTCGACGAACCACTCGCCCATCCTGCTCGAACTAGGGCAGGAGCGTCGCGACGAGGTAACCTTCGTCAGGAGGCAGACCGACTGGGAGCAGTTTCGTGCAGAAATGCAACGAATCTGTCAACCGAGTCCTGTCATCCAAGACGAAACGGACCTCGAGGCAGCAGTCGTGAGCCTTGAGACGGATATCCACACCGCCCTGGAAAGCAGCACCACCGAGAGGACGGAAAGGAGACGTGCGGACTATGCAGGTGAGTTACCTTATGATTTGCAGGTGCAGATCAGGGAGAGACGCGCGGCCAAGCGACGAGCGATGAGAACAGGACATCCAAGAGATAGGCAAGTCGCAAACCAGCTCAACAGGAGAGTCAAAGCCGCCCTGGACGAACTATACCAGGAGCGATGGCATAGACACCTGGAGTCACTGGATCCCGGAGAAATAGGTCTGTGGAAGATGCAGAAGGCGCTGAGGGCTCCCCGCCGTCCGATACCTCCGATTCACGGCGAGAACGGGATCGTCTACACGAAACAGGACAAGGCAGAAGCTTTTGCAGACAGCCTTGAACTGCAGTGTAGAAAACCTTCTCGACGACGAGGACGAGGACCACACCGACGAGGTGGAGCGCCGTGTGCGGCGTCTACGACGCCTACCAGATGCGGAACCCATTAGGCCTGCCACTCCGGAGGAAGTGAAGGACATCCTGCGTCACCTGAACCCCGCAAGGCACCAGGATACGACGGAATCGGGAACAGGATCCTCAGAAAGCTCCCCACCGGGAGTGATGGCGCTGCTGAACATCTGCAACGCCATCCTGAGACTACGCAGGTTCCCCAAGAGATGGAAAAAGGCCGACGTGATTCTCATCCCTAAACCAGGTAAGAACCTAACGTTCCCCTCCAGTTACAGGCCCATCAGTCTCCTGCCGATGATGAGTAAAGTAGCCGAGAGGGTAATCCTGGCCAGACTGCACGAGACCACGGATGAACTGCAAATCCTCCCGGACGAGCAGTTCGCGTACCGCCGTGGCCACTCGACGGAGCAGCAGATTCTCAGGTTAGTGGAACTTGTATCCGCAGGTTTCAACGCCAGAGAGTCTACTGGAGCGGTCTTCTTGGACGTCGCCAAGGCCTTCGACAGGGTATGGCACGATGGGCTTATCGCTAAGATGCTCGACTTTGGCTACCCTGTAGGCCTAGTCAAGCTGGTGGCGTCCTTCCTGAGAGGCAGAGAGCTGCGTGCGAAGGTGGATGGGGCCTTGTCCACCTATCGACCCATGGAAGCCGGAGTCCCCAAGGCGCCGTGCTGTCTCCGCACCTGTTCAACATCTTTACAGCGGACCTACCCAGGACAGAGGACACTTCCGTGTGCCTCTACGCCGATGACACCGCCATACTAGCCCGTTCCCTAAACCCGGATATGGCGACGAGGCGACTCCAGAGAGCGCTAGGCAGACTGGAGAACTGGTGTAACCGCTGGAAGATAGCGATCAACGCGGAGAAGAGCAAAGGTATGATGTTCTCTCGTAGGTACAGAGCGCAGCCGCGAGGCCGCGTGACGTTCAACGACGAGGACATCCAGTGGACCGACGAAGCCAGATATCTAGGGGTGACCCTAGATAGAAAGCTGACCTGGAAGCCACACGTCACCGAAGTGGTTCGCAAGGGCAGATTTGTGAGGGCGAAACTCTACCCGTTACTCCGTAGGGATAGCCGACTGAGCCTTGGAAACAAGGTAAGGTTAATCAGGTCTGTTTTGCAGCCACAACTGACGTATGCCGGAGCAGCATGGGGATACGCAGCGAAGACGCACTTGACAAAGGTGCAGGCCGTCGAGAATATCGCCCTGCGTTGCGCGACCGGAGCCCCCTGGTTCGTTCGTAACAGCGATATTCGCCGGGATCTGGGATTCACGCCAGCCCTGGAAGTGATGAAAGCGCGAGCGGAGACCGCCTTCGCCCGCGCCGAAGTCCACAGCAACCAGCTGATTCAGGCAGCGGTGGACTACCGACCCGATGCGGCCGCCAGGTACAGGCGGCCAAGGTTTCAACTCCTGGACGCGGGGTAAGTTGAGACGTTTCTTCTGTTTCAGGACCGCCAGGATCAAGAATAGGACTAAGAAGACACACGCGATCCCAAACCCTACCCCGGAGCCTGCTTGCAGGCTCCGTTACCTAATCCTTTCCGCGACGCTGGACGACAGGGCCTACGGCTCTTTGTCCTAGCGTCTCCCTAGAACCACAGTGCTAATCCCGACTTAACCCAAACCCCACCTGGTCGGAGGCGTCCGCGCCGCGACCAAAACACGTCAAACCCCGGGGGTAAAGAAGCAGTCGGCGAAGAAAGAAGACAGAAGAGCGCCAGAAGATAAGCCCTTGCCGACGGGGCTTGCCAGGACAGGGGGAGATTCCCAGAGCCGCCGGCATCGACCGCAACAGCGGTTGAGGCCGACCGGAGAAGGAACCCACCTCTACGAGGCGTCCGGGCCTACAGCGATGAAGTGGGTAAAGAGAGATAATCCCTCTCGACCCCGCTCATCCGAGGTCATTTATCCAGCCAAGGATATTGGCGGCGGCTCCGTTAGCAGACCTCGTTTAGCCACTCGACACGCCGCAACGATCTCTAGTTTAGCCTATTCGAGTCTGCTCTTTCCTACCTTAACAAACTTTTTTATTCCAATCATTCCAACCCTAAAAGAGACCATTCGGCCCACAACCAAATATTACACACATACAAAAAGAGGCATTCGCCCACTATTATAAGAGGTATCAATTGCCCACCTGAAAAGAGACATTAGTCCACTTGTGTTTTGAAAAGAGGCATTTTAAGCCCAAACCCTACAAAACAAAAATATAAACATATTAACTATTCATCCAAATCTCCACCATGTCCGTCGGCGACGACGTCGACGACCTCGAAGCCGTACTACGAGCTAGCCGGAGGAGCCCTGGCCGCGACGAAGCGCTCGCCAGCAGCGACGAAACCCAGCCTCGGCGACATGGCGCCCAACGTGCTGAGCAGCCGGACGACGGACGCGTCCAAGAACCCACACCAGCTCCAGCACCTAACCGAACACACGCTGTAGATGACACCCACGACTCTGCCCATTACAACACCGACGAATTTACGCCGGCAACGGTTCTGAGTTTCCCTCAAACTCAGTGGCGCCCTACCGATACCAACACCGCTTGGACAAGTCAAATACCCACACCGATGCCATCTACTATGACTACCGACTCCAACGTAGTGCTAATACAAGCTGTCACCCAGCTCACGCAGCAGATGGCCTCTCTCAAGGCCGTCCAGACACCGCCACCCTACGAATACCCCGACTTTGAGTTTTCCGGCGAAGAAGGCGACGATCCCGAAGAATACTTCGCCAAAGTACAAACATATTGCGAGGCGCATCAAATACCTAAGGAGAAGTTTACCAGCGTGGTAAGACGTACCCTGGGAGGAACCGCAGACACGTGGTTCAAGCGCATCCAGAAACCAGGGCTCACATGGACGATGTTTAAAGCCAGTTTCCGGGAATATTTTCCACGAGACATGGCAGTGACTTTGCGCAAAGTCGAGAAGGATCTGGAGGAGTATCGCGCTCGCTACCAGCCGTCTACCAGCGAGCGAGCTCCAGTTACCGACAAACCTAGACCGCCAGCGCGCCGAACCTTCGACCAACCCCCGAGCCCTTGTTACCACTGCCAGAGGAACCATTTTAATAGGGATTGCCCAGACAAGTGGGGAGGCCGTAGGGGCCGCGGCGCAATCCCTCGCCTGGCCCCAGCAAGACAACCAACGAGCCTCAGCACAAGCACCCCGCCTGCAAAACAGCCGTCTTCATCAGCAATAGCGAGTCGACCAGTCCACCAGGTGCCCCGAGACAGCGCAGCGGCCACAGACTGGTCGTTCGAGGCACCAGAACCCCCAGCGCAGAAAAAAAGTACCGAAGTTCCGAATTTTCAACCCTCGACGAATCTCACCCTCGATGGGGGTTTCATGAAATTTAGTTCAATAAATCCAGTATCGCCGAATAGTCTCGTGGCCGGGGGGATGTCGTGCGGCTAGTGTCGAGAAAGTCGGCGTGGCTGAAAAGAGGCATTTTAAGCCCAAACCCTACAAAACAAAAATATAAACATAACATTAACTATTCATCCAAATCTCCACCATGTCCGTCCGCGACGACGTCGACGACCTCGAAGCCGTACTACGAGCTAGTCGGAGGAGCCATGGCTGCGACGAAGCGCTCGCCAGCAGCGACGAAACCCAGCCTCGGCGACAAGTCTGTTACCCTATGTTGTATCGAGCGTGCCTGAAATGAAATGATGACCGCGAAAGCCGTCGTGTTATAGATCCGCTCCGTGCGAGTTCCTAGGAAAAATGAACATTGCAGAACGGCGCGCTCGAGTTTTGCTAGCTACCAGGGTGTATATCCAGCGCTCTAAGCCAATCAGAGCACCCCATTCCAAATCGAGCAACCCCATTAGCAGAACTCCGAAAACTCGAAACCCCATTGGCCAAAAGGCCTCACTATATATATAGAAAAGGGGGCGATTTTGGAATCCGCATCAGTCGTTCTCCGTGCTCCGTTGAGTGAACTTCGAGAAGCTTCATAGTGTGTGTTTTAGTGCAGTGCCCTTTGGCAAATTTCTACAAGCTCCTTTGAGCAGTGTTTAGTGCATGCCGTCGCTTCGCCAGCTATTATTTTCTACCTTCGCTAGTGCTTCGAATCTATTCTATTTTCTACGCTTCGCTTCGTTTAAACCTTTTTCTTCGCCTGTGTAATCTACGATTTAGTGCTTCGCCTGTTCTTCGACCTTCGCCTAGAAACTCTTTCTACGCCTCTTCTAGGCACGATTTTTCCACATTATTTTGGAATATTTCACATATATTCCTGGCGCCCAAACTCCTATATAAAAAACTACACCTCGTTGCCGGCAACCTGGATTGGTTCCCGAACCGTTAAGACACCCTGACAATTCATAAAAAACATCGCCCGTGACGTCATCAGCGAAAATCCACGAAACGAAAAGTTTAGTTCGTTTATAGTCGCGGGAGTATATCGAAACAATGGACCAATCGTCGCGCGGGAAAGTCAGAGATGCTGCGGGAGGGGACGTATAAATAAAATACCCCGCTACCGTGTCATCGAAAACGCTTAATTACTCCGTTATTATTAGCGTTAGCGGACTCAAACCGACGTCAGATTATAGATAATTAAATAAGCTTTCCAATGGTATAGGCCAATTGGGGTTAAAATTTGTAATAGTTTTGGCCGATTTAAGTGACTATATTGAACAGCCAATCAGAGGCCAAATTACCCCGGAGATTTATTATAAATACAGACGTCGCTTTGTGTTCCGTAGCACTAATTCGATGTAAATGTCACGGAGAGTAGTACGCGGCAGTTTTTCTCAATCTAATCACTTTACCAGTTATTCATTCACAAGTGCGGTATTTAGCTAGCTTCAGTAGTGTAAACTATAGGGAATACACGAGTGTATAATCTAATTCACGTTTTCCTTACCTTTCTCACCCCGTCCTCGGCCAGAATATCCCCGATAGTTGCAGATGAACAACTAGGGATAAAAAAGTGTCAGAGACCTCGAGCTTTGAAAGACCTGAAAGAAAACAAATAATTAGAAAGAATTCGTACTTACCTATTCTGGCCTACCTGAATAAAGAAATACCTTGTGTCTTAATTAAACTAAAGTGCTCCTAGAACTTCGAGAGACCGGGGAGCTGAAACGTGCGAGAAAACCCGGTAAGTGTGGCATCCTCTACTTACTCCAGATTGACTGTCATTAGTGGCTCACTGTAAACAAGGAGAACTTGTGTTAATAATAATAATTTGAACTTTTGAATAAATTAAACAAGGAGAGCTGGTGTTAATAATAATAACTTGAACTTTTACTAAATTCAAGTGAAGTGGTGGACTAGGAACAGTCAATCCTCATTAGCTCGTCAAGCTAGAAATAATTAACTTAGTTAATTTGTTGATTAAATGCCTATAAAAACTTTAGATAAACAATAGTGTTAATAAATTGCTATAACTCTAAAAGGAACGTTAGTTAAACTTGCTTGATTATAATCTAGAGATTTTAATTAACAATGTGATTAACTTTAATAGATTAAATAAAATTTTAGTGATCTTTTACTTGGTTAAACTTTAGTACATGGAATAATAACATAAATAAAAAATTATTTACTAACGTGTAGTGAACTTTATTGGTTATTACAGTAAATTTAACTTTTAAATTCAAGTTAAAAAATGTATTATTAACGAACTTTTGATC
Source organism: Monochamus saltuarius (assembly GCA_025584915.1). Lineage (NCBI taxonomy): Eukaryota > Metazoa > Arthropoda > Insecta > Coleoptera > Cerambycidae > Monochamus > Monochamus saltuarius. The sequence goes on from CM046725.1 coordinate 42,547,581, forward strand.
TTAGATAAATTAATGACTTTACAAACATTCATTAATGAACGACGAGAGGCATAATTAGTGATTTAAATTTATTGTGTGCATAAACTGTTCCAACTGTTTCCCTACATACCTACGAGTCCTTATAATTTGGGTGTCTATTATCGGGAACCAGGTTACACGGGGTATAGTTGACTCCCCGGTATACAAGAGGACGTCACCTAATTACGAGCAAACGATTAGTATGGAACCTAAGGAATCAAATATACAGGATGTCCTCCTGGAGCATGCCCCTTTCACACAGCTGGACGCTGAACGAAGGGAGCCACACAATGAGGAAACTTCCTACGTCGGCCAGGCTCGTCTTAGGTCTGACACACCGCCGACAACCATCTTGCTGACGCCCCCGAGGCTCACGCGATACGATGCTGTACCCCTAGAGCCGGTAGCTTACAGAAATGCATCAGATATCACCGAAAGGGCGCAGCGAGAACAACCGCTTACTTAAACCGGCGTTTTTTCGACTTTTAGTTAGTCTTTCTCAAGCCGCCGTAACGTGAAGAACTCTGTAAGCCATCGTAACGCATAGTTCTATCATAACAGTCTTTCTCAAGCCGCCATAACGTGAAGAACTCTGTAAGCCGTCGTAACGCATAGTTCTATCATAACAGTCTTTCTCGAGCTGTCGTACCGCACAGTCTTCTTCGAGCATTCAATAAGTCAAGTCATTCTGCTGGTCAGTGCTTTGCTCTTGCTTTGTAAAAGCCAACATAATTTTAAACTTTGTATTTCGGTTCGGTTCGTTAATCACCACGTGTCTAGCGCATCTATAAGCCGCTCTACAGATACTTAATATTTTTCACCGAATCTACAAATTTATTTCAAGACTCAACGAACCAGCGCACATAAGCCGTCACTTCGACATTTTAAACATTTTTAAATATTTTCGACGTTTTCAACTTTAACTTTAAACATTTTTCGAAATTTTTTGGTATTTAAAATGTTTTCAAATTTTAATCCAACTTAAAAGAATTCACTTCGAAGAAGCCCGCCACGGACCATTCAAGACTTCAAGACGTTTTCAATTTACAAAAATCTACGCACGCTCGACCTAGAGCCTTTTTCCAACACTACGCATCGAAACTGGATTATAGGACAACAAATAAAATAAAATCACCGACTTTCATTCTCTCTTCGTACCCACCATATCGATCCCTAAAAAGTGAGTGCTTCGAAATAAAAATAAACCAAAACAGGATTACTTGAAGAATAGCAGCCCCAGGTCTACATCCTAGTTAGCAGCCACCAGAGACTCCCAAAGGTAAGTGCCAGTGTTTAAGCTTGCATTATAGCGGTTTCCCTGTCTGGAGCCGAGGTGACGTCTTTCAGAAATCCACGACTGCAATTGTTTTATTTTTTTATTCTAGCTTTACAACATACTTGTATATTTCTAGATAGCCTGGAGAGAAGCCTACATTCATTTAACATATTTATACGCATTTATTAGTGTTTATTTGCATAAGGTGTGATATTACCGCGTACTTGCTTAATTTCCGCGAAATTATCGTGTTTATTTTTAAATCACGGTCGATAGTTTTTTATATAAATCCTTTTGCGGGTCAGTTCAGTTTAATCCTTGTCGGGAATTTATCAAGGTCAACTACCTGCTGTTAGATGTAATACGAGGGGAGAAAGATAAGTATTTCCGTATCTTCGCGGAATGGCACCCGTTTTAAGTCAAAATTTTGCATTTTAAGAATTTATTCAAGTAAGATTAGCTTTTCTAGATTTAATTAAGTAAAAGTAGTTAAGTTTATTCCTATTAACTGTAAACTTGGTCCTTATTCTTGTCTAATATATATTTTTCTGAGCTAGCCGAGTAGGACCTTGTTGATAAGTCTGTAAACAGAAGAGCCGCGCCGTTATTTTATTGGCGAACTGTGGCCTTGTATGGTTTAGGATCGAGCGGTGTTGCCGCTCTTTATCCTTCCCCATCTCTGTAGACCTGGGCGGCCTCGTAGAGGTGGGCCCCGTCCGTCACCTACCCCGATACACGTGCGTGGCCGGTGTAGGCGCTTTGCGGGGTTGTGGTTTCGTCAGGGAGGAAGGTCAAGGAATTGGTGTTTGGGGCGTTTGTGTTTGTCTGTCGGTGCGGGGGCGTAGTCGACGGCTTGTCTAAGCAGGGGGTTGTCGTGGTCTGTAGCTGTGTTTATAAGTTTCAGTGTGTGTGCGCGTATGGTTTGTGTTAGGTCGGTGTAGTCTAGGTCTCGTTTTATGTCTGTGTTTTTGAAATACCAAGGCGCAGCGACGGCCGTGCGTAAGGCTATGTTTCTACGGCCTGTAATCTTTTGATGTGGCTTTGTGCCGCGTAGCTCCATACCGCGGAGCCGTACGTTAGCTGCGCTTGAAGCACCACCTTGATTAGCGTACGCTTATTCCTTAAACTAAGGGTGTTTCCACCCTTGAGTAAGGGGTATAGCTTCGCCCTGGTGAGCTTCCCGCGCGCTACCGTCTCCGTGATATGGGCTTTCCAAGTTAGTCGCTGGTCTATCGTCACGCCTAGGTATCTCGTTTGTGTTTGTCACGGGATGGGTTCTTGGAAGAGGGTAGGATTGTCAAGGACTTGGTTTCGGGGGAGGCGTCTTCGGGTGAAAAGGACAGCCGAACTTTTAACAGGATTAATTTTTACTTTCCACCTGTTGCACCAGGTTTCAAGCTGGTCAAGGGAGGACTGGAGGGTGTTTAGGGTATGGTTTAGGTTTGTGGATTGTGTGGTCAGTGTAATGTCGTCGGCGTAAAGGTAGTTGTCTGTGTGTGGAGAGTGCGGTATATCGCTGTTATGTATGGTGTATAGGTGGGGAGAGAGGACGGTGCCTTGTGGGACGCCGGCCTCCATGGTGCGGATTGAGGATAGGGTATCTTGGATGCGGATTTGGAATTCGCGGTGATGTAGGTAGGATTTGGTAAGTCTGATCAAGGATATAGGATATCGGTTAGTGAGCATTTTCATCAGTAAGCCTTCATGCCAGACCGTATCGAAGGCTTTTGCGGCATCCAAGAAGACAGCTCCAGTGAACTGTTTCCTGTTGAAGGCCGCCGTGATGTGCTCGGTTAGTCTTATTGACGTGTCGTATTTGCCTTATCGTTAGGATTTGGAGTTTGGTCGAGTGGCCGGGGCGGAAGGCAAACTGCTCGTCGGGGATGACTTGCAGTTCTTGGGATTTAGTTTTGAGTCGGGATAGAATAATTCTTTGTACCACTTTGCTCATAGCCGAGAGTAGGCTGATGGGCCGGTAGTTAGAAGGGAATTGGTAATCTATGTTAGGTTTAGGGATAAGGATGACGTGAGCAGTTTTCCAGCACTTTGGAAAGTGTCTCAGTCTTAGGATGGCGTTTGTGATGTTTAGGAGGGCTGTGAAGGGTTTGCGGGGGAAGTGTTTTTGTGTATGGTTATGTATATTGTCTGGTCCAGGAGCCTTTCGGTTCCTGAGGTGTTTGATTATTTGTCTTAGTTCTTCAGGGGTGGCGGGAGGTATTATGTCATTGTCTAGCGCTCCGTCGATGCGTCGGGCCGCACGCTCGACCTCGCGTTCGAATTCCTCGTCAGGCAACTGGGGTAGTCTACACTGCAGTTCCAGGCTGTCGGCAAAAGCCTCGGCCTTTTCCTGGTTCATGTATACCACCCCCTGCTGCCGTGGATTGGAGGAATTTTCCGGCGGGGCGGTAGGCGTATGGCCCTCTGCACCTTCCAGAGGCTATTGTCTTGTTGGTCTAGCCCATCTGTCCTGGACTAGTTCTCTTAGAGCCGCCTTTACACGTCTGTTTTGTACGTTATAGTCATGTCTATGTCGGGGGAGGCGTGTGCGATAGACAAGCCGTTTTAGTCTGCGTCTGTCGGTTATTAGTTGTCTTATGTCAGGGGGAAGAATGCCGGTGGGGTTTGGGTGTTTAGGGACTAGGGTTTCTGTGGTGGCTAGGGATAGGGCGTGTTTTATGTCGGTGACGAGGGATAGGACTGCCGCCTCCAGGCCTTGGGTGGTTTCAATGACTGGTAGCGCTGTGTTCTTTTGCATTTCTGCTCGGAACCGCTCCCAGTCAGTGAACCTCCTTGTGAAGGTGCCTAGATTTCCTTGTCTCTGTCCAAAATCCAGTAAAATTGGATTATGTTCAGAAGACCCTTCGTCTATGGCGGAAATCTGTGCTCTTAACGGCACGGATTTTAGGATTGCTATGTCTAGGACATCGGGTAGGGCTATGGGTCCGTAGAAGGTGGGTTCTATGGGGCCTAGGATTTGGATGTTAGGGTTTAGGTCTAGGAGGTTCAACAGAACACGACCTCCTGCGGTCGTGGTCCTGCTGTGCCATACGGGAGACTTCGCGTTGAAGTCTCCTAAAGCGATGGTTTGAGGCCAGGATAGGATAAGGTCGAGGGGTGGGGGTGGTCTGTGTTTTTTGTGTTTGTGTGTTAGGTGCGTGCGTGTTTGGAGTGCTGGTTTTGTTTGTCTTAGGGTACTGAGAGCACCCTTTGTAACTTGCAGGGTGAGGCCCTGCGCAGTTTGCACACTTGGTAGGCGTGTCTCGTGCTTTTTTGCACTCGAAGGTCGGGTGGCTTTCGCCGCATTTCACGCACTTTGGCGCCGCCGTGCATCTGGATTGGTCGTGGCCAAACCTTTGGTAGCGGTGGCACTGAGTGGCAGAAACCGGCTTGTTCTGGTGTTCTACTCGAACTTGTACATGACAACAATACTTTAGGTCTAGAATTTTGTCCTGGTCCAAAGGAACCTGAACTTGGGCCAGGGGCATTTCGCGTTTGTTTTGCCGCCCTGTCATGCGGTGCACTACTGCGCTGGGAAACCCTTGCCTTTCGAGGTCCAGTTGAACCTCACTTGGTGGAATACCCGCGGGTATTCCACGTATCACCACCCTAACAGCCGGATTTATGAAACGGGCGTAGCGCTAGTCGGACTAACCAGTTTACGCCCGTGTCAAGCGCGTTAGTCAGCCTAACCTGCTTTGCGCTCATTCACGAAACATGCGTTGCTAGGTAGCGAAGCATGCGTTGCTAGGTAGGCTGTTTATTTACGTCAATATTTGCACCAAAAGTTAGACCCAGTATTGTACCTGTCTAAAAATCGCGTAACTTCGGCCTCTAGTTCCTTGCTTTTCCCATTGTATATTTAGTATTTATATTCAAAACGGTACTTTTCAGTGCTACGGATTAGTTAACATATCATAAAGTAAGTGTTATACATAGTAATGAATAGGAGTATGGCTTTTATTTAAATTGGTGCAACAGAGGCGTAAATGTTTCGCGTAACCTCCGCTAGTCTGACTAACGTTACGCCTTGTTGATGAATCCGTATGTAAGTGTTTTATCTTCACTTAAGGTGAAGGTGTGGTACTCCTCACCTCGATCGGCCAGTGTTTTTGTTAACTTTCTATGGTCTAAAATTGTATTTGGGAAGATGGCAACGCCGTCTTTGATTAGCTTAGCTTTGGTAAAATTAATTTTGTTTTCCGAAATTAGTCTCTGGACTTGTAACCAGCGCTCCTGCTTGCGTCTGTATTTGTTGTGTGTGTTTGCGCGTTGGGTGTTTTTTGTGTGCCGGTGTAGGGTTGGGGGGTCTGAAGGAGAGGTTTGGGGGTTATGTCGGGTTTTTTGGGGACAGGGGTTTCGTGGTCCTCGCTGGAGTTGTTGGGTTGTAGTTATTGAAACAGAAAATATCGACTTCTGCTAAATACGCATAAGGGTGAGATAGATGCTTCAACTCAAAAATCCGATGGTAGTGGAAATACTCAACAGCAACATCTGTGGCGGGACACAATTATATAGGAATATGAAATATCATAAAAATAAATTATATTACCTATATTTATTTGTGTTTTGAGCGTTGTGCGAAAACGTGCAAATTGTGAGCAATTTCGAGTTTAATGTGTTTTCTGATTGTATCCTTTATTTTATAAACTTAAAATTACAAAATGCGTGTAAGATTAGAACACTGGAGTATTTTCTTAGATATAGCTGAAGAAAATCCTCATTTAATTACCAATAAATACAAAGGACCTGGTGGAAGAGATAATTTAAATATTCTTTGGCAGTCTGTTGCAACTACTCTAAACAGTCTTGGATATGGAGAAAAAACTGTTGAAGAGTGGAAAAAGGTTTGTATGAATGCTACATATATTTTGTTTTTCAGTTTAATATCATTCATAAATGTCCCAATTTATTTTTAAATATGTAATAGGTAACATAAAAGTGTATGTTTATTTAGCTTATGTAAAAATTAAAAGTTAAAGATACCTATACCTGCGTTGTGTTGAATTTGTATCATTTTTTTATAGGCTGTAATTGATTGGAAGTCAAAAACAAAAGCTAAAGCTGCAAAATTAAGAGCAGAAATGCAGAGAACGGGTGGTGGACTACTGGATGCGCCTGCTCTTGGTGAGCAAGAGGAAAGGTTGCTTCAACTGATGGGAAAAAAGGCACTTGAAGGAGACGAAGTACAGGAATTAGGCTTAGAAAGTGTAAGGGATAACAAATTCAAACGATTTTATTTTTTAAATTAACTTATGAATTTTTCAGATAATTCAAGATGCTACCCCTACAACTAGCATGTTTTGTGATCAGATAACTGTGGAAAACGATCACTCATATGTGCAACCCAACACATCAAAAGGGGTAAAGAGAAAGAACGAAAATTATCAAGGTACACCACAGAAGCGTTCTTGTAATATGTCCAATGAATTAGTCGAACTAAGTAAAGAAACATTGTCGGAGCTACAAGATATAAAAAAACAAATGGTACGAATAGCCGACTCATATTAGACCTACTCTGCCAAATTTTGTCAAAAAAAATGAGTATGTGATACAAAATTTGTATATTATAATAAAAATATCAATATCAATAAAATATCAAAACTGTTTTTTTTTATCAGTAAAAGAATTAAAATCCTGGAATTATTACTACAAGTAGTAGAGGATGCAGTGAAAACAGTAGGTGTATATGCTCATTCTTATATATTCAATTCTTTCCTAGTGCCTTTTTCAATTCACATATAAATAAAACATTTACATACTTTAAGATTATATAGAGATTTATTGAAATGGCTAAATTATGCAAAATAAGTTGTAACTACATGCCTACTCTTTTTATCTAAAATAAGGTTTACAAATATGTATATCACGTGCATTTCTTCCGTGAACAGGTTCCTCATTATTATTATAACCCACAAGTGAACTCCATGGCGATTCACGTAATTATGTTCTTCTTGAGGAGCCAAAATAGTCACATGAGTGCAGTCAACAGTACCGATAGATCCAGGAAAATTTGCACCTTCCATAAATCGAGTCTTTATGAGGTTTTTTTCATCCCTTGTTGCAGGAAATTTAATCCATATCTGGCTAACGACATTTTCAATAGCACTTGCTACTTCTGTTATAGCTCTTGACACGGACTGTTGCGAAATGGATAAATTATAAGACTGACCCACGGTTCTCTGATAACTACCTACCTGTTGCAAAAAAATATAAAGCCGCAAAAAACTTTACTGTAGGTGATATGGCCTGCATATTATCTGTAAAATGAATAACTTGAATAATAGCATTTATTACGTAATGTGCCATGTCCTTAGTTAAACGAAATAGCTTTTTAAATGCGTCATCATTTAAAGTAAATGGGTCACTATTTGCTCTCATAAGTCTTGTTTCTAATCTAAATTGGCGTAATTCTTCCCTTCTTTCCACTTCACGCACGGGGAGAATATTATTTACATTTAGAGGAAACATCTAAAATAAAAATTTTATTAAAGAAGTATCCTGTTATTTATGATAATAAAAACATTTACCTTCCGCTATATGCGATATACAATGATTAAACAAATTTATTGTGATTATATTTGCGAATTATTTAGTTTAGAAACAAAACTGAATACTTCTTTTTCAATTACAAAACGTCCACAGCATACACACAAATGTCACAAATATATTTTGTTTGGTTACAAATGAAAAGTTACTACCTTGAAGCTTCTATTTATTTAGGTTGCATAGTACAGCTCCGACAGTTCCCGAAAGGTAGTCGATGTATCTGTAGAGTACCGTTTGGGATAGAAATAGAGATCGCTAATAGAAAACGATAATAGCTTTCTCTCTATTGTAGACAAGCAGTCGCAGAGTACCACTCAGAGACAACAAAGAATGAGACGGTTACTAGCAATGGTATTATTGAACAACAATTGACACGCAGCGCGCCACCGTTATCTGCATGTACTAAACTAAAAGCGGCGCGCGTGCACCACTACATCTAAAATGTTAATATATGCTTTTTTTATTTTTCCAATAAAATTAACTGTATAATTAGGTTTATTTAAGAAGGAAATATTGTACCCATCTTAAATAACCAAATTATAGTCAACTTTATCTGAAAAAAATTATAGAATGAGGGTGAATAAAGGGTATTATAAAAATTAAGAATTTTCATTATTATAATAGCATTTATTTTATTTAAACAAAAACAACAATTTCCATTCAACTTCCTCACTTTTTTTCAAAACAACAATATACAGGGTGTCCGGAAAAGACGTGTACAACGAAAGACCACAGACTCCTGGGTTCAAAATAAGCCGATTTAGCCCAATTTACTTATTTCCAAAATTGCTTCGTTTCGCCAAAGTTTGCGAAAAATTTTTGTTTATTCCGAATATCTCGAAAACGACTTGATCGATGTTAACCATTTTTGGGCTACGCAGTTATAAGTCTAACCGACACTTTTTGACATTATTTAAAATTTGTTGCAGTCATTAGAAATATAAGAAAAATCATGTATCATGCAAATATAAACACATATTTTTTAACCCCTGTACAATTACTCTCAGTTTTTCTATTAGTAGCTGACTTTATTTATAAACTTTTTTATACTTTAAAATTTTGAATAGATGAGTAGTTTAGGCAGAAAAAATATTTTTCGTATGTCAACAATATCAGCATTCGTTCTGCAACAAATAACGAAAATTCCAAAATTCATTTATATTCTATTTAATAAATACGAGATAATAAGATTAATATAGCAAATAAAAAAAGTTATGATCTCTTTACAATAAATGCTCAGTGACCACCTTTTCAGACGCAATAAGTAATCCGTTTTACGGTTTTACGGTTGTAGTGCTCTCCATGGATTACCTCGTAAAATGTTAACTGCGTCTTGGATTCACCTAAAAAAATCCTCTTTATTATTAACTGCGTAGGCATATACTTTACAAAAAATGATCGCTAGGAGGTAAGTCTGGTGCTCGAGGTGGCCATTTTATAGGAGCATCGTTTTCTCTTCCAATCCGCCTGTTAGGATATAGATTATGTAAATACTGACTAACGGGTATTGTAAAATGGGGGGTGCACCATCGAGCATAAACCATATGTTACGACGTAAGTAGTAACGGTAAATCGTCCAATAAATTAAGTAAAAAATTTAAATAGTTGACCCCATTTAATCGATGTGGAAACACAACCGGGCCAATAATAAAGTTGTTTATAATTTCCGTCCACACGTTTACTCTGAATTCATATTGAAAATGTCTTATTTTCAGTACAGTGTGGATTTTCATCAGTATAAACGTGTTTGTTATGGATATTAATAATTCCTGACCTAGCAAAATATGCTTCATCTGTAAATAAAATGTTTTTGCTGAAATTAATATCATGGACTCTTTGATCTTGTATAAAATTACACAATGCTAAACGTTTTTCAGGGTCAATTGGTTGATGAACCGGTCATGAACCGATTGTGGTACGGATGTAGTTACTGCTCCTTCAAAACATCATGAACTATGGTTTTTGGTATCCCTATTTCTTGTCCAAGGCGTCTTGCACCAATTTTTGGGTTCTCTTCTATCTTATCTACGATTTGTTCCTCCACCTTTATAGTTTTAGGGTACGTTGGACGCCCTTGAACCGTATTCATTTGGTGGAAGAACCAAATTCGCGAAGTCGCTTCGATGTTGGCAAAAGTTTGATGATTTGACACTCGTCGATGAGGGAATCTGTCCATGTAGACCCTAACACTTTTGCGGCCGTTATCTTGACAAACTCCATAAACCAAAAGCATATCTACTTGTTCGAATATGTATTGAAGTTGATACTTAAAATATCAGAGCGTACTTCTGGTACTCCGTTATTTGTTGCAGAACGAATGCTGATATTGTTGACATACGAAAAATAGTTTTTCTGCCTAAACTACTCATCTGTTCAAAATTATGAAAGTGTAAAAAAAGTTTCTAAATAAAGTCAACTACTAATAGAAACAAACTGAGAGTAATTGTACAGGGGGTTAAAAAAATATGTGCTTATATTTGCATGATACATGATTTTTCTTATATTTCTAATGACTGCAAAAGATTTTAAATAATGTCAAAAAGTGTCGGTTAGACTTATAACTGCGTAGCCCAAAAATGGTTAACATCGATCAAGTCGTTTTTGAGATATTCGGAATAAACAAAAATTTTTTGCGAACTTTGGCGCTCCCTAGCGGCGAAACGAAGCAATTTTGGAAATAAGTAAATTGGGCTAAATCGGCTTATTTTGTACCCAGGAGTCTGTGGTCTTCCGTTGTACACGTCTTTTCCGGACACCCTGTATATTTAAAGCTGTAAATAAAGTGTAACTTATTTGTAATAAATAAATAGCCTCAATAATAACTAACACTTAAAACAACTTAGATTTTGAATAACAAAACAGTTACTGATCAACTACGAATTTTTTAAAATTTTTGTTGAATTTTCTTTTGTCTTTTTTCAGTCAAATTTTGATTTAATATTATTTAAGTATTTTTTTATAAAAATATAAAAAAACTCATTTATTATTAACTGCCTCATTTCTTCAAAGTGATGACCACAATGAAAAAAACCAAAGTACAATATTTTTTAATAACATAAGTTAAATTTATTTTTAGATCATCACAATCAAAATGCATATCTTCAAAAGTAGTACTTATATCATACATCTGAGTTAGATAACTAGGTCTTTAGTTGGATAACACAGTCTTTTATTACAGTCATTTTCCTTAAAATCTATAAATGAATGGTGATTTTCTATATCTTTTGATAGAAGATAATCTTCACAGCATTTATATATTTTATTTCTAATTTTTTTTACAATGAATCCTGCTACGTATGAGGTAACTTGGACATCAAAATTTTCATTTTCCACAGAAACATTTAATTTTGGACTAAAATTTTGTATATGTTTTTTAATCTCTGGTAAAGGTTCATCTTCTATGTTTAAAAAAGATTGAAAATTATCCAAAATTAAGGAATCATCGTCCTCACAATTTTTTCCAGAAACTTTATTTGATATTAAATTATTTAAAATAGATGTTTTAAGTGCAGAACTAAATTGATCGCAGGAGGGGTAAATATTAGCAGCTCCATGTTGTCTTATTACTGAAAATAAATTTTCTAATGAGTCCTAATTTAGAGCTCTTGTCCTCAGATAATCGGAACCTGCGTCTTCGCATTCTTTCCATAGCTGTTGAATAGAAGTTATATTATTTATCCAACCCTTTTTAAACGGAAACATATGCCTAATTTTATTATTTGATGTTTGAAATTTCCAGGATTTAATTTTAGATAAAATATCATTCCAAAACTGAATATGCATCGATTTGTTTGAAATTGCACATCTTAATTTAACCCCATTTTTAGCATACTTAGTGGACCCATTAAAACTATCAAATAAATTATTAAAATGCTTTGTGTGGCCAACAAAATATTTGTTGCTGCAATGTGGATACCTACATCTATATTTAAAATGTGTTTTAGTGCTTGCCATACTAGTGTAAAAATTTTTAACATTAACTTTTACATTTTGTGTCTTTCTTCCATCCGAACTTATTAAGTATGTACTTACACTTGTGTTCGGTTGGATGTCGAGCGAGTAAGAATAATCAATCTTGATCATTATCGGTCCGGTATTGTAATGCTGTCAACTCAGAATTTGTTGTAATTATTATAAAATTAATATATTATTATACTTTCGTGTTTTATGACTTTCTCCGATATAAGGCGTATTTGTAATTGTCCTAGGCCTTCTACTTATTAGGAGCAATTACTTCACTGTGTCTTTTCTGATTTAAGTTAGGAAATCTATAAATTAGAATATAATTAGTTATTTTGATTTATTTTCTTTTATTGATAAGTTACCTGTGGCATCAATTGGATACACCATATATACACCATATGATTTAATCACAATTGATATTATTATAACCAGAGTATGTCTTTTTATTTTCTCTAATTTCTCCGATGTCCGATATTGTAACCGTATTGGTAATTACTCCAGGTCTTCTACTTATAAAGAAGAAGTAATTCACTTTGTCTTCGTTGGTTTAGGTTAGGAAATCTATAAAATTATAATACAATTTGCTACTTTGACTTATTTCCTCTTATCAAGTTACCTTTGGCATCAATCGGATATAACACCATATAATATAGTCACAATCAGTATTTTTATGATCAGATTATGTCTTTTTATTTTATTTAATTATTTATGAAGGATTATAAATTAAACTATCCTCGTGATCACACCAATTACCTGTGCAATGCTACCAACAGAGATAACGAAGAATTTTGTCTCTAGCTACCAACTCTGACAAGCAAATTCCCTATTCAGCATGCGCATAGACGAAATTCAATATATTATACAAGCAGACGCGCATTTGCATACTATTTCCTAAAAATTATATTTAAAATCTGTCTCATTCTTTGTTGTCTCTGGTACCACTGCTGATATATTGGATGACGAGAAGGTGTCAAATGAATCAATTTGAACTTTTCCTAATTTCAGTGAAGGTATCGCATTAGGCTTCAATAATCTTTTACCAGAAAGTTTTACAAAGTCTTCCTTTTTAAAATGCTCTGAACAAACAATTTTATTTTTCAACCAGACAAATTTTTCATCCATGTACCATCTCTGTTTTTTTTGCAAAATATATATTCATGGATCCATATATTCAAACTTTTACAACGGAAACAATAAAAACTAATATTGCTCACAGTGTCCCTGAATGTCAACAAATGCTTCAACATGACTCTAAAAATGACCTTGTAATTTATCATAGTAATATACGGAGTATCTCAAAGAATATTGATGAACTAAAAATATTATTACATCAATTTTCTAAGAAGTTTGAAGTAGTTGTTCTCACGGAAACTTGGCAGTTAAAAGATTTATCATTATTAAAAATGCCTGATTATGATCTAATTTATAATGAAGGTGTATGTAACCAAAATGATGGTGTGATAGTATACATAAAGAATTATTTACATTATACATATAAAATAGATATTTTGGGAGATAATAAAATAATAAACTTAGAAATACTGCACGATAATTATAAGATCCAAGTGGTAGCTATATACAGATCACCTGCATCTAATCCTCACAGTTTTAATGACCATTTAAATAATTATTTAAGTAATAATGCTAGGGACAGTGATATATCCATTATAGTCGGAAATGTAAATATTGATTTATTTGGGAAAACTGATTTTTGTTTATCATATATTAACATCTTAGAAGAATGGGGTTCAGCAATAAATGATTATACAAGGGTATATAAGAATAGTAAGTCTTGTATAGACCATATATATTTTAAGTCAACTTTGTCTTGTGAGCATTTTGTACCCATTGTGTTGCAACATTGCTTGAGTGAACATTTTTCAACTTTGCTCCAAATCAAATTGCCATTTGAAACAAACGAAGCGCATTTAACTAAAGAAAGATATAAATATTACCTAAATAAATTGCAGTTAATGTCACTTTTAGATAAGGAAAAATGGGAAACTGTCTATAATGCAGACAACGTTCATATCGCGGCAGAATTATTTGTAAATAAAATTATTAGTACAGTAAAACAGTGTACCCAAAAAACTCTAAAGCGATACGAAATAAAAAGAAGCGAATGGATAACAGCTGGACTAATTAAATCCGTGAATAATAAAAACAAACTTTATAAAAAAGTACAAAAAGATCCTAAAAACGAGGTGCTACAGAATGAGTATAAAACGTATCGCAATAAATTAAATGATTTAATTAGAACCACTAAAGTTAATTATTTTAAAAAAGAAATTAATATGAACAAGAACTGCCCGAAAAATGTATGGGATTGTGTCAAAAAAATTAATGGACAAAGTAAACCTCCTGCAATTAAAACTATAATAACTGAATCCGGTGAATCGATAACTAATCATAATCAAATAGCTGAAAGGTTTTGTGGACATTACTGTAATATAGGACAGATCATGGCTAACAAAATCTCAGCAACTAATAATTTGCCAATATTCGAAAAGCGCCTACCAAATTCAATATATCTTTATGAAACAAATGAAGTAGAAATTAAGCAGGTTATTAGAACATTAAAACCTAAAAAATCTCCCGGGTTTGATAACTTAAGGTCTGAAACTATAAAATATGTGTCAGAGTATATTTCGAAACCTTTAACTTATATTATAAATACTTCTATGCAAACTGGTGTATTCCCAGATATTTTTAAGAAGGCAATAATTAATCCAATTTATAAAAAAGGTGACAAATCTATAGTTGCAAATTACAGACCCATCTCAATATTAAGTACTTTATCAAAAATTTTTGAAAAATATTAAATGTACGTTTAACAAATTTCTTGTCCAAATATCATGTTCTGTCAGCAAAACAGTTTGGATTTAGGAAGCTAAGTCTGCGGAAGATGCAATGGCGAATGTCATGACTGATGTTTATAAAGCTATGGATGAAGGAAGCGCATCGTTATGCATCTTCGTGGACTTGGCGAAAGCATTTGACACGGTTAGCCATAGCAAATTGTTAAATATACTAGAAAATGTTGGAATCCGTGGAGCTGCACTCAGCCTGATGAGGAGTTATCTCCAAAATAGGAAGCAGTGTGTTAAAATCTCCAACATTAGAAGCTCCGAACAAACAGTTTGTTATGGTGTACCTCAAGGTACGGTATTAGGGCCCCTTTTATTTAATATCTACATTAATGATGTGTTCAATCTTAACGTCGTGGGGAAATTAACGAGTTTTGCTGATGATACTGTTTTGTTTTATAAAGATATTAGCTGAAAACATCTGAAAGATACAGTTGAACAAGACTTCGAAAAAATTGTTAATTTTTTTGATAGCAGATTGTTAACCATAAATTTTGACAAAACATTCTTTGTTCCCTTTTGCTCATATCAAAATTCCATGCCATATTATGATGAATTAAATATTAAATTAATTGAAAAGAACGTAACTATTACAAAACAAGATAAAATTAAATATTTGGGAGTCATAATTGATAGTCACCTCCGATGGAAATACCAAGTAGACTATGTGGCAAATAAAATAAGATGTTTAATAAGCAAGTTTAAGCTATATAAGAATATATTCGAACTAGAGCATTTGCGAGTATTATACTACGCCTTAGTACAAACTCACTTAACTTATGGTCTGCTAATTTGGGGAGGAGTTCACAATAACTACTTAAAAACGCTAGAAGTAACTCAGAAATGGCTACTAAAAATAATTTTTAATAAGCATTATACTTACTCAACTGAAGCTTTATTCAAAGAGTCTAAAATATTAGATCTAAGGCAACTTTTCCTGCAAAGTATGGCTGTAAGGCATTTTAAATATAAAAACGCTGTATCTCAAATAAAACACAAACATGACACAAGATTTAAAGGAAAAACTACCGGCATTCCAAAAATAGAAAAAAATATCGGTCAAAGATGTTTCACTTACCTCAGTCCTGTAATCTACGCTGAAATACCTGTTACTGTAAAAAACACTTCTTCTATTAATATATTTAGAAAGCGACTACAACAATGGATACAACAAACGCCTAGAAATAAAATACACCAAATAATTGACAGAAAAAATATTTATTATTAAATTTACCTTCCATCTAAAGTAAAACAAAAAAAAATGTAATTCCATGATTACCTAATTGTCCTTTTTTAAGTAAATTAATGCCTTCAGTTGCATTCCACATATATATGTTTGTGTTTATTACACTGTTTAACAAGTGCAACTGCTGGTATTTTGAATGATGTATACTGTACATAATAATATATTATATTTTGAAATGTAATTTATAGTTGTAATTTAATTTTGTGATTTGTAATCTGCTTTTAACAACTTTTTGTCACCCACGCACAAGGTTCGCCTTTGTGGGTTTTGGGTCTTATTCGTCACGTGTTACAATTTTTCATTGTCTCTGTGTGGCGGATAAGGTCTATTTTGTTTATTTACCATTCTTAAGTATTTTGTAATTGTAATTTGTTCTTATATATGAGTAAAATAAACTGTATATTATTATTATTATTATATTATTATTAGATTTACCCAATGCTTGTAACCACTCTTTTTGCAAATCGTCTTTAGGAAACCTGTAAAGAAAAAGTATTATACCGTAGTTTCAAGCTATATTAGTCTCAATTAACAACTTACGTATGAAAACTGATACCTTCACGTAAAAATTTTCTATTATTGAAACAGCCTCTCACAGCACAACTAGCCATGGTAAAATGTTTAAATTTACACTAACAGTCAATATTGAAACACAAAGATCAGAATAATTTAATTCAAATATTCACAAATCGAAAAAATATATTTATAACCACAACAAATCCCAGAGTAAACAAAGCTCTTTGACAGTTGGGTTAGAATATGGCTGCACGCTTAGCGTCGGACGCACATACTTAAAGAAATATACCGCTTTTAAGCACACTGCGCACCGTTCTGAGTGGAATAATAAAAGAGATGGAAAATGCCGACATTTTGATGCCGATCTAGTTACATTTAAACTTCGTTTATTGGCTGCCTTGTTTGAAATTGGTCAACGTGCTACAGGGATTGTTTTCTTATTGTTGTGTTTGTCGCTTTACATTTTTTGGGTTATGTAATAGTTTGAGTTTTTCTGTGATTTTACGTTTTATAATTAATTTTGTTGCTATACATCGTGGTACAAAATGACTTGCATTGTGGATAATTGCAAAAACTATAGGAGGCTAGTAACTGGTAAAACTCTCATATATCGTTTCATAAGTAAGTACACCATTAAATTTCTTTATTATTTAATTTATTTGAAATGTAATATCTAAAAACGTTTACAGCTAATAATATTTGTTTATAGATTTCCTCGAGATGAAATACAGTTTCGTTTGTGGCTTGATCGAATCGGATTAAGCCATACAAAAATGGTTTGGAAACGTTCACTGCTTATTTGTTCCGATCATTTCAATCGTGATGATATAATTGTTAAAAAGTATGTAAATAAAACCGTGCATCTGCTTAAAAATACAGCTGTACCTCAAAGCCGAGTAATTCAAATGCGAGATCAACCCAGTACATCCGGACGAATGACTCCTAGTAGTAGTCATTTTTTATTACCTGTTGGTACTCCTCCAAAGAGTCCAGCAAAGACTGTTAAACGAAAAGAAATATTTCAAGTGAATCGTCAGAAATTGGAAACAAATCTGATTCTTTCATCAGAAACTGGATCACTTCATAAAATTTTGAAAACAGGGAGAACTAGGTGAGTACTGTTTATTTAAATTAATAACTGGTTAAATCGTATTTGCTAATGGTCACTTATTTACCTAAGTTATATTAATACCAAATGTCTGATTTTAGAGGAACTACAAAAGAATATGAAGCGAGTTATTCAGGAAGTTCAAAAAGTGGACGGAGAAAAAGATTTAACCTAAAGAGAGAGCATTCGTATGCGTAAGTGATTTATTTTTTCAAATTGGTTGTGTCGGTGGTATCTTTAATTTGAATAAAAACATGGCCTTAATATTCATCACTTCTAAGTTATAAATAAGTAATCAGATCTTAGCAAAAGACCGATGAGAACAAATTACTTTTAATTTCTTAATTGTTTACTACTGTCTTAAGTCGTAGACTATGTGTAAATCTATTTACATGCATATGTTAATACCTACTTATTGCAATTTTATATTTGTTTTTCTTTAATAATATTTAATTTTAGGGTAAGCCCTACCATTTTAAAGAGTAACGAGTGCTGAGCAGAAGTTAGTTACACAAAGATCGAAAATGTACAAAGCTAAACAACAAATTAAAGTGCTAAAAAGAAAAATTTCGTCATTGCGTGACGTAATTAGAGATTTAAAAAATAAACAAATGATGTCTCCTTCAGCTTTAGATTATTTGCAGACAGTATTTAGTGATATACCTCAAGCTTTAATGAAACGGATGTTGAGATCTGCAGGTTCAGCACGACACCAAGAACTTGGCATCAAGCAAACGTATCTGCTAAACACAGCAAATAATAATAGTTTTTGTTTAAGTAATAATAAAATTATGTACCAAACTGTTGTAATTTATAAATAAAATAATATATTTGTTAAATACTGCCTACTATTTATTACAGCTATAGTTTTCTTAACTAGTTTTACATTTTTTAATAATAGAATATAGTACTGAACAGGTAAGTTTTCTTATTTTTATGTATTTTACGAATTTTAAATTATCGCGCGTTTTTAAGATTAGTACCGTTTTCAAATAGTACAGTTCACAAAGTTGGCATTAGCAACTGTACTAACTGTAGTTAGTTGGCAACATTGAGCGGGCATCAAAATGGCTGCCTCCTTTGTCTGCTCGGTCGGTCGTCTCACTTGCGCAGTATATTTCTTTAAGTATGTGGTCGGACGAGACACCGATGCGCAGTCGTCGAAGCGCGTTCTCCCTACTCCATTTCTCTGTCTAAAATACTAGTTTCACTGTTCCCAGTTCCTCTCTCTCTAGACTTCGACGCGACGCGGCGAACTCCGGCTCAATTCGATACTCGATTGGTATACTAGTTACTAGTATTAACGTAACAGGTACGGCGGTACGAGTTTTCTAAAATACTAGTTTCACTGTTACTGTTCCCAGTCCCAGTTGCTCTCTAGACTTCGATGTTACGCGGCGGACTCCGGCCCAACTCGATTTCGATACTCGTATACTGGTTGTAGTATTTTGTACTTGGTATTTTTAATAATACAAACTTGGACCATATACATAAAGATAAATACTGCGTGAGTGCGACGACCGACAAGTGCAACAAAGGAGGCTGCCATTTTGATGTACTCATTGCCAACTGTTTAGTGAAAACACTACAAATCCCAAATATTTTGTGGGCGGTAAATATAATGTCCGTTTCTAAATTTAAACATCTTTTGTAAGAAATTAAATTATAACTAATCTGTTATAAAAATGTAATAGATAAGGATTAAAACACTAAAACCAGATGAACAAATTAGGACTACAGAATCAAGAAACCAAACCTGAAAACAGTTTTATTTTGATTACATCAATTTTTATTTATAAAGAGGAAGTAGAAGTATTTATTTTATACTGTTAATAAATAATGCTGTACGAAAATTTATTGGTAAGGTAAGAGTTTAATTTACACATAAAACATAACAGTCAAAATAAGTAAATTATAATATACAGGGTGTCGTAGAGAAGTTGAAAGGTTTACATCCAAATAAGCTATAGGAATATGAAATTCAAAGTTTTTATAATAAATAGGCTAGTGACTAGTATGGAAAAGAGTCTTTAATTATCATTTCTGCTTTATACAGTCATCATTAGATATATAGGAATAAGAAGGGTTCTTCTAATTGTTGATATTGTCTAAAACTATTTGTAGGCCGTCAGACATGTCAAGCATTACGTTCGGCATCGCCAGATCTCAAGAGCTGTGCCAGAAAAACAGGTAATTTGTTACTTATACTATTTTAATTGAATGATAAAGGTAATAAATGCTTAATTTTTTAGATATGAGGGTGTTGATCACAATGCTTTTCTGGATTTCCTCATAACTTTGTACGGCTTAAAATTTGTCGTCAAAAAGTGAAACCTTAGTTTGACATATCTGATAGCCAAACTAATAAAATCAATGATAATAATAATAATATAATAATAATAAACTTTATTCCTTCAAAAAAAAGTACAATCAATAAAATCAATGATAGTTACATAGTTACTTATTGCCAACCTTACTAAATTACATACACTAATTCAAACCTTTACAACATATTTTCACTTTTAACACTATATTTTGCATACAATATATTTAGACGTTTACTATCTTCAGCTTCTCTATGATTCTCTCTGATTATGGAACACTGTGTATAAGATATCATAATTGCATAATTTTATAACAGTTTACGGTAAGCTGATCTAGGTGTCTTTTGTATAAATTGTCAAGTGATGCAAATAATTCTCTTAATACAGCAATAATATCTGCGATCAAAGCCATGAGATGGAAGATGTACTTTTCTTGACGTTAAATGCTTCACCGCATCTTTTAATGACAACTCCTATACATTTTCTTTCTTCGATATATTTGTTTCTTAATTTTTCACTTTCTTTTGGCAGATCGAGGACTTACTCTAAAATAACAAATGTGGATTAATAAGTATGCTTACATTTTTATATCTAAAACATTCAGAATACTTACAAATATTAGTGCTCAGCTTTTTTCAGTTTTCTTCGACTAGCTATACTCGAGCCTTTTCTTGATGAAACCCAACCTGTTTCACTCCCATTGAAATTGAATTGCCATACTTAAATATATATAAAATAAATTAGGAATACGTTTCCGTTTTGGATATGTACCTATCTAACAAAAAAAAGTAGTAAAAATAAAATTTATATTCTTCATAAAATATAAAATTGGTTAACAAAAAATAATTTTTGTGTAGACATTAGAAAACCGGGTCGGGGCTGCGATCGCGCGGATGTCGATCACACTCGCACTGGACTAGTATTTTATAGCATTTTCGGCTCGTAGAACTCGGTGTGCACTGACTCCGAACTAGTGCTTTGGAAAACCGCAACAGTTTTAACTTTTGCACTGTTTCGAGCATTGCCAGTCGAACACGGTTTGTATTATCAGTGCGTTCACTGACATTAGACATTTAACTGAGTTAACAGTTGACATAAATTTGAGGTTCGTTCAAAGTCATGAGAGGGAATATTAAAAATAATAGAAATGTTTACTGTCTAATCTATATACATATGTATTAATTTGTAATCTGTGTGTAATATTAAATAATATGCAATCAGAAGAAAGCACAATGTGCTTTTGTTATTATGTTTCCACATACGAAAATGTCGTAAACCACATATCTCTTCATCATGAAGAAACGGAGTGATCCTCCAGCTGATGAACTACCAATTTCACATAATTTTCAATTTTATTCACTACTCTTTTACAAGAGAAACGTGTTGCAAAATTTCTTCCTCGCTGTCACTTGATGACAAAGATTCTAAAAAATATTCATTGGCATTCACGAACCTTAATAACTGGGAAATTTTGTTTCCTGACTTTCCTGACATCCCTTGTATCTTACAGTTTTTTGAGGTTATAATCTTCTGCACTAGATCGACACCGAACTTATTAGTCAGTGCCAGAAAGTGCGCACTAGTGCAAGGTTCGTGTGCATTTTTTTGTCCAGTCGAACATTAGAAACTGAGTGAGTACCGCTCCGGATTACCAGACGAACATATTTCTTGCACTAAGTGCAACTGAGTGCAAGAGAGTGCGACGAGCCGAAAATGCTATTAGTAATCAGTCAGTACTCAGTGGAGACCCGTGACTCAACACTCAACAATAAAATACTAATAGAGATGGGTTGTTATTTGCATATCTGTTATTTAATAACTGTTGCCTGCTCAACAACGACAACGACTGTTATTTGTCTGCCAAAATAACAGGTATCAGTTGTCAATAGACAAGCAAGCAGTCACAGTCTCACTGGGAGGCAACTGCGCAGAGCATATTGTGAGTACGGGCCGCGATCTAACGCGAAGCCGTCTTTCGGAATATTCGTCACGGTGTCACGGTAGAGTAGCGAACAACCGTTTGCAGTGTATGGGGTTTTCAACAACGACGGTAACCGATAACAGTTCCAGTTCACAACAACGGCGATTAGAAAATAACGTAACCGTCTAACAGCAGATTACAAACGACGCTGAATTATAGATCGCAGTTTTTAGGGTTTTCGACAACGACTACAGCCGGTAACAGTTTATTGCAACAACGGCGTTTGGAAAATAATGTAACAGTGGATAAATACGTTGTGTTGTGTTATAATATAATAAACATGCATATGTAGGAAGTTATATGTTAATACCTGCAGAATAATTTTTTCACTTTATTTCAGTATATTGACAACTGTTTTATTTTGGTAAAACAATGAAATACGAAAATTAGATAAGACTTGTATTAAATCAGTAGGCTTATTTAGATTTCTAAATTTGATTTATTTAAACAAAATATATATAAAATAAAACAATGCTGCTAATAGCCAGGTAACAAAAAATAGATATTTCTAATAAAAAATAAATAAAACATAACTCTACATCAGTAAATAAAATAATTTGTAAACATAACAAATTGCTATTATTCTAAATAAATATTTATGCAGTCAACAATTCTCTTTTCACAGCATTATAATGACTATTCGGAATTTTGATTAATAAACATAATTTGTTTGACTTTATTAGAAGATATTCTATTTCGACGATCTGAGATTAACTGACCAGTTTTTGAGAAAATACGTTCACAGGGTACAGACGTAGCAACTGTACCAAATTTTACCTTTACCAATTCGCTTAAATTAGGGAAATTATAAGAATGATCCCTCCACCAGTGTAAGGGGTTTTTTGTTCTATTTAAAAGAGGTTCTTCTAAGTAACGCTGTATTTCTATAATGGCTCGTGACGTCTTAGTTCCGGAAGGAGAAAATACACTAGCTTTTCTTTGAAACGAGTCCCATACTGAATGTTTTTTAGGTGGTTTTGTCTCAGGCTCCGGTTCCTGCGATGTACAGGTTGTTGCGGATAAAGTGGCTTGATCTCTTTCATCGATTAATGCTGTTAATGCATGGGTTACAAGTGTTTTGGCTCTTTCTGCCGCGGACTCATTTGTGAAACCTGCTGTTTTAAACCTTGGGTCTAAAAAGGTACTAATCAAAAGTGTTGAACTTGATTCAAGATTCTTAAGACGGGTATTAATTCCCGTTAAAATGCGTTGGAGGACAACATTAGAATCTGCCTGGAATGTATTATTGTGAAGTAAATTCGTGTATATATCCAGCAGACCGTCAACTATTATAATAACTGCTGATAACGAAACTTGTTTTTCAGCGCTCATATCGCTTGTTACAGATTCCATTGGTGCAAGTATTTCTATAAGATCTGTTACAATGGAAAATTCGTGATTAGACAGCATAGGCCAGTCCTCTTTTCCCAAAGCTGCTAATGAAGCACGCACTTCTTCTTTCAATTCGTTAATCCTCTGTAACATATAAAAACTAGAGTTCCACCTCGTGGAAACCGACTGTATTAATTTTTTTGGTATTTTATTATTTTGACTTTGGTAAGTCTAATTTATTTTTTGCGACCGTACTTCGTTTAAAGTGAGACACAATGTTTGAGATCTTTGAAAGGATAGGCTCTACTGGAACTAAAGCGTCTTGAACGATTAAATTAATAGTGTGTGCTATACAACCTAAATGTTTCCAGCGAAGATCTTCTGTTATAGCTTTTTTTACATTTTTAGCATTATCAGACACAGCTATTAAAATTTTTGTATCAACGTTCCATTCTGATGTAATTCGTCTTAGTTCATTAGCCAAATTTATACTCGTATGATTAACAGCTGATGAATCAACTTCCAGTATGATAGACTTTATGTCAAAATTTTTAGTTATAAAATGTATTGTTACGGCCGTATAAGATTCATTATTACACGAAGTCCAACAGTCTGTTGTAAGGGTAACGGATTTTGCATCTTTAAGCATCTCCCTTACTATAATTTCGGTTTCCTCGTATTTGGCCGTTAATAAAGTATTAGCCAATATTTTTCTGCTTGGTAAAATGTAGGATGGATTCATTGCGTGTGAGTATTCACGAAATCCGATATCGTCTACAATGGAAAATGGTTGAAAGTCTTTTGTGATTAATTTTAATATTTTCTCATCGATTATTTTTTTTTGAGAAAATCCAATTTGTTTCGGTATCTTAAGTTTGGCTTGCTGTAAGTTTTTTTTGTCTTTATTTCCTGTCTGGGATAGAACAGATGAACTCGTGGCACTCGTGCAGGAATCTGAATGTTCATTATTACTATGTACTACATTGAAATCGGATGAAGTTGATGCTATTGGTGAGAGTGAGAGTAAAGCTTTTGATTGTGACCGACTCTGAGAACTACTTTCTGGGATTTTAACTGACGGATGTTTTTTTAAAATATGTTGCTTGAGATTACTTATTGACGATTTATATGATAATTTTTGTTTACAAAAGTTACAGGAAGCGATTACTTCAGTTTCAGGAGTAAAAAAACTCCATAATACGGATTTTTTTCCTTTCAGAAACTTTTCCATTATGCTGGATCAGGAAAAGAAACAAAAAAATATGTAATCAAAATATATAACATCAAAATAATTTTACTTACAGTTCAGTAGGTTAGGTGCATCTATAATTAGTATCCAGCACTAATATAAAAACAATCGTATATGGTTAAAGTAAAATAAACTTTTATTTTGCCTTACAGACGTAAATTTAAATTAATTCAGTAACTGAAACAAAATAACAAGAAGCAACAGGTCCGATTGCATTGATGAATCGCTAAATTATAATTCTAAAATTCGAACATCCAACGCTAGAGCCGTAGATAGTATGCAATAGATAGGCAGCAAGGGGGTAATGGGAGTATTTGGGGTTGCATAAGTTCAACTGCAACACGTACGCTCAGTTTTAGGGACCGTGGTCTACAAGTACGGTGATGCATTTACCTGTTACTAATTTATTTAACAATCGCAGAAATATTCTCAGTCAATAACAGTTATCTGTTATTTTTAACTGTTATTTGAAAATAACAATAACAGTTGCGACTGTTATTTGAAAATAACGGTTTCGCCCATCTCTAAATACTAAGTATAAAATAACTAGTATTTGTAACAGGTACGCAGTACGCACACGGAACTGGAACATAACGTACCTGTTACTGAAATATACTGATTTATACCATCATAGAAAAAGATAAATACCATCACTAGCCACGGGCCACTGCCCAAATCTTGTAGATCTTACCAAAATTCGATTACACAGTATCAGTGAGATATAAGTGGCGCCACCTGTCGGCTATTAATATTTATAAACTAACCCGATTGTTTAGCTGATGCATAATTTATCTGAGAGTAACTATAGATTCAAAGAAACTAGATTATATTTAATACATTACATAAAACAAGTTTGTATCCCATATGAAAAATATATACATATATAGACAAATCTGTGTACATACTGCATTTAAACTACACTCAAACCAACCATTCTTTTATGAAGTTCAGCCTCTGTTGATTGTTTGAAATTTACGCATACTATTCCGATTCCGATATAAGACACCATCACATAGACAACTAAGCTGGAAACATCATGTTACACCGTGATTACTGTAAAAGATTGCCATAACTTAAAGTGTTAAATGTTTGAACAAATTATAAAAAACAAATTATATCAACATTAGATTTTAATTTTGATTGGACTTTTTTAAAGAAAAGTTTCGACATCTTAATAATTCTGTTGCATCGCAACTTTTCTTTTGTAAATTATGTGATAACTTGCAGAAAGTTACTAATATGTAACGTCACAGAAACTTTTTGCGGTTCACTTATAACAAGCTATCTAGTTAAAACATTCATATGAAATATTCTAGCAAGCGTGCAGTTACTTTACAGTGTAAAATTACATATTTAAAATGAATGCAACTTTGTTAAAATGTTATGTAAGGTTTCTTGTTTAGTGGGCAGCGAGATGTTTTGTGGCAACGAGATTCGAGTAGAGTCAAGGGCATGTGACGTGTTCATAAATTTAGTTTTCTGCTCGTAGGTATTTTCCCCTATCGCTTTTATTATTTCCGATAATAGTGTTATTATACAATTAAAAAAACAATAAATGATTCACATCTTCAGAGTATTCATGACGGATAAAGCTCTCTGCACGCGAGCAGCTAATAACCTACCTTGCGATTGTTGAGTGTATGTAAATTGACTTAAGGCTATACACATATTTTGCATGACAAAACAATGAAATTTGGGGACTTTTCATAGGCGTCATTTTTATGACATAATGAAAATTTGTTTTGACTTTTTTATCAGAATGTGTTCATAATTAAGAATATTTCAATTTAAATACAAATTTTACCAAGGTTGACTATCAAAAAATCGAAATTAAATCGATTTTCTGCAAAACTGAACACCCTGTATAAAAACTAATACCATTATCAGAGAAAAAGATAGATATAGAACGAGTTTAGACGTCTGCGCATCCACCACAAACCTAGAAAGACATAGACTGTGTCAGTGTCATATTGCCGGCGACTGCAAATTCATGGCTGCCCTAAAAGGTCCAGAATCGCTAAAACTTGGTTTTTATGCCAATTTACGTTTGTTGAATTGTAGCGTGGAGCTCATTTTTTTACTGTGATTGGTCACCTTCATGTCACATCCTTATGTGAAACATTAAATTTCAAATTTTATATCAAACATCAAACTATACGTAAAACTTAATATCTACATTTAAACGGAACGTTATGTAAATTATAAAATTCTATCCTTACTTAATAATAATTATTTTACACATATTTTGCATGACAAAACAATGAAATTTGGGGACTTTTCATAGGCGTCATTTTTATGACAAAATGAAAATTTGTTTTGACTTTTTTATCAGAATGTGTTCATAATTAAGGATATTTCAATTTAAATACAAATTTTACCATGGTTGACTACCAAAAAATCGAAATTAAATCGATTTTCTGCAAAACTGAACACCCTGTATAAAACTAATGCCATTATCATAGAAAAAAATAGATATAGAACGAGTTTAGACGTCTGCGCATCCACCACAAACCTACAAAGATATAGACTGTGCGAGTGTCATATTGCCGGCGACTTCAAATTAATAGCTGTGTTTGGTGGGTCAGTTCAGAATCTCCTGAACTAATAGTTGCATGTAAAAGTTGTTTGTTCTAATTTAGGATTCGATGAATTATATGAACTGGGTGTTTGGTGTACCAGTTTTTACAATAATGGGACTAAATGAACTAGTTCTAAGAGTTCCTCCTCTTGAGGTAGTATTCGTGGGACTATTTACCCCCACTCTACCTCCTCCATTTGAAAATAACATTTTTGACAATTTTAACGTGATTTTTTAATGCAAATGGAATGGGCAATTATTTACAACAGCGTAAAAACCTCCACTTTTAACAGAATAATTCCTACCCCCCTATAATATTCGAGGGTGCTGATGACGAATCTGAAGTTCGATTTCGGCGCTCGCATGTAGTTTTCCAAAAAAAAAAATCAAAATTTTAAACTTACATAGTTACACTACATTAGGTTGAAATTGCAATATAACACTTCTGCCTTCTTCATTTCATGACGTCACACTGTTATCAAAATACAGGGGTTATATTGCAACTTTAACGTAATGTAATGTATACATAGAGGTTATAATTAATTTTTTTTTCGAAAACTACAAGCAACTGCCGAAATCTGACTTCAGATTCATGATCAGCACCTTCGAAAACAGGGGGGGAATTTTTTTTTGTGGAGATTTAAGAGTTTTACGCTGTTGTAATTACGTTTGGAACATATGACTCAACTGAATATAATCCTAAATTCTGTTCTACTGTGTTTGTGTTTGGTAGAAAGTTTGTACAGTTTGAATGGTTCGAAGCAAGTTCCAAGGTTACAATTTATACTAGTTCATATAATTTTCACTACTCTAACCGAACGTCCTGGACTATTTCACCAAACACAGCTCTTGGCTGCCCTAAAAGGTCCAGAATCGCTAAGTATTGGTTTTTATGCCAATTTACGTTAATTGGATTGTAGCGTGAAGCCCATTTTTTTACGGTGACTGGTCACATTCCTGAGATGTAACTGGTCTGCTACTTCCTGCTCGGCCTAAGCGGCTCGACTTGCAGAAAGCGACCTACAATATCGTAGGTACTTAACCGCAGACCTCTCGCCCCGGGCGATGCGCCATTAAATCTATAAATGATACTGCAGGAAACAACTACTCCGCGGGCTAATGCCCCGATCGGCATTGAATTATATCTGCAGTATCTGTGTGAAACAGCCAAGAACCCTTGTCGGCCACTCCACCAGACATAGACCGGTTTCGGGCTTGTTAGCCCTCATCAGTATGCCATAGGTGAGATGACCGACAATTGAACTGGCTGTTCCTTCATATGTAGTTTCACATATAAATCGAGTGCAGGTGAGATGTAACTGGTCTGCTACTTCCTGCTCGGCCTAAGCGGCTCGACTTGCAGAAAGCGACCTACAATACAATATCGTAGGTACTTAACCGCATACCTCTCGCCCCGGGCGATGCGCCATTAAATCTATAAATGATACTGCAGGAAACAACTACTCCGCGGGCTAATGCCCCGACCGGCATTGAATTATACCTGCAGTATCTGTGTGAAACAGCCAATAGTTTGTGCCTAGTTTTCATTTACAGTTTATATACTCGTATTATTTAACCATTTATTAAAGACTTTTCTTATTGAAAGTTATTTTTCCTTCCTACGAAGGGGTAAGTATATATTTTAATATGTAGTACATAACGATAAATTGCATTTTATAGATACAGGACTCTGTTTTAGGGCCTTTACTTTTCATTATTTATATTAATGATGTATTTGAATACTTAAAACCTTTTCGTAGTACGTTATTTGCTGATGATACTACCATCTTTACCTCTGCGTATAATTTGAACGATCTTACTTTGCTTTCGGGTAAAATGATTGAAAAAGCACAGATGTGGTTCTCAGCAAATAATCTTAAGTTAAATGAAACTAAAACACAAAATTTAATTTTTTCTACACATAACGGTATGACTGATGGTGGGTCTGCAAGAGTACTCGGTGTGTTCCTTGATGACTCTCTTACGTGGAATGTCCATATTGATCATTTAGGAGGCAGACTAGTGCCATTTTTTTAATTCGTAGATTGAAGCACTTTTTGAGTAGGGATTGTTTGAGAATGTGTTATTATTAATTTTTCCATTCTCATTTAAATTATGCCGTAATGCTTTGGGGAAACAGTACAACGTCCCATAAGATATTCAAGCTACAAAAGAAAGCTGTACGTTTAATAACTAACTCTTCTTATACTGAACACTGTTGCCCGCTTTTTAAAGAACTGAAAATCCTGCCGTTACCCTGTCTTTACATATATGCCACTCTGCTTGATATTCATTCTCAGAAACATCTTTATGTTACACATTCCCACTGTCATAATTATGAAACTAGATATTCCGATCAGCTTATAGTTTCAAGATACAGGCTTACCAAATCAAAGAAAAATTCCTTAAATCTTAGTTTGTACAATATTATGCCTACTAATTTAAAATCGTTGGATGTTTTTAGGTTCAAAAACAAATTAAAATCTTTTTTACTATCACACTGTTTGTACTCTATTGATGAATTTTTAAATAGTTCTGATATGCATATGTTGTGGTAATGGTCTTATTACACCTATTAGGTTTTTAATATGTTTAAATTGTCTCTTGTTTACTATGTTTTATTGAACTGTATTCAAAATGTTATTTTTTGATGTTAATTATTGTGCTTGGTTCTTGTGTGTTTTCTGTGTCTACAGAAAGTTGTTCTTTAACTTACCATACAGATTTTATGTAATTTAACATGGTCAATAAATTCTACTACCTATGTAAAATATTAACAAATTTAATAATTATATTTATTTTAGACAGTCCCAAATTGTAAAAATGTTTCCCATCTAACAGATACAGAAACTACAGTAACATTCCGTAGGTAAATCTTTGAGGCATACATATTTTTTTGTGACATTAAGATCGAACAGTAATTGTAAAATTTACATTAATCTACTATTATATTACATATAATATAGTATAAATAAATAATTTAAAATATTTGCATCTAAGAATAATTCATTTACTTTTAGGTTTCCGAGAGGTGAACGATTTAACTTACTTTAGAAATAATAGATCATCCAAATTTACAGTGGAATCGTAGAAAATATATTTGTTCACATTTTCTAAAGATATTTTAATAAAGGAAAACAATTCACTTTAAAAAATGTTGCAGTTCCATATCAAAATTTACGAAGGATAGAAGTTTCTCCTGAAATTGTTTTTATCCATTAAAAAGAAAAAATAATGAAAATGTTCAGAAAAAAGAATGAGGAGAACTAGAACTAGGTAGCTTCATAATCTTTATCATTTCTTTATTTTGATTAATTTTGTCAATAATAAATTGTAGTGCACTTCCTAAAAATTCTAGTAGTACTATAGATAGATAGATAGTGTTTATTGACTTCACATACATAGTATATTTTTGTCACAATATAGATATTGAAATAAATATAAGATTAAGTAGTAAAATATAAAAACAGTCAATATTATAAAACAATGCACATACAATATCAGAATTTAAATAACAAAATACAGAGTAAATACATACATGTATGTTGAGTAGAGATGGGCAAAGATTGAATGAGTCGTTCATTTGAACGACTATTAAAAAAGAATCGGGTGAATCGACTCTGTATTTCGCAAGCGATTCATTCAAATGAATCGCCATGTACTGTTTTGCGAGTCCCGAAATGAATTGTAATGGCATCGGTCAATACTTAAGAAGCAACTCTCGTTCAAATGAATTGCCACTTGTCAGACGATACGCGAGTCGCGAAATGAATCGTATCATATCGAGTCAATATTTGAGAAGCAACTCGTTGAAATGAATTGCCACTTGCTTTGTGAAGATTCTTGAGTCGAGAAATGAATCGTAGTATGTATATCGGTCCAATATTTGAGAAGCAATTCGTTCAAAGGAATCGCCATTTGCCACGTGATATAAATTATTGCATTTTTAATAATTTAGCACATCTCTCGTATTTATAATTTATAACAAATATTTGTTTAAAATGAATCGTAGTTAAAAGATGGAATACGAGTTTTTTTCTGATTTTTTTACACATTTCTCAATAGTTTGTAGTAAAATAATTATTATTACGTAAGGATAGAATTTTATAATTTACATAACCTAAAAATATTATAGTAAAATTCTTGTCCGTAAAAAGCAAGGATGCAATATTAGCCGCAGCAAAAAATAAAAGGGCTTCATCTACTGCTGCAAATCGAGCTCTATGTGTTGATAACATCTCTAATAATTTATATATAAATGATCATCTAACTACTGAAAATAAACTATTATATAAAAGAACCAGGGAAATTGCCAAAGAAAGAGGTTACAAATATGTGTGGCTAAAAAATTGCAACATCTTCATTCGTAAGGAAGATGCATCCCGAGTGAAAATCATAAAAAGTTTTGACCAAGTGAACTCGTTGTAAAATAAATATCTTTTCAATAATTTTTATTTGTTGTTTATATGGATATTTCTGTTAAGTATCAGAATTGTAGAGCGCTAAGATAAAAAAACGCATCAGTTTAAACTAAATGTTATTAATGGCAATTCCGATTTAATGCTAGTGACAGAAATCTGGTTAAACAGTGGTGTAAGTGACAACGAATTGTTTACTTGTGATTACTGTGTTTTTCGGCATGACCGGGAGACTTCCTCTAGTGTCAAAAGAGATGGTGGTGGGGTTTTAATAGCAGTCCGCTCCGATCTACAAGCAGTAAGGCGCGATGAATGGCAAAGTGATGCGGAGGACGTATGGATAACCGTTACTTCTAATAACATCAAAATTCATATTTGTTGTGTATACCTACCCCCATTCGATAATATTGCATTTACTTCATTTTCTAATAATCTTTATCAACTTTGTAATAAAATGTCTGATGGTGTAGTATTAATTTGTGGCGATTTTAATATGGCTAATGTCTCCTGGATTTCTAGAAACAACGACTCACATTTGATACCAACTAATGTTAACCAGTATTCAAGTATATTAATAGATACACTATCATACTGTAGGTTAATGCAATTTAATAATTTAGTTAATTTTAATAATAATTTATTGGATTTGGTACTTTCAAACAGCACTTGTGTAAAAACTTAAATTATTGTAACAATGCTCTAGTCCCCGAAGATGTTTATCACAAACCGATTGAATTTATTCTAGCTTGTCCGTAGTGAAACTATTGAATCATAATAATATTAATAGATATAACTTTAGAAAAGCTAATTATGAAGCAGTTAATGACTATTTTCTTAGTTTACAATGGTTTGATATATTTGTAGATAAGCCTGTCAATGAATCATTAAAATATTTCTATGAAAAAATATCCTACTTATTTTAAATATAACACAATAAAAACTATTAAAGAGAAGAATAAGGTTCATACAAGGTGGAAGGTGTATTGAAATCAGATTGACTACAGTAGGTTTTGCAACTTAAGGCGTAAAACTAAAAAAATGATTAGAACTGATTATAATAACTATGTAAGATCTATTGAGGATGGAATCCCTGAGAATAGAAAAAAGTTTTGGCAGTACGTCTCAGTTAAAAAAGCTAGGCCATGTATCCCAAATGTTATGCTGTACAACGATACTTGCGCCAAAGGTGGCGGCGCTATTTGTAGTCAGTTTGCATTGTTTTTCCAAACCGCGTATGAACCCTACAGTCAAACTGCTTTACAAATTAACTCGGGAAATAATATTAATAATATAAGTAGTATAAGAGTTGACCCTCAACAAGTTCTGAATATTCTGATTAACTTAGACGAAAATAAAGGAGCCGGTCCTGATGGAATTCCTTCATTCTTTATAAAAAAATGTGCAAACTCACTTTATATACCACTAACTCTTTTATTTAACAAGTCGTTTACAGAAGATGAATTTCCTCAATTATGGAAGGCGGCATTTGTGATTCCTATTTTTAAATCTGGAGAAAAAAATTTGGTAAAAAACTATCGTCCCATCAGTAAATTAAATATTTTTAGTAAGATACTGGAAAAAGTGAGTTATGACCATTTATTTGACGCTGTTAAATCTTCAATAATTACGCAGCAGCACGGCTTTTACGCTAAAAGATCAATTGAGTCAAATCTAGTACAATATACTAATTACATTAATAACCACATGGATTGTCAGATTCAGGTCGACTCAGTGTACACCGATTTTAGCAAAGCATTTGATAAAATTAATCATAACATACTAATAACCAAACTGGCTGAAATCGGTGTACATGGAAGTTTTCTAAGATGGCTTACATCGTATATTTTCAATAGATCGCAGCTGGTAGCAATCAACGATTACCGCTCACTTCCTTTTACAGCTACTTCTGGTGTACCTCAAGGATCACATTTAGGACCATTATTATTTCTTATTTATATAAATGATATCAATAAATGCTTTAAATTTTGTAATTTCTTAATGTATGCAGATGATCTTAAGATATTTTCTCAAATAAATAACCTAGCGGATTGTACGTTATTTCAAAGTGACCTTGATTCATTCTATAGGTACTGTCTATTGAATAAATTACACTTAAATTTCAATAAGTGTCATTATATTTGTTTTACTCGTAATAAAAATATATTTAGATTTGACTATAACTTCAATAATGTAGTGCTCTCTTAGAAGAGATAAAAGATCTAGGTGTTATTTTTGATAGGAAGTTATCTTTTCTTCACATATAGATTACGTTGCTTTAAAGAGTAGTAAAATGTTAGGATTTATCACTAGAGTATGTA
Organism: Monochamus saltuarius; assembly: GCA_025584915.1. Classification (NCBI taxonomy): domain Eukaryota; kingdom Metazoa; phylum Arthropoda; class Insecta; order Coleoptera; family Cerambycidae; genus Monochamus; species Monochamus saltuarius. Next base: position 42,581,321 of record CM046725.1, read on the forward strand.
AAGACTTTAGAAACGTGGATTCTTTAAAATCATTATATTTTGCTTATGTACATAGTAAGATAAACTTTGCTTCAACCATTTGGAATCCTCAATATATGGTTCATAATTTTCGTCTTGAAGCAATTCAAAATAAATTTCTTAGATATTTAAATTTTAAAGTGACCGGAGTTTATACTTTTGAGAATTCAGTACTCTTACAACAAACATTTAAAATTCAATCTTTAGAAAATAAAAGAAAGCAAGCTGACGTAATATTTTTATTTAAACTTTTGAATCATCTAATTGATTCTCCTAATTTAGTAGATCTCATAAATATTTACGTACCTTCCAGGAATTTTAGAGGTAATATATTATTTCAAGAGTCTTTTTACCATACTAACTCTGGGCAAAATTCACCGTTAAACAGAATGATCAGAACTTACAATAGTTTATTTTCCAATGTAGATATATTTACCGTATCACTATCTAATTTTAAGACAGCCCTAAAACAAAAACTGCTGCTTAGTATAAAATATTATTACATATTTTTTTGTGTGTATATGTATTTATGCATGCATTTCTATGATGTAATAGTATGTTTGGTTTAGTTGATAAATTAATTATTTTTAGTGAACATTGTGTTGGGCTTCTAGCCTGTTTATGTTCCTCTTTAAATAAATAAATAAATAAATAAATAAATAAATAACGTTCCATTTAAATGTAGATATTAAGTTTTACGTATAGTTTGATGTTTGATATAAAATTTTAAATTTAATATTTCACATAGGTATAGGTATAACTATTTTACATTTACATTAAATTAAATATGTGAGCCAGTGAATAAATATAGGTATTGCATGAGTGAATATGTCGCCGTCACAGATTTAAATTTTCAAATTTCAAACAATTGTATTATTATAATTTATATTATATTAGATCTCGGGATTAAATTTCATCGTTCAAATGAACGAATCGTAAGAGTCGATTCATTTTATCAAATTGAATCGTGTGAATCGATTCATCAAAAAGAGTCGAGTTGCCCACCTCTAATGTTGAGCAAGTGAACACGAGATTCACATAATGAATATTCAAATAGAAGGAGTATATTCACTATATTCAGTCACACTGTAAAAGCAGTGATCCATAAGAAATTTTTTAGCATTATCTTCGCCAGAGAAAAGTTATCAAGCTCTGAAAAAATGCCATCCAGTCCTGTATATCTAGTATTTCAAGCTCACCACATAAAACATAATTCGTATTTGCATTTAGCTAAATTAAATTGACTACTATAAAATTATAAAAATATTTATATATTTAATACTTTTTAGAAAACCTGTATTAGCTGAGTTCCCTCCTAGTATATGTCATCTGGTAGTATACGAATATCCAGCAGTACGAAACAAAAGAGACTGAGAAACTTTTATTCGTTCTGTATACATATATATATGTATATTTTATATTTACTTAAAACAAATAAAATATGACAGACATTTTTTATTTCTATTTCAGTTTAAGCACAGGAAAGTAAAGAAAAAGAGTTCTCGTTACGAAAATATGTAACGAGTATGCTAGTGTACTGCACGAAAGAGTTATCAAGAAAGAAGTGGTGGAAAGGAGGAAATCGGTTCACAGTTCGGGGCTCATAATAGATGGTTAACTCATTTTCACCCTAGAGTGGGGTGTTCACCCCAAGGTGGTTCAAGTAATATGATAAGTTAATTGTTGTAATCTGTTGTATATTTAAAGTGCCTTCTGTAATTTATATGTATAAATAAATACTTCTCACAGTCAAACAAGTAATTAAAATTATAATAAAGGATTATTAATTACTTTCAAGTGTTTTATTAGTGACTTTGTAGTAGTAACATATGGTGGAATCACAAGCATATTCATAACATTTTAAAGAAGTAGTTCATTCCTAGACGTGGTGCATAGATCTAATGAAATCGACACATTAGAACATGAGTGTAAATATACCTATTAAATCCATCGGATAAGCCTGACATGCCATTTAAATCGGCATTAAATAAATTCAACCATGCATGTAAAAGAAAAATAGCTTATGACTTCATCAAGAAGAAATATAAATCAGATAAATTTCAACACAAGACATCAGGTATTAATTCGATAAATGTGAACCAAAAAATAAAGTAACGTAATCATTGCGTTTACTTACATAAAATATTTTCCTTAAACGTGTTTTTATTTTTCCAAAATTTATTATTAAAATTGCACTATACATATGTATATGCTAACCCTTTTGATAATTATTTTATTGAGACTGTTAAATATTCAAGTATTAATTAATTCAACCCTTATTATTATACAGGCTGTCTCTCATAAGAGGGCCACTTCCATGTATCTCGCTTAATATGCGAGACACGTCAAAAATCTTTAAATATTTTTTGTTGAATTTTTGGAGGCCTTTATGCTCGTAAAAACCAATTTGAGATCCATGGCCAACTTCATGAGTGATAACAAAAAAACCTGTAAAGTACCCAAACTTTAAGGCTGTCTAACTTTTTTATTTTAAGAGATAGAGAAAACTTATTGGTAATAAATTTTGATTGCAAAATTGATATAAACAGATTTTTGAAATATCGTATGTGGTTTACTGCACCCTCTAGGCGGATAAAAATTTTTTTTATTGAAGCGGGCTATGGCCACAAAAAATTGCCTGTTTTTTTGTCTTTCATGCAATATACTACATGTTGCCCTTAGCTTTTGTATTTATTACAGTTTTTTCAATTTTAGTTAAAAAAATGTACCTAAATACTTTCGTGTTGCTCAAGATAATGTAGAATGACCTGCCAACTGCAAAAAAATAATAAACAGAATGGACTTTTTATGCAAAATACAGATTTTCTTATAATATTATTATTTTATTGGTTTTCACATTAGAAGCAATTGGGTCTTTAAAATTATTCTAACACAGACAAAGTACTTACGCTAAAATAATAATATTATAAGAAAATCTGCATTTTGCATAAAAAAGTACATTCTGTTTATTAATTTTTTGCAGTTGGCGTCTTTAAAATAGTTTCTACATTATCTTGAGCAACATGAAAATATTTAGGTACATTTTTTATACTCAAATTGAAAAAACTGTAATAAATTCAAAAGATACGGGCGACATGTAGTATATTGCATTAAATACGAAAAAACCGCCAATTTTTTGTGGCCATAGCCTGCTTCGATAGAATTTTTTTTGTTCGCCTAGAGGGTGCAGCGAATCACATACGATATTTCAAAAATCTGTTTATATCAGGTGATTGGTATCAATTTTGCAATCAAAATTTATTACCAATAAGTTTTCTCTATCTCTTAAAATAAAAAAGTTAGACAGCCTTAAAATTTGAGTACTTTACAGGTTTTTTTGTTATTACTCATAAAGTTGGCCATGGATCTCAAATTTGTTTTTACGAGCATAAAGGCCTCCAAAAATGCAACAAAAAATATTTAAAGATTTTTGACGTGTCTCGCATGTTAAGCGAGATACATAGGAGCGGCCTGTATATTATATTACAAAAAAAATTATTTAAGAGCAACTTGAAAAAATTACATATAATATAAAGATATACAATCCTAAAAATATTTGTCCTGTAGCGATGATTATTTACATACCTATCAGGCAAATAGGTATGTATCAGGCAAATATACCAGTATCAACAATGTTTGTTTACAAATTTAAATTTACCGACTTCAACATACCTAAAAATTTAGGAACACACACGATGACCACTTCGCGCATCTTTAAGCACGTTCTATATTTATATTTTTCTATGGCCAATATTGAATTCTACGCGTCATCTAGTGCCTGTATACCAAATTTCGTCGGTCGTCGCACTGGCTGCAATAGTAGCTGTAGCTGAGATATTTGCACTGAAAGGACTGAAAGTCTTAGAGGGAACACCCGGTATACACTAAAATATAATAATAATATCTCTACCCTTAATTCTAATCATGAGGATTAGCCCAGTAGTAGTCGTAAACTTGTGCGAGAGAGGGGACTGTATATTATTATTAAGCAGGCCTAATTTGCGCCCAAGAACGACTTACGCTGGTAGCCATGTTTTACTTGATTGAAGTTATTATATTTAATTTGTAATATTTCAAAATTAGGGAGCTTCCACTTATTACAAGCAAACGGTAAGTATAATGTTTTATCAAAATTAGTTGTCCGAAGTCCCTTTCTATAATTGATTTTAAATTAGGCCAAGTTTAATTTTCCAAAATCACTACCGTATCATCAGTAAAACTGATAATACTGCCAACAGTTTGTAAATTAAAAAGATCATTTAACAAACAAGGTTGGTCCCAAAACTGTTCTCTGCGGTACATGAAACTCGACTGCTATTACATTTAATGTTATTTGTTTGACATCGTTGTACATGGTCACTTAGATAGCTTTTAAATAGCAGTAGAGAATTTCCTCTGAAACCTAAGTTTTCTAGAGATTCTAACAATCTAGTATGGCACAACATATGAAACACTTTATCCAAGTTACAGTATATAAGAGACGAAGTCTAGGAAAATACATATTGCTTGTCTCTGTTTTTATCCAGTTGATAGTAACTTATATTTGTTTGTGTATTCAATAACTTCCTTTTTTTTAATATTTTTTCAAATATTTTAGTAAAACTACTAAAGGAAATAGGCATTAGACACTTCCATTTTTTCGCTGACATTTGAGAATATTGTAAATAAAATGTACAAAGGCAACAACAAAATGTTACAAATAGGTACAGTAAAAATTTTAAATGAGAAAATACAAAATTTAAAAGCCTGTATCTGCAATGTATTGTGGATGTGATAATTTTTTGATGCGTCCATTTGAGAAATCTAAAATTTGTAAAAACACGTGTGACAAAACATAAACCATTAAATGATAATAGTTATGTTCCAAATTATTCTTTGACTTTACCATTAGTTTTGTGAACAAAACCTATCTACATTCAAAATATTAACTTGTAATGTATGCTAGTGCTGCAGTAAAATTATCTACAACTTTATTAGTGTGATATTTGTAATAAAGCAAAACTACATTTATAATATCAACACTTTTCATTGATCCATTAACCAAAAGTTGAATGAAATTATTCATATTTATCAGTGCAGGTAGGGGTGCCAAGTGTCCTCTTTCCAGAACAGTCCTTTAAGAAGACGTTAAGTTCCCCTTTGTCACCGAAATATCCTTCTTTTCAACCATAAATGAGATTGTGATTAAATAATAATTCAATCTAAAAATTATCAAACACTGTTGCCACTCTGAATACTGAAACCGTAGTTTATTTTTTTTCAGTTTCAATATTTTTTTTATTTAACTTTCCAATAATAATAATATCTCTACCCCTCATTCTAATCACGAGGATTAGCCCAGAAGTCGAACACTTGTGCGGGAGAGGGGGCGGCATATTATTATTAAGCAGGCCGCATTTGCGCCCAGGAACAACTTACGTTGGTAGGCCCTAACCAACATTCAGTGCAGGAATGAGGGAAACCTGGAAAACCTCATTAATTAGGGGGTAGTCAAATGTCAACCGGTATCAATCTCTCACATTGACCCAAGCCAACATTCTTCCACTCTACCATACCCGCAGAGAGGGTGCCAATCTCTCCACGAATATAGCTTATATACGGTCTACCGGCTGCGGGGGTCGAACCACACAGCGATCTAGTCACCTCGATTCAAGTACTGACGCCTTAAACCGCGCGACCACTGACCGATCAGCCGACCGATAGGTACATATTATTATTTTTACTGTTCAAATTTTTTACTCTCATCCCTTAGCTTGTTGGCAATACTAATGGCAATGGATATGTAGCTACATATTTAAAAAGATGACATTTAATTAAGAAGCTTCCAAATACTTTGCTCTTCATTAGTTGACAACTGTGAAAGATATTGAAATCCAGTTTTCTTTGGAATCCATTTCAGCAAAATTCAATGACTCTAACCTATTTAGGTACAGTATAAATAAAGTAATATAGGTACATAAAACAACTGTATTTTCCCAAAATCTACCAACAAAAAAACATATCAAAAAAATTGTTATATTCTTAACATCCTGTGAGTTAGGTAAGAACTGTATTAGCTGGGTGCGGCACAGTTGAATCAAGCCAAGAAAGGACGAAACAAAACACAGACTTGGAATTGATACTCCTTGTATTCTGTATAGTCAGAAAGTTACATAAAATGTATATAAACTATTTTTGCACAGAAAAATAACAACACACGCGGACATCAAAAGTAAAAGTGTAATATGTATTTTTCGGCTTCTCGCACAGTACCATGGGTAGGCAACCCAAGTTACATTTCTTTGCAATGTGCATTGTATACCCTAAACTTGAAATATTGTAATTTTTAACAAACTGTTCCTTCAGCAATCTCAAAAATGTGTTTATTCCAAATGTCAATAAATATCTACAAGTTACTTACCTATCTAAAAACAAGAAATAAGCTCATATTTTAAAGATGCAAAACTGTATCAAGGTATCGTAATCCAAATCAATACACTTAGATATTTCAATAAAGCTATTCTTCCCAACATCTTGTTTTAATATATTATATGAATGGGTTGGGTTAATTTAAATTGGATGCAACATTTACCTAAATTGGTAACAGAATTAGTATGTTAATTACTATTAAATGTTAGTACCATTGTTACTAAATGCAGTAAAACATAAAAAAATAAATTGAAATGATAAATATTGATTTACTAATTTATTTATTTTTGTACTTTACAATTTACAATTAATATCGGTGTGGCCTTAAAGTTTTATCAATGTCAAATAACACTGGATCTTTCAAAAAATTAGGTTTCTTGAAATAAGTAGGCATTAATGCAGCATTCTGTGCTTTTATAATTTCCTTTTCGACTAACTCTTGTTGTTTTTTGCACAAACGAGTAATATATCTACTATATATTCGACCAGTGTATGGAGACTGAAATTGTGAAAGTAATCTTATATTTTTATAGTCCACATAAATGTTATATTTACATAAAACACATTGCTTTCTTTCTTTTGCAAATGGATTTTCCATATCGAAATCTGGAACATTACTACATTTCCTTAAAACAGGTATATTTCTGTATCCTATAAAATAACAATTTAAACCTCAATATTAAATATTTTACATCGACTTACCAATGGAAACCGCAGTTCTTAATTTATGTAACAAAATATTCATTTTTATTTTAAAATAATTTAAGAATATAGAATTGAATTATTGCAAATAAGTGAGGTTACGTCTGGCTTTGTCACAAAGTATAAACTAGATAGAGTTGAAACTCTAGGATCGAGTTTGTATAAAAGTTTCAGCGCTCCTGGTGGATGGACTGTGAACTATTTTTTTAAGTTTTAGCTCTTCATTTGAGAATATTTCATTTAATAGAATGATAATATACATTATCAGTAAGATATAATGTTTTGTACATACTACATATACCTACCTAATAATAATTATAATAAAATATTTAATAAATTATTTATTTTTAACATAGACCTTTGATTTATAAGGTCTATGATTTTTAAACACGAACTTACATAATATGGTACACAATATTGAATAAAATATTGGTACTTAGTACATAGTATGGTATCACCTTATTTTTAATACAAATTTTAAATTATTCTTCATGTTCCTGGTTCCTCTAATGTTCTTCAGAATTCATTTCTTCAGTAATAAACCTCACAGAATGGACATAATGATATGTAATAAGATAATAAATATATTAAATAGACTTGTCAAAATCAAAATCAGTCACAGTAAATTCATAATTAGAACGTTGCCAAGTTACAAGTAAGTTGAATCTCAGTAAGTAACACATAAATACACACTACATCTGCTTAAAGTACTACAGCAGCGCTTGCAGTGGATGGACTTGTCCCTAAACAATTTTCACGTGCTATAGTAATGAAGATACCGCTCTATATAGTTTATACTTTGTGGGCTTTGTCATCAATTCATCTGATTCATCATAGACCTTATAAACCATGGACACAACAGTGCAGTGCCATAGACGGACCCACAAACCTAGAAAAAATATAGACCTGCCAGTGTCACATTGCTGGTGACCGCTAATTCATGGCTGCCCTAAAAGGTCCAGAATTGCTAAAACTTGGTTTTTCTGCCAATTTACGTTGGTTCTATTGTAGCGTGAAGCTCAATTGTTTACTGTGATTGGTCACATTCTTTAATGACATTTAAAATGACAGCAAGTTAGTTAATTTCATATTGCAATCCAGCCATCATATTTGCATAATCGCCAATATAAAGCAAATAAAATATCCATTTTCTGGACCGTAAGACCCTAGGCAACGCGTGACCTGTCATGTGACCTATATCATGAACCGACGCTGTCTATATTTTTTCTAGGTTTGTGGACGGACCATAGAAAATAGTCAACCTATGGAGAAAACGTGAGTCTGGTAATACTGCAGTAACTTAGCTTTCATGAGTTGGTTACACTAACGAGGCAGCTTCACACTAATAGGCGGGAATTTCAAAATATAAAAATTTTACGTCCAATTTGTGATTTCTATGGTCCTTCCGTTTTGAATTCAATTGTATGCTAGGGTTAAAATGCAGTGTAACCAAAAGCGTACATTAAGTTTTCCCTAGATGGCTGATTTCTAAGCCCCTCCATAGTCTGACTATTTTTGAGTGCCTAATGTAAAGGCCTCTGGCGTTCTATATATTTTATGATTTCTATGGGACGGACCCAAAACCGTATTTTACATACAAACAGTTGATACACAGATGTGTGCGACAGAGATAATAATAATAATAATAATAATAATAATAGCTTTATTGCTCAACAGTTACCCATTTACAGAGCAATGACACTAAATTTCTTAAATACATAATAACAGTAGTGTATATTGTAACAGAAAATATGAGTAGCCAGTTACAGTTATATAACGAAAAATAAAACAATAAAAGATATAATTAATTAAATAACAAATTAACCGAATATATGATCCTCAGTCAGCAATTGCGTAGCAGTACTCACTATATGCTTAAAATTATCAACATATATATCACAAACACAACACAATTTATTAAAGTTAAAACACATTGAATATATAGGGATTTTAAGCAAAGATTAGTATTCGGCTTATTAAGAGAAAAAGTTTGTACCACTCTCAAGTTGGATCTAGGTACATTAAATTGAATTTGCGATAAAAAGCAGGGCAGTCAATGTCATTATGCAATATTTTATATAAAAAGATAGTGAAGAACACTTTCTTCTCAAATCTAAACTGGAAACATTAAATCTTTCTAATAATGTGTTGTAATCTGTATTAAATTCTGGATAAACTCCAGTTACTTTGAAATACAAAAATTTTAAAAACTTTCTCTGAATTTTTCAATAGCGATTTTATAACATTTATAATATGGATTCCATATTACAGAACCGTATTCAGCTTAGATCTAACGAAGGAATAGTACAATGTTTTCAATGTTTCAATGTTGTCAAAGTTTCTACAGTTCCTCACGATGAAGCCATATGATCTTGCTGCCTCTTTTACTTTGTTAAATATGTGGTCTCGAAAGGATAAAGCGCAATCAAATAATATACCAAGATCCTTAACAGTTTCACAACGGACGAGTGCATTGTCATCAATAGCATAATCGAAAATAATTGGTAACTTTTTTCTGGTATAGGAAGCAATTTTACATTTCGATACATTAAGATATAATTTGTTCTTAAAACACCAACTATGCAAATTATTTAAATAATCCTGTAACATTAAACAATCATCTATGGAACAAATTGAAGAAAAATTTTCATATCATCAGCAAACAATAATTTATGGCAATCTACTACTTGACAAATGTCGTTAATAAAAGGAGAAATAATAAAGGTCCGAGGTTTGACCCTGAGGGACTCCGAGGTGGCAGAATAATTAAAAGATACAAAACCATTATAAGACACAAACTGAATTCTATCAGTTAAGTAAGATTTAAAGAGGATAATGCATTATTGTTAAAACCAAATTCAGCAAGTTTGTTCAAAAGGACATAATGATCAAGTCTGTCAAATGCTTTGGCAAAATCTGTATAAATAGTATCCACTTGACCACCCTTATCTAAGGTATCAGAGACAAATTGTGTAAACACTGATAAATTTGTCACAGTGGATCTCTTCAGCATAAAACCGTGTTGTTCAAATGCTAACTGACCCTTAACTATGTTATATATACGATTATAAAGTATAATTTCAAAAATTTTCGAAAAATTGGAAAGAATAGATATTGGCCGATAATTTTCAATATATTCTTTATCCCGCTTTTAAAAATTGGACATACTTTAGCTTGCTTCCAATCAAGTGGAAATGCATTTGTCTTCAAAGATAAGTTATATAATATTTTCAATGGAATAACAAACACAGATATACAATCTTTTATAATAAATGAGGGCAACTTGTCTGGTCCCGATGTCATTTTATTTTTCAATTTTCTGGAAGCTAGCAGTATTTCTGATTCAGTTATTGCTTCAAAGTTAATAAGTGGCGTATTATTATTAAAAACATTAATATGGAATTGAGAATCAGACGGAATAAACACACTTTCAAAAATTCTGCAAATCCATTAACGATATGTTGAGAATTATCAAAATGACGACTCTTATCTTTCATTTTGCCAGGTATTCTAGATGATCTATTCTTTGCATGAATAAAAGACCAAAGCTTATGAGAATCCAGTGTAATTGAATTTTGCACAGTGTCTAGATAATCTCTATATGCTTCCTTAATTTGATCTTTAATTGTAATTCTTAGTTGTTTAAATTTATTGAAAATGTATGGACAGTGGGATTTTTTATATCTTTTAAACAGTTTTGCCTTACATTTAATATTCTTTATAATTTCTGGGGTATACCAAGGTGGATACTTATGACTGTAGTTTTTGTATACAGGAACATGAATGTCAAATATTTTATATAAGCGCTCATAAAAATATTCAGGGCTGTATTGACATCATCAAAGTGATTTATTAAAGACCAATCAATTCTAGATAAATCATTATATAAACCAGGAAAGTTAGCTTTTCTAAAATTATACACAATTTGATGCACATTAGTTTGACATACACTTTCCTTGACAAGCAAACTCTCAAAATCTATAGTTAAAGCAGGATGATGTAAGTCTTCAGGAACTAGAGGTGTACAATCATGCATAACTATACATTCCGAATTGGACAATATTAAATCAAGTAAGCGGAGATTGTGATTTAATACATTACTGTACTGACAAAGGTGTAAAACATTTATTAAATTATTAATAGAATTTGTTTTTCTGTCCGAATTGTCTACATTAACAAAATTAGGGACATTAAAGTCACCTAAGATAATAATTATTCCATCATTAAAAACATCAAGTTGTTCCAAAGATTAAAAAATGTCAATAGGTACAGAAGGTGGACTATAAATAATTGAAATATAAACCGTTTTGTAGAAGAATAAACACTTACATAATAGAAAATCAATTATTGGAAAGTTATTACTGAAAAACTAGTATCAATAATATCACAACGAATATCATTTTTACAGCTAATAAGACACCTCCTCCCAATTTATTAACCAATTTAAGGTTACGATCCTTACGATACACAGTGTAAGAATCCGGAAACAATTCAGAACTATATACATCCTCACGCAAATTAGTTTCACTGAGAGCTATCACATCAAATTCTTCATTTGATACTGCTGATGAAAAATGTCAATCTTAGTATTAAGGCCACGAACATTTTGATAATAACAGTGCAAATTAAGTTCGGAACTGCTGAGCCTGTTTAGTTTTTTTAATTTTGTGGAACTCCATGGATATACTTAATTACCAGATCCTTTTCACCATTAGAAATACGTTGCTTCATTGATCCTCCAAATTTCTATATTTATCACGTTGTAGAGGGGTGAGATCAACATTTACAAAAACTTTACGGTCTCGCTTTATCTTAGATCGATTCTTTACAATGTTCATGACAATTTCACTATTAGATAATGTTACTTTCAAAGCACGATTACCATTTTTGTTCCTCTTACCTACTCTTGTTGCACTTAAAATAGACACAGGACCAGATACAGTATCAGATATTACCTCTTGAATACTATTCATTTCGGCAGCAACAGTAGATTCTTCTGGTAGGTTGAAGATCATAATATTACTAGCACGCTTTTGACGACCATACATCTCTTCCATGACTGAATCAACATCAAAATCAGTCTTATTATTAGAATTTTGTAAAGAAATATTTTCCAATTTTAACTTAATGTTCTCCAGTTCAACTTTAAGCTCATCAACAACTTTAAGAAGCTTAGGAACCTGTTGAAAACCACTGGAGCAATCATCACAGTAGAATTTAAGAGTTCTTTTACTTCTTAGGTCCATAACTTTAACCTCGGCAGAATTGAGTCCTGAGCATTCCTTGTGAAGATTCCGTGAACAGCTGTCACATTTCATAAATTTAGAACGGTCGACATCATCGACCTCACAAATAAAACACCTCATGGTCAGCTAAACTATTCCAATTTCTTCCTGGCCTGTAGTAAAGTTCGCCGTAGCGATATTATTAATAAGAACTATCAACTGATAAGGCAATCGTTTTTCCACCATAAATAGAATATGCCAAGAGGAAATTATATCTTCAAAACGACTAAAAGTGCAATAGCCCACCGATACAAGGAAGGTAGTTAATTCCACTTAATCCAGAAATGTAATTCTTTACACCAACCAAAGATCAAGTTTAATCAAGCACTTGGAACACCACAAAAACTTCAAAAACTGTTAGAGCTCAAACACACTGCTACACTCGAGAAATAATCGACTCTTGACAACTGGTGATAGATAGAGCTGGTGCGGGCAAAAATCGTAAATGACAGATCGAATACTAGATAATTTCTCATTTATTCAAAAACTTAATTTATAATTACATTCTGATAATAACAATTTGTAAGGAAAACTTTAATTAGTTATTATTTTACATCGATAAAATAAATTAAGCATGAGTAATAAGAAAATTTTGATTTTATGTTGTACAAGTGGAGGAAGAAGAAGGGCATATTAACTAGTTAATAATTAAAAAGTCCTATATTTTTAAAAATTGTACGTATATCTATGTAAGTTATAAATCTGAGTATTAAAAGTATTTATTTTAGTAGGCACTATTTGTTATTATCGTATAATTGCGACATAGGTACCTGCCTACTTTTTTTTATCGAGAATGTTGATGTTTGCGAGATATTTCTGGTTAACTAAAATATATATAATCATAAAAACAAATCTGTCATATACAGGATGTTCCAGAATGATGGTCAATTATTTTACCAGTGTATTCCACAAGCCATTTCAGGGGGGGATCATATGAAATTTTTCAATTTGGGTCCTTATTGTTGAGATACTCGAGTCTCAAAATGGCGGAAAAAATAGTTTTTTTATTTTTCCTTAAAAATGGCTACACTTAGAAACTTCAATTTTGGTACACATTCAGCTGTATTCTGTATCTTATAGGTTAAAAATAACCATCCGGTTAAAATATTAATGTTAACCCTACTGCTAAAAATAATAACTCCAATTGGTATTCTGTATGTTTTTTTAACGGCCCAGTTGAAATTATTTTTCAACCATATGTTAATATTTTAGTATTATTGAAGTTAGCAGTAAGGTAAAAGCATAGAATATATTTATATATTTCTATGGGTAAAAGATTTCGATTTGTGATAACATAACCTCGATTACTGGATTAATACAAATTTGTTTGTTTTAATAACCTTTTTGTGATTTACCGAGTATGGGGGATGAAAAAAAAAAACGTTCCCCACGCAAGACAAAAAAAACAGATCCAGTTAATTGTTGACTTTTTGAAAGTCAACAATATTTTATACTAAACAAATTGCAGCCATATGAAATTATGATTGATTAAATAAATGACAATTTGTTTTGAAAGTCAAAAGAGTTACTTAAAAGTACAATTACTTAATTCAAACGGTTTGCTTTGATCCCTCAAACTTTTATGAAAAGTGGCTGAAAAAAAATAATAGGTAAATATGAAACTGCCAATCAATAAATGCAAATAAATAATACACTTTATATACGTCTATTCCAATCTGTCAGCTTCATCCAAATATAATATTAATTTGAAGTGCAAGTATAACATTTATGTGGAAATAAATAATAGAGATTTACCAATCGTGATTTATACTGGTATTTAGTAGGTTAAATTTTAACAGCATCTATTTTGGTCCCGTTAAATTTTAACATATTTGCTTAAAATAAACCTATTAAAATTTTTACAGAATATAGTATCGGGTTAAATAATTGAAGGTTAAAATTTTAACTTTGGCCTTGACGTTAAAATTTAACCAAAAGCATTACAGAATAGACCTGATTATCAGCTAGTCAAAATCTATTTTGAGGTGGTGTCTATTTCTTGGTACATGTTTCTAGAGGGCGGTAATAAGCAACCCCTAGATTTATTTCTTTCAGAACTTTTTCCTGCAATGGCCGATTCAAACAAAACTTTTTTTTTAAATACTACATATAATTATACTACTTTTTCCCTCTTGTAAGTTTTTCATACAACCAACAGTTTGCGCGGAAAAAAATAAAAATTGTTTTCCTTACTCTAAACATCTTTTCGTCACCGGTTACTGATAACCGCAGTAGGCGGTATATTTCTCTGTTGTCTTGTCAAACAAATCAGTCTTGACAATTTTTGCAAATATTTGTAAACATAACTGATTGTTCCGTACAATTAGCGAATAAATTGACGGAATATGCATACGGCAGGATTGTCAACAGTTATAGGAAAATCTTTGATTAGAAATATTTGCAAAAACTGTCACTTATAGACCTAATGGCGATTTGTTTGATAATACAACAGAGAAACATCAACATAGCAACCGCCAGTCTGGCAAAGCATACTACTCTTGTATCATATACGTACGATGAAATTCAGATATGTAATCAATATTGTCACGTCCACCTTTGAACCTGGGATATAGTTAAGAAAACGCCATAAACACATAAGTCATATATTTATATAAAAAACATCCATACTCACTTCGGGGGCGTCATGGCAGGAGCTTCTGTCAACCAGCAGTCGTAGGTGGCCATGAACTGGCTGGCTTTGGCCCAGTTTCAATAGTATTTATACACATTCGGAAAATGCTGACTCCGTCAGAATTATACTACCTATTGAAACTATGGGAACAGCCAGCGAGTTTATCGCTTGGTTCTCAGAGAGAGGAAGAAGGATAGACATAGTTTGGTTTGATAGTAACCTTGCAACTGGACACTTTTAATTGTTTTGAATTTCACTTGTGTAACATTGACACACTATCGATTGTGAATATGTTTATACTTTTGATTCAATAAAATAATTTGATATTCGTATGTATGCCAAAAAGGTTTTTAATTTAAAATAGTTAAAATATGTGTCCAGCTGTAAACCATCTCTCTAAGATCTTCTTTGTTGACATTACTCCCCCGCTTGAAAAAGCTGGCCCCCAGCTTTTGTATATTTGATACAGACATATTTTAAATTTCAGTTGTATAAATCAAATAATAATATTTAACCTAATTTACAATCAAATAACTTATAACTAATACAAAATTGAAAAGAAAATTAAATACATTGTTCATCACACCACATTAAATGTCTCGCGTAAACTCCCGCACTCAGTTTTGCATACATTTGTATATAGTTATTTGCAGTACACTCCACAATTCTGTACTGTTTTTAACGGCACTAATACTGTATGTATTCAGTTCTTTGCGACTGTCTATTCACAAGCGTATGAGATCGACACCATTTCCCGTGAGAACACTTGGCTGGATCAAACGGACTATGGGGTGATTGCAAATGGTCAATTAATTATTCTAGCATATGCGAAGTCTCGTACTGATAATGGTGACTCCTGTTGTTGGACTAAACTGATTGTTGCTCCACTGTAGTACTGTATAGTCATTTTGGCGATGACATGGTCAGCAGGTGGTTGACTAACATGGGCTTTGCTGTCACTCTTATGGATGAACCATTGTATCTGCGAGCTTGCATTTAAGGCTAAGACCATTGCTATAACTGGTTTCTGTTGGTGCCTCTTTGGGAATAGGATGTCATGCCTCATACAGCTGTGGTTCCGGAGTGCCTACGGAGTGGTATGCTTCGGCGGGAGTGGTGTGGTCCATTCGGTTTTCTTTATATTTTTTATACATGGAAAAAAATAATAATAATAATATTAAATAGTAATACAAATAAGCATAACAGATCAGAAAATTAAAAACTAAATTAATTCAATCCCTCATTTTAATTTTAGCAACAATTGTGTCAATCAATAGAGGGTTAGGGTATACAAATCACAATTGTTACTCTATTATTCTATTTCCTATTTCCCTTAATAAATTACCAAAATAAGGCTTTATAATTGAGGATCCATGTATATGCATATACATGTTATCTATTCTTTAGTGTCAATTGGAGGAATATTCATTCAATATCAGGCCAGACATTGAATTAAATAAACCAGCAAAAAACGTGTATTGAAAAATTTTTGTTTTGGTTATGGCCATCTATACCCAACTATTTTCCTAAAGGTTACTAAAATAACAGCAATATGTCTTTAAAGTTATTCTCAAAGATAAGCTGTCCTTGAACTAAATGTATCTTTAAAATATACCATTACTGCACGTTATGAAGTGTGCAGCTGATACTGTCACCGGGCGTCAGGGTTGATATATTTGTATCTATTTCTAATACATATTGGTTTTTCATATGTCGCTGTGTATCCGTTGATACTGTTGCAGCGTCATTCGTTTTACTTTCTGATGTGATTCTTCTTTTGGAATCACAGAATTGTTTAAAATATCTAATGGCAATGTACACAATGAATAACAATGCTGCGGAACAAATGGAAGAGAAAAGTATATTGTGTTCGAGGGGTGTATTTTCTTCCCCGCTGGCTGAACCTAGTACACCTGTAACTAATGGGAGGTTACGTCTATTAAAAATTATGTAACCTAACAGCGCCGACAAAATTGTATTCCAAATCAAAAAGATTGTATCACTACGTGTACCAAAACTATCTGAATACGATAGTTTGCCGTAGTTATCAATATTATCAATGATTTCTCGAATATTATCGTTATTAGATGTTAAATTTAGGTGGGGCACTGTGACTGACCAATTTTTGTTTAAGCATTCCGTAAAATTTTTAAATTTTGGTAAGTTGTCTTGGTACTTAGGGTTAAGTACAAATGATTTTAAATTTGACCATGCCGCTGGTATCATATGAGTAAATATCGCTTCATTAGGTAGTGATTCTGGACAGGGAAATCTTTTTGGGATGAGAACTTCTTCGTTCGTTGTAAGTTCACAATTACAAGGTAGACGAATTTTTAGTGCGCCTGGGGAACTATAGGCTGAAGGGGGTAGTTGTTTAGAATTTTGTGGGCAGTTAATTACTGTGACGGGTTTTGGATGAGTTATGATATAAATTTCTTCATCTAACTCAGAAATAATTGTGGTTGTGGATTTATGACAGTTCATAGGACAGTGGTGGTTAATATCCTCCACTGTTGCTCCACGAAACAATTTTGCACATGCCGGTCCTTTTAGTGTATCTGCCGAAAATCTTGGTAAAAACATAGTTTATCATGATAGGGTTTACAATGATGAAGGCCACTACCTGAAATTTGTCTTAAATCATTATTAAGTTGATTCGGATTTTTGCAACCGCTAGGTAAAGGGTATCGTGATTAATAATACAAGTTTGGTTAAGCCAAGCAAAGGGGTAGTAACTAATTCAAATAATTCCCAATATTGACCTTTGTGTGTAATAGGAATTTTAATATGCACTAAAATTTTGTTTTTTGTGAATGCACATTCGGATACCGGTAAATGGTATAATTTTGATATTTCTTTAATAGGTATGGCTAAGCCTTGATTGGAAAGTTTCAACTCATTTTCCAACTTTGCTAAATCTTCTGAAAGTACCGTGGGGTTAAGAATTGCTATAGGTATTTGATGTTGCCTACATGAATTTAAAATACTTTGTTTTTTAATAGCTCTCGTTATTTGAATAACATGTTTAAGATTTTGGAATTGGTTATACATAATTGATAATACCATATTACTTTGTTCATTTTCATTCTTTAAAATTTGATTCTTTAAATTTGTTGTATATGATTCTAATAAATGGATTCTCTTTTCTGTCGCGTTGAAGGCAGTAGACACCGTCTTCTCGTAATTATTAAATGCTTTTGAGTTTTCTGAAATTTGAGTAAGTGTTTTAGATAGGCCCTTATTCAATTTAAAAATTTGATTTCTCAAAATATCCTCTCTAGCTGTGAACGTATCGAGTTTTCTTTGTGTCGCTACCCCGCAGCACCAAGACAACCCTTCTCCTAGAAAATCTAACGACCTTTTATTACGATAGTGACTTTCAGGAGTTGTTAGAAAATCTTGTAAATATTTTATATTCCAACTATTTTCTAAAGACGTAACCTCTAAATTATACGCTTGCGTTAATAGTTGCAATTGTTTTAAGATATAGCACTCTGGTTTGCCTTCTGTATGATTAATGCAATTTTTTGGGAATTGCCTTCTGTATGATTAATGCAATTTTTTGGGAATTGCATTTGTTCGCTTTCTTCTTTTCCATACCATATTGCTTCATAATTTAGTGGTATCGTAGCCTCGTATGTAACAGTAGAAGGTAGGCTTCTCCAAAAGGCCCCTGCAGAGACCTCCAATTCTTGAGCCATAATATAATAAATGTACGTCAATAAAGACAAAATGATGAACCTGTTAACACAAAAATGGGATTAATATGCATATTAATTATTATTTGAAAAACCCTATAAGAATCTATAAATAAGTTATTTGGGAATGATTGAGTTTTGTACATCTAAACATTAATTTTAACCTAAGTATTCTAACTTATACTACCATTTTTACTTAATATTTCTATCTATATTCGTGGAGACCTCGGGAGTCCAAGGATCATTATACGGTAAGATGCGACTTATGTGAACAATTTCCTTTTTCGCATTTTTAGTTGCTCCTTTTTGGATTTCGTAATTCACATCACTAACTTTCCTAACTACATAGTAAGGACCAAACCAACGTAATAATAATTTCTCCGATCGACCAACTTTTCTTATAGGGGTGAATACTTTAACTTGATCCCTTCCTTAAAGGTCAAATGGCGATGCCGTTGATCGTACCGTACCTTGTCTTCACTTTGTCTCTTATAAATATTTTCCACAGCTAAATTTCTTACGGCGAGCTTTTTCCCGAATTTGACGCGCATCTACTGAATTGCCAGGTTCCATTAAATTAGCCTCAGTTGGTAGGACAGGATCTCTTCCGTATACTAACATAAATGGGGAGTATTTTGTCGTGTCTTGACGACATGTATTGTAAGCAAAGGTTACATCCCACTAAGCATGAAACATTACAGCATATCTGTGCAACGTTGCATACAGCTGAATTTGAGTTGAATTACGATACATAACTAATAAAAGTTGTGGAATGCTTTGAACAATGTTTCATAATATAATATTATTTAAAAATGTTGAGGGTAAATTAATTCTACAACATTTCTGCAACGGATTTGCATATCTTTTTCATATGGTATTATTTAGTTTTTTGAATCTATAGTTACTCTCAGAAATATTATGCTTCAGCTAAACAGGCAGGCCAGTTTATAAATATTCTTTAAAATTGTAGAATATGCGTTTTTATCAAAATCACGAAACGATTCAGTTAATTATATGTATATTAATAGCCGACAGATGGCGCCACTTATATCTCCATGATACTGTGTAATCATATTTTGGTAGGATATCTACAAGATTTAAGCTTTGGCAATTGGCATGGTTGGCACCACGGGCAAGGGAATAATAGTTCCCTAATTTATGCTTAGTCATAAAATCCCGAAGAAAATATGCACCCTGTAGTGTATACTGTATTAACTGTATATTTAAATTTAAAAAAAAATCAATAGGTCTCCATTCTTACCAACATTCCAAATGCAGTGTCTCTGTCTGGAATGTTATAAAAGAACATTGCACTGCGACTTGTGTGCAATATTAATAGAAATTAAAATGCAATTTGCTAGTAATGTGTTCCCTTAGGAACCTTACACTGCAATGTTTCTAGCCTGCAGAATAAAGGTCCCTGGGACATTGCATACAGTTAATTATAAGTCTGAGAGCAACATTACAGCTAGTACAGAAATGTTTCTATAACATTGAAGAAATTTAATTATGTTTAGTGGGATGTGGTAGATACTCGTCCCAATCTGTTTGTTTAGTATTAGTGTACATAGCTAGCATGTCCGCCAGAGTTTTATTTAGTCTTTCAGTTAGTCCATTGCAAGCTGGGTGATAGGCTGTTGTAAACTGACTAGCAGTTCCCATATATCGTAACAGTTCTCTCACCAGTTCTGATCTGAAAGTTTGACCTCTGTCACTAAGTAAGTTCCTAGGGGCACCGTGACGTGTAATAATTTTTCCAAAATAAATTTTGCGACTGGTCCTGCCTTTCCTGATGAAAGAGCTTCTGTTTCAGCCCACCGAGTTGCATAGTCCGTTGCTACGACTATAACAGTTTTGCCATTCCTGCTCCTCCTAAACGGTCCTAATATATCAATCCCTACTTTATCAAAAGGAGTACCTACTTGAATAGGTTGTAACAAACCTGCGGGTTTCTTATTAGGTTGCCCCTTCCTAGCCTGACAATCTTTGCATCCTTTGACAAATTTTTCTACATCTTTTTGTAAATTTGTCCAATAGTATCTGGTTTTTATTTTGTGTAGAGTTTTTGCGATACCTAAGTGTCCAGATAATGGTTCTGTATGGTGCGAAAATAAAATTTCCGCTACCAGTGACTTAGGTATGACCATTAACATATCACGGCCATCAGGATGTGGATTTATTTTATATAATACATCATCCTTTACTCTAAAAATTTTTGCCCTTTTTGCTACGCCTATAGGGATCGACGAATTAGATGCGTTTGACACAGCATCTATGAGTTGCCTCAACTCCGTGTCCAATCTTTGCTCTTTTGCTAAATTTGAAGGTATGACTAGGAATGTCGGTATGTCCTCTATATCGAGAACATTCTCTTCTGCTTTTAGAGCTGGATTGCGCGATAAGCAATCTGCGTCCTTATGAGCTACTCCATTTTTGTGTACTATCGTATAGTCATATTCCGATAGTTTCAGCGACCATCTCGCTAGTTGCCCTGTGGGATCTTTCATTGATTTCAGAAAACATAGTGCATGATGGTCTGTTACTATTTTTACAGGTCTACCATATATTAGGTGCCTCAAGTAACTTAATGCCCATATGCAACCCAGGCCTTCCAGTGTTGTTGCAGAGTAGTTTTCTCTGCTTTCGAAGGCTCCTGCTAACGTACGCTATGGGATGTAGTTGTTGGTCTTCTCCTTCTTGTAACAATACCGCACCAATTCCTACATAACTTGCATCTACCCTTAACTCACATCCTTTATTGGGGTTAAAATGTTGAAGAACAGGTGCCGATGTTAATTTATCTTTCAAAATTTCAAACGCATTTCTTTGCTTTTCTCCCCATAAAAACCCTATATCTTTCTTTGTTGCCTCATGAAGAGGTCGAGCTATAATAGAAAAATTTTCTATAAACTTTCGGTAATAGTTACATAGGCCAATGAAACTTTGAACTTGTTTTATAGTTTTAGGCTCTGGGAAGTTCCTTATTGCCATAAGTTTTCTTCGTCGGGTTCAATGCCCTTACTACTAACTATATGCCCCAAAATCTTAACTCGTGTTTTTACATACACGCACTTACTTGGTTTCAGGGTTAAACCTGCCTCTCGCAATCTTAGAAAGACTTTAGTTAGTTTTTCTAGATGTTCTTCGAGAGTTCTTGAAAAGACTACAATATCATCCAGATATATTAGTACGTCTTTCCATTTCATCCCCCTAAACACTCTGTCTGCCAATTCTTGAAATGTGGCTGGTGCATTGCACAATCCAAAACTAAGCACGTTAAATTCGTACAGGCCATGTCCTTGTACTATAAATGCCGTATATTGTTTTGAATTCTCCTTTATTTTAACCTGCCAGTACCCACTAAACAGGTCTAAAGTTATAAAATATTTAGCATCACCCAGATATGTTAGAATGTCGTCCATATTTGGTATAGGATAGACAGATTTTTTTGTTACATTATTCAGTTTCCTATAGTCAACACAAAATCGTGTTTCCCCGGTTTTTTTCTTTACTAGTACTACAGGACTAGACCAGGGGGAATGACAAGGACGAATTAAATTATTTTGTAACATCTCTTTTATCTGTGTATCTATTATCTCACGTTCTTTCTGTGACACTCTATATGGGCGGCTTTTAATTGGTTCTGCACCGCCTACATCTATTTTATGTTCCACCAGATTTGTTAATCCCATCTGTTTTGTAGATTTTGAAAAAATGTCTGAAAATTCTTCTAATAAATTACTTAATTTTTGTTTAAAAAGGTTATTCTCTAAGTGACCCAAGTCGTGATCTTCGAGTGTAACTAATTCTTCCGAAACTTCTGAGTACAGGGTTATGGAAGGTAATTCTTCTTCACATTTTCTGGGTTGTAGAAATCCCAATGTTGAGTTTTTTAATAATTTTACTGAATTATGGCCTATATTTTTAAGTTTTATTGTAGCAGTTTGATCACACCAATTAGGTTCATTCAAACTTACAAGGGCTCGAGGTATAAAAAATTCTTCTTTTTCCCTAAAATACCAATTTTCTATATTGTCTTCATCCACATATTCACCTAGCGTTAAATTTATATTATATTCACTTTTTGGACGCAATATACAGTCTTTTGTACCATTACCTTTACTGGTTTCTCTACCGAGGTAATAACTTTAGTTCATTTTCTGCACTGTCTTTAATCCTAATGCTTTCTAAATCATTAGTGTGTATAAGATGTGTTTCACTACCTGCTGTCTCTGCCAATGGGAGATTGCATACGATAATGTCTATTTCCGTATCGCTAAATACGCAATATAACATATTTTTCACAGTTTGCCAAGATAGTTCATCTAAACCACACCCTATTCGAGGAATAGCCAGTTTACTTTGATTATCTTGTTGCAGATGTACCTTTAATGCATGCAAACATTTCCACAAAGTTTTATAAGTGGGTTTTTGCCAATAAAATCTTTTTGTTATTAGATGATAAATTTTTTGGCCCATGTTTGTAACTGTGGCTACGCCTCCTAAATGTATCTTTTGTTTATATAACTGATCCATAGGAAACCTTTTCTTAAATTGCAGAGCGATTCCTCGTCCCATTTTCGCATCCTTTGATATACAATGAGCTAGTGCATAATCTTTAGATATATCAAAAATATCCGAGATCTTTTCCTCTATTTTTACTTTTGTAATTTCATTTTCATAATTTATTTTAGAATTATTAAACTTCCGAAAACTTCCATCAATATCTCTCTTATCTGTTTCATCGTCCCGTGATTTTAATTTGAGCTCTTTTGCTTCTGCTATTTTAATTCTTGATTATTTTATTTTTCTTTGTTTTCCAGGTTTAGGTTTATTATTGTGGTGATTTATATTATATAGTTCCTTCCCTATAGTTCTCTTAATTACTTCGTGGTAAGCCCGTTTATAATTAAACTGCTGATTGTACAAGTTGTTACCCAGACTTAAAGAAGTGTTGAGAATGTTTTTATTTTCCTGTTCCCCATGCAAATTTATTGTTGTTGATTTTCCCTTTTTTGTTAGTATAACTTTCCCAACTTTTAAATCAATTATAGATTCATATTGACGTAGAAATCCCATTCCTAATAACAAAGGCACTGGAGATTTTCCTATAACCATCGCGGTGCAAACTGAAGATATGCTACCAATTTTTAAATTAAAAGTAGCCTTTCCGATTGTAGGAATCTTTTTCCCTCCTGCTACTAATAAATATTTCTTCGGGGTATTTGTTGTTGAATAATTCTTCAATAATTCCGCTGCTATAACATTTTCTTCAGCCCCGGTATCTAGCAGCGCCTTAGTATTTGCATTGTTGACAGAAACAGTGACCATTAAAATTCGGGAAGACATAGCGTAGCTCCTATTTACGAGGACGACCTCGGAGCTTAATTTTGTCGTCCCTGTACGTTTGGGTACTGGTTACCTCGTTGTTCCCTACATGACCCTGCAAAATGTCCTATTTTGTTACAAATGTAACACTTTGGTCTACCATCGTGGTGTCTTGTATTCGGTACAAAGGTATTTGGTGGGTGATTAGGTGGGGGATTGTATCGTGGCCTGTATGTCATTTGCTGCTGTCCATTATTTCGGAGTTGGTTATTGCGAAAATTATTATTATAGTAGTTTGATTGTCCATTGTGTCTGAAATTGTTATTTGGTAATTGATTTGAGTAATGATTGTTCGTATTTGTTTTATAGTCAAAATTTTGCCTACTTGTTTGTCCCTGCCAAGAATTATATTGTCTATTTTGTACTGGATTATGGGAAAATCTAGGATAGGAGGGACGACAGTGACATCCTTGACAATTGGTATTGGGCACTAAAGGAGGATTGTTGGATGGTGGTAACGTTGGTTCTTTATTTTGAGTAGCAATGTCATCAAGTTTATTAATTATTTTTGTCAATTTGTTCCAGTTCATATTGTCATCTATCAGTAAGCGGTAATTTTGATAAAAATTTGGGTGTAGTCCGTTTTCAAAATATTTTAGAAAATGATTAATGTCAAAGGTTGTGTCATATTCCCCAAAAAGTGCTTGTAAATCATAGTAATATGATGTTAAAGTCTCCGTCAGTAATTGTTTCCTCGTATATAGCCGTTTTTCTACGTTTTACATTTTCTCCCTCAAATTCCCCTAAGAAGTCCTGTTTTATTTCTTCCCATGATTTTTGGCCATTCGCTGGGATATTCTTGTACCGCTCGAACCACAAATCAGCGGCACCCTCCAGAAACGACTGAAGGTAGGATATTCTTAAACAATCATCCCACCCGTTAGCCGTTGCAGTTCTCTCGTAGCTTTTTATAAATGTAGTTACATTTTTTGAGCTGGGATTAAATGTAGGTGGGCATAGAAATTTCGGAGTTGCAGGCGTCCTTGGGTTGTTCAAACTGTCCGTAAGTGTCACGTTAGCCATTTTGTTTACGTCGGGCCGTTGTTCTATGGTACCGGTTTCTCTAGTTTCGTATAAATCTTCGTACAGTGAAGGAGTAGGGGTCAGTTTTCTTCTGCTGGGACTTAGGATTATCTGCTCTTCCTCGTCCTCTGTGGCAGTATCCAGCTCTTCCTCGATAGCTTCTTTATCTACTATTTCCTGTGCCGGTTGGTCTGTTATCTCTATCACTGAACCACGTGACGGCGACCTCGAGATCCTAGGTGATCTCGCAAAAGGGTCCGCTGTATGAAACTGCTCTGTGCTCCGGTGTGTTGGTTGAAAAGTAGTTTTCTTTTCTTTTACAGCGACCTTTAAAGCTGTCGCAGTAGCTCTTGTGACGACCTTGTTAGGGTTTGTCACCTTAGACATACTTATTCACCCATTGTCGTCACGTAGACAGTGAGTATTTTATTTTATATATTATTATTATATATGTAAAAAAGGAAATATTGATGAATCAATTAAAAATGCGCAACTTATAATAAATCAAAATCGTCCCCAAATAACCGTTTTAACTTCAAAATTAATTCTCTGCTATACCCCAGATTCGCAGCAATGCTTACCTCCGGAAAACAAAATATTTTATCTCTTTCTCTCAGCCCGCGGAGTAAGCGGTAACCCTGCTTCATTCGTTTTGATAATGATAGGATTTGCTATATCTAATGATTTCAGCTCCCTACGTAATTGACGTTCTCGTTTGCCAAGCTTAATTCGTGGCATTTCTATACAAATAACTAAAAGGGTAAATGGGTTGTAGGATTAATTTGCATCGTCGCCTAACCAGTGACACTAGCACAGGTAAAAATACAAATTATTTTATTAGCTAAGAATCTACAATTTTCCAGCCTGTTACCACAGGCAATGAAAAATTTATAGACCTTAGTGTACGTTAAGCAATACACATGTAAGATTAACCAGTATCCACTAGCACAACCTGACATATGTATCCTTGCAAAGAATTTTACTTCCTTTTCCCAGCCTGTTACCACAGGCAATGGCAAAAGTTATAAAAATCTCTGTTCAGCTAGGAGAGGAATATAGTATCCTAACTTAATAATTTAAAATTCTGAAAAAGAATAAAAATCATTATATATATGTATACTAAATTTGTTTGAGTTAATTTTGAAGAATTAACTCAGGGAACGAAGCAAGGCGCCTCCACCAAATGTCACGTCCACCTTTGAACCTGGGATATAGTTAAGAAAACGCCATAAACACATAAGTCATCTATTTATATAAAAAACATCCATACTCACTTCGGGGCGTCATGGCAGGAGCTTCTGTCAACCAGCAGTCGTAGGTGGCCATGAACTGGCTGGCTTTGGCCCAGTTTCAATAGTATTTATACACATTCGGAAAATGCTGACTCCGTCAGAATTATACTACCTATTGAAACTATGGGAACAGCCAGCGAGTTTATCGCTTGGTTCTCAGAGAGAGGAAGAAGGATAGACATAGTTTGGTTTGATAGTAACCTTGCAACTGGACACTTTTAATTGTTTTGAATTTCACTTGTGTAACATTGACACACTATCGATTGTGAATATGTTTATACTTTTGATTCAATAAAATAATTTGATATTCGTATGTATGCCAAAAGGGTTTTTAATTTAAAATAGTTAAAATACGTGTCCAGCTGTAAACCATCTCTCTAAGATCTTCTTTGCTGACAATATTCATTGGCTAAAATATATTTATATATAAGTATTTGCGAAATTGCTTAATAAACATAACAGCATACTTTGAACTTCCTTATTGCTACACAATTAAACTACAGATAACCCAGGAATATGTTAATACATCAATATACCATAAAAATAAATTGCAAGTAAACAGGAAGTATTACATAGTTACCCGAAAAAATACATCACAGGACGTAACATACCATCTTTTTGTAGCATTATTCCTCCGAGCCCCAGCTTACTCGCATCGGTGTGCACCTCCGTGTCTGCGTTACTACGGTAAAGAGCTAACACTGGTCGCTTGCACAAGATCTCTTTCAACTTCAGGAAAACACCCTCCTCTTCGACTTCCCATTTCCACACAGCGGACTGCTTGGTTAACTCCGTGAGTGGTTTTACAATTCGAGCATAGTCCTTGACAAACTTCCGGAAATAGCTAGTCAACCCAATGAATTGTCTCACCTGGTGTACTTGCGTAGGTCGGGGAAACTCTCTTACAGCTTGAGTTTTCCTTACTCCTGGTTGAACTCCTTTGGCGGACACCTCATACCCTAGGTACTCCAAACGATTCTTCAAAAATGAATATTTTGTTACGCTTTTTGGTTAAGATATTAGCAACCAAATTAAATGTTAACTAATATTGTTTAATGTACTGGAGAAAAAAAAGCAGCAGTAGTTTGGATGCCTAACGAGCGTAACAAGTCAGCGACTAGTTCAGAGGAAGACAAAGAAATATTGGGGTAGGTTCCAAAAGGGATCTACTAAAATTTAGGGCGCCACTAGCAAAAAATATAATGCAACCCTGCTAGAAGGTTCCTGAATGGTCCAGGTTTCCAAACTACTGTATTATTTGTTGAATTCAGAAAATAAATATAGTTATCTGATACAATAGACAAATTTATTAAAAAAAGAGAATTTTTATAAACTAATTAATAGATTAATATACTTTACTTGTGTGTAAAAAAAGAGGGGTGCATAGATTTAAATATTGTTAGGTATATACCATTCGTGATCACGTACGGCGTACAAAGTATATAAATATATTTCTTATAACTAAATTAGGGGAAAGACAATATCGACAAAAAAAATATACTATTACTAAGCAAACTATCAATATAAATTTTATTACCTATTAATATTCTACTCAGGGTAGCAACATGGGTACTTATTATTAAATGAAAGTATTTATGAGATAAGGAATTAAAAAAAAACAGTAGATTTAAAATCTATAAGGTTTTCAGATTTTTATATGGCATATATGTCCTGCTGTTATATATATGAGGTACTAAGGCATGTTATATAGATATATTTCTTGTTAATGAACTTTGAATGAAACAAGAAAAAAAAATATCTTACAATAATCCTGGAGGGAAATGGAGGTTACTTGTTGTAGTTGACCACGCCCTGGATTGTGTACCAAAAATGCATGGACGAGAGCCCAAAACAGTTTGACTTCAGCAGTTCCAACGGTGATGTAACGAGTCCGCTTTCATATGTAGCCACCAGTAAATAAAATAATGGCTGGATGAGGAAAGAATGTGACTAGCGAACAGTAAAGAGCCTTGAAGAACAGTGTAGAACCATATAAAACCATACAGAACGTGTAGAACAATATGGAACCTTATATAAGTAACCATAAAGAATTGTAAAGTACCATATAGAAGAAGCCCTAAAAATACGAACAATAAATATTTGACAAAATTATTGCATCAAATTTTGGCTATAGTCTTTTCTTCAGACAGAAGTTACATAAGAAAGATAATAGATTATACGTTACTTACTCAAGGGTGAGGGGCAGCTTCAATTGTAGCCCAATCTACTATTGGGATAATCCTAGATAGTCTATCGACTATATTTTGAACGTCCTTCCGGATATACAAAGAGTATTCTAAATAATTAAGAACATAGTTGTTAAAAAAAAACGAAACCATGTAACTAAGAAACAAATTACTTACAAATCAAGTTGTCATCGAATCCAACAAAGTCGTATACTGTGATTATGACCACACTAATGAATCACAGTTAATAATGAATTTCGGTAAGATTCCCAAATGTATTGGATTGCACAAAACAACACAAACTCGAAATTCAATGAACGACAGCTTGCCTGAATACTCGGCAGGAAAATGAATCGCGCCTCGACCAAGAAACTTTTTGCGTCTCCAAATAAAAAGAATAGCTCACGCGGAAAAAAAAATAAAAGGATTTACAATTTGACAAATTTTATAATTGAATTGAAATAACTCATAAAACTGATGACTTAAATATGGATTCATTTTGTTACCTAAAATTTATTATTTAACCAATTGCAAATTTAAATTTCGAACAGGAGAAAGGAAAGACTAACAGAAAATAAATAGAACCAACTACTATAGCTTGTTTCAATTGATGATGGAAAAATGAACGTAACAATTTCTCTCGATTCAGTTTAAACCCAGCTCTCCGAATTTTCCCCAATAGCCGCCACAAAACCTCAAGACCCTCCTCCACAGAGCTGGAAGCTATTGACATGTCGTCCATGAAAGCTTGAACCTCCGCCCCTCGCATTTCTCCCAACATTTTGTGTATAACACGTTGAATTACAGCTGGGCTATTTGCCAACCCAAACGGCATCCTCAGGTACTCGTAGTGACCGTCTCGAGTGACAAAGGCGGTCTTGTGAATAGAATCCTCAGCTATCCTGACATGATGAAAGCCCATAACTAGGTCGAGAGTGGCGTACCGAGTTTTTCCTGCGAATTTGTCAAGTTGATCCTCTAGCAATGGCATTGGGTACCTGTCCTTCACTGTAATTTTGTTAAGCTCTCCATAATCAACACAGAGTCGTATTTCTCCATTTTTCTTTGGCACGATAATTACAGGACTTGCATATTCCGATTCGCTCTCCCTGATGATGCCCTTCTGTAGTAGCTCCCCAATCTTCTCCTGAATCTTAGAGCGCTCTGTGTGTGCTAACAGGTATGGTCGTCTGACAATTAATCGATCGGTATGTAAATGTATCTCCACGACTCCCAAATCAGTAGCTCCTACATCAAGACCATCTGTGGCAAAGCAATCTGAAAATTCCTCTAACAAATCTACCAATTTCTCCAATTCACACTCCCTAGGTCTCCATGGTCGAGGTCATTACTCCTAACATTCACAAAATTTACTTTACTGCTTCTCCTGCAAAGATGCCCTCAGCGGCAAGCGACTCCTCATCTCCGGCCTCCCTCCGTAGTGCCGCCGGTTTGTCTCCCTGATGACCTCTCTCAGCCACAACGACTCCTCCTGACTTCTCGTCTCCAAGGTCCAACTGACAAAGGGACTCCTCCATCCGCCTTAACCGCACCTTTTCTCCCTGTACTTCTAGTTGTACGGTTCCTCCGTTCAAAACTGGCTGCTCCAGCAGCAGGTCCACCTTTTCCAGATGTAACGGGGCAACCACTGCCTCTACATCTAACCAACAGCCCTCCACCTCCAACCTAAACTTGACCTCTTGGTTAGTCTCCGCACGGCCTCCGCCAAAACCTCTAAGTCGGGCACTGGTGGGTTGACTCTTCAGCCCCAGTCTCCTTAAACACCTCGGGTCCAGGATGTTAATTTCGCTCCCGGTATCGATGTAAACTGCCACGGGTTCCCCATCCGGCAGGACTCCCCACTTGCGGTACTCAGGGATCGATAGGTGGATACCGCTAACACGGCTCCTCTCACCCCCGGACTCCAGGCGTTCTCTTCCTCGGGCAGTCACGCATGAAATGTCCCACCTCCTTGCAATAACGACAAGCGTCGTCGACCCTCCTTCTGAGGGCAGTTTTTGCCAATGTGCCCTTTTTTCTGGCAGTTGAAGCATCGAATATCCTGTTCCTGGTGCCTCCCAGGCTCTTTCCGGTATCGGTCTGCGACTTGAACTACTGGGGCCTCTGATGATGACCACGCCTATCACTCCTGGACTCCTGGGACTCCTGGGACTCCTTGGTCTCGCTCCCGGACGGCCTCTGGGTGTCCCTCTTTGCTGCCGCCCGCGCGAGCATCCAGTTTGGATAACAGTCAATTATACAATTCCAGCGGCGTGGTACACTTCAAAGAGTCGGTGTTGCCCTGCAGGTAACCCGGCAGACCCCCAACCAGACAGGAAACCGTTTGGGCTGTTGTCGCTCCCATCTGCACGCACATGCGAGTGACGCTCCTATAATAAGCAGAGTATGTCTCACCTGGCTGCTTTGACCTCCGCGACACCTCCATGAGCTGGGCATGGTATTCATAACGCCTCGGAAATGCGTCGATCAATGCTCTGCGCCACTCCTTCCATGACATGTCGTCGGCCAGGTGACGCCGAAACCATCTTCGGGCTTCACCCTCCATCTTCATGTGGAGAATCAGCACTTTCTCCTCGTCTGTCCAGTGGTGGACACGTCCCAACTGTTCCACAAACGCTACCCACTCTTTGGCGCTGTCTACACTTCCCTCCTCATCGCAGTCGGGGTTAAAGGCGGGCACAACTCCTTGCGCCTTTAGGACGTCCAACCGGCCCCGCTTCGGTGCGACCTTGGGCTCCTCCTCATCATCGGACTCCCCCGAACGACGAGAGTGTCTACTGGTCGAAGCCGAATGGCCAGCCCTGGGCCTCTTGGACTTTGTTCCACTAGATGAAGTAGCGGCTATGACCGCCGCCACCACCTCCTCCTTAAAGTCTTTCAGCTTACGCTCAATCGCCTTCTCCATAGCACTCCGCGATTTTGATTTTCTTTTCTGGCTTAATAGCTTTTGTCGTAGGTCAACCTCACCGACACTCGACTCGCTCAGCGACTCTTCGTTCCTCCTTAATGGTGCCATAACTACCTCGAAAGTTCGAGAAAAAAATGGCGGACCAGGACACCACGTGCGCAGCTAATTTTAGATTCCAACTCCGGTTTTTCTTTTCCACTCGCAGCCACTCGTTGTGCGTGCGGTAATCCCACTTCTGAACTGTTAGAAAATAAAGAGAATAAGACCCCGATTCACTGATTTTATTTCAAAACTACAATATATAAAAAATATCATTTGTTCTCCTAGATAAAAATTTTTACTCTACTTCTTCTTCTTCCTTTCCTCGATTCCCGCGCCGCTAGTTCGGGCCCCTGGCACCTCAGAACAGCCCGCGCTATTCAAACTCTTGTGCCGCGGTACTCGGTTGTCCGAAATGTATTCCTGGTTGCCGCCCTCCACACAAAGCCACGGCGTCTTCTCCCATAACTTGGCAACATTACATATAATTTATTTTTATGATCAGCTGTTGGGTATTTGGTATTTCTACCCCCATATAGTTTTCTTGAGTTGTATCTATCTCACTCACCCTTAAGCGTGCTTAGCAGAAGTCGATATTTTCCGTTTCAATAACTACAACGTTCGAGTCATCGCTAGAAAGCTGCCGCTATTTACTTGCGGGGCAAGGAAAAAAAGTAGACAACTGAACGCGGAGTACCAAACTCGCTTCGAGGCGATAAATAGAATTATATCGTAGCGTAGCGGGTTCCACTGTTGCTATCGATACTACGCCGTGGGGAATCGATTCACTATTATATCGGTACCTCAAGTATCGATACAAAATATCGTGTATCAAACCATAAAAGATCGATACTCTAAAATATCGATACGTATCGCCCAACACTATGCACTATTATCTGAATCTGTACTTCGAGATGAAAAGGACAGCCATCTTTCCATCAATGTGGAGAAAAAGAACATGTACAGGTACTTATATTCGTTGTTGAACGTATTTTATTTTGTGTGAAAATATTATAATTTTAGTGAATAAATTTTGTTTTTGTAGGTTCTCGAGTAAGACAGTAAATCAGCGAAAATATCACAATCTAATCGATTGATAAAATCCAAAGGAATGAGAAAAATCATATGTTCAAACTTTGTATAAGTGGAGAAAATTTTACTACTGTATTTGATCCTTTGATTTACCTGTTAAAGGAATTATTACACAGCACTTTTCTAGAAGAAAAAGTTAAACTCATTTGAAAATAAATTAAGTACGAAAATATGACTGTGCGTTATAATAATTTTTAAAAATAGACATTTATTCCAGATTATCTCTTGGGAAGGTATTGTTGCTCTGTATGTGTTTGACGTTACAGATCGTGATACATGGGTACTAAATAGACTAACCAGTACATTGTTACAACTGAAAATTAGACAATTATATGGAAAAATGCAGAACATCTCATAGTCAAAATCAAGATCCACCAGAAAACTACAAGGTGATTAGCAGAAAGAGTTAAACCCCGGTATTTATTCAAATATTAATTTAGGTATAATTCTTAAGTGTCAATTTATTATTTCAGTATATTTTACAATAAAGTAGAAATACATAATTACCTGTAATTATAAATACTTCACTCCCTATTCATTATATAAGATACTATAAAGATTTTTCTTTAAACAAAATTGTGATATTGGTTGCAGTTCTAAGTATTATTTCCACAGTATATCATTTCCTTTTAAATGTGATGTGAATATTTGTATTTGTATAAATTATTTATATTTTTAATATTTTATTATACAATCACCTCCTTCATATATAAATTAAATGTTCTGAAAGATTGCCATGGTTATTAGTATGAAGATTACGATGTTTACAGGTCAAACTGTCTGAGTCCAAAAACTAACTCATGAGGCGTATAAAGTGTTAAAGTGTGGACCTTATTGTTATATGAAAAATACCAATAAGGTATCCACGAACTCCAATTATTTGTTTCTTTTGCTAGTCGCATGCGTAAATATGCACCCAAATGTTTATGTGAATTTTCAAGGCTTCCTAACGTTTGATGACGGCAATCTGTTGACTTTAAGTGTTTAATATTTAATAATTTGCATGCTTCTTGAAACGTACTTGACATACTCTGAACCTAAATCCGTTACTGCTTCAAGAGGTATGCTAAACCTTAATATAAAGTTTTCTACAAAAGCTTTCGCAACTGTGATAGTTTCTTTGTCGAGTATTGAGTGTGCCTCTATGAATTTTGTAAGGTCACACTGAATTGTTAAAATATATTTAGTTTGTTCACTGAATTTTTTGGAACTGGATAATCGAATATAGCCCTAACTTTTTATATATATATAAAGCTGTTTACAGGCCTTTTAGGCCCAGAGCTGTGTTATTCTCCTCCATTCCATTCTGTCCTTCGCCTTTCTTTTCCAATCCGTTACATTTTTCTCCCTTAGATCTATTGCCACTGCCTCTCTTCATCGCTTCCTCGGTCTACCTCTTTTTTTCTTGTAAGTTAGGTTTACTCCCTACTATTTTATTAACTGCCCTTTCATCTTACATACGTTCTAGATGCCCTAGCCACTGCACTATTCTGGCTTTTACAAATTCGTCTATTGTTGGTGCCTGGTACATTGCATATACTTCCTCATTATTTCTCCTTACATAGCCTTCCTCCGTCTTCTTAAACCCCTAGAATTCTCCTTAAGATCTTCCTTTCCCACCTTAAAAGGTTTTCTCTTGACTTCTTATTGAGAACCCAGGTTTCACTACCATACAGCGCTGTTGGTCTCAAAATTGTTTTATACATTCTAAATTTTACTCCTCTGGACAAATTTTTTGATTTCAATAAGTGGTTGACTGCTGCCAAACTTCTGTTTGCTTTTATTATTCTCCTATTTATTTCTTGTTCCTCATCACAGTTAGCTGTCATTAGCGCCTCCAAATACACATATTCTTGAACTTCCTCAAACTCCATCTCTCCATGCTCTGTTCTCAATTTAAAATTGGTATCCTTTTTTTGTTTTCCTATTCTCAAAAGCTTACTTTTCTCTTGATTTATCTGCAATCCCACTTTACGTGCTTCCTTCACAAGTTTTCTCGTTACTTCTTCTAATTCCCTACTATCTCTAGCAATAATAGCCACGTCATCACTTACAATTTGATGACTTTTAAACAATATGTGTCCTTCTCTGTTCAACTGACTATCTCTTATGACCTTTTCTAGTACTAAATTAAAAAGAAGCGTTGAGAGTGGGTCTCCTTGTCTCAGTCCTATATCAATAGTAAAGTCTTCCGAACATTCACCTTTTATTCGTACTCTGGATTTAGTATTTTCTAAGGTCATTTTCAATAGCCTAATCAGTTTGGTTGGTATCCCAAATTGTTTCAAAATTTTACTTAGTTTATTTGTTTTAATCGAATCATATGCTTTCCTGAAGTCCACAAATAAAACCATTGCTTTGATCCCATACGCATAGCATGTAGTCAGAATTTCCTTCACCATGAAGATTTGGTCCGTTGTTGACCTTCCTTTTCTAAAACCTGCTTGATACTTCCCTATTTGTAGTTCTGCTATATTAACGTTGCCATAATTTTATACCCTATATCTATCAATGATATACCCCTATAGTTTCTGCAGTCTGTTGCATCTCCCTTTTTTAAGATTGGTATAATCAAAGCATCTCTCCAATCTTCAGGCATACATTCTCTTCTCCAGATCATTCGTATCATTTCGTATATTCTTTGTCTTAACTCCTCTCCTGCGTATTTAATGTTCTCTGCTGTTATTCCGTTTTTTCCTGGACTTCTGTTATTCTTTAAAGCTTCTATAATTGTATCTATTTCTTTTTTTGTAGGTTCTTCTACATCCACTTCCTCTTCCCTTCCCGGTATCATCTCCTCGTGCTCCTCTCCTTCCCTTACACTCTCTTCATTCAACATATCTGCAAAGTATTGCCTCCATCTTTCTCTCACTTCTGTTTCCTCTGCAATTAGATTGCCACTTTCATCCCTCGCATATATACTTCCTTCTTTATCTTTTTTCCCTTTTTTATCTCTCTGTAGAAGTTACATAGTTCCTCTTATAATGTTGCTCTATTTCATCTATTTTCTTAACCTGTTCTGCTCTCTTCTTCTGTCTAAACACTTTCTTTGCCTTTCGTCTTTGTTCCCCGCATTTTTCTTTATCTTCCTCTTGTACTGACTGAAGTGCTTTAATTCTTAGCTTATTTGTCTTCTCCGCCTCTCTTATACACTCCTCATCCCATCATCTTTTCCTCCCTGCAAACTCTTTTTTTGGTATTACTTTCTCACTTGCTGTTTGCATTTTCGATCTATCCATTCTTCATTTATATTTGCTTCCACTATCTGTATGTTTTCTTGCAAACCTTTCCTTATCTATTCTTCATACTTCTTTTGGGTTCTCTCATTTTGTAATGTCGCCATATCTAGTTGTCTTTTTTTCCTTTGTAATCCTTTCCTTTTAATAGGTTCTTTTTATCCTCAAATCTATTTTCACTAGATAGTGATCCGAGTCTATGTCTGCCCCTCTGCATGACCTAAAATTTTTTATTATGCTTCTGTGATTCTCATGTATCACATGATCAATTTGATTCGAATATGCTCCATCTGGAGAGGTCCAGGTACCCTTATGTATGTCTTTTCTCTTAAAGAATGTGCTCATTATTTTCATTTTTTCTTCTTCTGCACATTCAATCAACCTACGCCCATTGTCATTGCTCTCTAGGTGTTTACTTTCTGTCCCTACTATACTTTTATACATCCGTTCTCTCCCTATTTTCGCGTTTGCATCCCCTTCCACCATTCTTACTGTGTTTTTATTCAGCTTTCCATAATTTTCTTCTAGCTTCTCATAAAACTCATCTTTTTCTTCATCTGTTTTTTCTTCTGTTGGCGCATATATATTTAATATCTCTATGTTTATTTCTTCTCTGATTTTAATCATACATATCCTATCTATTGCTTCAAGTTTAGAAATTTTATCCCTCATATTTTTATTTACTAAGAATGATGTTCCGTATCGCCTTGTTTTGCCTCCGCTCGTAAAGAATAAATAATTTTCTAATTCCCATGTGTCCGTCTCCTTTATATGCGTCTCCTGTATCGCTATTATGCCCATTTTGTATCTACTTGCTTCTCTTTCTAGGATTTTTAATGATCCTTCCTCATTTAACCCTTTTGTTCCCATGTTCCTATTCTCATTCCTCTTTCTTGATTTGTGCCTTTTTGCTTTCCGTCTTTTCTTGTGTTTCCGCTCTCCGTCCTTCTAGCTTCGTTCTGTATTTTTTGCTTTTTGTTCCTGGTTCTATTTATGTCGTTTCTTTTTCTCATAACCATGTCCATTGCCAGCCATCTTTCTCTTATGTTAAGTTATATATCTAGTTTTTTGCTTCATTTTTTTCTAACCTGCTTGCATCATTATTCCATTTCCAAACCTCATTATCTATTACGAGTTTTTGATATCCTACTTTTGCTACCTTTCCTTCCACCTTACTTCTTTGGCTTTCATTCTTAGTTTCCTTTGTATTTCCTTGACGATATAACATGGCCTAAATATAAGATTTCTTTTTTTAAAAACTCACATTTACTAGGATTAAGTTACAAATTTACTTGTCTAAGTCTTTCGAATACTTTTACTAAATTTTTGTTGTGATTTTGTAATGAATTTCCAAAAACTATCAAATCATCCAAATAAATGAAACATGAATCGTAATTAAGACCTGTCATTGCTACAGTCATTAGTTTTGAAAATGCACTTGGATTAATTTTCATTAACATAGCTAGTCTTTTCATTTTAAATTGACCTCTATCTGTAGTAAACGCAGTAAATGGTCGACTTTCAGGATCTAACTCTAACTGATAATGACCTTGCACTAAATCAAGATGAGAAAAATATACAGCTCCTGACAGAGTCTAAAATGGCAGTGATAATGGAAATGGTAATGGAAATTTTTCATCTTGTATTTGTTTGTTTTATAACCGATAATCGACAACGACTCTATACTTTTTTTTATTATTGTAGTAAGCTTTTTTTCCGACTACTAAAAGCGGTGAGGACCACTCAGATTTAGCCTCTTCAA
The DNA here is from genome assembly GCA_025584915.1 of Monochamus saltuarius. NCBI lineage: Eukaryota > Metazoa > Arthropoda > Insecta > Coleoptera > Cerambycidae > Monochamus > Monochamus saltuarius. The sequence continues at coordinate 42,619,011 of CM046725.1, forward strand.
TAATGCCTTCTTGTTGCATTTTGTCAACAAGTCTATAAATTTTGCTTTTTTTGCGCGTGAGGTACTCTATATGGTTTAATATACACCGGAGACGCACCTTCTTTCAAGCGTATTTTTTGCCTATAAATATTTGTCACCGTTAAGACATCACCATCTAAATGAAAAGTATCCGCATATTTTGCACAAATTTTGTCAATTGAACTAAGTTCCTCAGTTGTTAATGATTTAGTATTTATCATATCCTAAACTTTATCAACACGATCGACAGATATTTTATTGCAATTGTACTGATATACGTTATAATTAGTTATACTCTCTACTTTCGGTCTAAAATTTCTTAATTTAATTTCTCTTTCATTAACATTCAATAATCTTACTGGAATTTTATTACCTTCTGGTTTAACTATAGCAGCTCCGACAAGCACTCACATACTTCCTCATTTTGAATTATACATTCATCAGTATTGTCGATAAAACAACATTTAATTAGTTCACAACGGTGTGGTATTACAGTGTACTCATCAGTTTCAGAATCTAATGGTACAGTAATTTTTCTGTTGTTTTTCCAAAATGAAAACAAAAATTTCTCATAATCAATAATAGCACCATAGTTTGAAAAGAAATCCGAACCTAATACTATATTAGAATCAAATTTGTCAACAATACAAAATTCATGATTTGTTAATTCATTGCTTATATTAAATGAAATTTTTGCTGAGCCAACTGAATGCGTTGAACCCGCAATTCCTTAATTTTAATAATCTTAGATGTATCTATTTTATCCATATCTTTAACGTAATCACTAAATAAACAACTAATACTAGCTCCAGTATCACACAAAAATTTTAATTCATTCGCTCCGTACCGTACACACACAGTTCATTCCATTCATACTTACAGGCAATGCATTATTTTGTTTCGATCGAAAAAACTTATTGCTGTTATCTTCTACCTTATGCAAGTCATTACTACTATTACCAGCTGTACTTTCCGCATTTCCAGCAAAATAAGCCCAACGTCTCGAATATCTACCTCTGTTATTAATTACTAGACGACGTTGCGAAAATTGACGACCTCGACCTTGGTTTTGATTTAAACAGCTTATATTTTGATTTTGATTGTTATTCCGATATGAATTATATCTATTACCTCTATAACTATAATAATTTGACTTTAATCTTCTTCTGTTACCGTTTCTGTTACCTCTAAGTTAGTTACTTGATAATTGTTACAGGTTTTATTCTTCTTCTTTAGCACTATTAATCCCATCTTTTAGTTTACTAAAATTTTTTGCTTTTATGATGGTTCTCAGTTCGCTATTTTTTAACCCGTTCGAAAAAGCATTTATAGCCAACTTCTCATTTACTTCTTACTGAACTGTCACAGCATTATCATCATCTCCCGTTTCGGCCAAAGTTAAATTTATTAATAATTGTTCTACAATTTTGACATATTCATTAAATGTTTTCTTGTCTTGTTTCACACTATGCAATTAAGTAGACATAGCCGCTGCTGATTTTTTAGTTATTAAATGACGTTTCATATCACGTTTCAACTCATCAACACTATTATACTGCTTTTCTAATCGAAGTTTTGCATTTTGACTTATTTTTATATTTAAAACATAATTTATTAAAAGATTTTTTCCGGGATTATCTATGAATTCATTATATAATTGAATAGCATCGATTAATTGTTTGGTAACATCCACAGTGTCATCTATTGTAGGAAATAAAGATGATGCCGTTTTTAATTCAAATTTCCCACCCATATTTGAACTATTTCCGAATGCTCCGAGAGACGCGTTCTCCGAATTTATGGCCAGGATGGTTGCCGGTATGGCTGCTAATAATGACACGTCGGTATCACCTGAGCAGAGGTACCAACCTCAACTGGAGCAGCTTGCGGCGATGGGATTCGTTAACAGAGAAATTAACCTGCAAGCTTTGATTGCCACTTTTGGAGACATTAACGCGGCAGTTGAAAAATTGCTTGCGCAGGGACAGCTCTCTATGAGTTAATTGATAAGTTGTTGTAAATTTGATTATTTCTTATGGTTAGAATGAGGCCTTGTATGTTCTATGTGAAGTATCATGTACAATTATTGTGTTTGGGGTTTGTTATGACTTAACTGAATAAATACTGTTTCTACCAAATTTCTTTCAATTTCGATTTCACACGTTTTAGACTTAATAATCTAATCTAATCTATTTACTAAAATATTACGAGACTTAACAATACTATTTTCAATTGCCCTAACATATTCTTTTACTTGTTTAATTTCCTCATGTTTCCTAGATAGCTTATTATATTCATCTCTTAACTCAGAAAAACGATTTTCTAATTTCCCTAACTCTATTATTAATTTATGTACTCTATCCAACGATTCTCGATGATGCTGGGGTTCTTTCTTAATATTACCTTGAAAGCTTCTTAACTGTTCGTATAACTGGATGAACTGCTGCAGTTCCTTATTCATCAGCCGCAATTAGTTTTTACTCACATCGACACAGTTACACTCTCGGTTACACTTCACTCACTATACACTCTGTAGGTTCTAACTTCTGGTAATTCCTAGTCGTATTTTCTTCTCCAACGTTTTCTTGACTTGGAACCAACAGAACACCATTATAATTGCAACTATTAGTACTCCTAGCACTATTATTAATATCTGCTGCCCTAGTGATACTTCATTAAACGTACCATTTGTTATACTACCACTATTGCCTGCTTCACTTATAATAACTTCCTCTTTTGACTGACTGCTACCCACTTTTTTCCACTTTTATATACTTTTATTTTTAATTAGAAAATTCCACACTGAACTAGCAGGATCGCCATGTAATGTCCCTGCTACCAGGGCCCAGGTTCTTTGGTGAGGCAGGAAGCAAAGCAAACTCGCATTTTCCTAACTAATATCTATTTTAACCTTCTACTAGTAAATCTACATGACAACCACACATTCCGAATAATGAACTTAAGTTACCTTCACTGAAAACTACTTACTAAACAATATTTATAACATGCACACTAATTACTTATTATTAATCGTAAAAAGCTGTGCTGACTGTTTCATATCCTGCAACACATTTAAATTATGAAATCTATAAATTTTCAACGAATCCAGTACAACCCTGTCAAAGGCCTTGCGACGACCAAGACGACTGCTTCAGTTGACTCTCTGGTGCTGAAACCAGCGGAAACAAGTTCTACCAACCTGAGAATCTGCTGCTCCAGTGACGTTGAGGTTCTTGCAGTTCTTGGTTCGAAGAAGCCCCTCCGCTTCTTTGGTTGGTTTTGGACTCAGCTTTTACTCTTGTTAATTAAAATAACTACCCAAAAAAAGATATTCGTTCTTTCTAATTGTGTTTTATTTAACTAACAGCAGGTATTTTACTAAGAACAAAACAGAGTTAGCTCAAATCTTTAACAGCGTTTTGACTTGATTAAGACTGAAACTGAACTGAAGCTGAAAAAGTCTAAAATATATATATATATATATATACATGAAACATACGTAATACAAATTACTAGATTGCCTCGTGCACTAGGAACAATGAACAATAGATAATTTCTGGAATTAACATAAGGTTATTGATAATATACGGTATAAAAAGATAAACTTCGACAGGAATCTTTGTCAGCACTTCTACCGCACTTTATCACTTATGGTGTAGGTCAGTTAACACAGGGTCGGCTCAATCTCTATGTAACAGGTAACTCCTCCCGCCTAAAATGGAAACCTAGGGTTGGACTGGTTGGCTGGGTTGATCATCATTAAGAAAAGAGACCTCATTCGGATTTTTCTTCCTTCTAAATAGTTTGATTGGGTAAGGGTAACAGTTTCTGTAGTAGCATGTTACTCCAATATAGGTGATAGCACAAATGAGAAAGCAAATAATAATAAGAAGCCAGGTTGGTATGGGATGATTTTCCTTTGGCTCCACAGGTAAAGCTATTTCATGATGATTATTCATTTTCTTTGCCAAATGAGAAAGCTCTTCGATATCCATGCTATTAAGTTTAATTTTATTTGATCGTCCTCTCAACTTAGATACATCCAATGATGGAAGTTCAATAATTGTAACAGGCGAAAGATCTTCATTTTCGGAAGAAAACTGTTCTTGATTAATAGTATAATGACATTTTTCAGGAATTGTTATTAGGTAACTTCCAGGTTGAAGTTCTTGATGTTTTTCTATGGAACATCCTTCCGTAATTATTGTGTAGGAAGGTGTAGTTAACAAAATATTTTGGGGAGAAATTTGATTTGCAATCATCTTTTCTACATGGACAGACACAGTAGAAAAGTTTTTGGCTTCACTCTTCAAAATAATATAGACTATGCAATCTTCTTCGGCTTGAAGATGGTTATGGCAATAAAAGGTATCTTCGATCTTTTCACACAATTCTTCTTGATATTGATAGAGTTCATTTTTCTCATTAAGGATAAGATATGGTTTTTGAGGGGGGATTATTTTATTCTGGATAGGAACAGGATACAAAAAAATGTTTTAAACGCAGTAGTCATTAAAATTAGACAATGAATTAAGAAAATTATTCTCTCGTCTTTATATAATAGTTGAATACCAAAAAACATATAATAACTGTGTTTACTTTTGAATTGAGCAATTTGATTTAGTGAGTATAAGTTTTGCATTTTACTTATTATAATATTCAAATTTTCTATAGAAAGCAAAGTTGGATGAATTTTATTAAGAATAGCAAATGTTATAGCATTAACGATTTGATTTAATGCGTTCTGTAGAGTTATTAGGCAATTAATAATTAATTCCAAAGTATTAATTTCATTTATACTATCCTGGTATTTATCGATTAAACTCTTTATAGTTAAGATGTTTGATTTGATTTGAAAAAGGCTATGATTTGTTTTTGACATAAATTCCTTTGAATAAGAAATTTCATTATTAATTTCATCTTTAAGTAAGTGATCATTATTGTTAAGGTAATCTAATATAGTATCGATTCTTTTTCCATCCTCAGAATCAAGTGTGCCAAATAACCATTTTGATATTTTACCACCAAGATTTATCAGTCCACATTTGTGTCTCATGTTAGGGAAAATAGTTTCTAATAAATGATCATTTTGAAATAACAGTGATTGTGCTTGTTTTATTAGTTTGTCTGACATATCAGTAAAATTTTTCTTTCAATAATAAAATTGACTTGTTCTTGTAAATTAGATTTAATTTTATTCAGTTCAGAAATATCTAGATAACTGACGAATGTATGTTTACTTATAATAATTCTCGAGTTTTCCAAGTTCATTGGTAAAATAGGGTTGGTTAATTTTTGAATAACTGCATTATTTAAGTTATGGATAAGGATAAACGAGAAAATGATCAATATCCTCATCTGGAAAAGGAAATAAAACATTAGTAATTAATATTTTTTACGTTTCTTTAAATTATGCTTAGAATATTTTGATGTTTCAGTTTTCACCTAATTTTTTGTTTGCGCTACAGGCGAAATTTTGGAAAATTTATTTGCTAATTTATCTCTTGTCTGTTCTTTATGATAAATTTGGTCTTGTTCTGATATTGTCATTGGTTCTTTCCGTTCTGCGTTAATTTTTTCCAATTTCAGTTTTTTTCTTGTTTATATCGTCATTGATTTGTTGATATTTTCCTTTTAATTTTTCTTTATGGTCATACACATATTTAGAGATTATATCTTTTTCTTCAATATCATAAGGATCTTTAGTATTGAAATGTCCTGAAACGATCTCAAAAGGAGTGAAGTTTGTACTGAATGTATGGAATTATTATAATGTAATAGTGAATATTTTATTAAGTTATTTAAAGATTCTTTAGGATTTTGTTGCGTTTTAACTCTAATTTGTTCCAACAATGTAGAATGAAATCTTTCAATGTAACTATTTGAAATCGGATTTTTTGGTGTAGTAAAGTGTATATTTACTTTATGAATTTTTCAAAAATCTAGGAAATTTTGATTATTAAATTCCACACCATTATCACAAACAATTGTATGAGGAAGTCCATAATGTGATATAAAAGTTAATAATCCGTCAAGGACATTTATAGAATTTGTTCCTAAAATTGGATAGGCTTGCGCAAATTTTGAAAAAGTATCAATTATCGTTAAGAATTTTTCTTAAGATACTGACAAGGTATCGATATGAATTCTTTCAAAAGGTTTTGTACCTATAGGAATTGGTTGAAATTCAAAGTTATTAGGTTGTCTTTCATATTTAGATTTTTGACATATGACACAATTATTGACATAGTTATTAACGTCTTTAGTCATGCTAGGCCAATAGTAATTTTTCTTTAGAGAGTCAATTGTAGTTGTAATACCTCTATGAACAGTTTTATAAATATGATGATAATTCATTTTGTCTTGTTTTTCAGAATCTGTACAGATATCAGTTAATTTTGAAGAACAAATTATTAATTTTGATTGAATTCTAATAAGTTTTTCTTGTATATTTTTTATAAAGTATTTTTCATGTTGTTTGTCAGGAAAATATAAATAATATGTAAGTTTATTATCGAGATTAGCTATGAATTGTTCTAAATCTTCATCTATATGATTTTTTCTAATATTTATGTAAAATCTCTGATTATCAAAAATCTTTTCTTTAATACAATTAGGAACAGGATGATTCTGAAACTTTAATAATCATTTGATGTTTATAATGATTTAAAGGTTTTTCTGTATAAGGAAAACTAAGTAGAGGAATTTCATCTGCAGAATGTGCTGTTGTAACATTATTTTCATAGTTTAAGTATTCTTGAATGACATTATCAATATCACCTATTTCGTTTATCAAAGAAACATTGTCTGAAGGATTTCTAGATAGCGCGTCTGCAACGACATTATCTTTACCTTTAATATAATCAATTTCATAATCGTATTCTGATAAAAGTAATTTCCATCGCACAACTTGGCTCTTATAATTTTCTAACCATTTCAAAGGTCGGTGATCTGTCTTAATTTTGAAATGTCTACCAAATAAATAAGGTCTAAAGTACTTTACAGCCCAAATAATAGCTAGTAATTCTTTTTCTGTAGTTGAATAGTTAATTTCATTTGGATTAAGGGTACGGCTTGCATAACATTTTTAACATTTTCCGTCCTGACTTAGTAAGGCACCAATGGCAAATTTACTTGCATCGGTTGTCAGGGTAAATATTTTTGAGAAATCCGGGTGAGTTAAAATTGGTTCGTTACAGAGTAGTATAATTTTATATGTCTCAAAGGCTTGAATAAATTCTTTGGTGTGTTCTACTTTTTTACCTTTTTTTAAACAAGCTGTAAGTGGTTTTGTAATTTTTGCCAAATTGTTTATAAATTTTCTATAAAATCCTATCATTCCTAAAATACTTTTAATCTCTTTATGTGTCTTAGGGATTGGAAAGTTCATGATGGCATCAATTTTTTTTGGATTTGGTTTAATACCTTCAGTTGTAATGATATGTCCTAAAAATTCAACTTCCCTTTTCATAAATTCACTTTTATCTAATTGTACCTTTAAATTATGTTCCTGAAATTTTTTAAATACTTCCTTAAGATTTTGAATATGTTCATCCAATAAAGACGAAAATATAATAACGTCATCCATATATACAACACATGTTTTATTTATTAAATCTTTTAAAACTTCATTAATCATTCTCTGGAATGTTGCTGGGGCGTTTTTAAGTCCAAAGGGCATTCTTAAAAACTCGTAATGTCCATAATCGGTGGAAAATGCAGTTTTTTCAATACTATCTTTATGCATTTTAATTTGGTGAAATCCGCTCAAGTCTAATATAGTAAAATATTGGCATCTGCCTAATTTAACAGATCATCGATGTTAGGCAATGGGTATCTGTCTTGAATGGTCTTGTTATTTAACTTTCTATAATCCACGACTATTCTCCATTTCTGAGTTCCACTTGCATCAAGTTTTTGGAACTATCCATATAGGGCTTGACCATGGGCTTGTACTGTTTTTTATTATTCCAGTTTCCAGCATATTTTTTTATTTGGTCTCTAACTTCCTTTTTGTGGATTTCTGGGTATCTATATGACTTCGTATGGATGGGTTCTTCATCTGTTGTCCGTATTATGTGAGTTGTCTGTGTAGTAGCTGAAAGAGGTTGATTGGATACTGAAATATTGAATGAAAATGTTCACATAATTTGGTTAGCCTCGACTTTTCCTCTTGGTTTAGGTGATCTAATCGTAGTAAGTTTCCAATATCTTGTTCGCTTGGATACATTCCTACATCAGTAATTTGGGCTTGAAAAATTTCGTAATTCTCAAGTGGAAAGACTTCCAGCGGATACGTTAGATTTACATATGTATCTTCAACACTAACATTATGTATTTCAAGAGTTGCTTGTCCATTTTCTACTGTTGTTATACATTCCGGTATATAACAGTGTTCATTAATTGTTGTTTCTGGGATATAATATGATCCATCAGTAACGGCGTTAGTTGGAATTTTGGTTCTTAAAATTTCATTTTCATTAACAGTGATGTTAAAGTGTTCATATTCTGAAGGAGAACATTGTCGTACAGGAATTTTCAAATTATTTCTCTGTAGATATCCTTCTTGTAAATTCCAATTAAATCCCATATTTTTTAAGTCTTTAAAGCTGATTAATCCATCAAAAAACGGATGAAAGTCAAATAAAGTGAAAATAATTTTTCCATTTGCTTGAAATTCTTTAAAAAATTGGATATGTGCCTCAAATTTTGGTGTTTGTTGAACAAAAGATGTTTTTATTAATCTTGGTTTTATAATGATGCACTCTGGGAAATATTTTTTTACTAAAACAGGGTTCATTAAAGATATATGACTACCAGAATCAATAAGAAAACGCAAAGGTCTATGAAATCCTGAAATTTCGATAAATGGCAATTTGCGTTGATCTATAATATAATTTAATTCTAAGTGATTTTCTGTCCAGAGGCTAGGTGGATAAATATTTCTTCATCGTTATTTTGTTCTTCTGTATATGGTTCCATACCTTCTTGATCTTGCATGGGTAATTCTTCTTGTTCATAACCATATGCTGCTGGATTTTCTTCAATTGCTTCAGTATAAATTTCTTCATCAATGTTGTGTAATTCTTCTGCCATAAATGTCGGTCTCGATTGGGGTTTAAACTGATAAGGTTGAGTAGTTGTTTGCCTAGATGTTGTTGACATAGGAGTAGGTTTATAAGTAGGTATTTGATTTTTGGGTTTCCATACGTTGGTTGTTGATGTACTTTGTTTACTGAATACTTGTTGATTTGGGTAAAATTTTTGTGGTACTTGTTTTGGAGTTATTTGAATTGGTTGACTAGGAAATATTTTTTTATTTTGTTTGTAGTTTTATTTTTGAATATTATTTTACACAAAAAAATGTGAAAAGTTGGGGTGAGAAGGAAAAATGGATTATGAGAAAAATGACTAACCTTGTTTGTGTGCAGCTTTGCTTTGTGTGATTGCTTGATTTTGTTGTTTTTTCTTTCTAAACCTGTCCAGGGATATTCGATCCTCCAGTAGGTTGCTAGCCAATTTTCTGGGTTTGTGTCCTAGAAGATGGCTCCCGTATGTCGACAAGGAATATTCAGTTCTCTTCTCGAAACACTCTTAACTTGCAGTAGTCCTGTCAGTAGAAAAAACACTTTCCAAAAAGGCACTATGTCTTCTTCTAAACAGTGACTATCAGATCCGTTTCCGACTGCGCCAGTGACGTTGAGCTTCTTGCAGTTCTTGGTTCGAAGAAGCCCCTCCGCTTCTTTGGTTGGTTTTGGACTCAGCTTTTACTCTTGTTAATTAAAATAACTACCCAAAAAAAGATATTCGTTCTTTCTAATTGTGTTTTATTTAACTAACAGCAGGTATTTTACTAAGAACAAAACAGAGTTAGCTCAAATCTTTAACAGCGTTTTGACTTGATTAAGACTGAAACTGAACTGAAGCTGAAAAAGTCTAAAAAATATATATTGTCACGGAATTTGCCCCACTCACTCCCAAACTGACGACTGTGGCACCGCGAATTGCCTAAGATTGCCCCGATCGCCCCTACGCCATTCTGGTAAACAAACAACATGCCATGAATCGAGGCGGTACTAGAAAATTGTGGAAACGACGAGAAGCGTTCCAGTCGTTCGAGAAAATGGGTCTAGAAATGCTAGAAAATACCTGGAACATTCGTTGGGTCTATAAAAGAAGAATAAACGGCCGAGTTAGTTAGTCTTGTATTACAGTGTTGAAGTGAAGTGTTAAGTTAGAGAGATCAAAGCAATTTAGATAGCGATTAATTAAATAAGTGTTTAGTTGAGCTGTAATTAGTAGTGTACTGAGCAGTCAATAAAGAAGTGATTAATTAACGGATTGTGTTTTTCTGGAAGTAAAAGAAAAAGACGGATTGGGGAAATCCGTGACAATATATATACATGAAACATACGTAATACAAATTACTAGATTGCCTCGTGCACTAGGAACAATGAACAATAGATAATTCCTGGAATTAACATAAGGTTATTGATAATATACGGTATAAAAAGATAAACTTCGACAGGAATCTTTGTCAGCACTTCTACCGCACTTTATCACTGATGGTGTAGGTCAGTTAACACAGGGTCGGCTCAATGTCTATGTAACAGGTAACTCTCCGTCGAGTGGCCACGGCGGTACGCGAACTGCTCGTCTGAGAGGACATGCAGTACTACCGTGGTCTCGTGTAAACGTATATTTCCTTTCTTTCGGTTTTTTTGGCGTGGCTGGGCGTAGGAATATTCGTATGACCGAAAAAGGAACGTTTAACTCGGCCTAGGCTAGCTCTCTCAAGGCGTATGCGGTTCGGGGCTTCGTCCAAAGGCTTCGGTAAATAAGAATGGTGACGCGGATGTGAAGCGCGGATGGTGCGCCGAAATATAGGGCGCCTGGAATTTTTGCGGTGAAAATCCCAAACCGTGGTTGGATGCGAATCGCAGAAAACACTACGGCTTCTAAACTGATGTGGATGCGAACGGTTATATCGAAGTACTAGCGTACTAATGTTCGGCATAGGATCACAAGGTATACAACCAGGGTTGGGCCACACCCTGATTCGTAGAACGCACTGGCGTTGAAATATCAGCAATGGCTGGATGGTAAGCGTCACGATAGCGATGGATGGGCTCAATGGAGCTTGAAGCACTTAATGAAGCACTATGTGATGGCCAAAGCGCACAGGAACACTCAAAAACTCACTACGCACGATCTTAACAGTAGAACGGCTGGCGGCGAACTGATTGATCAGGGCGCGCGTCAATATCCTTGGCTGGATAAATGACCTCGGATGACTGGGGTCGAGAGGGACTATCTCTCTTTACCCACTTCATCGCTGTAGGCCTGGACGCTTCGTAGAGGTGGGTTCCCTTCTCCGGTCAGCCTCGACCGCAATTGCTCTAGGAATCTCCTCCTGTCCTGGCAAGCCCCGTCGGCAAGGGATTATCTTCTGGCGCTCTTCTGTCTCCTCTTCTTTCTTCGCCGACTCGTTAACCCCCGGGGGTAGTCATGTTTTGGTCGCGGCGCGAACGCCTCCGACCAGGTAGGGGTTTGGGTTAAGTCAGGATTAGCACTGTGGCTCTAGGGAGACGCTAGGACAAAGAACCGTAAAGGCCCTGTCGTTCAGCGTCGTGGAAAGGATAGGGTAACGGTGCCAGGCGGGCTCCGGGGTCCTATTCTTGATCCTGGCGGTTCTGAAACAGAAGAAACGTCTCAACTTACCCCGCGTCCAGGAGTTAAAACCTTGGCCGCCTGTACCTGGCGGCCGCATCGGGTCGGTAGTCCACCGCCGCCTGGATCAGCTGATTGCTGTGGACTTCTGCGAGTGTGAAGGATGCCTCCGCTCGCGCTTTCATCGCTTCCAGGGTTGGCGTGAATACCAGATCCCGGCGAATGTCGCTGTTGCGGACGAACCAAGGGACCCCCGTCGCGCAACGCAGGGCGACATTCTCGACGGCCTGCACTCTTTTCAGGTGCGTCTTCGCTGCGTATCCCCATGCTGCTCCGGCATACGTCAACTGTGGCTGCAAGACAGTCTTGATTAACCTTACCTTCTTGCCAAGGCTCAGTTGGCTATCCCTATGGAGTAACGGCCTTCACGAACTTGCCTTTGCAAACCACTTCGTCGACGTGTGGCTTCCAGGTCAGCTTTCTATCTAGGGTCACCCTGGCTTCGTCTGTCCACTGGATGTCCTCGTCGTTGAACGTCACGCGGCCTCTCGGCTGCGCTCTGTACCTACGAGAGAACATCATACCTTGGCTTTTCTCCGCGTTGATCGCCACCTTCCAGCGGTTACACCAATCCTCCAGTCTGCCTAGCGCTCTCTGGAGTCGCCTCGTCGCCATTTCCGGGTTTAAGGATCGGGCTAAGATGACGGTGTAGGAGCACAGGCAAGTGTCCTCTGTTCTGGGTAGGTCCGCTGTGAAGATATTGAAAAGGTGCGGAGACAGCACGGCGCCTTGGGGGACGCCGGCTTCCATTGGCCGATAGGTGGACAGGGCCCCGTCCACCTTCGCACGCAGCTCTCTGTCACTTAGGAAGGACGCCATCAGCTTGACTAGGCTACACGGTAGCCAAAGTCGAGCATCTTTACGATAAGCCCATCGTGCCAGACCCTGTCAAAGGCCTTGGCGACGTCCAAGAAGACTGCTCCGGTAGATTCTCTGGTGTTGAAACCTACGGAAACAAGTTCTACTAACCTGAGAATCTGCTGCTCCGTCGAGTGGCCACGGCGGTACGCGATCAGGATGGCGTTGCAGATGTTCAGCAGCGCCATTACTGTTCCCAATACCGTCGTATCCGCTTTGCGGGGGTTCAGGTGGCGCAGGATATCCTTCACTTCCTCCGGAGTAGCGGGTCTAATGGGTTCTGCATCGGATAGGTGTCTTAGATGCCGCACACGGCACTCCACTTCAGTGTGATCCTCGTCCTCATCGTCGAGAAGGTTCTCTCTACACTGTAGTTCAAGGCTGTCCGCAAAAGCTTCTGCCTTGTCCCGCTTCGTGTAGACGACCCCGTTCTCTCCGTGAATCGGAGGTATCGGACGGCGGGGAGCCCTCAGCGCCTTCTGCATCTTCTACAGATCTACGTCCCCAGGATGATTCCAGGTGTTTCTGCCACCGCTCCTGGTAGAGTTAGTCCAAGGCGGCCTTGACTGTTCTGTTGAGCTGGTTGGCGACTTGCCTATCGCGTGGATCGCGTGGTGGTCTTCATGGCTCGTCGCTTGTCCGCGCGTCTCTCCCTGATCTGCTCCTGCAAATCGAGAGGTAACTCACCTGCATGGTCCGCACGTCTTCTTTCCGTCCTCTCGGTAGTGCTGCTTTCCAGGGCGGTGCGGATATCCGTCTCAAGGCTCACGACTGCCGCCTCGAGGTCCGTTTCGTCCTGGATGACAGATTCGTTGCATTTCTGCACGAAACCGCTCCCAGTCGGTCTGTCTCCTGACGACGGTTGCCTCATCGCGACGCTCCCGTCCCAGCTCGAGCAGGACGGGCGAGTGGTTTGTGGACCCCTCCTGATGCGTCGCCAGTTCGGCTTCCATCCGTATTGCCTTGAGCAAAGCGATATCCAGCACGTTCGGCCTAGCTGCGCCTTTCTGGATGGTTGGCTCATTGGATCCGTACGCAAGTACTTCGTCGTGGTTCCGTAGGAACTGCTGAAGCACCCTGCCTCGTGTTGAGGTGGTCGTGCTATTCCACTCCGGCGATTTTGCGTTAAAGTTGCCAACCGTATGCAGCCACGCCCCAATGACCGCCTCCAGATCGTTCTCCAAGAGCGGGCGAGATGGTGCTGGTAACAGGACACCACGATATCTCCGTAGCGGGTGCTCACAGAGACTGCCACGGCTTCCATGTTTACCAGCTGTGGGAGCTGCAGCATATGGTGTTCGATATACAGGGTGTTACAAAATAGAAGGCCATACCATTAACCACATATTGTTTGGACAAAAATAATGCGATTTTTCTTATGCCATTTTTTATTTGGGCGTCCCTGTTTCATTATACAGGGTGTTAAAGTTAGATTTTAAAAAACTATTTTGTGTTAATAATCCCATTGGTTTGTAAGATACACACGTGAAATTTTGCACGTACTTTTATCTTATTCTGGCATACTTATCATGTAATTTTGGTGAAAAAAATCGAAGGGCGAATTGAGGAAACTGAAGAATGCAGTACCCTTTATCCCCTTCCCAATTGTTTCTAATAATAAAAAATAAAAATAATAATAATAATGATAATGATAATGATAATGATAATGATAATGATAATGATAATGATAATGATAATGATAATGATAATGATAATGATAATGATAATGATAATGATAATGATAATGATAATGATAATGATAATGATAATGATAATGATAATGATAATGATAATGATAATGATAATGATAATGATAATGATAATGATAATGATAATGATAATGATAATGATAATGATAATGATAATGATAATGATAATGATAATGATAATGATAATGATAATGATAATAATAATGAGGAAGCTATCCCAAGATCGTCCGTGCGTGGTGAAGAGCCATACCCTTCCCGAGGTGACCCTGTTTAAACAGAACACGGCGGATCTACTGGAGTAAACCAAGAAAATATATCCGCAATCTAAGGTGTTTACCGTGCTGAGGGACGCATGGCTCCGCGTTACGGGAGTCTCAAACGGCTGCCTCCGAATACCTGGCGCCCTTCGGTTGTAATGTAAACCTTCCATGGCATGCCTGCTCTACTGTGGTCGAGAATATTTCTGAGCTACTCGTGGGACAGCAATGACTGACACCAATGAAAATACTATAGAGACGTCCATCTCTCAAAACTTGGGCATGGAAGGGGAACCATTTAAATCTCCTACGCCTGTTACGGCATCTGGTAGCAGGAAGAGAAATCCTATGAATTTGGAGACGGTGGAGCCTGCTCCCCGGTTCCTCATCATAAAAAAAATAGATGAATCTGATTTTAGTACAGTTAATCCCTTCATTATTGACAAAGTAGTTTATGGACTTATAGGCAAAGGGAATTAAGAAAATTAAAGAAGGCTTACTAATAGAAACTGTCTCTGCTGCTCAGTCATTAAGACTTTTGAAAATACAAAGATTTGGAGAATTTTTAGTTGAAGTTGTACCACATAGAGCTTTGAACTATTCTAAAGGTGTCATAATGTGTAGAGATTTCTTAAATTGCACCACTGAGAAAATTCTTGAAGGGTTGAAACCAGCGGGAGTAATTGAAGTTAAAAGAATCACCACCAAAATTAATGGAGATGTCGTAAATACACCTGTAGAATCTCTCCGTAACGCACACTCCACAGTCGATAGATTCTAACTTCTCGACCTGCTAAGTGTTTGTCCGGCTCGATCCTGTGATGTAACAATCGGCTACATGTACACTACATCCCTTCCTTTCTTTTAAGAATGAAAACACGTAACTTTACAAAGAAATAAGTATTATAATGTTATTGTAAAACTAGATATCTATACATATTTTATATCAATTAACTCGACTATTAAAGAACAAAAAGACTTATTAATATAACATTAAGAACTCAGTATTTTATATATGAGTAAGAGTTAACTCCCTAGCAGTCATTATTGGTTATTTTCCATTCATGCCCAACTCGTTTCATGTGGAGCACATTTCGTCTTACCTCTTCACCGGTACCATCATTTGTTGCTGTTACGTTTCCGCCATTTTTCGAAATTACCATATGTGGTGTGGCATCAAACGTTGGGTCTAATTTGTTCTTCTTCCTCATACGTTTTAAGATTACTGTATCTCCTTCTGCGATTTCGCTATCCCTGGCTTGTCTTCGTTTGTCCGCATAGTCTTTTCCTTTCTGTTTTTCCAGACTATCTTTATCTAGTATCTTTTCTTCTTCACTAAAGTCAGTGATCATCGGAAGTTTGTCTTTCAATTTTCGGCCAAAAAATAATTCTGCCTGAGTCTTTCCCGTGCTAGGGTGGGGTATATTATGATACATCAACAAATAATTTTGTAGTTCCAGTTTCCAATCTTTTCCAAGTGCTTTGCTAATTTTTAGGCGTTTTAGGAGACTTCTGTTTTGACGCTCGACTTCCCCATTTTGTTGAGGCCAATAAGGGGTAGTAGTAAATAATTTAATATTATTATCTTTACAAAATTTCTTGAATTCTGTACTTCGTCCAAATTGCGGTCCAATGCTAGATTTAGGGGTAATAAATCGCCCCCAAGCTTGAGATTTACATTAATAAATCATCTCAAAAGTTAAACATTACAAATAAACACTTGTATATTTACCTATTTGACTAGTAAATACAACTCACTGAGTAACACTACCGTTACACATGTAATACACGAATATTAATTATATGTGATTACAATTGTTTCGCTAATTACAAAATAACCAGCGGCCTTTCAATCCAGGCAGCGCTCATGTTCAAAGTCGAGTCATGAATACCCGCTGACAGGAGGCGGCATGGGCTTGGTGACGACATAGCCCAATAATGTTTATAAATACCAGGCCGATACGATTCATATATCTAACACGGCCAACCTGATAGGAACTTCGCTCTCGAAGTTATTATTATTATTATTTTTTAATCAAACAGTACAGCAAATCATTCAACTTTGGTAATACATAATTTGAATTTCACAAGTGAAATAACATTCTCGTCTAAATACAACTAGTTAGCTTATAAATTGACTAATCAAATGTAAACTGAAAACTTTACTTTTCTTTTTAAATTAGGTACTCAATCACATTGGTGATTTGGCCAAACTAAGAAATCATCATTCAGTGACAAGTCATTTCGTCATACGAGCTTGACCTACTATAATCTGATTCAGCTATACATTTCTTAGTTTACTTAAATCACAGTTAAGATTTTCAGTTTTGCAATTTCGTCAGATAATTATTGATCAGAACACATTGTGTTGATACCAATTTTACGTTCATCATTACTGATTACTTACTTCACCAGGTATACTGTTACCTGATTAAACATGTATGTTAAATTCTTTACCTGTACTAGAATGCTTCACCAGATTCCGTAATTCTGATGTCATAAGGGTATACAGGTTCGACACAAATTTTGACATAATTACTTACTGTTTGTTGTTTTGATGAGTTCTAAAATAATAAAAGCAGATAACAAGTCACACTATTCGATTTCGACTTTTTTTTTGTCTTAACAACAAACCAGTAGCCATTACTATCGTAATATCGTAGTTTAAGTTACTTCCAACGATATCAGAGTACACAGTAGCATCAATTTTTATGCAAGATTTTTGTTTCAGCTCAGACAGTGCCATCAGGTTCTGCGACTCTGACGTCGTCATAAGCTACACACATACAAAGTAACTCAGTTGTAACATTTCGTATTAAAGCAAAAGCAACTTTAAAGGCCCAAACAGCCTTATTGAGAGTCATCTTTATTACATTTTTAACACGAGCTATATTTTTCACAAATGCTCGACCATTCTGACTTAAGGTCTGTCTCATATCAGGTGTCACGTTCGCCGGTGAGTCGAGTATCGTGCAATTTCCAAGTCTTGGAAATTTAGGCAGGCAACAGCTATTAGTAATATACCAACATTGAAAAAGAAATTTTGCAACTGGCCTCTTATTTGTTTGTATGTGACAGTTTTTAAGAGCCCCATATTCTTATTTTTTCCACAAAGATAAATAATCTTAAACATCCAATAACTGAACTGCACATGACCCAGCAAATAACGGAAATATTATCCCCTCTCACCTGGGTATTATCAAGGATTAACAAAATATTAACAAAATTTACTCACAAAAATGTTTACTCTTGTTTATGCATCATTTAGGCACCCATGTCAAAATAACTGATAGAATGAGACATTGCAACACCAACAAAGACATGTCTTGTAAACATTTTTCAATATTTCATTTGAGGAACATTTAAATTGTAACAATTAACAAACAAGACATCAATAATTTTATTTCATCGCACCTTTATTATATGTCTTATTCCTTCTCACCTCGGCACCCAAAACATTAGAAACTTATTCTGTGGTGAGATATACAGTGACCTTAATAGTAATAATAGGTCCCAATAATATCATTGTAAAGTATCGATGGTAAGTTTTAATGGGCCTACAGAATCGACATATACTATGCAAAATATTTCCAAGACTCAGGCAGTGGTCCAACATAACTTTTAAGGAATATCTGTACGTACATTCTTCACCGCGATCAATAAACAAAACATTACTAAAATGTCTCACTATTGTCAGAGATTTTTAAAGGAACATTATTCCTAACCTTGCGTTAGGTCCCAAGTGTGTTTATAAAACAATCTCCGATATATTAAACTATAAACATTGAATGTCTTGATGCTGACTGGGTTCTTTCTTATAAGTTAGTCTAGCGTTGTATTGAATGCTTTTAAATTGTCCAGTAATTGTTCCGAACAATCTAGATAATAAAACTTGTGAATTTTAAAAAGTTAATTAACTGTATTTTTCTTAAGTAATCCTGACACTATAGGAAATTAAAACATTGTTTTACACTTCTCTTAGTCTACTCTGTCCTTGTTAGGATCTAGTAAAATTCAGGCCATTCAAGTGCCAGATTTTAAAGTAAATATTTTCATTTTTCCAAACGATTAAATTACTGGTAAATATTAACGATCTTTTTATTATGTGAGTATTAAATTTACAGTAATTATCTTCCCTTTTGTTTGCTACAAGCTTAGGACTACCATAATGTGAATCACTATCTCTGAATATTATTGCTAAGCGATTTACGAATAATTGAATGTTGTTGTAACCAAATATTATTAAGACTTCAAACTTGACTAGCATGAGCTTTATTTGCAATTTTAATGTGATAGGCGAATACTGGAAGTCTGTTTTAGCTATGACACAGCATTCTTGCTCGCTAGTCCAAGCAAGCTCCAGACATAACATTTAGGCGAAACACATATTAATTGCCTCGCATTATAATATCAAAATCTACAAGACTACTTGAAACTACTAAATAAAAATTCAGTTCTAAATTATGTCAAACCTAGGGTACCCGGTACCGTCTCAACAAAGCACAGTATTTTCATAGATCAGCGTTATATCGCAGCCGGTATCAACGAGGCCTTGAAATTTCTACAGTCTAAATAAACATACGTGGTTATGTTTTTTTTTCGTCTGTTATGCCAAACTTTAAGTCTTTGTTCAATCGCCTCTTTTTATTTTTATTATTATTATTTTTTGCGACGTGGATTTCTAATATGTTCTACACAAATTGTGACTACTCTACTAATTACCAGACACAAATTAATTAATCAATAAAATAATAATTTTATTTATTTGTTATCTAGCTATTTAAGAATACCCCGTATTTATTCCTACACTAACTACTCTAACCGAAGCTTGTTTAAACTCCTTAGTTTGTAAAATAACGCGGAGCATACGGCCGACGACAGCAAAATATTTAATAATAAAACGGTTTACTTTTTCTGCATTGCTTTTATTATTTATTAAATTACCTACAAATTATATCAATAACAGCTAACACGCATTTCAGCTTGTTTTTAAATATAATAAATATATTATCACTTCGAATGCAAAAACTTGGACACTGATATGTTAGGCCCAGCAAGAGTTGTTTACAATTCGAATCATTACTTTACGTTAATACATCATTTCTTCATGCAATATAAATTCAATCTATTGCCTATATATTGTGCAACATGAATTTAATACCTGACAACACGCATTTAAGCCTTCCTTTCATGAATGCAATCCGAATTTAATCTATTGCCTATTTCTGTGCAACACAAATTTAATACTTAACAACACGCATTTAAGCCTTCCTTTCATGCATGCAATCCGAATTTAATCTATTGCCTATTTCTGTGCAACACGAATTTAATCCCTGCCAACACGCATCTAAGCCTTTCTTTCATGTATGCAATACGAATTTAATCTATTGCCTATTTTTGTGCAAGACGAATTTAATCCTTGCCACCATGTATTTAAGCCTTTCTTTCCTCTTTATAGTCAACCGCTTACCTATATGTCCTTACTCCCTACCAAGGTAATATAAATCCAAATAGAAAAGTAAATATCTATACAACACCAACACATAAACAACAAAATTTTTATTTGGTATCCTCGTCGCCAATGTAGAATCTCTCCGTAACGCACGCTCCACAATCGATAGATTCTAACTAACTTCTCGACCTGCTAAGTGTTTGTCCGGCTCGATCCTGTGATGTAACAATCGGCTACATGTACACTACAACACCTA
Source organism: Monochamus saltuarius (assembly GCA_025584915.1). Classification (NCBI taxonomy): domain Eukaryota; kingdom Metazoa; phylum Arthropoda; class Insecta; order Coleoptera; family Cerambycidae; genus Monochamus; species Monochamus saltuarius. The sequence continues at coordinate 42,639,291 of CM046725.1, forward strand.
GTTTGTTACTAACTTTCAATCAACCAAAATTACCATCTACTATTAGAACCGCCTTTTATTCTCTTAAAGTAAAACCTTACATTCCACCACCTCTTAGATGTTTCCGATGTCAACGGTTTGATCACACAGCCACACGATGTAATAAACAACAGATATGTGTATGTGGTCCAGACCTTCATGAAGGTTATCCATGTAAGACCCCGATTACTTGTGTTAATTGTGGAGAACTACATTCTGCCAGGTTAAAATCGTGTCCAGTATACAAACTTGAACATGCTTGAACATACCATCCAAAAACTGAAAACAGAAGAACGTATTACCTACGGAGAAGCCCGAAGAAGAATTGAAGATAACACCCCGAATATTCAATCTTCGTATGCACAAGTAGCAAAAGCTCAGCCAATAAAAGACATCACAGATGTAATCAAAGAAATGATTCCTGAAATAGTGAATGTGTGTACCGACATTTTAAATAGTAAATTTACAACCGGCATGGAAAAAAACTCTAATTTCCCAAGCAACATCTAGTGGTACTACTTCATTGATTAAGAGTAGTAGCCTAATTTCAGAGAAAAGTAAACGCGCTGACGCTTTGACGTCACATGAGGAGACTTCTGAAAACGACGAAAGCTCCTCAACAAGTAATAAATTCTCTAAAGAAAAAAGAAGACCAGGTAGGCCTAGAAAGCCTCCTGAAAAGTAATTTCTGTGATACTTTTTCTGTGATATTTTTCTGATATATTTTTTTTGTGATATTTTATTTATTTATTCTTTTTATTATTATTTTTAACATAATGACTAAAATATTGCAATGGAATTGCAATGGCGTAAAAGCCCACTTTTCTGATTTAAAAACCATTATAATGCAACAAAATCCCAATTGTGTATGCATACAAGAAACCCTAGGATAGAGAAATTATAACAGACAACTTAATACAGAACAATAGACCAGTTATGGTACTTACACTAAAAGAACAAAAGCGTACATACACATTTGGAAAGTGAGGATCTTGATGGTGAATTGTGTTTTGCCTCTTGCGTGTATTTTTGTCATGCTACACACATACTTCCACCACAGCGTGCTTTCACTGTTCGCATCAGGCAGTGTTGCCAGGTGGGAAAAATTCAGTGCATGAGAATAATTTAAAAAAAGCATGAGGTTTGGAGAAAAAAGCATGAAATGGCTTAATTTATCAAAAAACACAGCTTAATTTTTAATTACTTTTGTAATGACATTTTTATTTCATTAAAAAGCATTATGTTATGCTATTTTATCATAATATTACATTGTAAGTAGGTACTTACAGGTACTTACTTAAAAGTTATTAACCACGTAACCTTTCTAATTTATTTTATTGTTGGGCCGGACGAACGTTGAGGCGCAGTTGACGTGACGCAGGGTGACTCACGGGTCGTAAAATCTGTTGTTTTCAGAAAATGTATGTACCCTTACGGAATACAGTTAAGAATCACTGCAATACAGCATGAATACAGCACACACACAGTTTAACAGAATCGTGTAGGGGCGATCGGGGCAATCTTAGCATTTCGTGGTACCACAGTCGTCGAATGAGTGGGGTAAATTATATGACACTGCCCCCTCCTTAGGACCGATCGTCCCGATCGGATACACCTCTATACGGGGACAGACGCTCCAGATGGACTACCTTCATCTTACTCCTCGGAGTCTTCTGTATCCGGATGACGACGTCATTGATTCTTTTAATGACGGCCCTTCCAACGGTTCTGCAGTTTAGGCGATTTTCCTTTCTTCCGCGTGGGGTTGTACAGCCACACCAGGTCACCTTGTTGGAATCCGACTGTATTGGTCCGGACGTCGTATCGAGTCTTCGATCGCTCTATAGTCGTATTCGAGATCTGACTTGGTCGTGTACGGCTGCTAGTCTTCGTTCTAGCTCATGGGTATAAGTGTCTGGCTCTGTGGGCTGTTCCGCAGGACACCCAAATACCAAATCTGCTGGAAGGCAAAGCTCTCTTCCAAAAATGATCCTTGCAGGAGTCTTCCCAGTAGTTTCATGGACAGCTGAGCGGTAAGCTAACAGGAAGAGTGGAATGAGCTTGTCCCAGTCTGTCTGGTTTTCGTTCATAAACATCCTCAGATTGGTTTCTAGTGTGGCGTTGAAGCAGACCTTTCGGAACACACCTGATTCGAAATTTCTGCCCTGATCTGAATGTAGTTCCATGGGTACACCAAATCTGCAGAACAGGTTGTTGACTAGCGCTTCTGCTACGGTTGTGGTCTCTTGATTGGGAATACCCCCTTCCCACTTGCTGAAGTACCCCATGGCTACTAGCAGATATCGGTTTCCACTTTCGGTTTTCGGAAAGGGGCCAGCGATATCAATGGCAATCCTCTCAAACGGTGCTCCTACGATGTACTGACGCATTTTGTCTCTGGAACGGGTCTTCGATCCCTTGCTGGCTGCACATATGTCACATTTTCGGCACCAATTTTCTACATCCGTCCTACAGCTCAACCAGTAGAAACGCTCCCTAACCTTCTGTAGAGTCTTATTGATACCGAAATGTCCACCACCAGTACCTCCATGTAATTCCTGCAACACTTCCTTGACCCGGGACCTCGGGAGTAGTACTTGCTTCTTGACCTCCGTTCCGTCATTGTTCTCCCATGCTCTTTTTAGGACACCGTCTTCCAACACCAGGGAATTCCATTGAGCCCAATAGCTCTTTAATGTTGGGCTTTTACTACTAACTTCCGCCCAAGAGGGTCGGTTGTTGGCTTCTTTCCAGTCTAATAATGGCTTGATGTCACAGTCAGCTTGCTTTCCGAATTGCCGCTGAACTGCATCTGTCCTCAGGTTGGGCTGCTACACAAGGAACTGATGAGATGTCCTCTTTCCTTTCAAGACTGCTACAGTGTTTGCAGTTGACAGGGCAGGGCCTCCTAGAAAGGGCATCTGCATTTCCATGTTTCCTTCCGGCTCGATGTTCAACAACAAAGTGATATTCTTGCAGCCGTTCCAGCCATCTGGCCATCTGTCCTTCAGGGTTTTTAAACTGTAGCAGCCATTTAAGGGAAGCGTGATCCGTTCTTAGATGGAATTCTTGGCCATTTATGAAAGTGTTCTAGACTCTTGACGATGGCAAGCAATTCTTTCCGAGTCACACAGTAATTCTTTTTGGCTTTTGACAGAACTTTGCTAAAGTAGCCCACTACTCGCTCTTGGCCATCTTGTATTTGGGAAAGAACTCCACCAATTCCAATGTTGCTTGCGTCCGTGTGCAATATAAATGTTTGTCCAGGTATTGGGTATGTCAAAATAGGGGTAGTGCAGAGAGCCTCTTTCAGCGTCTCAAAGGCTTGCTGGCATCTCGGAGTCCATTCGAACGGGATGTTGTCTTCTGTCAGTTTATGAAGAGGCTTGGCAATGTCCGAGAATCCTTGAACAAACCGTCGGTAGTATGTGCATAGGCCGAGAAAACTTCGAACTTGATGTTTGTCTTTAGGAATCGGCCAGTTCTTTATGCACTCTGTCTTCTCCGGGTCTGTTTTCACACCGTTTGGAGTAATAATGTGGCCTAGGTATCTAACCTCCTTTTGGAACAGACTGCACTTCTTCGGGTTCAACTTCAGGTTCGCTGCTTTCAACTTCTTGAACACTTCGGACACGTTCTTCAGGTGCTCCTGGAAAGAGCGTCCCAGCACTACAACGTCGTCCAAGTGAATCAAGCAGGTATCCCAATGCAGGCCATGAAGTACAGTTTCCATCAGTCGTTCAAAAGTGGCAGGTGCATATACCAAATGGCATTACATTGAACTGTCACAATCCATTTCCGGTAGTGAATGCTGTATTTTGCTTGTCTTCTGGGCCGACCTCGACTTGCCAATATCCACTCTTTAAATCCAAAGTAGAAAACCATTGCGCACCAGCCAAGGTGTCCAGAGTATCGTCAATTCTTGTTAGTGGGTAACTGTCTTTCTTGGTGACGTCATTTAATTTTCTGTAGTCCACACAAAATCGGGTGGAGCCGTCTTTCTTCTTGTCCAGAACTGCAGGAGAAGCCTAATGACTCTGAATTGGCTCTATGGTGCCTTGATTTTGCATCTCAATTAACATCTTGTTAACTTCTTCTCGCTTGGCTAGTGGAAGTCCTCGTGGTGGCTGCTTTATAGGAGGTGATGAACCAGTATCGATTCGATGCTTCACTACATTGGTTCTCTTAAAGTCGCCAGGTTTAAGTGCAAACACATCTTCATTTTCACTTAGCAGCTCTTCCAGTTGTTCCACCTCTATCTCCATTAATCTTTCCTTTGCCCTATCCAGGATGCCCCTTAGACATTCTGGTAGACTGGTCTTATTTGGTTTCTTCTCCGTTTCGGTGATTTCTTTGAGTGTTCTGACAATGGTAACAGATTCACAGATTCCTACTTCAGTTCCCTTTGTAATTTTCTGTGGAAAGGTTTTCAGGTTAACTACCCGTACTATTATCCTTTTCTCAGGTTTAATCAAGGTACGGCCGGTGACTATAAATTTATTGAACAAATCCGGTTTACTGGGTTCCGCCACTCCTACACTGCAAGACATTTCCCCATCCATTACAGTGGCAACCAAGGTTTCGGTCTGAGCAGGTAGTACCACATTTTCTTCAATAACGAGTCTCCGTACAGCATTATTCTCAGTGGTGTTCGTTAGCACTACTTCCTCACCCATTATCCGTAGCGTGCCAGCATTCAAATATAAGTTCACCCTCTTTGCTCGTAGTAAGTCTAGTCCGAGTATGACATTGTCCGACATATCTGCTACCAGGGCTCTGTGTTTGAACTTGACGTTTCCTAATTCTACTTCAAGCTCGCATTCTCCCTTGACTGGCAGCTGTTGTCTATTGGCTGTTGTAAGGACATAACGTTTGGCAGGGTTCTTAATACGCCAATCACCAATAATTTATTTATTTAATTCTTATTTTGTATCTACAGGATTAACCCAAATGATACAATCGAAAATAAAGATAACAGTTGTTCTAAAAAATAAATTCAACATTTACAATAAATTAAATAATATTATAATCAATATAAATAACTTAAACATAAATTCCACATCGTAAGTACTAATTAATTTGCTTCATAAATTTAGTAAGTTGACTCCACGATGCCTCAAAAATATCAAAATTTCTAGGCAACGCATTAATCGCCTTACTAACTTCATTTATAGGAGAATATAATCCAACATTTGTACGAGATTGACGTAGATACAAAAAATCATCTATTCTGGTGGTATAGTTCGGAACTCTTATATTAAATAATGAAAGTAATTCACTACAATTTATTTTATTATTAAAGAGCTTATGGGCAAATTTTAAATAGGAACAATGGCTTAATATCCAGCCGTACAATAGTTCTTGTCGCTCCAGTGTCGATTACCATAGGGAAGATACGACCAAACATAATGCCTTCTACTAGCAAGGAGTCAGAGTCCTGGTGACGTGATAACGTAACTTCTTCTCGTTCTTCCGCGACTGGAGCCCTACACTGTCTCTTTAGATGTCCTGCCTGTCCACAGTTCCAGCATTTAAGAAGATCCCTTCGACTATCAGATTGTTCTTTCTTTGGCCTAGTAGAAGGGCTGAATTTATCAATAATCTCCTTTAGCGTCTTTATTATGTCTCCATTTGCCATACTATCGCTGTTATACTCGCGTCAAGAATTCAGACGACTTACGTCATACGAACAAATGAATAATTCATTATATTTTTATCAAAATTATTAAGAAACTGCAACTGAGAGTAATAAAACTATATACTACACTAAATGTTTGTATTATATATTGCACTAAATTGAAAAAATTGTTGTTTTTAACGCCACCAAATATCGAAAATTACGTTGACAATAAAAACAATCGCCTAATGTCAACCATGACGTAAGACGTCTGAATTCTTGACGCCAGTATATCACTGATGGCTCGAACTTTAACATGTCTACCGGATGTCTTTGCTGCCTCAAATTACAGTGCATGCGAAAGTGCGTCGTTCAGTGTTTTAGGTCTGGCGAGTCGTAGTGCCTGCTGGGTTTCACAATCTCTTAGGCCATTAGTACAAACTTGGATGGAGAGCTGGTCTAAGAATTCGGACGGGGCTGTCGGATAAGCCAATCGAACCAGTCGAGCAACATCGGTCGCATAATGTTGTAAATTCTCTCCACTCTGCTGGTGACGATTTTTCAATTGCGTCTGGTACACTTGCTGTAGGTGCTTATCCCCATATCTCATTTCCATATGCTGTTTCAGAAGGTCGTAGTTATTCTGCTGCCCAACAGGTACTCCTTGTAAGACGTCAAGAGCTTCCCCTCGTAAAGCAACTATCAGAGCACTAGCTTTCTCATAATCAGACCATTCGTTTGCTGCAGCTGTTGCTTCAAACTGACGCAGATAGACATTCTAGAAGACCTTGCCGTCGAATTCGGGAGGTTTCGTTTTCTGAGTTCGGATAACAGGTCCTTCTGATTTGATTACGCCCCCCTTTGTTACCTTGTCTAATTTATGTCGAAGCTCTTCGCAGGTTTCTCTAACCGGGTTTATTTCTTCGTCTATTTCCTTTTTTTGTGATAATAGTTCTTCTATGTCTATTCTATGTCCATGAATGTATTTCTAGATATGACTGTTGCCTTCCTCACAATGAAACGAGTGCAGCGATATGCAACACTTGGGTCTTTGTCTCACTTCGGTATAAAGTTATAGAATGTTCGAGATTGTCTTTCGCAAATAACATCGTTCACTTCCCTAAGTCACGACGAGTGCGGTGATATGTCACACTTGGGTCTTTGTCTCACTTCCGTATAAAGTTCTAGAATGTTCGAGATTGTCTTTCGCAAATAACACCGTTAACTTCCTTAAGCCACGACGAGTGCGGTGATATGTCACACTTGGGTCTTTGTCTCACTTCCGTATAAAGTTCTAGAATGTTCGAGATTGTCCTTCGCGAATACCACCGTTCACTTCCTTACGTCACGACGAGTGCGTTGATATGTCGCACTTGGGTCTTTGTCTCACTCCCGTACAAAGTTCTAGAAAGTTCTTCAAACTTCCACTTAAATCTCACTTACGCACAGGGTTCCCGAAAGTTCTGCAAACTTCCAGTTAAATCCACTTCGGACACCAAATTGTCACGGATTTCCCAATCCGTCTTTTTCTTACTGCCAGAAAAACCGTTATCCGTTAATTAATTACTTATCTTTATTAACTACTCAGTACACTACTGAACACTAATTACAACTAAACTAAACACTTATTTAATTAATCGCTATCTAAATCACTTTGATCTCTCCAACTAAACACTTTAATTCAGACTGTAATACAAGACTAACTAACTCGGCCCTTTATTCTTCTTTTATAGACCCAATGAATATTTCAGGTATTTTCTAGTATCTCTAGATCCATTTTCCCGATTGACTCGAATGCTTCTCGTCGATTCCCCATTTTTACGGTTCCTTCTCGATTCACTGTATTTTGTTTGTTTAACAGTATCGTGTAGGGGCGATCGGGGCAATCTTAGCATTTCGCAGTACCACAGTCGTCGAATTGGGTGTGAGTGGGGCAAATTCTGTGACAATATTTACCTTTGATTTTACAAATATATGATCCAGGCAAGACCTTTGATTACCTTGTATCCGTGTATAGCCATTTATTGTTGAGACATATCCAAACTCGCTTAAAACATTTACATATTCGGTCTTAATCTCACTATTTTCCAATATATCAATATTGATATCATCAATAAATATTATATAAGTATGAACACTTTTATTATTAACCTCCATATAATTCTGCAAGTGTGTGACAAATTCAAGTGAATCAGTAGATGGAGGACGATATAAGGCAGTGATTGCGATATTAATTTTGTTATTAAATTTTATATTTATTTGTATTGCATGCATTTCATTAATTGAAGTAATATTATATGTATAATTTAAATTAGATTTGATGTATACCACAACACCGTCGTTTTGATTCACAGGTCCGCCATTGTATATTATGTGGTATCCATCAATATGAAATACATCAACACACTGCGCATTCCACGTCTCTGTTAATACTATACAATCAAAGTTAGTATCTAATTCCTCAAGAACCACTTTAAATTCGTCTAGATTTTTATTTATACTACGAATGTTGTTATGTATAATTTTAAAATTATTTAGATTATCATTGACATCAAGTACCCTTTTACACTCCTGAGCTGTATGCAGTGTATAAGTATCAACAGTATTTACCTCAAAATCTCGTATGTATTGATCCATCTCAATCTTTACAATATACACATATGCACATATACAAATTCTTAAATATAGGTATCCGCTTTGATTTCGCTTTAATTGTAACTTCTTCCTGGGATTCCGTGTTGAAACAATCCACTTGATTTTCAGCCTCCTTTCTTCCTAGCGTCGTAGATTCTTCGTGTGGAGTGGATGGAGCACTGTCAGATTTTGATTCGCTGACACTCTGTTGGCTGTGGTATTCTTCCAGCTGCTCTGCTGTATAAGAAATATTATTTACGAATAGTTTGTTATTCCTAATGAAACAATTTTTATTCTTCTCTTCCAATCTAGCTAATGTTAGATGTTTCCGTAAGACTTTGTTTGTTTCCCTCTGTTTGATACTAAGATCGTTAGCGATAGAGATATTAGTACCTTTGAGTATTTTATAGTTTTTGAAAATAAGAACTTTCTTGATATAAGAGCACAACTCTACTTTTATTGGACAAGTATCAGTTTTTCCAATAGCATAAGTATCACTTATACCTGATTCACTTAAATTGATATTCAATAATGAATTCAGTTCTTGGCAAATAAAATTAGGGTGTATTATACCCTTTGGCCTCTTCAACCCAAATATGATGAAATTCTTACGCTTACTTTCTAATTCCAACTGTTCAATCTTTTATCTCAGTTCATAATTTTCTTTTTCCAATTCATTTAACCTATTGCTTGCCGATTCAATTTTTAGCAACAGCCTAGTCTCGCTAGCTTCAATGCTGTTTTTTAAATCTCTTCTAGAATTTAATATTTTTTCAAAAATTTGATTATTTGTAATTATATTTGTTGTTTCTGATAGCATTGTTTTACCCAGAGTGTACGGTCAGCTTTAGGGTTTTTATTCTTTCAATCTGATAAGGATTTCAGAACTGATATACACTTTTTTATAATAAACGTATACATTTTGTTAGGTTACCAATACATTTTACTATAGATTAACAACAGCCAAGAAAATAATTTGCATTGCATAGATGGCAATATACGATTGCTGTCAGAATTATCTTCTTTCAAAATTTAATAAAATGTAATATAGCTTTGAATCTAAGATTTTATCAGTAGGTACTCACAGTCGTATTGTTTCATATAAAGCACACCACACACTGCCACTGTATTATTACAATACATTGGCGACTTAGCAAATCGTAATACTAATACTTACTGAATGAATAATTGCTAATTAAAACAGAATGGATAATTTTAAATTTTATAAAATGAGGAATACTTCTGAATTGAAAAAATAATATGGCATTAAAATCTGTAATACAGTCAATCAACCAAAAAATAATAGTCTTATTTAGTAATAGTAATAATGAACGATCAACATAATAACTTTTTACCTAAATAACATTAAATAAAATAATTAATTAATTACTACTAATAGTTTAACAAACGTTTTACTTGCCCATCCTCCTCATTAACACATGTACGTGCCCTTTTAAGTAGCGAAAACCTTATCTTTTGAAAGATATTCTACTTTGTTTTAATTAGCAAATATTCATTCGCAGTAAGTATTACGATTTGCTAAGCTGCCAAGGTATTGTAATAATAGGTATATCCACAAAATTTCAGTTTCACTTGAAAATGATAGTGAATGATAGATTTATGGGCACTACAAATTGCCGTTTTTCTCCAAAACGGAACATTTAAACAAAAAATTACAAAAGAGGTAAAAAGATGAGAAGAAAATTCTACGATTGATATTTCAAGAAAAAGCTGCATAGGCGTACTTAGAAATAATTGGAGGAGATAAAGGGTACCGCATCCCTCAGTTACCTCCATTCGCCCTTCGATTTTTTTCACCAAAATTACATAAGTATGCCGGAATAAGATAAAAGTACGTGCAAAATTTCAAGTGTGTATCTAAAACCAAGGCGCCCACCAAAGCAGTGATAGGTCTCGAGGTGGGGTGGCGGTGAGATAGAGGCGATGCGGAGGTGAAGTGCGCTTGAGGCACTTGTATGTCTCGGTGCAGTGAGACTCACCAAAGATGCGTCTATCAGGTGTTTTGTAGGTTATAACAGCAGTCAGTTTTCAAAATGTCGTCTTCTGACGAGGAGGATTTTTTGGCGATTGTAAATTTAAATAACTTGAATCGGGCTAATATGCAGAGAAGATGTAGGCGACGTTTTTGGGTCCATTCTTTTTGGGTGGCAAAAAGAGATTCGAGTGCGTTCAACATTTTTAAAGAGTTGAATGTTTATCTGGATAAGTTCAAGTTGATTTATAGGATGAGCCAAGAAACTTATAGGCTCAGTGTTTCAACAGAAGAACGACTTTTAATAACACTGAGGTAAGTATTTTTTAACTATAGGTATCTATCCTAATACATTATAAACCATTTCAATATTTAGTATCAAAATAGTCTTTCATATTTTTTCTTAACCCTATTCTAAGAAAGTGTTCTGTAGTAACTAAAGATATATTATATTCGAAAAGAAATAACATTATAACACAAAAATAGGAACAAAATATTTAATTATAAACATGTATAGAGTATTCAGAGATAACTTAAGCGTCGTCTAAGTCGAGGAAGGTACCATTTGGGTAACTCCAAGATTCCGTCGATGTAGTAGTTGGTGGAAATTGAGTTTCTGAATTCTGTGAACTGCTATATTGTGTTTGGCCTGAAAAGTGCGATGACGGTGAAGGAGAAGTGAGTTGAGTTACTGGCCGTTCAGATAAAATTTGTGAAGCTAAGGATATTATTCCAATTTTGAATCTCCTTTTTTGTTCGGGATTCATTGCCTGCATATCTGGAGACATGCTAATCAGGAAAGAAGTGTCAGGATCTTGTATAGTTGCAGATATTTCTTTGGCCTGTACTTTTCACTCGAAATAATTCCGTGCCGACCGGTTGACATCATCAAGTGTGACAGTTTCATATGCCCTTTTAGAATTCAGTTTTGCGTTATTATTATTGTGCACACTCTTCTAGTTAACAGATGTATCTGGGTTTTTCCTTTTCTGTGGGTTTGAAATTGAAGAAATCTCCTGCTGCTGTTGTTGACTAACATTTCCTCGGCTTTTTTCTTGAAGTCCACTTGAACTTGGTCTATTCTCATGTTCCTGTATGTGTTGAAGTATTTCTCTCTGATTCTATTTGCAGTGTATTCTCGGTCCAATTTCGTTCCATTTGTTCGTCAGTTTGTACAAAAATCTCTCTTTCAAGAGGGCTCTGTATATTCTCTTCAGTATCTGTATCAGATTGGTGGTAGAAGACTGAGAGTCATTAAAACATTCAGATTCTGCAGAATTTGTATTTTCCTCTGCTTCTTCTTCTGCTTGCATATTGCCCTTACTTTTCCTAGAACTGGTAAAGGGCATTAAAAAAGATAGTAAGACTTCTTCTTTGAATATCCAGATCCTGATGGAAGGGAAGTCTTCTGTTGTCTGACGTAGCGACCACGCAGATTTCTCCATCGCAATTTACATTCAGACTGAAAATAAGAAAATAAAATTACATTACACTACGTAGGCAGAGTTGAGCAAATGTGTCTGAATACCTGTATACATGCTGAACTATGAGTTCGTTTATTGGCAGATTTTTAATGTATAAATCTGTATATTTCAATATTTTCATACAGAGTTTTTCGACACATTTTCCCAAATCTGTAATGTTATTTGAATAATATTTTGCAGATATTTTGCTACGGGATGTAACCTGAAAGCTCTGGCATGCTACTTTTTGAGAGGACATGCGACAATAAGGAGAATCATTGGGGATACTTCAGTTGGTATCTGGCAAGCTCTACAAACAGATTTTATGCCAAGCCCTACAACAGAGATTTTGAAGGCTACGGCAGCTCGGTACTGAGAACTTTGGAGTCTTCCAAACTGCATTGGAAGCATTGATGGCAAACATATCAGAGTAAAATGTCCCGCAAATAGTGGGTCAGCCTACTTCAATTATAAGGGATATTTTTTATAGTGCTTCTGGCAGTTTGTGATGCAGATAGTATTTTTTTTGACAATTGATGTGGGAGAGTTTGGCAAGAACAGTGATGGAAGAGCATTAAAAGAGAGTGCTTTTGGTAAAGCAATGTCCAGGGGACAGTTAGGCATACCGGATCCTAAACCACTTCCGGGGGAATCGACAAACTTTCCACATTTTTTTGTTGCCGATCAAGCCTTTCCCTTAACCCCAAATATCATGAAACCATATCCTCAACAAAATCTAACCAATAAAAAACGTATATTTAATGCAAGACTTTCAAAAGGTAGAAATTCAGTTGATTGTGCTTTTGGACTACAGACATCTAAATTCAGAATTTTAGAAACACCAATAAACTGCAACGTCAAGAGAGTGGATCAGATTGTTCAAGCTCTTTGTGTATTACATAACTTCATAAGAAAACAAGAAGGAGTTTTTTCAATACCAGCATTGCATCGACAAATTTCACCATCAAATAAAAGCCGACCTCGGTTGGATAACCAAAATCGACCAACAAATTCAGCTATTGCCTTTAGAGATCAACTCGCTGACTACTTTATGACACCAATAGGGTGCTTGCCATGGCAAGAAAGATATATTGTCTAAATTGTACTTAATATGCTGCAATGTAGCGTGGTATACAAGGTGTGCCTGAAATTCAAGTACGTGATCGTTGTTAGAATCCTCGGTATATTCGTGTATTTAATTTTTCCGTTTTCTATTTTATGCAGAAAAGGTGTGCTTTGTGTGTATATTTTTTTTAAATATCACCTTTTTCGACTACGTAAGTTTGGCTAAATTACATATGAGGTCTACTGTTATTGTACATATATTTCGGAGACACCCTGTATAATATAAAATAAACATACAATAAAAGTATATGGAAAAACAATACCTAGTAATTTATCACTTACCAGTCGCATTCACATGCTGGGCTATTGACTGCCATGCCTTTTCCTGCACGTTCACACGATGATAATCTTTTGAGGTTATATCGTACAAACATGTTTACATTATTTAATTATGTACAATGAGTAAATACATGAAATAAATAAAAAATTTGCACAGTGGCTTTATTGCCGCCTCTTGAAAATAGAGCAGGTTTTATTTTAGAACACGCATGCAGTGATACGACGCCTCGTGTGGTGAGCCATCTCTTGCGTGTCATCGTCTCACTGCTTTGGTGGGAGTTTCTGTATTTAAAAACAAAGAACACTGCACCTCATAGGCATCTCATGCCTACTCACTTCAGGCACACATCTAAGTCACCTCTTTGGTGGGCGCTCTGCCTAACAAAACAATGGGATTATTAACAAAAATAGTTTTTTAAAATGTAACTTTAACACTCTGTAAATTGAAACAGGAACGCCCAAATAAAAAATGGCATAAAGAAAGTCGCATTATTTTTGTCCAAAGAATATGTGGTTAATGGTATGGCCTTCTATTTTGGGACACCCTGTATATATGATGTTCGTGAAACACTCTAGCCACGCCCGTGGTCACATCCAAGCGAGTGTTTTCAACGAAATTAACAGTCTTGCTTAGCGTATTAGGCTATATACTAATACATAGGTGTTTCAATTAACACTTCAAACCCCAACTAATATCCCAAGTGCAGTGCTTTCTCAGGAAATTCCACGACAGGGACCAGGAGACGCAGTCGAGCCGCCGAAAGGCAAGTCTAACTGTTTCTTAACCCGTGAATCTTCCCACAGACAGAGAGATAGCATTGTTAACTAAAGAAATCAGCTCAAATCCGAAAGTTGTCTAGTCATAGTGCGTGGCACGTGCTTATTTTATTGTGCAGGTGCTGGTTAAGAAGCTTTTTTGAATATTACTAACCAATTTTTTTTATATAAGCACGAACGAGGACTGAAATAAGCTAGTATTACCATAACAGTAGAATCTTGGATGTTGGGCCGGTTGGTCAGGGTCGGTCTAAGTGTGCTGTGTGATAAAGTTATTTTGTTTGATTATATTACATATTTCACTTGATTTTGACTTACTTTATAAGTTTTAATATTTATTTCGGGATGTAGCAGCTGATAGCCAAACTTCAGGGGGTTATTATACAAGTAATTTTCAACAAAAAAGTATTATAAGATTTTGTTGGAAAGTTGATAGTTGCTCTTTTATTTAAAATTTTTTGATTTCAAAAAATTTGGAGCGTTTTTTCATAAATAAATACAAAAATATCTCTGTTATTCTTACAGCCACATCAAATTTAGACATACCATCGGAAATAGCGTTAAATTTACTACAAGATGAGCATATATGAGTGTTTAAAGGGGTGGTAACCCCAAAAATTTGTTAATGAAGACATGCTTTTTTTTTTCAGCACAAACTACTGTATTTAGTAAGCTTTTCAATGATATATCAACTTTTGAGTTTGCTAATTTTTTGGCAACAATACCAAGGGCAAAGGTAATAAAACACAAACTTGTGTGTACCTAGTTTCTGTGGGAATTTTTTCAAAAAGTTAATTTTTTTAACTCTTCCTCTTTCTCCTATAATCCGAAATATTGTTACAAATGAGTTTTTGTTTAGAATGCGTCTTTCATGGTAGCTAAATGCCAAGGCGGTTGTGAAAAATAATATTTACCGTCAAAGTCATTAAATTACTTTAGTGCATGTTCTTGTTGATTACTTAAGTATCTAAATTTAAGATGCCACGTTTTTTCACAAATAACGAGTATCGAGATATTTTATTTGTGTATGGTGTTTGCAATGGAAATTCTATAGCAGCAGTTGAAGAATATTCTTGCCGCTATCCTGAAAGAAGCATTCCAAACAGAAAAACTTTTGTAACTACATTTCAGGTTTAGGAAGAAACTGAGAGTGTTCCAGGACATCATCGTCTAAATCCCAATCAAGTAAATCGTCATCAAGACCAAATTATAACAGTGCTTTTTGAAGAAACTCCCACATTAAGTACACGCAGGGCAGCAATACAACTTGGGAAAATTTCGCATACCTCAGTTCACAGAACTCTTAGAAGGAACAATCTTCACCATTATCATTTGACCCCTGTTCAAAGTTTACTGGATCGTGATAGGACAGAACGTATTCAGTTTTGTCAGTGCTATAATCCAACAAACTAACAGAGATCCGCAATTTTACAAGCATATAATTTGGACTGACGAGTCAACATTTACTAGAGATGGCACATTTAATTGTCATAATGACCATACGTGGGCAGCTGTGAATCCTCATGCTGTCAGGCCCTCCAATAATCAAAGTTAACGTATGGATGGAGATAATTGGAAATTACGTTCTTAGACCAATTATACTAGAAAATAAATTAAATGCAGATGCATTTCTTGATCTTCTTCAGAACGAACTGCATACTATATTAGAAGAGGTTCTTTTAAATTTTCGGATTAATTCCTGGCTTCAAATGGATGGTTATCCTACACATAACAGCAGGGAGATTTGGGTATGGCTAAACGAGCATTATGAAGATAGATGGATAGTACGCTTTGGTACAGTTAGGTGGCCTCCTCGAAGTCCTGATCTAACTCCGCTAGACTTCTTTTGGTGGGGTAGATTAAAATATTTGGTATTTGAAGTACCAATTGAAACTTGAGAACAGCTCGAACAAAGGATAGGAAGGACAGTCTTAAAATAAAAATAAAGTACTATAAAGTTCCTATATTTTCGATTTTTACGATTTTATTACCTATGCGCTTGATATTGTTGCCAAAGAAATAGCAAACTCAAAAGTTGATATATCGTTGAAAAGCTTACTAAATACAGTAATTTAATTAGTTATTATTAATTATTTTTGGCGTTACCACCAATAAGAAGACACCACTAACTTTGCTCATTTCACAATTACTACATTTAACTTTTTACAGCACCTGGTATAGAAGATTTTTTAAACACTCATATATGCTAGTCTTGTAGCAATTTTAACGGTATTTCCGATGGTATATCTAAATTTGATTTGGCTGTAAGAATAACAGAGATATTTTTGTTTTTATGAAAAAAGGCACATTTTTTAAAATCAAAAAAATGTTAAATAAAAGAGCAAATATCAACTTTCCAAAACAATCTTATAATACTTTTTTCTGGTGAAAATTACTTGTATAATGACCCTCTGAAGTTTGACCATCAGCATCCGTTACACCCAGTATATTTTCGATATTTTACATTCAGTTGTACTGTTTAAAATATTTTATACTTATTAAAATCTTCAAAATTAAAGTCTTCTTAAAATCTTAAAAAATTAATACAGAATGTTATCGACGACCGTTACAATAAAGAAATCATACTTTTTTCATCGGATCATATTAACCATATTTTTTCTCAACAAAATTGGGCCGGCCGATCCTACCGATTTAATTTAATCTTCCCTATCCGCCCCTGTCCACGAACAACCGGTATATCTAAAAAAATTCTGACCAATCAAAAAACCTCAATGACAACGCGTCTGACAATATAATACCGTTCTTCTCGCCCTAATATCTTAATATTTTAAAATGTTACATGTTTAATACTTTTTTATTTAACAGAGTATGTAATGTATGTAGACACTCCCCCTTTTCCGGAGAATTATACCTTTGCTCGATAATTGTAGCTCTATCTTTATTTTAAATAACATTAAACGATGTGCAAAACAGTTACAATGACATAGACAAACTTCAAGGCACATTTTCAGTCAGTTTTAAACGGTTTAAAAATCCAATTTTGCATTAGTCATAAAAAAAAACGTCAGAACTGACGAAGTAAAATAACTAAATTAAAATGGTTTTACATCAGTAAATATATGTATTTAACAGTTCAAACTTATCAAAGAGGGACAAAAAAATGTAAAAAAAAATACAATTTGCAGGTAAGTAATATGCCATATGTTCAACAATTTAGTGTCAAAAGTAATTTTTTAATACGAATTTTCTCTTAATTTGCGTTTTTCACACGCTGCGTGATGGCCTCTGCTGTATAACCAGGAACCTTGGATGGCTCATCTGCTGCGAACTGGGACTGCTACATTCCTAGGGATGCATCGGGTGGCATTTGAGGAGCTACCTGGCCCTCCAGAGCATCAGGTAGGGCACGATTACCCTGATCGCGCTGGTTCCCAGCAGGTGGAACCGGGGGAAGGTCTGCAATGGGTCTCGGCTCGTCTACAAGTGGCGGAACGGCTGCTGGCTGTAAATCGGGGAGCTGCAACACACAAACATTAAGATGCCCATCCCTCTCAATTTCATAGACGACGTCAACTAGGCGTCGAATAACACGATGAGGCCCCGTCCACGCCGGAGTAAACAAATCACCAGCAGCAGAGATCTTCTTGGCCATTACTTGGTCTCCTGTTGAAAACTGTGGGAGGGGATGCATCTCTGTTGTCATAGCGCCCCGAAAAATCGAGCTGTCTTTGTATTATCACCTGGAGAGGTACACTTGCTGCTTTTTGACGATGTTGTACATATTCTGGGATTCGCCACTGGCTTGGGTAATTCATACCCCAATATTATCTTCGATGGTGTTTCTTCTGTTGCTGCATTTCAATGTGTGCGGAGTACAAACAGCGCCTGGGGTAAATGAATATCCCAAGTGCGCGTCCCACGCTGGTACATCAGAGACCTCAATGCCTTCTTCAACTCCTGCACACGTCTTTTTACGGGATTAGCCCTCTGATTGAGCACTGCAGCTGTTTTCACGATGTCATTCTCCAAGAACTGTACAATTGATACCACCGTGGCTCGAGGTACCGCACTACACTGGATGGCGCTCGCGTGCACTGCCACAACCTCGCTTTTTATGTTCGCTACTGATATCGTGTTCTATTATCTTGGCGACACGTGTTAATTCATCAATGTCTAGGACAGCCATTGTCCTCATTCGTCCGCTGGTACCGGGATAGATGGGCTCTAGAAACTTTTTCGTCGAACGTTGCTGCTCGTGGTGTAACTGTGCACTAAGTTTCGATTGCACCTGAGGTGAGTCAAACCGCTGTAAGAAACGCCGCCGCACCTCTCTGTAAAGCAAGTCTTGATCCAAGATCCCTTCAATCCATCGCGACGCGTCTCCGTACAACCAATCTTCCATCGCGACAGCTTTATCATTTTCATTCTTCGCATCGCGGAAGTATTTCTCTAAGCGCTTTAAAAATCGGTACGGATATTCTCGGCAATTGCGCCATTATCCTTGGCTGGATAAATAACCTTGGATGAGCGGGGTCGACAGGGACTATCTCTCTTTACCCATTTCATCGCTGTAGGCCTGGATGCCTCGTAGGAGTGGGTTCCTTTCTCCGGTCAGCCTCGACCGCAATTGCGGCCGATGCCGGCGGCTCGGGGAATCTCCTCCTGTCCTGGCAAGCCCTGTGGGCAAGGGCTTATCTTCTGGCGCTCTGGCATTTTGCACAGACTGCAATCATCCGGGTTCAGTGACTCCAGGTGACGCTGCCACTGGTCTTGGTAGTGTTTGTCGAAGGCGGTTGGTGGCCTGCTTATCTCTCGGATGAGCCGTCCTCGTGGCACGTTGTTTAGACGCGCGTCTTTCCCTAATTAGCTCCTGCAGCATAAGAGGTAACTCACCTGCATAGTTCGCTTGTCTCCTTTCCATCCTCTCGGTGGTACTGGCTCCCAGGGCGGTGTGAATATCCGTTTCAAGGGTCATGACAGCCGCCTAGAAGTCTTCTTCGTCCTGGATGACAGAAAAGGGTTGGCAAATTCGTTGCATACCTGCGGAACTGCTCCCAATCGGTCTGCCTTCTGACGACGGTTTCCTCGTCGCAACGCTCCTGCCCGAGCACGATGGGCGAGTGGTTTGCCCCTCGTAATGCGTCGTCAGTTCGGTAGTAATCGGTAATGCTCTGAATAAAGCGATATCCAGCACGTCCGGTCTGCCAATCTCTCCATGAAAGGTGGGTTTATCGGGTCCGTACGCAAACACGTCGTCGTGGTTGTACATGTATCGCAGAAGCACCCTGCCACGCGTGGTGGTGGTCGTGCTATTCCACTCCGGCGACTTCGCGTTAAAGTCCCCGATAGAAACCGTCTGCGGCCAGGTCCCCAACACTGCCTGCCTGTCTTCTCTTCTTTCTTCGCCGACTCGTATACCCCCGGGGTAGTCATGTTTGGCCGTGTCGCGAACGCCTCCGGCCGGGTGAGGGTTTGGGTAGAGACGGATTAGCACTGTGGCTCTAGGAAGATGCTAGGACAAAGAACTTTAAAGGTACTATCGTCCAGCATCGCGGAAAAGGATATGATAGCGGAGCCCGCCTAGACGGACCCCGGGGTAGGATAGGGAAAAGTCAATGTCTCTTCGTAGTCCTTTTCTTGATCCTGGCGGTCCTGAAACACAAACTTTTATGGGCCGAAGCCCGCCCTCCCACCTTTCGGTATTAGACAAACACTTATCAAAATACCCCCTATCTAACGAAACCACAACCAACAGAACCCAATCCTATCACCACACTTCAAAAATGAGCAGGGAAAGAACATTTTTATTAACAAAATACAAAATGACTAAACTATTTCCTAATTCTATACTAATTCTAAAACCAATTCATCAAATCCCAAACCATGCCTTCCCTCTTTTCTTACAACTTCACTTAACCATATATACTGCTTTATTATTTCAGACTTCACTTACTTTCATTTCCTTCTTTTTACCACTTTATTTTCCTTTTCTTTCCTTTCTATAAATTCCTCCTTTCTTATAAATACTTCTCAAAATTAATTTAACTCTACTAACTCTATCTCTTTATCATTTTTAATCTACATTCCCAACTAAACTTCTAACTCCATCAATCCTATCTTGTTTTTAATTTACCTTCACCCCTATATCACTATTCCCTTCTCCGTTCCTTTTCTTTCTTTGTATAACTTTCATTTATTTTTCAAATTTCTGTTTTACCTTTCTTTTACCTACTTTTTCTTATCTATCGACCTCTTACCTCTCTTCTCTCAATCTTACTCCACAAAGTACCGTAAGGGTCATGTGCAGCACCGTGTGCACCTCTCTTCCCTTAACGCATCTCTGTGGAGAGCAATCAAGAGTCAGGCATCTCCATTCCATTTCCCTTTTCTATTCCTCAAACTTCATCCAAGAGATGGTGGATGGTAACAGGACACCACGGCGATTTCTCCGCGGCGGCCTGTGCGTTCTCTAGCTTGGTCTCTTGGATGGCGGCCACGTCTACGTCTAGGCGTGGCAAGAGCTCAAGCAAGTCGTTTTTCCTACTCCGGAAACCGGCGACGTTCCAGGAGACTACTCTCAGGGCCTGCACTTGTCGAGAAAGTGTCATTACTCTTGTAAAAAAGATGGCATTTTACAGACATTTAAGAGGCGCGCATGGCGGAGTACATCTCCATCCTCGTCAGCGCGCGGACGCTGACGAAGCTCTTCGTCACTGCCGTCTTGGGGAGCTGCGTACACTTAGCCTGTTCTTTGTCTGCCGCCGGTTTCGCTATTACCGTGGGTAGCTTTTTGGCGGCATTCTCCTTAGGGGCCTGGAGGCAGCCCCTGTAGGTTGCAGGATGGAGGCCACTGCAGTTGGCGCACTTCGCGGGCCTTTCACTCGGCTTGTTGCATACGGCCGAGTGATGGCCTTCGCCGTACTTTACGCACTTCATGAGAGCGGTGCAGCGGCTCTGGCCGTGGCCAAATTTCTGGCATCTGAGACGCCACAGCCGCTGCCTTCTGGGACTCCACGCGGACGACCAGAGAACAGCACCGTGCGACCTTTAATATATTTACCTGGTATTGTGGCATTTGTACAAGTACAAGTGGCATCAGCTGCCTAGTCCTCTTATTGGACATTGCCACATTAGCGGGGGCGAAGCTCTGGCTGCGGAGGTCCTCCGTTACCTCCTCGAGTGGAGTGCCGCAGGGGATGCCTCGTATGATTGTTCTTAGCAGCCTATCCTTTTGGAGCGAGTACGTATGGTACTCTTCTTCATTGGCAGCCAGAAGCCTGGTCAGCTTCCTGTAGTCTCACGCGGAAGCTGGGGAGATGGTCATTCCTTCTCTCACCATTTTGGCTTTAGAGAAGTTAATTTTCTCCTCTTTTAGTAAGAGCGATGCGGCCGTGCACCTTTTGCTCTTCCTGAGGATCACTGGTGGGATCTTGGGAGTGGCCTCGCCTGCGGAGGGTGGAGGGGTGGCAGCGGTGCGGGCGCGTCGCAGGCATAGGGGTGGGTACCGTCTTTCTCGGCACCTTCGACGGGTCTTCGTGCGATGATCCCGCTTCTCCTGAAACAGAAGAAATGGGTTTCTTCCTTTTTTCGCCCTTACCTTTACCGCTGCTGGGGGCTAGGGCAGGTGATTCCACGTTCATCCGTGAAGAAGTTGGCTTGGCTGGGGCGGGTGCTGTTAGAGCCGGCCGGCAGACTCCTAATCAACTCTTCTAATGCCTTGTGACGGGCTTCCGCCGCCACATCATGGGCTTTCGCTGCCTCCTGTTGATCGTGCAGCTGTCTGGCTAGCTTGGCGATACTCTGCCTAAGCTGCTCGTTTTCGTTTCTGATCCGTATTAGCTCGTTCTCGCTGCTATGCTGAATTCGCCCAGCATCGGATAGCAAGCTTCTGCACCGACTTTCGTGGTAGATATCTGACATTAATTGTTAATGACAATCCAAACAATAAAACCATCAAAGTGGCAGCAACCTACTACATTTCATATGAATTATTTTGCTTGCATATTCCACACCCGAGGATATGTACGTATATGGATTTTATTTTTTTTTAAGAAAACGCGTGTCTGCATAAAAATACTAAGAGGGGGGAAATTTTGTAAATTGATTGTTCTATTTACTGTAAAAGTTCTAATTATAAAAACAACAGAGGTTGGTGGTTGCTATCCTTGTAGACATTTGGTAAAAATAAAAATCGTACTCAACAATGTAACTTAATTAACTAAATGTAGTAACCTATTTTCATATTTATAAGTTTAACCGTTTTTGAGGAAAAAAATGAAAACCGAAATTTTTTCAATTATTTAGAAGCCCTTATCTCGTAAGAGAGGGCTTAAATCGAAAAATTTTATAGAAAGAACCCCCCCCTAAAATGACCCAAGGAATACCACAATGGAGCGCACATCATGCGACACCTTGTATATGCATATACAAGGTGTACCAGTAGTAAGTATTCAAAACTTGTGAGCTTGTAAAACAAATCGAAAAATTACGAAAACCTTAATAAAACTTTTGTCAGTGGCGGCTCCTAAGGGAGATACGCTCTTTTAAAGGGGTAACCTCGGAAACAGTTTTTAATTCGTAACATCAAAACGGTTCAGCATTAAGTCACGAAATTTTGCTGAGATATTAACATTGACGTGCTTAATAAGTCTCATAAAATACATTTCAAAATTTTCTACAGAGGCGTGAGAAAATGCAAGACTCTGGGACAAAAATCATACCTTTTTTGTAGTTATTTTTTTCTTGTTTCTGACTTGAAAATATTGAAATTTGAAGTATTTAACATAAAAAGGTAATCTTGTTAAATTTCAATAGAATGTACCGTTTTTCAATAAAATCGATTTCAATCATCCCTAACATGCCCCACATTCAACATCCATTACTAAGCTAAATAAATAATTGCAGTGTGCCATGGAGAAACAACTAATCTGACAGTTAACAGAAATGTCAAGTATTTTTAGTTTAAAATTTGTGTTATTTGAATCTACGTAGTGCTGTATCATAGTGAACAAAAATTGATAAAAATTATTTAAAAATGCAACAGTATACATATTCTGAGTATGTAGATATGTTTTTGATGTTAGACGAGTGTCATGGGAGCGAAGAGCAGCCGCACACCGATATGGTATAAAATTCCCCAACAGAAATGTACCCAATTATAAAACATTTCTATGCACCGTGTGACGCACCTACGTCGCGATTCCGGTACGACGTAGTGTCACTATGACGCCTGAGTTTCGGTGGCGGTGTTCTCGGGCGCCAGTTTCTGTTTACAGTGCAGAAACACCACTACTCGGGCGGCTACAGTGAAGACACGGTATGTCCAGAGGGTCGTGAGGGAAAAGTTAGACTTATACAGGAATAAAAGTCAGAATAAAATAATACACATATATTACAATTCACCTAGTATACACAACTAATACGGTCGGTAGCGGAATAAGCAACTACAAAGTCAGCTGACGGTAAAAAAAAACAAGCAATACAAGCGGTTAATCTATGCTACATGCGAAACCAAGTAAGAGGTCAAGGAAGCGATCAAGCAAGCAAAGCAAAACAAACTACAACTCTAAAACTAAAGACTTGGCCACTATCTAAAATATATACATATAAAATACAATGATACAGCTCCTCCCCTGGAATGCACGGCCGGTCAGCTGAAAATAAAACAAGTGCTTATTAGTTACGACAAAGGCGAAGCTACCGGATAATGGGACAGCAACTCCACCCAGTCGTGGTACGGGTAGAAATCGTAACCTACAGCCCACGTTTCAATCTATAGGATACTCCCATAAACAGAACACGTGGTGAGGTAGCCACTGGATAATGCGACAGCGACTACCCACGCCGTGTCACACTAGACAAGCTGGAAGACAAAGTATGGTTAGTACACACTAATAGCGGCCCTAGCAGTCTAAGTTTTCCCTAACAACCTCTTACTCACTTCCTCTGCTGGTCACGTCTAGCTGGCACGGGCGGTCGTCTGGTACTGCCTCTGCAGTGCTCACCTCGCTAGGTCTTAACTTCCGCCAGTGCTGGACTGGCGGAAGACTTGCGCAGTAGGCTGCTACTACCTCGCTTCGTTTGGCTGGTGCGGAACAGGACTGGTCTCGGTGCTGGCGGCTCAGGAACTAAATCTTCCACTCGGAGTTGGAAAGGCCTAATGCTGGTTCGGAAGTGGCGCTTGCGCACTGGACGGTTTTCGGACTTTACTATTTTACCCGAGTGCCACTTTTGAACTTAGAATAATCGGCGATATTCAATTTTGTGGACTTGTAATATTTTCGGTTTGTCCATTTAGCGACTTAGTATAATTTTAAACGGTTGACTTACTTGTCAGGAACACTGGAGACACGAGTGGTTCGTCTGGCGGCTTGGCAGGTACTGGTTCTGGTGTCTAGCAAGCCTTTTCTGGTGAAACGGTGTCGCTTGCGCACTAGACGGTCGGCCGAACTTAGTACAGTTCTTCGCAGATCTCCTGGGAGGACTACTGGATACGACGCTGCTTCTAGGTGTGGGCCAGGACAGGTACTGAATTTCAATGAAGTTTCAATTAGGGATGTTCCGATACACATCGATATTCAGAATATCGATACAATTCTTTACGATATTCGATATTTTGTATCGATACAAAATGTTGTGATATTTTTGATACATCGAAAAAATTATGAATATCGAACGTTTCGATACAGGAAATACCGAATTAAAATTTATGCCTGTTAAATTTTGTATCTTTCTTATTTTTTAGCCACGTACGTCAAATGTCAAATCCCAATGGAAAACGCCTAAATTTACTCTTATAATAACAGTGACTTCATTATCCTACTATTGGCAGTACCTCTTGGTTATTTTTGCCGTTTTCTTTTACTCATAGATCATGATCTAATATCCGACTAGTGATTGGTCAAATTCATAGACCTTTATAAGGTCTATGGTCAAATTTAATAAACTGTTATTTTCATCTGTGGTTTTCGTATTCATTGGCTGTAATTTTGAAATAAGATTTCTAAATCGTTAACAATCGTTAACCAACATGCCCAAAAATTCAGATATTTGGAAAATTTTTGTGAAAAATAAGAATATTGGCAGATGCAAAATATGCTTATCTGAAGCAAAAACTTCAGGAAATACCACAAACTTAAGACTTCATTTAAAGAGACATCACCCAGAGTATTCTGCGGAACCCTCTGAAGATAAGACCAAGGTAAAGTTATCAAAATAAGCCGAATTATTAGTTCTCCTGCTCCTACTTGTTATACGAATATCATCCATTTTGTTTTTGTTATTTATTTTTGTTAACCGTTTCTGTTATTTGATGAATAATAATTATATAGATATATAAATTGGATAGTTTAATTTATATTAATTAGTATACATGTCTAAAATAACGTGAAGGAAGTATAATATTAATTTTATGTTTCAAATTGCTTCTTTTTGAATATTTCAATATGGCGCATTGGGGGGGGGGAGGGTACACGTCGATATATCGGATATCGATACTTTCGAGGTCGATATTTAGAAGTATCGATACTAGAACGTTTGATACGTATCGATACAATGTATCGATACTTTATGTGTCGAGGAACATCCCTAGTTTCAATCTATCGCGCTGGACTCTGAAGCGGGCGCGCTGCCTCAAGCGCGCATTCGACGGCACATCTCCACAGCGGCAGAGCCCTCGATGCGCGGGGGCGATGCGCGTTCGATTCTCGCGGTTTCTCTTGTGCTGGCTGAAATTCGAGCGTCGGCCGGCTTTTATGTATCATACGGGGCGGTGAAAAATCACTTCATTACAACCGAAAGGCGTTTGCGAGAACGGGGTACTTTAAAAAGAAACAATTTTGAGAGAGGCAGACGTAGAATAGCGAGAAATGTCTTGAATGAAGAAAAGATTTTAAATTTAGTTGAAGCTAACGCCACACTTAGTACAAAACGACTAGCAGTCCAAAATAACATGTCTCATATGACAGTATGGAGGATATTAAGAGAACAACAATTGTATCCTTATCATTATAGACAGGCGCAGGACATTTTACCACAAGACCGACCCATGCACAGACAATTTTGTCAGCTGCTTTTGGACGGGCAAGCCGAAGATCCGACGTTTCTGTCAAATATTATTTTCAGCGATGAAGCTACCTTTACCAGAAACGGGGTTTTTAATATGCGCAACGAACATATGTGGGCCGAAGAAAATCCTAATGCTCGGAAGGTAACCCATTATCAGCATTCATTTAAATTAAATATTTGGGCTGCCAGATTAGGAAACAATCTGTTTGGATATCACATCATGCCTGGAAATTTAACAGAAGCAATGTACCATCAATTTTTGTCCACTAGATTGTATGACTTTTTAGAGGATATTCCTTTGGCGAGAAGAGGTTTCTTATGGTACAAGTACGACGGCGGTCCTCCTCATTTCAACCGTCAATGTCGACAGTGGTTAAACGAGCACTTCCCAAATCGCTGGATTGGCCGAGGAAATGATGCTGCCTTAAACTGGCCTCCACGATCACCAAACCTCAATCCAATGGATTTTAATGTGTGGGGTCAAATGAAAGAAAAGATATTTCCAAGCTGTTGACAGTGAGGAACAATTGCGTGAATGTATAGAAAATGCATTTAATGAACCTAATGAGAAGCACAAACTATACCGAAACCTATTTTCTTTGGAAAACAGATTACTTGCGTGCATTAGGGCAAATGGCGGTTATTTTGAAAGATGAATCTAGTCTGTCTTTTTGTTTGAGGCACATTTTATACTGTAGAAATTAGAATATGTATTTAGTTTGTCAGCCTACTGTAAATGTTACGAAAAAGTGTTAGCCGTTTACAATACTCTAATAAAGTAATCTCATATGTATCTATCTTTTTGCTTTTCTGTTATTTATATTACCGTATTTTTATTTGTACTATTATTTTTATTTTTTACCGTTAAGAGTGTTAATATACATTTCTGTTAACTGTCAGATTAGTTGTTTTCTCGATGGCACACTGCAATTATTTATTTAGCTAAGTAATGGATGTTGAATGCTAATGTTAGGGATGATTGAAATCGATTTTACTGAAAAACGATACATTCTATTGAAATTTAACAAGATTACCTTTTTATATTAAATACTTCGAACAAGAAAAAAAATAACTACAAAAAAGATATGATTTTTGTTCCAGAGTCTTGCATTTTCTCACGCCTCTGTAGAAAATTTTGAAATGTATTTTATGAGACTTATTAAGCACGTCAATGTTAATATCTCAGCAAAATTTCGTGACTTAATGTTGAACCGTTTTAATGTTACGCATTAAAAACTGTTTCCGAGGTTACCCCTTTAAAAGAGTGTATCTCCCTTAGGAGCCGCCACTGACAAAAGTTTTACTAAAGTTTTCGCAATTTTTCGACTTGTTTTATAAGCTCACAAGTTTTGAATACTTACTACTGGTACACCTTGTATATACATATATGGTGGTTCAAATTGGTATGTTTTCGAGAGGCGTTACGGATGGTTATGTCATAGATAACGCAAATCTGATGGACGAGCACTGGGATTTTCTTTCGAAAAAGTAACAATAACGAAGACCACATATCTTACTGGTTTCGAGCTACAGAGATAAAATGAATGTTGCGGTTTTCACCATTATTATTTTCAGTTCAGTTTCAGCCATTTACAATAGTTTAATAGATAATCTCATATGTCTATCTACAAATTTGTTTTGTGTAATTTTTGATAATTTTATAGAAAAAATGAAATCTAAATATTTTTTCTCTCATTAAAAATATATCGGACTTGAAACATGGTTGGCTTTTAAATAAAATAAAATAAACAGTTCTGATATTTTGATATTTCTATAAAAATAAGCATTGACTAGTAGATCGTGTGTTTTTTTTTATATTAAAAAAATGTTTATTTACAAGAGATAAGCAAGTGTTGCAAAAAATTAATAATTTTTCAAACTTTGAATATAGGTATGAGTTTCCATTTTTGCTATGATAAAAAATACTTAAATGCACACAAAAAAGTTTGAGTGTTTTTTATACACTACCATCCTTGTTCCGATTTAGATTTTCAAAAAGAGCATAAAAAGTATGGGATTGTGTCAAATGTCATTAATTTATCTCTACGCGTTTGGGTAATATTAGTTTTTAACTATCATCAGAAACTAACTTTTCACATCCTATCATGATAATGAAGCGTTTCATATTATACAGGGTGTAACTTTGAACGGGGATCCGGTTTGGAGGGGGGGTGACTGTGATGTTTACAAATACATATCACAAGTTTGTTTTCTTAAATTCTGTCACAAAAACAGATTTTTTTTGTTGCCTTTTTTCGCAATTTTCATAGTACGCCACTGGGCAGAACAGCGCTGAGCATATCTAGTTGCAGCGTCACCAGCATTGTTGCCATATTTAATTATTGAAGTGGAAGATGGGTAGAGGAGTTCTATTAGAAAGCAAAATGCCCAAGCCACTCGTGAGGTACTACTTTTTGAAACATACATTTGTTTGTAGTGGGTGTTCGCTTTGTTATTCCATATAAACAAAAAATACAAAAATTATTATTTTACGTATAACACTATAAAACAGCAACAAGTCAACTAACAGAGAACTCAATAATAAATAAATACATATTTAATCCTTTTTACTTACGTGATTAGAGTCTTCTACGGTATTTAACATATTTGGTTCAAAATTCTTACTCTGCAAGTTTGTTATTGCTCAACATTAGAGTACTGGCGTTCATAACTGCCATAATCTCTTAAATGTTGAACTAATCTTACAAATATTTTCTTATGCGGTACGTGTCTATCGCGGTAATTCATCCGATATCGTCTTCTTGCAGCCGCCGTCTTCTTTTGATAAAAAAAGAAGTTTTAAACATATTAGCTCTTTCTTAATTTGAATACATGTTTTTTTTTTCATAATATCACATACACTATTGGTAAAGAAAACTGACCTTTATAAAGTTATTATACACTTATATACAGAATAACAGATTCCACGAAATACCACTTTAAGTTATTACGAAATTAAACTTGGCAAAATACAACACTGCACTAAACAAATTCTAATTCGATTGCAGTAAAAAATCACGCAGAAAACTTGCTTTTTCTCTCTCTCATATCTATATATTTTTTATATAAAACAACACATATTTTGTTTAATATAACTGCACGCATGTTCATGAACTATCCAGGTATACACAAAATAACACGGAAAACTTACAGCAAGCTGTATTTTGATCGAACGTAACTGTGGAACCTTTTAGGAGATTCCCTACATATCATATCCATCCTAGCCTGGTATTGTGTGCAGTATCTATGCGATATTTTTATTTTATAAACTAGGTCAATGCCACGGTTATTGTGACTCGCATCGCCGGAATCTCATCGCGTATGTAATAATACATCATCACAATAAAATGGAAGTTGTAGTTTTGTATATCCAGCCTTCTGCATTCACATTACCTCACTAAAAAAATCCTCACTTTCACATTTCACGACCCCACAATTCTGCCAAACTATATCACTATTTTTGTTATAGCTTCTGCAAATCGTTAATCCATATTTCTATGGTTTTTCTGCACGGTATCAGTCATGACATTGTGTACAGTTAACTTGTACAAGTTACGTATGTACTGAATTCTAAAATATCTGCTTCGGTCGCGGCTGCCTGAAATACGACTCTGAAATGACGGGACAAGTTCCGATGTCTAGACTGGTAACAACTAACTGGCAACACCGTAGACATGGTTCTGCAGTGGAACTCGAACGCTGTACAGGAGCGGCGTGGATAGTAATTTGGGTGTAGTTTAAAAATTTAATTATAACTCGCCTATTTATTTGATTAAGAAAAACTAATTTCAGATTAGCAATCTAGAGAACACGGACCACTACCCCTCAAAAGGGGACCCCCCTTCAAAGTTACACCCTGTATGTTTATATGTGCTCTCCGTTTTATTTTGGGGTCTAAATTTTTGTTACTACAAGGTACAAGGCTCAAAAGTTGTCACCCGATGTTATTTGGCGCTATATTTGTTTTATGAATGAAAAACTGATTCTGCTTCTGGAATATGTTTATTTGGTCTTACATTTTTATTTTTCATTAAGTCGAGAAAATGATATCGGCCAAGTGACCGCCGCCAGAAATGATGACCATACGAGTCCGATTTATAGCATTTTCCATTTCCATTTTTATGGCTTAATATCCTTATACTCTATACAGGGTGAACCTTAAATAAGTACAAATATTTTAACCAGCAGTACAGTTCACTGTGTAGAACTAATAATTAATAGTTTTTTTTACAAAAAAATGAGGAATAAAAAGGTCAAAGTTTAAATACATTTCGTAATTTTTCAATAGAAAACTTGTTGAGGACCGCTGATTCGGAAGCCATGGTGAATGTGAATTCCACAACTTTGCCAGTGTTATACCAATATCTTTGAATAGGCTCCAACAAAGTTAACTAGAATTTTTACATGTCAAATAATGTTTCTGTACTGACAAGTGACAGTTATAGTTGCGATATACCTCATATGGATTAGAGACCACACGCCGTTATGACGATCTATATATTCGCGCTGTGCTAAAATGGGGCATGGAGTCATGATGTGAGTGACTATTTCAGACTTCTCTTTGTACATTCTACACCTTTCATTCTCTATATTCCAATCTCATTAATTTTATGTCTATATCTAATCAGCACGTTCACTTTCACTGTCACATGTATAATAATATTCACTATACATGATTATATAAATGAAAGAATATTGTAGCCACAAAAAAACGAAAAATAATAATAACAATAAACTATAACCAGAACACAACCACTTAACGTAACGTAAAAACGTATAAATAAATACGTTTGAGGTTATGATCGCTGTTTGTTTTACCTCCAAACCAGTAGCCACGACTACTTTGCTCACGTGCCGCAGATGCTCTATTGTATAAAATTAAAGAAAATAGTATACTCGTACGTACTTTCATGAAAATAACTTTAATTAACTTTAGAAGCAATGTAATATCAGCACAATCAGTACCTACCTACTTTTTAATTTTATATGGGTATTTCTGTAAACAAAAAATTAATAAAGAATATTATTAGTTTCAATAAATATTTTGTTATTGTTTTGTCCATTATTGTAAGACGTATTTGGACAGATACTTAAGTGATGATTTCTCTTATAATTGCAATTGCAGTGTGTGTACATTTTTAGTTCTGTTGTACTAAAATCTTAGTAGATCTTTTAATTTTCGAATTAAATATTAACATAGATTTTCCAGATAATTACTTCACGCACTAATATGTAAAGTAAATTACTAACTACTTGGTGTGTAAAGTAAATGGATGTACCTATTTTAATTTATAACATATATTTTTGTGGGTAGTATAAACCATTTCCTATGCAACTCCTGTATAAAGCATATTTTTTCCACTTGAGACTATTACTAAAATTTCTGTAAACGACGCAAGGTATAACGTTAATATGATATAAATAATTATTGCATACATCGCTACCACGTTGCCATTTTTATGAAGCAGACTGGACCTCTAACTTGATCAAACATATTCTCTAAGTATATACATCAACTGTAGACAACGCCATCAATTTGAACTTTTTTGTGCTTCACTTTATCTCATTTTGGACTGTAAAAATTTTCTTCCCTATCTTTTCTAGTTAAAAAAGGTAGACCTCGTTTATGTCGCTAGATGCAATGATTTCTGAGAAAAATGCATCTAAATCTCAGGATGCATGCAATTTATCTAAAAGTAAAGTCAAATTGTTGCATAAGTAATGGGCTATACTGTAACAGCATAATACTGTGATCAAAATAAGCGAAATTTCGTGAAATTTGCTTCAAGCGATCAAAAGATAAGAAAGAAAATGTGATTTATTTCTTTAATTTTGACACCCTATATCTTTGTTATTATTGTTTTTGGTGGATTTTTGGATTTTTTAGGATAAGCTAAAGTAAATCGACCTATTCCAAAATGAGATACAGTGTAGCACAAAAAAGTCGTAGCGATTTAAAGGGGTTCAAACCATCGTTGCCCTCTAGCAGATACACCAAAATCATCGACATATTCGAATTTCTAGTACCTAATACTACTACCTATACCAAATTTAATAAAAAAAAAATACGGTCGATGCGATCGAAAAATAATAAAGAAAATGTGATTTATTTTTTCAATTTTGACACCCTGTAGATCGAAAAGGAGCAACATTCGGATACGGGATATTTGGCTTAATCGCTCTATTTTGAGGTCAGCAACATGCCCTTAAGCTCTGTCCCATTATTAATGAATCACCCTGTATAAATACGGCCTAAAATATTTGATTACCCAAACAATCGCTAATAATTCTTTTTCAATAATTGTTGAATAATTTATTTCTATTAAAGTTCTACTCGCGTATGAAATTGGATGACCGTTTTGAGATAAGACAGCTACAATTGCAAAGTTATATGCGTCCATGGTTAGTTTTTGAAAAAAGACTAAAAGAGGCTCGTTAGATAAAATATTTTTACATAAATTTACAGATTCTAAAAATTCAGGCGTGTTCAATTTTATTTCCTTTTTTTAAACATCGAGTGAGAGGTTTTGTTATTTTTTCAAAATTATTTATAATTTTATAGTCTACTACGAGTCTCCATTTTCTGTTTCCGGAAGCCTCTAATTTTTTGGGTACAATCCATATGGGACTGGACCAGGGTGAATCTGAAGGTCGACATCAATTTGTGCCATTACTTTTGGTTTATGAACTTCTGGATATCTACATATATGTCTTTGTATGAACAGGCATTTTGTCTTGGCCAGGAAAATAAAAAACGTCATGATAATTTTTGCAAAGAGGTATTAAATATTGTTTTTCTTCTTTATATAAATCTTCTGTTCTTAATAAATTTGGAATTTGTTCTTTTCTACATTTGTTGTTGAAGAAATTTGAAAATTGTATAATACAAAATTTTATATATTTTGGCAAGGAATAGGTTTTTGAAAATAAAAAGTTTTTGTTTCACTAGAGAGATTAAAAAGTTCTACCGGGGCATATCCGTCTTCACTGGTTGTTATTGTTTCTCTAATTAATAAATTATTTAAATTTTGAAAAGGTATTAAAACATCGCCAAAGTTTGCTTCTGCAGAAATTGTTGTTTTTAAATATTCTTTTCGGCCAGAGTTACTCGTTTTGTTATGTCATAGGGATCTCGTAAATAAAGGGTAATATTGAAAAGTCCTATAAGTCTGTTGTTAGGTAAGTCAATTATCAAATTGAATTTTTTTTCATGTCATGATAGCCAATAAGTCCGTCGAAATAGTTATGAAAATCATAAGATAAAACTTCTAAAATTTTATTTGAATAAAATTCTGAAAATGCAGATATATGAGTTTTTTGTTTAATGATTTGGACAATTTTTTTCTATTATGTCAGGTCGTAACAGGGGACATAAAGATGCTGTGAAATTTTTATATACGGTAACTGGGGCGCTAATTGAATATTATTTTCTACTACGTTTGGTTGTCTTGAAAATTTTGTTTATTTTCAGTCGTAAAAATCTTGGTTACAATTTTGATTAAAATCTTCAATGTATAGTCTGTTTCGTAATTTTGATCAAAAGGTATGTTTTCATTTTGATGTTTTTGACTAGGGTCGAAATTTGGATCAAAGTTTTCTTCTTCAATATTAAAATTTTCGTTAATTCTTGAAAAATTTTGTCTATTTGGTTTCTGTCTATAATGTTGTTGATTTTGCCTGAAATTTTGTTGATTTTTTCTAGTATTATGTTTCATTTACTAATGATTGAACTCGGAGTGGGATGATTTGGTTTAAAATTTTGATGAGTTCCGGTTATAATTTTGATTAGTTTTGATTAAAATTTGGATTTTTTGGTGGAAGTGGAGGTTTTGAGAAATTTTGATTTTGGAAATTTGGCTTAAAATTTTGGTTAGATTTAAAATTCATATTTGGATTGAGGTTTCGTTGAGGAATTTTAGAAGGGGCTGATGTCGATGGAGAAGACATATTTTTTCTAAGTTGTTCTTTATACGGATTAAATTGTAGTTCTCGGTTTATTACAGATATCGCGTCTTCTAGCGTAGTTTTATCCGCCGTACGTATCATTCGCTGCAGGTTATCTGGTAAATTCGCGACGTACGTTTCTAGCGTAAACGTCTTAACAAGCTTGGTAAGTTTGAATTTTTAAGGGTTGATTATAATTTCGGTTTGGCCTGTAATTTTCGATTTAATTACCACAAGTAAATATACCATACGGTCGGGTATTTCAGGAATATAAAAAATTCTAATTAATTGATCCTTTGTGAACCATCAAAAATCGGTATCACATCTAGGAAAGCTTTAGCTTTGTTAATATTTGAATTAGTAGTCATATTTTCATTAGAATTACGATTAAATGAACTGGTTTACAAAGCTATCTATTTCGTTTTGATTTACGGAGAGTCCAACACCGACAGGGACCTGGTATGGATTTTCTACTCGCAATCTAGTTTGAGAATTACTGTCTTTTGGCATCTGAACAATCACTTCGTTTTCAGTCGAGTTGACTCATAAACAGATTGTTGAACAGTCGCTCAACAGAAGTATTTTGAACAGAGAAAAATTAAAATCACTAAATCATTTTTAAAATTTAATCCTAACCAATTTTGATTATACACAGGCAAGTGTAAATCAAAATGGTTTTCGCCGCACAAGTATATAAAAAATCAGTTTATATCAACTATAGCGAGGAAAGAAGTGGAAAAATAAAAAAGGAACTTACTTTGAATCGTCGTCGACGGTCCAGGAATTTCGGCGTCAAGTTAACCAACCACTTAAAGTTCCCCTCCCTGCCTGAGAGCTGGACAGGTCTTATATCTTCAACAAAGTACAGGACATAGAAAATATAGTACTTATTAATATATTTTCTATGGTACAGGAGTACACCAAGGATCTCAATCTTCTTTTCACGAGACTTCAGAGACTTGTTTAAAGATCCTATCGACTGCGCCATTTAGTACGCCAGGCACATCTGGGTTAAGTATATACCGAACGGTAACATTGCATATAACTGAATAAATATATAAGAGAACAAGAACGACGTTTATTAAAACAAAGTAAGTTACCGGTATAAAAGTATAATTCACACTGAAGCTAACTAGTTCTGGTGCTTAAAACATAAACCAACTCGGCGATGCATTCTTGTTGAGATAATTGACTAATTTGTCCAGTTTGACAGTTCGTTGTAGCTAGAACACTACACGTATCGCAATGAAACTTTGGATTTAGGTTAACTAAGATGGAGATTAATTTTTAATATTGACATTTGATTAGTGGCGCCCTCTATGTCCCAGTATGCAAAAAATAAAAGACATCCTCGTAAGCATCTCTATAAATCCGCCACTGAGTGTACCTTATAAAGTATAAAACTTGTTAGTTTTGTTTGAAGTAGTGAAGTGAAATGGTGTGACCGAGAAAAAGAACAAAAAAATATTAGATGGAAGTTGATTGCTCACGGATGGCATAAGAGTTTCGTTGTTCCAGCAAAACCTAATTATTAACTCCATTTCGATTATACAGATATAAATTGTCAAGAGTCAAATGATTACATTACATTAGTTTAGTTTAGGATAATAATACACAACATGTGCAGTTCAAGAAAAAAGTTAATGAAATAAGAATTAAATAACCAAGAAAGGTAGGTATCTAGTTTTATGGCAAAATTCTAGCGTATTTTATGTAATCTAATTTGTTACTGATAAAATTTTTGTTTACAATAATGTAAAGAACCTGCCATCAATAAATAATTTGTTAATGACCCTGATAATGTTACAGTGCATAATCTCACAATTCTTTATTTGTAGTAAAAACAACGTACCTACATCTTCAGGTCTCAACAAAGGAATATAACTAAAACTACCCTTGTTTTACAAACAGTTTATTAATTGTTTTTATCACATTCTATTTAAAATTGTAATTTTAACAAATAATTAGTTTTTTTTGTAAAACAAGCCACGGTTTAAAGGGGAAAAATATTTGAAAATGATTTAGCGTTCAAATAAATTTAATTCATTTTTATATTGTATCATTCTATTAACATTTTTAAAATTTTGACAGTTTGTACTTAAAACCAGTGGCTTTAAATCCTTAATTTTAAAGACATGCACTTAGAAAATAATTTGTAATTATATTGCAATATAAACAAAAATGAGCTTTTATAATAGGTGCTAGGTAAGATATTTACAATAAAGTTGTATAAAAAATTAATTTGTCCAAAAAGGATCTGTATAAAACTGATATGGTTTACACATCAATTCCATTTTTCTGCATTTACATAAATAAAGTGACAAATTAATTTAATTAGGACAGTTCAAAACCTGTGTTGCAAGTTACAGCATACCTTAATTTTTCACGAAGTGTACTTTTTTTTTGATAATTCGGTAACTTTAATAAATTGAAGCATGTAGAAGATGTGGGAAGGCGGTTCTGAGGATCCTTTTTTCTTATTGTGAAAAAACCTCTGAATACACTCCCTGTAAATAAATTATCATATAATATAACATCTGATATTCATCTAATTACGAAAGAATTTTAAAAAGTAAAAATAAGTAATAAACTTAAAAATTGATAATTCTATTAGAGATGCAAATGAAATATCTTTCTTCAGACGTTATTTTACTTCAACTTTTTATTAAGTTATAAAAAAGTTTATTGCATTTTCAATAATGCCTAAATATTTTTTTCTAAGAAACATTAAGGGTTCAATTATGTGTATAATAGGTAATATAAAAACCTACAACAATTCCAAATAGAACAGAAGCTCCACAGTATAATACAAATCAGTACGGACAATACAACCAAAAATCGAGCAAAAATCATCTGCGCATGTCCCAAAATTTAGAACATGGCCGTGTTTGTTTACAAACAGTTTATGTTTACGTTTGACTCTTAATATTAGTAAAACCATCCTGTGTATTATTATTGCTGTGTGATTTACATTTGTTCAGTTATAGATTTCAGTGCAAATTATTATTAAGTTTGCAGTTGATAGTAATTTCATAATTTCATTTTAAATGTTTGTAGAAAAACTGGACAAATAGAAAAATAGTGGTAGTTGGAGTTCGGTTGCTCAATGTAAAGCCGATTCAAAAACTACAAACCTGTGGCAGTTTGGAATTACTAGAAAGAAACAGTAAATATTGCCACCAGAACATTATACTTTGTGGATGCTACTTTGAAAATAATGTTCTTAAATGATCTAAATAATCATCTTCAGTCCCATGCTGTATCGACTAGATTCGTAATAACAGGTAAATTTATCCTTTTGTACCTGAAATTATGATAGATTTGCTGTGTGAAACCGCGCCAAAAGTTATGTATTGTATTAATCATGTAAATATATATTTATGTTATATTTATTCGATAGATTTACAAGAGAAGGAATAATCTGATAATATGGAAAATGAAGGTAGGGACTCCCTACTAATTGAGAATATCATCGGAAGATGCTTGAGGAAATTTTACACCAAGTACCTCTATGAGCACTTAGTGTTTATCAAGACACACACCTCACAAGCAGCGACTACCCAAACAATTATCTGCCCAATCTAAAGATAGGTATTCAGCTAATGCGTCTTTCTTGAGCAGGCTACTTGAAAAGGCAATCCTAATTTTATTTATATTTCACTTGCTTATGATT
The DNA here is from genome assembly GCA_025584915.1 of Monochamus saltuarius. NCBI lineage: Eukaryota > Metazoa > Arthropoda > Insecta > Coleoptera > Cerambycidae > Monochamus > Monochamus saltuarius. Next base: position 42,676,841 of record CM046725.1, read on the forward strand.
TAGTTATAATACCTTGGGTATGATAAATTAAACATATCCATATCATCCCGGATATTCATAATGCCCGCTATCATGGCACTAGGCAAAATGAATTTTTTCACGGTGTCATGTAAATCCGAAAAATGACGCTTGACTTGTTATGGATATGTTTGAAAATAAAATGAATTTTTTCACGGTGTCATGTGAATCCGAATAATGACGCTTGACTTGTTATGGATATGTTTGAAAATATTTAGCACTAACTTATTACAACAGTCAAAACCACAAATCGACAACCAACGTCAAAATTATAACCTTTTATAGTGTTTATTTCGTATGAACGAAATAGATTATTTCCATATTTAAATAATTATGTAGTAGCTTGTCCGTGTGTATTTTCAACATTTAGATGAATATATACGAGTATAACTCCATTTAATGAAAATTAAGGAAACAAATATTAAAATTAACACCTTTATGTAATGTAGAAAAAATTATTATCTTAATTTAGGAAAGAGTGTTAATTAATAAACTTGATGAAATATAAAATAAATATATAGGGTGTTCCGCATGTGAACAGATACAGAACAGGTGCATGTAGGAGCTCTCAAAATATTGCAATTTAACCAAACATACCTATACATATACAAAGTTGCACACAGACGAAGTTACAAGCTTTCAAATTGGGGTCAAATATTTCGAAAAAAGCTAATATCTCTGAATTACTTTCATTTGGAATAACCAAATTTGATACATGATTTCGGTTATTGGTCCTCTTTAACTATGAGTCTAAGTCAATTGAAATACAACAAGGTTCATTGATGGTGTCACCAAACTTTTTTCCATTTAATTTAAAACACTTTTTCTACTTTTGTTAAATTTTAAAAACTTTTAAGAAAAACTGCATTAATTAAAACAATGCTGTTTATTAAAAGAAATCAAAAAGTCAATAGTAGGCTTTGTTCTTAAAATTTAACAATTAGTAATAGAACTAGAAAATAAAAATAAAATATCACATTCAAAAAGTGCCAGAGCTATTACCTCAAGATTTGGATCTTTTGCGAGTTTATCTTGCATAACAAAATTTTGTTCACTGATGCTTGTTTCACTCCTACAGGAATTATAAATGTTCATAAGTTTCATGAATATTTCGATGTAAACCCCTATGCAATAACTCCTAGACATTTTCAAATGTGAGTTTGAGATACATATTTGGGCCGGTACTTATTATTGATCGTTATTTAATCGGACCAGTTCTTCAAAATACACTCCCTGATTTTTAATCGAAGATTTACCGTTGCAACTTAGACTACAGTTTTAGTTTATACATGATGGGGCACCGCCTCATTTTAATGTTACTGTTGGAAACTTTTTTAACTTTAAGTTTTCAAATAAATGGTTAGAACGAGGAAATAATTGTCCTCAAAATTGGCCATCACTATCGTCAAACCTCAACAAATGTGATTATTTTCTTTGGAAAACATTGAAGGATTTTATTTATTACTCGCTAATTGAATCCCGAGACGATTTGCGGAATCGTATTACGAATAAATGTAACGTTATAAGAAACGATCATCATTTATTAGACAGAGTAAATTTCAATTTTCGGCGAAGAGTAAATTTATATTTCAGAGAAAATGGTGCCTATTTTGAACAATTTCTTTAGTTTTAATTTTTTTTTATATAGTTTTATTACTGTCAAATTTTAAAGACAATTTTCGTCTAATAAACACCATTAAAATTTTGTTTTAATTAAGTAATGTATTTTTTTCTCCAACACTTTAGAGTTTTTTAAAATGTAACAAGAGTAAGAAAGTGTTTTAAATTAAATTCTGCGCAGAATTTTATCATTCTTTTTAAATTCCATCAATGGGAAGACAAGTTTGGTATAATTTTAGAAATGACACGCCTTCAATGAACACCTTGTAGTGTTTCAATTTACTTGAACTCATAGTCAAAGAAAACGAATAATAAATCTAAATCATGCACCAAATTTCGTTATTCCAAGTTAAAGTAATTTATAGAGATATTAAGTTTTTTCGAATTATTACTCCCCACTTTGAAGGCCTGTAACTCCGTCTATGTGAACTTTGTATATAGGTATGTTTGGTTAAATTGCAATATCTTGGAACCCCTACCTACATGCACCTGCTCTGTGACGGTTCTTATGCAGAACACCCAGTAAATCACCAACTTTTTATAATAATTTGTATCTTTAATTTGTAAAAATACTGTATTATTCTAGACCGATTACTGTAATTATTTGTCGTCTTACTAAAAGTAATGTATAAATTTATATTTGTACCTTCAGAGTAATTAATATATCTTTGTATATCTAACTTTATAATACAGAAAATAGAGTATTATTAATTTGAAATTATACATTTGATCTGCAATATATCTATTTTGGTAAATGTAGCGCATTTGTTACAATAGTATATTAGACATGATATAAGTACTATTTATTTTCCCAATGAAAAACAATGTATGTTTCATTAAAACAAGTTATACCTAAGATTTTGTCCATACTCTTGATGTTTTTATCATTGTTATTATACTTGGATTTACCAAAAAAAACATATAGTTTCATTTTTGTATGTCATTTGAAGTAAAGCAGTGTGGTATTTATCGTGTACTACCTACGTTAAAGTACAGAAAACAAATAGCAAATGATAAGAAATTTGTATTGTTTTCTAATAAGCGGACTGTATTTGGTTTTTATGTTAATTAATTTTATTTTATTTTATTGACATTACAAAAAAGTTTTGTACATAGTTACATCAAAAATGACATGCGCTCTCCTCGAGTCTATCAGCACACTGGATAGTTTTTTATTTTGCTTCACTCCAGCGACTGCACACATTGCCAAGTCTAAACATACCGGCCCCGTTGAAATGACTGACATTTCAAAGAAAATAAAACAGAACACTAAATTTGAACCAGGTATGTCCATTTTAGAAAGCATCAAAATATTAGTCTATAGGCAAAATACATACGCGAACAACAGCGTGTTTTACGATACCAGCTTCAGTTTTTACCGATATCACTCTGATTACACCATCCGGCCCGGGAAACAGCTGGACAATTCTTCCTAACTGCCAACGTTGTGGGGGCAGATTATCCTCCTTTAATAGGACTAAAGTTCCAACTGCAACGTTGTTTTGGGAATTAAATTTCCATTTAGTACGGGCCTGCAACGTCTGCAGATACTCTCGAGACCAACGTCGCCAAACATGTTGTATTATCTGCTGCATATGTTGAAATCGAGATAAACGGTTGACTGGTTGATCAATTAAACATTCTGAAGGTAGTGACGTTAAAGCTTGCCCAATTATAAAATGTCCAGGAGTAAGAGCCTCCAGGTCAGAGGGGTCGTTTGATAAAGGTACAAGAGGACGTGAGTTTAGGATTGCCTCTATTTGGGCCAATAAGGTATGAAATTCTTCGTACGTAAAATGTAAATTACTGATTACTCTTTTAAGATGATGTTTGGCTGATTTCACAGCAGCCTCCCAAATGCCACCGAAGTGGGGAGAACGAGCTGGGATAAAATGCCACTCGATTTGATTGTTATTTAGATAATCCTGAAACATTTTATCATCCTTTAATTTTAAAATATTATTTAGTTCATGTTCTGCACCGACGTAGTTGGTAGCATTATCGGAATAAATATGTTTACAGATTCCGCGTCTTGATATAAAGCGCTTAAAAGCATTCAAAAAATTATTAGTAGATAAGTCACCCACCGGTTCTAGATGAACAGCTTTACTGGCTAAACAGAAAAATATGCAGAAATAAGCATTTATTAACTTCCTGTTCCTCAGTCTACCATCTTTCACGAGGTAAGGCCCTGCAAAATCGGTTCCTACTGATTGGAAAACGCGAGATTCATTTACACGGAAATAGGGTAGGTCACTCATTTGTGGGTACATGGTAAGAGATTTAGCCTTAAAACATATCATACATTTTCTTAAAACGCTTCTAACTGCCTGCTTACCGTTTAATGGCCAAAACGTTTGCGGATGTTGTATAAGGTAAGTTGTGGCCCTCCATGTAAAGTTTGAAGATGTTCGTATTTAATTAGTAATTTTGTCAAATTATGTTTCGCAGGTAAGACGATAGGGTATTTCTGATTGAAATTTAAACTGGAATGGGTAAGTCTACCACCAACTCTGATAATATCTTCAGAATCCAGAAAGGGATTGAGTGAAACTAATTTACTTTTACGACTTACGCATTCACCCTTTTTTAATGACTGAAATTCTAAAGAAAATTCTTCATTTTGTGCTAGTTTTACTAACCTTGACGTGGCTCTATTTAATTCATCTATAGATAATTTGACAGAATCATAGTTTTTAGATTTATCTCGAAATCGGTTCATAAAACGCAAAGAGTAAGCCATAACATTACGTAATTTGCCAAAGTCAGAATATAAATCAAATAACTCGCATGACTTTATCGTATTTAAAAAGGTATAACCTTGGGATTTTATTTCAGGTAAGTCTTTTTGTTTATTTAAAATATTAGGTGGCCATTCTGTTTCTTTGCGGGTAAGGTAAGAGGGACCAGACCACCAAAAAGATTTATCCAGTAAGTCAGCTGGAGAACAGCCTCTACTAATTATATCAGCAGGGTTTAGTGCTGATGGAACGTGTCTCCATTGACCTTTGTTTGTTAATTGTTGAATTTCAGACACCCTATTGCAAACAAAAGTTTTCCATGTACTGGGATGAGCTGAAATCCAAGACAGCACAATACTAGCGTCCAACCAGTAAAATATTTCTTGAATATTTAGATTTAATGCTGTAATTGTATCGCGAGCCAACTTGGCTAATAATAAAGCACCGCAAAGCTCTAGTTTTGGTAGTGTTAGCGATTTTACGGGAGCTACTCTAGATTTCGCGCTTATCATCCGGACTATAATTTCACCCGAACTATTTACCGATCTTAAATATAAAACAGCACCGTACGCCTTTTCAGACGAATCACAGTAACCGTGTAATTGTACATAGGACGCCTCTTTGCTGGTAATTTGTCGCGGAATTTTTAGATTATTTAATAAATGTAACTGACTAAAATAATTATGCCAAGAAATATTTAATTCGTCTGGTAAGGGATCATCCCAACCGATGTTGTTTTTCCACAATGTTTGAAGCATACATTTAGCCGTTACCGTCACACACGATATCAAACCTAGCGGATCGTATACACGAGCAATAATTGACAGTATAGTTCGCTTAGACCACACAACGTTTGAATTCTGCACTAAGTTATTATCTAGCGAAAAATAAAAATGATCATGATTTGAATTCCAGGACATTCCAAGTGTTTTAATTTTTTCATCATCTGTGATTATATAATTTACGTCATTTAAATGTATGTTAGAGTCTTGAAAAACCTGTGGTTTATTTGAAATCCATTTGCGTAATATGAATCCCGCACCAGATAAAACATGCTCCAACTCATTGTTTAATAAACTAGCATCTTTTACAGTACCATCCCCAGTTAAAAGGTCGTTCATATAAAAGTCCTTTATTATTATATTATAAATATGTGGATATTTTGATTTATTATCAATTGCGACCTGCTGTAAGCAACGCGTGGCAAGAAATGACGCAGGCGCAGTGCCATACGTAACTGTCTGTAATTCGTAGTGTTTCAATGTATCGGTTGCATTTTCCCGCCAAACAATTCGTTGATATTTTCTGTCGTTTTTATTCACCAAAATTTGGCGGTACATTTTTGCTATGTCTGCAATTAGCACTATGTTGTGATTGCGAAACCTAAGTAAGATTGAAAATAAACTGTCTTGTATGGAAGGTCCAATCATAAGAATATCGTTTAATGACAAATTATTTGACGTTTTAGCGGATGCATCAAACACCACCCGCAATTTCGTAGTTAAGCTGTCGGGTTTTAAGACGCTATGATGGGGCAAATAATATTCATCACCCTGCGAATCACTTTCATTTATTTCTTTCATGTGATTTAGATTAATATATTCATTGATAAATCGTTTATATTGAAAATAAAGAGATTCATTTTTTTGTAGTTTACGTTCAACCGCGCTTAATTGCTTGCTCCTTAGAGTCACCTAGCTTATCGTTTTCGCGAAATGGCAAGCTGACAGTGAATTGCCCTGTATCATCCCGAAAATAATTATTTACAAAATGCGCTTCACAGGCTTGTTCTTCCTCTGTATACTTGGCATTAAGAGCCAATGAATTTTCGACGTGCCAGAATCTTTCTAGTTGATCATTTAATTGTGCATTGGACACTAGCGATATTGTTGTTGAATTACAAATCGTATTTTGAACTGGCAAGTTCGGTATTGCACCTGAAATTATCCAACCGAAAACCGTGTTCTGTAAAATAGGACTCCGTTTACCTAACTTTATTTGACCCGTGCGTAATAAATTCCAGAATACGTTCGCGCCCAACAATACATCTATAGGACCACTTACGTAAAATTCAGGATCAGCCAAAGTTAAATCCGCGGGTATGTTCAAGGATGAACTATCAATAGTTATTTGAGGAATGTTTTCCGTTATGCGATCGATAATTAGGAATACTACATTTTCTTGAAAGTTATTACACGTAGATTTTATGTCGCATTGAATTTTACATGAAATATTTGATGATATTTGATTTATTCCCGAAATTGCTAGTTTGAATTTGGTGGGTTTTATATTTAATTTTTCAAAGAAGTTTTGCGTCATAAAATTGGACTGGCTTCCACTGTCTAGAAGTGCCCTGCATTTTACATTATTACTTTTACCACAGTCTATTATACAGTCCGGCGTCTTCACGTCGGCTCCTTTGATGTCGAGGTCCCAGATTTCGTTTTTTTAGACGACCAAAAGACGACTGCGCATTTAGCCGCGCACATTCGCGCACTCAAGGGGCACGGTGATTTGTCAAGAAATTGAATTTCTCCCACTTCGTCGTGTACATATGAATTTCATTGGTGTTCATTGCGCATTTAGCCGCGCTTTAGCCACACCCTCTGGAACCTTCACTCGACGAACTGTATAATAAACTGTGCCTTTACTATCAAGTACATATATGACTGCAGTGGATAGTACAACATAATTTTCATTGTAATGTGAGTAATGGACCAAAGTGGTAGAAATTAAGGCATTGTTTGATTGAACTTGAGAATCTGTACAAGTTATTTCATTATTTCCAGTGACTGTTGTATTTTGTGACACCAATGACGTGTTACTTTCAGTTTGAACCTTATTTGCACCTGGATGTTGACTGACTTGAGTATAAGCTTGAGATCCGTCGTTTGCAAAATGAAGTAAGGTGTTGTGTTTATTATGACACCTTTTACAAGGGCCTTTAAAGCAAACTGATGAACTATGACCCACTTTCAAACAGTTTACGCATAGATTCAATGACTTTATTTCCTCAAATCGTTTCTTTGGTGTAAGCGATAGGAATTTTTCGCAAGCAAATATATAATGTTGACCATTACAGAATGTACATTTAGGGTTTACTGCGGTACTAACGTGAGAATATGAATTGTGATTATCTTTTCTGCTATTATAAGTCTGATTTGCAAAAACTTTGTTACTGATTGTTTCTAACAGCAAACACCGGTTATGTAGAATTTTTTTGAATTCTGTTATACAGGGTGTCCCGAAATAAATGCAACAAAATTTGGTCAGAAATTCTTAAGAGAAATTTAAGGGACCCGTATTTTTTACTTTTGATAAGTGCGGCCCCCTTTCGGAGATATAGCCCCCTGAAACAAGCCCCTAAAAATTTAATTTTTTTTATATCTCAGAGCTATATCGCACAAGAACCACCAAATTTGGTACACAGGGATTTTATGACATGTAGAATGCGATGCTGATAAGCTTTTTGGCAACTGCCCCCCACAAGACACTTTTTCGGGGTCTCCCTTGCCTTTGGGGCCACCGAACTTTAGTTGCATATTTAATTTTTAAAAAAATTAGTAGCCTCTTAGAAACTCCAGGGAATTTGAAAACTTTTTTGTCTCTTAAAATTTTTTCGAAAAACGCAGCGTTTTTCGAAAAAATGGCAAAATGTGATTGGATGCATATCGAGGTTCATATGAAATTTTAAAGTGTTAATCGTAGGTGGCTGGCATTCGCAATAAACAATCAATTTTATTCTGTGACAGTTGTCATTAACCATCATCGGGAGCTCATAAAGACAGGATCAGTAGTTGTAAAAAAATCACAATTTAAAGAAATTTAATTTTAATTTAAAGAAATCACAAGTTAAACATTAACAATTAATAAGAAAATGTGAATATCAAAATAAGGTACAATAAACTTGGAAATTAATAACAAAATTAATGGTACCTACTTCATGATTAAATAATTTAATTCTAAAAAGTTTGTTAAAATCACACTGGTCAGTTCCGTAAAACGTGTTCAAAGTGAGAACCGTTTTGTTCAACACAAGCCTGCAAACGTGACACGAAATTTTGACGTATTTTCGTGTGAATGTTGGGAATCTGTCTAATTTCTTCAGCCGCAGCAAGGATTCGTTCATGTAATTGTTCCCGGGTTCTAATTGGTACGGCTTAGACGCGATCCTTCATGCCCCCCCAGAAAAAAAAGTCCATAGCATTTAGATCGGGAGAACGGGGGGGCCATGTTACATGAGGAGAATTGTTACCTATCCATCGCCCTTGGAAATTTTCATTCAGCCACTCAGTTACGAAGTGCCCCCGATGTGGTGGGGCACCATCGTGCATAAAGAACAAATTGCGTCTAATACCGAGAGGAACATCTTCCATAAGAGGCGGTAGCTCATGCTCCAAAAAATTAAGGTAACTTTCAGCATTTAATCGTGGAGGCAATAAATATGGACCGATGATGCAATCTCCGACAATTCCAGCCCAGCAATTAATTGAAAATTTTTCTTGCGAATGAGTCTGCCTTAAGACAAATGGATTTGCCATAGCCCAATAATGAAGATTGTGCAAATTTATTAGGCCATCTTTTGTAAAGCACGCCTCATCGGTAAAGAAAAAATTTCGTATAAATCCCGGATTTAAGTTGTAACGTTGAAGAGCCCATAAGCTAAAATGTCTTCTTCGTGGCAAATCTTCTACTTTAAGTTCCTGGGCCTTTTGAAAGTGAAAAGGTTTCAACAGTTGTCGTTTGATAAAGCGGTGTATTCTTGTTCTGGGAATCTCAAGTTGAGATGACGCGCGTCTTATGCTTATTTCGGATTTTCTTCAATTAAATTTAAGATAATTTCTTCCTGTTCGGGAGTTAATAACTTCTCCCTGAGTTAGGTGTTTTCACAACTACGGATCCTGTCTCCATTAGCTGCCGATGTACTCGTGCAAACATTGAATGGTATGGGAGTATGCGTGCAGGAAATCGCTCGGCGTACAATCTGCGTGCGAGACGTGAATTTCCACGAGCCTCCCCGTAAATTAGGTGCATTTGTACCCTTTCTTGGACAGAAAATCTCACCATTTTTTCGGGAACAATGATTACTGACAACTATTAATGGTAACAATTTGACACTGGTTAATGACAACTGTCACAGAATAAAATTGATTGTTTATTGCGAATGCCAGCCACCTACGATTAACACTTTAAAATTTCATATGAACCTCGATATGCATCCAATCACATTTGCCATTTTTTCGAAAAACGCTGCGTTTCCGAAAAAATTTTAAGAGACAAAAAGTTTTCAAATTCCTGGAGTTTCTAAGAGGCTACTAATTTTTAAAAATTAAATATGCAACTAAAGTTCGGTGGCCCCAAAGGCAAGGGCCCCCGAAAAAGTGTCTTGTGGGGGCCCCTTGCCAAAAAGCTTATCAGCATCGCATTCTACATGTCATAAAATCCCTGTGTACCAAATTTGGTGGTTCTTGTGCGATATAGCTCTGAGATATAAAAAAAATTAAATTTTTAGGGGCTTGTTTCAGGGGGCTATATCTCCGAAAGGGGGCCGCACTTATCAAAAGTAAAAAATACGGGTCCCTTAAATTTCTCTTAAGAATTTCTGACCAAATTTTGTTGCATTTATTTCGGGACACCCTGTATTTGGTGAGTCTTTATCTCTAGTAGTTAACTCCCACTCTCTTTTTGTCGCTATATCTAATTTTGAAGACAATAAAAATATTAATATTGTGTCCCATGTGTCTACCGGTTGTTTTAAATTTTCTAATGCTCGAAAATGTGTTGTGAAGGCATCTAGAAATTGTCTTAACGAAGTATGTGACTCTTTAATAACATTCGGTAATTCAAAAATATTTTTCAAATGGCTGTGAATGATTAATTTTTTATTTTGGTACCTTTCCTTTAGTAGGTCCCACGCCACTGGATAATTCTCTTCAGTTATTTCTAAATTTGATATACCCTGCGCGGCGTTACCTTTTAGTGCTGCTTGTAAATAATAAAACTTTTGGATTGTTGTTAACTGTGCGTTTTCATGAATTAAAGCTTTAAAAGTATCGGAAAATTGTACCCAATTATTGTAATCACCTGTGAATTCAGGAAGACTTATGTCAGGAAGTTTTACATTTAAGTTTTTGTTTGTATTCGTGTTTGACACTGAACTTATATTTACTTGTTTAGAACGTAAAGCATTTAATTTTGGTTCGGCCACAGAAATTAGCTTAAAATACTTGTTCTCAAAAGCTTCTGCCTCAGCATCGTGAGCCTGCTCATCTGAACCTATTTCTAAACTCTGAATTTCTGCTTGAATATCTGTAAAACTATCCCAAACCGTTTCTAATCTATTCGTGCGTTTTTCTAGCTCTACTGACTGTGAATCTTCGAAATTATTTATGAATTGTTCAAATCTGGTTAATTGACCTTTTATTACACCTCGTTTTTTAATTAAAACACGAAGTTCCGCTTCAGACATGATGATAAATTGTTTCAGTATGATTTATACAATGAAAATGTGTATTTATTTTCATCTGTGCAATACAGTTATTTTTCTTAATGAAATTCGATATGTGAACTGTGAGTTCTTTATGGTTATAAATTGTGAAATATTAATTGTTATGTATTATAAAAAATGTGCATAAAATACCTTACCGGCTCAAATAGTATGGAATCGGTAAAAGGCAAGTACATGAAATTAAGGACCACTGACCTGGGACTTACTTTCTTCAAAAACGGCTTCGGACGTCGCCTCTACCTTTCGTCTGCCAGATGTGTTACCTCAAAGATGTGTTATGATGTTATGATGAGCTCGCAATGGCTGTTGTTGAATGTAGTTACTTGAAAATGCTTTTTCTGTTATCCGACGGACTGCAGCTTGAAATATATCCAGAGAACTGACAATCCGCGCTCGAACTGGACCAAAAAATATGTATTGTTTTCTAATAAGTGGACTGTATTTGGTTTTTATGTTAATTAATTTTATTTTATTTTATTGACATTACAAAAAAGTTTTGTACATAGTTACATCAAAAATGACATGCGCTCTCCTCGAGTCTATCAGCACACTGGATAGTTTTTTATTTTGCTTCACTTCAGCGACTGCACACATTGCCAAGTCTAAACAAAATTTATAGCCATATACATCCATATAATGAATTAAACAATAAACGTTAGAAGAAGGAGAAAAAGTCTAAGTACTCCTTTTCAATATGGCTGAAGGTCACAATTCTTTATCTCCTTAAAACTTATACATAAAAAAGTGTATGTCCGTACTGATTTGTATATACTGTGGTAACATGTAGGTGTAGGTACATTTCTATGTAAAGAAAGAAAGCATTTTGTTAAAAGTCCACTACATCAGCGTCGTCTTTCTGGAAAGGGCACCTGTGTTTATTGGACACTAGGTACTCTTTTAATCATGCAGAATTTTCCTAGTAAAAAATTTACATTTAATCGCGGAAACTGTTAGACAGTGTCAAATCCTATCTATAGCTGCGGCAAGAATTCATTTTTTTGTAATTTAGGTAATTTAGTGTATTATATAGTGCAAATATTTAGTGTGGTCTTATATAGTTTTATTATTCCCAATTGTAGTTTATTAAATATTTTGATGGAAGGAATATATATATAAGGAATTATTTATTCGTTTGTATGACGTAAGTCGTTTGAATTCTCGCCGCAATTATAACAGAATATTGAGTATCTATTTCACATACACCTGAGAGAAGTTAACTATAAATGTTTCTAGAACAACTACCATAAAAGCAACAAGGGGTACCTACTCTATATAGGTACACTGTGTTCACCCCCTAAAGTTTGAAAACCGTAGAAGATTTTAAAAAAAAAACAGGTCATCGCCGAAACCCCCAGCTATCCCTACTCAAAAATCTTAAATGCAACTACTCCACATGCCACACATCATTTTAAAGCCTTTTCAGTTGAGAATACAACAATATGTCGATTTTAGAAATTGATAACAGTTGGAGGAATTATAGTCCAAAAACGAACAAAATCTGTCTAATAACTAATGTTTATTAATAATATTAATAACTAATGCTATTATTTACCCTGTTTTTTGTAAATGATACGGCAGGAAACAACTACTCCACGGACTAGTGCCCCGACCGGCATTGAATTACTCCTGCAGTATCTGTGTGAACAGCCAAGAACCCTTGTCGGACACACCACCAGACATAGACCGGTTTCGGGCTTGTTAGCCCTCATCAGTATGCCATAGGTGAGATGACCGACAATTGAACTGGCTGTCAATTCATATGTATGTTCACATATCAAATGAGTGCAGGTGAGATATAAGTGGTCTGCTTACTTCCTACTCGGCCTAAGCGGCTCGACTTACAGGAAGCGACCTACATTGCAGCAGGTACTTAACGCAGACCTCTCCGAAATTCCGTCTTGTCCCACAACAAGATGGCGGCATACCGCAGCCGTGGCCACTCGCCTGTGTTGCAGGTTACACTGTACCACACTCATCTTAGTGTTACAAATCTTTGTGAAGCCTGGTGGTTTGGAAAGTGGTGCTCCATGTGAGTGACCTCCCTTCTTTGGGGATGGATTCGTCTGGGAAGGTGGTATATTTTGCTAGTGCTCAGCCTTCTTTTTGGATGGTCCAATATCTTCTGACCGGTATCCGTCTCGCGCAGACAGATGAGTTTTTAAAAAACACTATTACTTTGAACTATTTATTTGACAATGACAATGAGCACTAAAGTACAATAGTAAGGTGTAAACTGGACTGACTGCCAGGGAGTAAGTCAGTCTTATATATCTAAGGGTTGTGGGTGAGCCACAAAGGGCGCTGATAAGTAGTACTTAGTACCGATAATGGATATGGTGCCGGTACGTCGGGGAATGTAGAGTATGCGGTGACCATAACTCCTCCATCCTCAAGTTAAAGAACGTCCTCGTTCTTAGGTATGTTGATAAATGCAAGTTCCTGTGCCTGGGCAGGTACTTCATGAGCCGATTTGCGTGTCAGCCATCTAGGGGGACTGAAACTGTCTTTACATTTGCACAGAGTGATAAAAATGATTACAATACATATTATTATAATAGAGATTATAGAGCTATGGGTGTACATATGTATTTGTTGCAGGTTAACAGGTTTTTTCAAATTTATTAAGTCTTTGTTTAGTTTATCAAGATCTGATAAGTGTTTAAGCTGTAATTTTACAGAGTAATCAACTTTTTTTGGTACTTGATCATACTTTGGGATTACAATTTCTGAAGTGGTGATTTTATTTTCGAATATATAATTCCCTATTTGTAATTTACAAAAGTTTGTTAATATTGCGTTTTGTTTTACGCTGTATCTTTTATTTATATTGTTGCACTATTCGAGTGCTTCTACATGGTGTTTTGTTAAAATTAAAAGTTTATTATTAGCAAGTTCTTTTACCAGTTCGTACTCATCGTCTACTGATACTAAGTCACATGAGCTAATGTTAGCTAGAGCGCACTTCACTTTTTATTGCACTGGTACACACAAAGTGGCTCGTGGAGTTGTCGCATCTTTCTTCTGTCCATTTTTCTTTCTTCAAATGTTGTAAATGATATTTTGTAGGTGGTAGAATCATTGTAGAGTGATTGTTAGGCACAGGGTAGACTCGGGAATAAGTATATTGGAGGGAGTCGAGAATAGGGATTTGCAATATACAGACTAATGCGTGGTCGTGTAGAACAATGTTAATTTTGAAATATTTAAATAATGAGAAAGGATGAGTTGAATCAAAGAGCAGTGTTATTTTTATAAAGCGTTCGCAAATGTTTGTAAATGGTAATAATTTCTGAAATTTTGAAGAGAGTGAGAGTGATATTGTTCTTTCTATGAGCCTAGTATATTCTAGCACTTCATGAGTCATAAGTTGTATATTTATGAGTTCTAAATTTTCTTTCTGCGAGTCATATACTGTATCTATTTTCCATAGTGTTTCCACGATATTTAAATTCAAACCACTTATATCGGACTTATATCTCTCAGTAAGGTGTGAGGCGAAAGACACGAACTTGTCATTTTGAGTTATTGATTTTTCTTGATTAGCGAATAGTATTTCTATGTATGATTTTACTTCCTTTAAGTCATTGCTATCTGGGTTAACTGTGACAAATTTTATGGCTGTACCTAATGCATCAGTTAGTCATCGTTTTTGTCGTGTCGGTATAAGTTTCTGCAGGTTTTCGTGAATAGCTTCTAAGTTTTTGTTAATGTGAATAGTAAGGGGGTTATCTGGATGTTGGACTGTTGTTGATTTCAGTAGCAAGTGGTTATATAGTTCATGTATAGCTGTAGTGTTTAAGTAAAAGTAGAATTTATGAAAGTGGTTGACTGTTTTTGCCGTTCCGAGAATGTCCTGATACAGAGGATTCCCCAGGGGCAGCGGTATCTCTAGAAGGGCGAAGGCTACCCGTATCAGCAGGAGATGCCTGTAATGAAATATTTTTCCTTACTCTTTTTATATTTCTTAAAGGGTATCGCGTCGTTTTGTGTTGGGTTGTAATGTTTCCTTCAAGGGTTTGGTTTTGTTGCGCTTTTACCTGAAAGGGGTGATATCTTTGGACTAATTTATTTCTGTGGTCATGGGATTTTACATAAACTTGTTCGTTTTCAAGATTTAGTATGTCTTTTTGTTTGTCACTATTGGTTTTCTCGAGTCGTGCTTGGCCACGTTTGAGGGTTTTATGATATACTAATTCGTAGAATGGCAATAATTCGGTTTTTCGTTTCTGATTATATTCCTGGAAAATAGGTAATTCTAAATCTATTTCATGAGCGTTAAGGTCTCCGTAAGGACCGTATAGTAATGTAAAAGGCGTGTAATTTGTTGCTGAATATACAGATTGATTATAGATGGTAATTGCGGTTGTCATAAGGTCTTTAATGTTTTCGTTGGGGTGTTGTCTGCTTAAGGCTGGGATTTTGTAGAAAAGGAATTGCACAGCCTGAGTGAGCGAAACGGCAAATCAATCAGACCTATGAGACAGTATGCAAACCGTATAGGCCCGAACCACACGGTTCCCTGAAGTTTATCGTGAATTTTGACGTACATAAAAATGGAAGCCGTGATATATGCTATGATTTTACTCGAGGACACAAAATGTAAAATTAGCAATAAATATTAATCTGAAAGTGAAACACAAGTTGTCCTATATGTCCTGGCCAGTGAGTGAAGTAATTTGGTGGCTGTGGCTGTGATAATTTTGCCGTAGTTGTGACATATTGGCGTAGTAACTGTGTGGCTAAAATTGAGGTATTTTAACATTTATTTTAATTATTCTTGTGATTTTATGAGCAATGAAAATGAAAATTCTTACGCACTAGCGGGAACCTTTGTGAATACGTTGATATATAATAATAACAAATTATTTTAATTTTCTTGTGTCCTCGCTTGAAGCCCTGTTAGACGGTAAAAATATGTATACAAAATCCCAGCCTTAAGGTTCTTAGCTTCTCGTTGATATTACTATGGAATCGTTCTATCGGAGATTTTAAATTTGGATTTTGTACGGTTATAAAATGTTGGTGAATTTTAAAGAGTTTGCAATATTCACGTAGTGTTTCGTTATTGAATTCGCTAGCGTTATCGCAGGTAATTTTTTCTGGGAAGTTATGATGTGAAAAAAAATGACGTAATTTTTTCAAAATTGTTATTGCGTTTTTATCTTCGACGTAGTAAGCTTGAGCATATTTCGAAAAACTATCAATAATGGTTAAGAATGAAGTCTTTTTAATAGAATATCTGTCGATGAATAAATTTTGAAGAAGTCTACGTGCTATTAAAGGACCTTGAAATGGGGGTTTGTAAGGGTTCCTGTCGGACTTCATTTGTAGACAAATCGAACAATTGTTGATGTATGCTGTAATGATTTCTTTTAACTTAGGTACAAAATAAGTAGCTTTGAAATGGGCATAAGTTTCGTTTATTCCATTATGGTTTTGCGCATGATATTCTTTTAGTTTATTTTCAAAAGCTATAGGGGTTAAATTGACCAGGAGTTTATTGCGCTTATAAATTTTTACGGTGTCCTTAAGGAGTTCACGGCATATTTTGGTGAAGTGTGCCTCTAAATTTGGGTCTTTGAAATAGATCGCGTAAACTTTGTTAGGGGCGTAGTTAGAAGTTCTAATATACTTTCTTCATGATTCCCTTTTCTGATTGTAACACGATAAAATTTATGTTTACTGTCAGGTTCTTCGCGATGATAGTCTGTTTTGTCACCATACTGTAATACGAAACAGTTACTGAAGGATTGTAGTGGTTTTTTGGTAATAGGTAGAGTGAAAATAGGGTTTTCTATTGCAGTATGTACAGTGGCATTACTGTCAGGGGGTTTTTCGCTTTGATTCCTAAAAAGTTGTGCTAAAGGCACGTCATCGTCTAGGGAAGTACTGTCTAAAATTTGGTCTAACGTTTCCGGGGAGAGAATATCTTGTTCATCTACGTTGGGGAGTATGCTAATTAGGTCTGAGGTGTCGTCATTGTCGCAACTGGTTGTCTGTTTACGTGTTAGTACATTAATGTTATTTTGATTAATTTCTACTCTACTAAGGGCGTCAGCGACTACATTTTCACGACCTTTCTTGTAATGTACTTCGTAGTTATATTCCTCGAGTCGTAATCGCCATTTAGTAAGCCGCCTATTGGGGTCTTTAAAGGAAAATAACCACACGAGTGGTTTATGATCCGTTTCGATGGTAAATCTCTGACCAAAAATGTAGGGCCTGAATTGCTTGCAGCTTTCTACTATAGAAAGTTCTTTTTCTATTGTAGAATAGTTCTTTTCTGCCGAGTTTAGTGTTGTACTGTAAAATGCTATTGGTTTGTCATCTTGAGATATGACTGAACTGATTCTGTTTTTCGAAATCTGGATATGCAAGTATTGGTGCGTTAGTTATTAATTCTTTAAACGTCAAAAAAGATTTATTTTATTCAGGGTTATTGATATCGATTTTGGTATTTTTCTTTAAGTATTTAGTCATTGGGGCGGCGATTTTCGCGAAATTGCGAATTAATTTCCGATAGTAGCCGACCATGCCTAGAAAGCTCTTTATTTCTTTTATTGCCTTGGGTAGCGGATATTTTTGGATTGATATTAATTTATCTGGGTTCGGCTTTATTCCTTCGGGGGTAATGATATGACCGAGGCAAGGTACATCCTTTCGAAGAAATTCACTTTTGTCAAGTTGGACTTTAAGATTATATTTGCGATGTTGTGTAAATATCTGTTTCAAATGAATAATGTGGTCCTGAAGGGATTTAGAAAAGATTACGACGTCGTCCATGGATACAAAGCAAGTTTTGTGTAAATATTTCATTAAAATGTGATCCATGACTCTTTGAAAAGTGGCCGGCGCGTTTTTGAGGCCGAACGGCATACGCGTATATTTGTAATGACTATTCTCTACGGTAAATGTGGTTTTTTCTATTGACTTTGGGTCCATTTCAATTTGATGGAATGCTACCTTCCTTTTAGCAGAGGACTGATTTAAATGTCCTGGTCTAAAAAGGTCCAAAGATGGAGGTGCAAAACCCTAGGCTAGCCGACAGCCGGAGCTGGTCGTGCTGGTCTACCTTTTTTTTTAAAGGGGGACCGTTTTTATTTTGTATGGGCGCCAGTAACCATGTTGCCCTAGGGTTTAAGGCTACTTAACCTTCGGCTACTAAAGGTTAAGTCCAATTCTAACTAGTATTAATACAGCCTAATTACGAACTAGCAGCATAAAGATAAATATAATAATGATAAATTGAGAGAAAAAGTGAAATCACAACATTTATTTACCACTAATATGTTTCATCATATCAAATAAACATTAACGTATTAAGAGAAAATAACAAACATTAGTAATTGTGAAATTTGGAACCGTTCATGATCACGATAGGTGTAGAGTATGCACAGGCATTGGCTTACTAAGTAAATGATGTTAATAACTATAATATATATTCACGAAATAATCACTAATTAATTAATTTGACCGTATATACTCAATTAGGCAATTATATAAATATTTCTATATGTTGTTGGTTAGATTATAGGACTAAACGAAATTACTATGCTAGTAATTTATTACTAATTATTCAGAGAAAAATGTAACCTAATAATAATATTCAATTGCGTTTTCTTTCTCTTAGTCTATAATAATTGATAATCTTAATTAACTGGAAATAGATATATAATAACCAGAGACAATAACGAAAAAATATATATATGTAGTAAAAGAAAATAGGAAGAGCTTATCTGCTTATGATGATGTCCCTGTAGCTGTAGATGTGGTAGGAACGATGAAAACCCGCAGACAATCAGGAACAGGTTTCACCAAAATCTAGGTTGGAGCCTGGATAGCATCCAATGTAGAGCCGTAAATCTACCTAGCAGCGAATGGGACTCTAGCAGAGGGAGATACATATGCACCAAAGCACACTGTATATTGTATGGATTCACCAAAACCCGTGGTAAAAAGCCCTATAAAGGATGACATCCTGTATAAGTGATTATAAAAAAAAGGAGGCCTTTACTTACAAAGATGGTGGTTGGCTTTCTTTTCAATATTCCAGAGAGAATTATAGGGAATAAAAATGTTCCAGCCTGTTGTTACAATTGCTAAGTGCACTAAAATCCAGCTACTGCTGAAATTGTATTCCACCCAAGTAAACGATGCGTACCACCAAAATGCAACCAAAAGAATACAACTTTCCACAAATTCTCTTTTGAGGTAACACAATTGTTATTTAAATAATTGGAAAAATTTGCTATACGAGACACACCTTAGCGATCGCGGCTTGGAAATTATAATCCTAGAAAAACCGTCCCACTATCTCAATCCTGACAAAAACAGTTAATACTTTTGCCGGCCTTTAATGAATCGACGCGTTTAATTTTATATTTACTAAGAAAATGAAATTAAAGTTACCTATGGTTTAGGTCTAGAACAATTTTTAAATGAATTTAATGTAGTGGGCGTTCCCAAATTTCATTAATTATGCCGAAATAAAATTTAACCGTTACAGGAAGCCCTGTGAGAGATCTAGTGCAGTAAAGTAGGAACATTTGCCTAAATTTTCTAAAATTTCCTCGATACGGGGAAGTGGGTATTTATCCTCTACTGTTTTGTTGTTTAATTTGCGAAAATCTATAACCATGCGCCATTTCCGTTTGCCACTAGCGTCCAATTTTTTCGGAACTATCCATACAGGCGAGCTGTACCTCTATCGGTTGATTAAATATTATTTTATCATCAATAGCTGGGAAGATACGTATAAAAATGCAGAAATTGAATTAAAAATTATTCAACACTGGTTAAGTGACAATCATCTATTTCTTAATTACTCCAAAACTAATTTTATGACGTTCTCTCTTACAGTTTTGGGTCAACCTACCTCTGATAATATTATAATACATAATACTGCTTGTACAAATACAGATAACACAGTCTGCCTTTGTTCATCTATTAAAAAGTAAATTCTATAAAATATTTGGGAATATATGTAGATCAATATTTAAGATGGTCTGAACATGTTATACAAACTATTAAAAAACTTCGTAAATTGTTTTATAGGTTATATCTTTTAAGAAATATAATGGATGTTAAAAATATAAAAATTATATACCACTCATTGGTTGAATCAATAATAAGGTATGGAATTGTCATATGGGGTGGTTTGTATGTCGATGTTATGAAAAGCTTACAGATTTGTCAAAACACTGCTTTAAAAATATTATTCCATAAAAATCGTAGATATTCCTCAAAATTACTTTATGAACAGATAAATGTTTTTGATATTAGAGGTTTATATTATTATAGTGCATTAATTTACATCGTAAAAATAAATCAAAACTATCCAATGCTTTTGCACGGCTATCAAACAAGAGCGGTAACAAATAATACTATTCAGACGCCTTTCCTTAAAAGATCACATCTTCAAAGGAATATATTTTTTTATGCTCCTAAATTTTATAACTTAATTCCTGCTTCAATAAAAAAATTTATGAATAATAAATATAAATATAAGAAATTAATTAAAACATTTTTAATTCAAAATTATATAAAATTCGAACAAATAACAAATAACATGTAAATTTAGTGTAGAGAATTGTTGCTGTCCTGTAAGATTCTTTAACTATTTTCAGTTTTTTGTTATTAAGTATGTATATGTATTACAAACCTAATTATATTTATTTATAAGTATTACATGCTATTGTCTGTACAAAGAACAGAAACATTCAAACACAGACTGACTTATCAGTCTAGCTGAAGTTTCTGTTTTTCTAAACTTGAATTGTAATTGTAATTGTAATTCTTTCAAATAAAATACTAAAAAAAAAAAATATCTATGGGAATATTAGCGACACTCTGTTGTATATTGCATATACACTCGGGTACAACTAATTTTCCTTTGCGTTTAATTTCGGGGATAACAACGTCTCCTTCCGGGTAGTTTACGGGGATCTTAAGTGTTTTATCTGATTTACGATTTACCATATAAAAATTGTTAATATCTTCGTAGTAAAAGATTCGGGCGTGAGGTAATTTGAGGCATTTTTCTATGAAGTCTAATTTTGCATGCATGTTGGTTAAATCATTAATA
Source organism: Monochamus saltuarius (assembly GCA_025584915.1). NCBI lineage: Eukaryota > Metazoa > Arthropoda > Insecta > Coleoptera > Cerambycidae > Monochamus > Monochamus saltuarius. The sequence goes on from CM046725.1 coordinate 42,697,812, forward strand.
CTGAGTAAACAATCGTATTTATTGTGCCAGGAAGTTACAAGAAATTCGATTTCATATGGTTCGTTAAATTCACTAAGTAGGGAAATTTTCAATGCGTGGTTTCCGGATGTAGTTTTTCCTAGGGTTGATACTTCAAAATAACGTTTATAAATTAAATTAGGAAGAAGTGAGAACGCGGTTTCGGGATTCATCAGTGACACTGAGGCTCCTAAATCTAATATTTTAACATTAAATTGTTCCGAAAAGATGAAGGGTAATTTCGTTTGATGTACGTAATTTAAATTTAACTCGTATCTGTCCGGTTTGAGGCTGGTATAGTAAAATTTTCATCTATTTCTGTTGTGAAATTTAAATTGTTTTCATCTAAATCGGGGTGATCGATTAGTTCCGTATTGGGGTCATAAGTCATGTCATCAGTTTCGTGTTCGTAATAGGGATTTTCTGTTGCAAATTGTTCAATATTTGTTAATTTCTCAAAGGTAAAATTAGGGGGACGATTACTTTGGTTTGTGAAGTAGTTTGTTGTACGTTGTGGTACTTGCTTGGATTTTAGAATCTGGTTTGAAATACCTGACATGGGAGTAGGTTTGGGTAAAAACATTGGTCTTGATTTAAAAACATTATTTGATTGTGGATTATTTCTATTTTGATTTAAGGATTGCGGTGGTCTGAATTGTGGTTGGCCGGAGAAATTAGCTGAGGATTGGAATAATTAGATTTCTAAAATTTTGCGGTACAAAATTTTGATTAAAATTATTTCTGGTTGGAGGAAGTCTTGGCGGTATTTTATGGGAGTTTTTGTTATTTTGTGGAGCAGAGTTTTGTCTGTCTTTTCCTCGTAGGAAAATCATAAATTGTCGTTGGCTTTCTCTATCGTCGAAATGTCTGCAAAGGTGTAAACATGCTGAAAGGTCTTGTGGAATTTGTTGGTTATTGAGGTGGGTGTTATAGGGTTCCATAACGCCAGCTAAAAATGTGTCACGGGCTTGTGTTCTGTACATTTGTCGTTTTGATTCCGCTATGTTTTTATCGACAATATTCAATGATATGTGTTCTAGGAGTACTTGCAAATTGTATGAAACACGATTGTAATATGATTCATAATTTTTGTTAGTTCTTTGGAATGATGTGGTCAATGTATTAGCCAGCAGCGTTTCGGATCTAGGATCTGCATATTTTTTTGCAAAATTAGTTTTAACTCATCCCATTAAGTGGGTTTAAAATTTGTTCAAATGTCTCTCGCGTCACCTCTTAGTTTTTGTTTGATATGCTCGTATAAGGCTTTATTTATGGCGGCATTAGTAGTAAGCTGTAATAAATAGTTTTCGGCTTGATTTATGAAGTATGAAAGATCTTTTGAACCGCCTGAATATTCCGGTACGGAGTCTTTGTAAAGGCTTAGTCTTAGTTTAAATTGAGAGATTTGATCGATATTTGTCACGGGGACCTTACTAGTTGACGCGTTACTGTTTGGCATTGTTCTAAATTGATTTAAACCTAAATTCAATATAGGAGGTCTTAATACTATTCTTTGTGTTCAATCGTTACGTTTAATTTCAAAACTATCCGACTCGCTGTCTGTAGACATGCAAAAAGGGAGAAAAAGGACAATCACTTACTTGACTAATTTCAATAGCATTATGAATGGTTGTATTCCAGATGCCCGATGTGGAGTGAAGTTAAAGTTCCCACTGTGTCCAGTTGAAGAGGGGCCTTGGATGGTTTCCTGGTGAAGCCTCCGCAGTAGGTCTCTTCAGGACGCGTGCAAATTGTCTTGTCTGGTTGATAGGTGACTAGAAGTTGATACTCGAGAAGGTTGCTTCCTGGTGATCCTCGATGGATTTCGAAGTTAATATCCTCTTCACCTATCCTGTTCGCAGCGCCAGTTACACGTTCCGTCGATGAAGATGAGTTTTTAAAAAACACTTTTACTTTCAACTATTTATTTGACAATGAGCACTAAAGTACAATCGTAAGGTGTAAAATGGAACTGACTGCCAGGGAGTAAGCTAGCTTTATATATCTAAGGGTTGTGGGTGAGCCACAAAGGGCGCTGATAAATAGCACTTAGTACCGATAATGGATATGGTGCCGCTACGTCGGGGAATGTAGGGTATGCGGTGACCATAACTGACTGTTGCCGTTCTGCCGCTGCTGACTGCGGCAAGCGTACCCGCGGAGAGTTTGGCTGTTGTTTTATCCATATGGGATTTAGGGCTGACAAGTGGATAAAGCTCTCAGAAATAGGACAGCGTCATGAGAGGGTTGTGCATCCTTGAACGGCACAGCCTATTGACCGGGAGTGGGTTAGCTCCCAGCTGCCCGTCTAGTTGAATTTCAAACCAAAGGGAGGTGTTGCAGGCACGGCCTGCTCAGCCACTAGGCATCCTTCCTCTGACGACACGGGTCGCCACGCACGGCACAAACACGTGGGAGCTGGTGCGCGGGGATGCTTTCACAAGAGGTCCAAGCTAGGAGATTTACCCAGGTGGTCCTGCTTATGACAACCTTTGCCATAGGACCGAATTCCTATGGCAAAAAACAATTTCAACTGCTGGTCAAAGTTGCGGGCGGACTACAAGTAATTTGAATTGACTGATAATCAATATCTATGATATTGTCACTAATTTCTTACATAAAAATAATAAAGCAATGATGTAAAATATTATATTAAACTTAGAGGTGATCCTACTTGCACATTACAACAGAAGACTCGTAAGTTTTTTTTATAATTAAAAATATATTAATGCTGAGTTGACCAAGACTGACCTGTTATAATTCGTTGGCTCCACGTTTATACATTCTTCCCAAAATTCAGAAAACAGTGCTGTATATGCTACCTACAGTTTATCCGATTAATTGCCTTAATGGCAAATTAGCCATTATTATTAGTTTTTAACAGATGTTCTTACCAAGGCTTTTAATAATGATTCCTATGTTAAGGACTCTTTTTCATTTAGTACTTTTATTAATGATTTATTCCAAAATACAGTGATTCAGAAATATATTTTTTTTTAATTTAGAGGGGACTTACAAATACAATTTTGGAAAAAAAAATCAAAAAGAACAGTTTGAAAATGAATTAAAAATATACCTGCACGGCATTGGAAACTGGTCCACTGTAAAACTTGATAAGGCGGCAAAGCATGCAATCGGCAACCGAACAAAAAATGGAAAGAAATTCCCAAGAAAGAAAAGTAATAATATTTTATAACACCTATTTTATACAGCATATTCAACTGATTTTACCGCTATTGTTATTAATTAATAATAGAATTAATTTTGGTTTTAATTAATAAAATAGTTTGACATGTTACAACTAAATTTTGGGTCTGTCTTATCCAATGTCTACAAAATAACACAAATGTTTCTGCTTCTTGTTTGTTTTGAGTAAATTATTGGCAGCAACTATGATACATTTGCGTAAATCATCAATAGTAAGTAATCACTTCGGTGTGATACACTTCATTTTTATTTTAAATTTTTATTATTTACACTTTTTCATTTTAAATATCCCCACAAAAAGAAGTCCAAATGATTTAAAGTCAGGAGATTGTGGCGGCCATGGTACCGGTCCTCTTCGTCCAATCCCTTGGTAATAATCAGCGGAAATGCTGTACATGGTACGGATATTGCGCACCAAATAGTATAGGAAACCAATGAGTAGTGGTAGATACCTGAACTTCCACTCATATCATAATTACAAAATGAAAATAAATTTGGTTCTGGCACTCAAATATAGTGTGCAATTTAATACGTCCATTATTTAAAAGAAGACTCGTTAAGGGAGCTGAGAGGTGATTTGCTGAATAATTCGTATCCGCATAGGATCCTTAATAAAATAATTTTTGGCACTAGATTGGATAGGTCTGGTCCCAGTGGTTCTACTTCTACGAATAATACAAATTCCAAGTGCAGAGTATCCAAACTATCAATACTCACAGACGGTCCAGTAATTAAATTCAGATTAAAATCCCCTACAATAAAACAATTTTGCATATTACATTTTGATTCTATATATTGAAATAATTTATTGTACGATTCAACATCTACTCCAGGAGGAACATACACACCAACAAAATGAATCTTTGAATCTCTAATTTTGACAGTTACTATTAATAACTCAAAAATGTCTTTATAGATGTCGACTGAAAGAATTTTATATTTTTTCTGAAAAGCAAAAAGTACGCCACCACCTCTAGATTTACCAGTAAGTTCACTACTTCTATCACATCTAAATATATTATATATATCCAAGTTAAACACCTCTCCATCTGAAATACTATTATTCAACCATGATTCAGTAATCAAAATGCAATCATATTCATTATCCAATCTATTCTGAAACAATTCATCAAGCTTTGACCTCAAACCTCTACAATTCTGGTAATACAAATTTAAAGTAAGCATGTTATAAATTCCCCTTCACTTCAATGTAAACAAACTACCTAGTGGATTATAAACATAAAAAAATATATAAATCTTGGAAAAGAAAACAAGTAAGCAAAAAAAAAGAGAAATAAAAAATAATTAAATACAAAACCAATACTATACAATAAACAGGTGGGAACAGCATTCATCTACTAAGGATATTTTATGTCGCTCAGCTTCTGTAATTTACGGACTACATTGTCCCCATCCTTCACCATAATTTTGCCGTAACTGGTCCAAACGTTGGTAACTCGATAGATTCTACCAGCCTCCACATATAATTTATATCTAGATGGTGCAAGATCCTCTTTGACAACTACTTTGGTTCCTTTAAATTTTGATTTTTTGGAATATATGTTATTTCTAAGCCCCTCGGATGTAAAATTAATTATTAATACTCCATTTCGATCCTTGGGTTGCTTTAAAAAGTATAAGTTTTCTATATCCTGAGAAGTCACTTTTATATTCAGTTTTGAAGAACAAACCGTAGATATTTCTTCAACTGCTTGGGGTAAACTCATACTGACAAGTCCATAGACTCTCAGTGTTTTGCTTCGAGCCTTCTGCTCCAAATCATCAATTTTATTCATAGCAAATTCAAGTTTCTCCTCTAGTGAGCTGACCTTGTTTGAGTACTCCTTGAGGCGCTCATCCATACGAGCAAGTAACCTCTCAGATAATTATTAACAATTTTTTCCATAAATGCACTCGATGAAAGTATTTTCTCACATACAGCCTGGACTTGAACATCCATCCCATCAGTGCGGGTTGCGTTTCGAGAACCACCCATCATGGACACAGAAATGTCAACAAATTGATTAGAATGAGGGGTAGAGATATTTCAACGCCAGCGAAAAAGGAACAATTTTGTGTTAGATATGAAACTTTGGCCAGTACAAAAACAGCATTTTTAGATCTTTTAGAAGAAATAAATTTATTAGAATATGAAATAAATCCTAATTATGTTCCAAATTATCAAAATCTAGAAACATTTGATGAGCTAATTTGTCATATCGAGTCTGTAGTAAAACGGTTAGTTGTTTCAAATCCTAATAATACTAACAATACCAGTCATGGCCGAAATTTAGAGAGTAAGTTCACGCGTAAGTTACCAGAGTTGCCTCTTCCAAAATTTAATCGAAATATTAAAGATTGGCATTTGTTCATTGAATGTTATAATAATTTAATACACAAAAATAAAGATCTAACTGACATAGATCGAGTTCATTATTTAGTTAGTTGCTTGAGTGGTAGTGCTCTGTCTGTCTGTTCAGGTATTCCGCCTACAGGTGATAATTATAAAATCATTTTAAAGGCACTTACTGATAAATTTGAAGATAAACGTGTCATAGCTAATGCATATTTAGATCAATTGATTCATTTTAAGCAAGCTCAATTTGAAACAGCTCATAGTTTAAATTTATTTTTGGAAACTTTTCATCCTGCTGTTATGGCTTTACGTCAATTAGAAATACCAGATTTAGCAGACTATATTTTAGTTTACCTAGCTTTTCAAAAGCTTATTCCTGAGACACAAAAATTATTTGAAAATTCTAGGAGTAAGGCAGAAATGCCTTCTTATCAAGATCTAATTACATTTGTTAAAGAACAGACAAGGATTTGTAATAGAACGAGTACGATGAATAAATCTGTACCCGGTAGTAATTCAAGAAATATTCACACTAGTAATAATTTTAGTAAACCAAAGGTAACTCATTCATTTGTAGTGCAAGGTAACCATAAATCTCAATGTGTCATTTGTAAAATATCTTCTAACTCAATTAAAAACTGTCCTAAGTTTCTAGAATTAACACCAGAAGATCGTTATCATGCTGTTCGAAGTAACAATTTGTGTTTAAATTGCTTGTCCTTACATAAAATTATTCATTGCAAAAGTAACTATACTTGTAGAGTTTGCAACAAAAGACACCACACTTTCTTACATTTTTAATCAACATTACCGAATACATCTAATTCTAGTCCGGAAAAATTTGATCGTAAACCCATGTTAAATCAGTCAGAGTCCGCCAATTCTGCTCTTTTCGATAAGTCCAATCTTGGTCCATCCACTGATTTCGAAAATAAAGATACATCAAATGTAATTCCGATAAGCCCTTCATTAGTAAATTGCTGTTCGGTTGCCCGTAATAATAACAACACTGTATTGCTGTCTACTGCGAAGGTAGATATCTTAGATAATTTTGGTAGTCTGCATGAAGCTCGTTTTCTTCTTGATAGTGGTAGTCAAGCAAATGTTCTTTCCTTAGAACTTAGTCGTCCTCTCAAACTTCCTATTTCTCCATATCATTCAGACGTTTATGGATTTGGATTTGCTAGAAACTCGGTTCATGGATGCACAAATATTGTGATTATTTCACAGTTGGATAAAACTGTACGTTATTTTTTAGATGTATTGATAGTTGAAAAAATAACCGAAAAATTGCCTTCTGTAGCTATTAACTCAAAGGGTTTGTCACACTTAAATTCGTTGCCATTAGCTGATAGTAGTTTTTATTTTCCACAAAAAATTGATGACATTCTTGGAGCAAGTCTGTTTCCAAATATGATTGGTAGTAAACACGTCATAGGGCCGCCTAATACTCCGGTAGCGGTAGAAACTAGTTTAGGTTACGTAATCATGGGATCAGCTCCAGTTTTATCTTCTTCAACAGCAATTTATAGTTTTCGTGTTACTACTGTAGAACCTTCTTTAGAAAAATGAGTAAAACGATTTTGGGAAATCAAAGACATACCATCTTCAAAAATGATAGCCCCTGACGATTTAGAATGTGAAATAATTTTCAATTCCACTTATAGTCGGGATCCTTCTGGAAGATATACTGTCGCATTGCCTTTTAAAATAGATAGTTCATTCTTGGGAGATTCTTATTTCATAGCTCTTCGACGGTTTTTATCTTTAGAGAAAAGACTGCTTAATAATTCTTTTCTGTGAAATAGATATGTGGAAATCATTAAAGATTATTTGATTCAAGCTCATATGTCCAAAGTAGTAGAAAATAATATTTCTGAAACACAATATTTCATTCCTCATCATGCCGTTTTTAAAACTGATTCAACGACCACCCCCCTTCGCATTGTCTTTGATGCCTCATGTAAAACTGATACATTTTATTCGTTAAATGATTTATTGTACACTGGTCCAAAACTACAGTCTGATGTTTGTACAATGTTTCTAAGTTTTCGATTGTTTGAAGTGGCCTTTACAGCAGATATTCGACAGATGTATCGCCAAATTAATTTACGTGAAGATCATAAAAGATTTCATAGAATTCTGTCCCGATGAGCCTGTAGGAACGTATCAGTTAAATACTGTTACGTTTGGTGTTAAAACTTCGCCATATTTAGCATTACGAACGGTCCGTCAATTAGCTGATGATGAAAAATTGTCATTGCCTTTAGCTTCGGAAATTCTGAAAAGAGATATGTACGTAGATGATCTTGTATCTAGTGTTTCATCACATAGTTCAGCAATTGCTTTATACAATCAATTGGTTGAATTGTTAAAACGTGGAGGTTTCCAATTGGTAAAATGGGCTACTAATTCCAAAAAATTAATAGCAGAGATACCAGTGGAAAATCGAACCACCCAAGTTGTGAATTTTGAAACTGACTTCCTTAAGGTGTTAGGTTTACAATGGCACCCTAATGATGATTATCTGTCATTTTCCTTTGATTTTGTCAATAAACCATGCACTAAACGCAATATTATATCAACTATTGCTAGTTGTTACGACCCTTTAGGGTTATTAGCTCCTGTTACTTTACTAGCTAAACTGTTGATTAAAGATTGTTGGATTAGAAAACTGGATTGGGACGAGTCATGTCCTCCTGATATAGTAAAACGTTGGGATCAGTTCAGGGAAAGATTATCACTTCTTTCCAACTTTAAATTACCTCGTCATTTGGGCACTACTTTAAACCAACCTGTAGTTCTAATAGGTTTCGCTGATGCATGCCTAACTTCTTATGGAGCTGTAGTGTATATTCGTAGTATAAATTTTTGTGCAGAACCACGAGTGCAAAATCGAAAGTTTCTCCTATTAAACTTGTTTCGATTCCCCGTTTAGAGCTTTGTGCCGCACATTTGCTGGCCAAACTACTTTATTTTATAGTTGATTGCTATCAGACACGCTTAAATATTACTCAAGTTTTTGCATTCTCCGATTCTACGGTCACACTTAATTGGATTGCTACCTCCCCATCTAAATTACAAACTTTCGTATCGAATAGAGTAGCTCAGATCCAATCATGGTCAAACTCCACTTCGTGGTTTCATGTAGATGGAAAAAATAATATTAGTGATTTTTTGTCTAGAGGTTTAACTCCTTCTCAATTTATAAATAACACTTTATAGGAAAATGGCCCTGAATGGTTAAAGCTAACATTTTCTGAATGGCCAATTTGTACTGTAGGTTCACAAGAAAATTTACCAGAGTCCAAATCCATATTTTTAGTAGCTTCTGAAAATAACAATGATAACCCATTGTATGAACTTATAACTCGTCATTCCAGTTGGATTAAATTATTGAGATCTGTTGTTTATGTACTAAAATGTCTGGAATTGTTGCCGAAAGCTGCCACTATTTCAGCCTCTGACATGGATGTTGCTGAATTTACTCTAATTAAACTAGTCCAACACAAACAGTTTAAATCTGAGATAGAATCATTAAAAAAAGGTATTTGTCCTTTATCTTTAAAATATTTGCGCCCGTTTCTGAAAGACGGTATTGTTCGTGTAGGAGGTAGACTAGTTAATGCCAATTTGAATTCTGATACTCAGCATTCTATATTTCTTCCTAAAAGAGACCCCCTGGTAGAACTTCTTATTGACCATTATCATAGATCGAATCTTCATACTGGTCCTCATTTAGTTCTCTCTTTACTTTGATTGCGTTATTGGATTTTATCAGCTCGTAGTATTGTTAGACATAGAATTCGAAATTGCAATATTTGTTTTCGATTGAAACCAAAACCTCAAATTCCTCTGATGGGAAATCTTCCAAAATCTAGAGTTCAAGAGGCCAAATCAGCCTTCAAAAGGTTAATTGGTAGACGTGGTGCAATTTCAGAGGTTTATTCCGATAATGGTACCAATTTCATCGGCCGCAAAAGCCGCTTTAGACAATCTTTATCAATTTGTGTTTTCTGAGCATTTTAATAATTTTATGTTCAACGAGTTAGCTATTCAAGGGATTCAATGGAAATTGATTCCTCCAGGTGGTCCGCATATGGGCGGCCTTTGGGAAGCTAATGTAAAACCTGTAAAAACTCATATATACAAGGTGATTGGAAATCAATTATTGACGTATGATGAATTTAATACTCTGCCGGTGCAAGTAGAATGTTTGTTGAATTCTCGTCCTTTGTGCGTACTTAGTTCTGATCCTTCAGATCCAACTGCTCTGACACCTTCTCATTTTTTAACTTTAACCCCCTTGAAAAATATTCCTGCAGCTGATCTTACAGACCAAAATATCAATTTACTGGATAGATTTCAGATGATGGACCATATGATTCAAGATTTTTGGAAAAGATGGCATTTAGAATACCTCACTTCTTTACAAACGCGACAACGCTGGAATACGGATAATTCTGTAGAAATTGGTACGATAGTTGTTTTAAAACAACCAAACACGCCCCGCCCCCACTTCAATGGCCTCTCGGACTTGTCGAAAAGGTGTGTCCTGGTCGGGATAATATTATCAGAGTTGTGGATGTTCGGACTAAATATGGAACTTGTAGACGACCAGTTATGGTCACCGCATACTTTACATTCCCCGACGTACCGGCACCATATCCATTATCGGTACTAAGTATTACTTATCAGCGCCCTTTGTGGCTCACCCACAACCCTTAGATATATAAGGCTTACTTACTTCCTGGCAGTCAGTCCCGTTTACACCTTACTATTGTACTTTAGTGCTCATTGTCATTGTCAAATAAATAGTTGAAAGTAATTCAAGTCATTAAGGTGTGTCTCCTGCCATTACAATAATATAACAGTATTTTACATTTATACTTGTTTTTAAACAGTTTTGTTTCTTGTTATTTATTTTTTTTCCTGAACTTTGGTTCAGCCTGGGGAGAATGTTTAGGATAGTTTAGGATAAAGATACTTAATATTAATATAGAAATCATTTTAGTAAAATTGTTGATGGATCACAGATGACCCTGAGGGTCATGTTAATGGATTTATTTTTCAAACGAGCAGCAAAAAGTACGCGTAGGCAAAAAAAATATTGTGTGTGTGTGTGGTCGAGCAATAGAGTGTAGTAAACAAAAAATATACAGTAACTTATAGTGAGTAGTATATTGTGTAATAGTCAGCGTTTCCATTATTTTCCTTTCCTTTTCTTCCTTTATGTGTCTGACTATTATTATGGAAAATCTATCGGAGTCAACAATTAGGTGAGTCATTTTCATTTTTAGTTTTTTTTTTGTTTTACATATATAAACTTTACGTATTATTCAGTCCACAGTTTTTTTTATATAGTTGGCCAAAACATTTATCGTTAACTTCTTTCTAGATTACTGGTATTACTTTCACAAAGTTGCGTTAGTTTTTGTATACACGCAAGAAATAATGATATACTGATTTAAAAATTGTTACTATTATATAAAACTGAACTCACCAATTGTATCACCTGTATCTTCGTCATCGCCAACTTCCACGCATCGAATGGAAAATGGTGGTTCAAGATGAGCAAATCCAAGTAACGGTGATTTGGAACAACTAGTAACAAACTAAAAAATATATAATGGTTTATTATATTTTGACTATACCAATTTATTAGTAGGTATTCATTATAAGAAATAATTCTCTAGACCTTTAAAAACATTGCCTTTTCTTCTTCATTAAAGTCTTTCTCCAAGATATCCCACAGCCACCCTATTACTCGGTGAGAATCATGAAATCCACCATAATACTGACAGTTTCTTCTGAGGTCCTTTAAATTTAATGGGACATTATCTCCCGATATCAAACGTTGCAACTATAAAAAAATATAATACAGGGTTTTTTGTAAACATAGTGATCATAAATTAGGTACTACCCAAAAGAAGAACTATTATTTTTGATATTTAAAACAATTTTTGTCGAAATAATCTCATATAGTTGTAAATGGAGTAGTAGAATAGAGTAGTAGAATAGAGTTGCATATGGCGTCCACAGGGCTTAAATTTAGAACCCTTGTTGTTCCTCGTGTCTATTAATGATTAACCTAATATTATATCTAGCTGTAAATATTGAGAATGAAGAAGATTGTATGTTTACAAACTCAGCTTAACAAAATTAACAAAAACCATTTGAATTTAACACTAACAAATCGCACCCTTAGTAATAGAGAGACGCAACTCAAAAAATAAGATTGTTAGGAATGATGATAAGCGTTTTAGAAATTCTGATCGTCGCGAGTTTTTTCTTATGATCATTTGATTTGGGGAAAACATTTTTTTTACGCAGGAAGATCTTTATTGTTACTGCTCGAATACAATGACTAAAATCCTATTAGATTACGTTTTATCAGTATATTTATAATCGCGACAAGTAGATACGATATGCGGATTCCAGCTCACACCCCTAACGACCCACTCCTAATTAGGGTTGAAAATAAGAACCCCAAATTTTCGGTCTTCTCGATTTTTTAAAAAATTTTAAAAATATATTTAATGGTTGTAATTAGCCGAAAAGAGGATCATTGTTCACACCCCTAACGTCCCACCCCTAATTATGAGGACCCCAAATTTTCGGTCTTCTCGATTTTTAAAAATATTTTAAAAATATATTTGTGGTTTTAATTAGCCGAAAATAGGATCATCGTTCACACCCCTAATTAGGTTGAATATGAGGACCCCAAATTTTCGGTCTTCTCAATTTTTTAGAAAATTTAAAAAATATATTTTAAGACCTTAAATATATGTTTGTGGTTCCAATTAGCCAAAAATAGAATCATCATTAATGTATCATCGAAAATGTGCGCGGAAGAACGGCGCGCTCGAGTTTTGGTCTCCACCAGGGGTATATCCAGCCAACGAGCCAATACCAGCGCGCAATTAGCAACCCTCATGCCCATTGGCCAGGCGCGCTGGATATACTCAAGCACCCCCTGTCGGGATAAAACGAGCGCCCAAATCGTCCAGGGCATCAGTAGTTCCTGCCAGTTCCTCGAGTAAACATCGTAGTGCTACAAGTGTGTTTTCATCAAAGTGCCCTTTGGCCAGTCACCAGCTCCTTTGAGTATAGTGCTTCAAGCTCCTTTGAGCAATCTTTATCAACATAGGCCTTTGCCTACAAATCTACCAGTGCTTCGAATATCCAACAAGATTTTCAACATTAGTGCTCCATAGCAGTAACATACGTGGAATTCCTACGCCGCGCACCTCACAAACAATATTCATCACCGTTAAGAGCTTCGCTTATCACCGCTTTGCCAGTGCCCCGCTACGCTGCCGTCGCATATTTAGACACGATTTTCCTACGAAATTTGGAATACAACTAAGTATTCCTGGCGCCCAAACAAATCATCAAATCGCACCTCGTTTTCGAACGAGGAGGATCCCGAACTGATATCACACTCTGAGAACATTGAACGACTTCCACGACCAGCAGGGGAAGCAGTCGTGCCAACAAGTCCGCCAGAACGCACAAAGAAAGCAGCTTGCGTTTATAGCCGCGACATCTCGATCGCGAACGGCTGCCCCGATTCAGCTTTTAATTCCAGCATCTTGGTAAGTACATATAATCCTTACTTACTTCTTATATATCCAAATTGTTATTCTTATCTCATCTATTATTAAAACAAAGTGTCTCATATATTATGATTTACATGAAAATTTCAATTTTTGGAGAAGAATTCTTACGTCATATTTTAATCAACTCAACTGAATTGTCTGGAAAGATTGAATATATCTGGTAAGCATATCTTCTTTTTTTGTATAGCATAACTCCAGCATCTTCGTAAGTAGATATAATCTACCGAACTCGATTTAACTGTTTGGATTGGTTAAATATACAATATTAATTAAAATTATATAATTTTTAAGACAAAATGTAAAATAAGGATTTTAAATGTTATGAAGATTTTTTATATTTTAACTAAAATATAACGTACTTATTATATTTTTATGAAAATTAAAATTTTTGATGGATTCTTAAGAACATGTTTACGTTACACAATATACAATAGTAATAAAAATTGAGTCATTTTTTAAGATAAAATGTTAGATAGATTATCTATGTTTATTAATATATTGAAAGTAATTATTCTTATCTCATATATTGTTGAAACAAAGTATAGGATTATTAAATTTTATGAAAAAATTTATTAAAAAAGTAAAACATAAATGATTATAGAATATTTAAAATTTATTTATGAATAACAAAGGTACATTTCACACACAACTATTAAAACCATGATAAATGTTACAATTTTGATAAAATATAAAAGTACCTACACGTTTCATAGAAACCATGTTATCGGAGTCTTCCTCAACGGAATCTTGTTTACAACTGAAGTCTATAACGTCGAAGCCACAAACACCACAATATGCGTGGTCGTCAAAATGATTGTGAATTAAATCTAGATAGGTTAATGGTTCTTCATTGTGCAATATGTATATGATACCTATTTCACTGATGTATTTAACCAGTCTTCATATAAATTTGTTTCTTCCAACAAATGTTTTTTACATTTTAACCATAACATTAAAACTGGCAATAAATTTTTTGGACTCCATAATTACAAGAACAAACGAATAGAGCTTTGTCTGTGGAATTGTTCAATAGCCATACCTAGTTGTTTGGTATCAGAGAACATACATATTACTAGAAATTGTAGGAGATTAGATATATATTAGCTTAAAATACCTTTCTTAAACAGTAAACAATGTTACAAAAGCTAATAATAAAGAATATACGGACAGATATTGTGGGTGTAATTCAAGGCTGGTTGGGGCTTTAGCCCACAGAGTAGTTAGTTTCACACAATATTGTTAATACCTGAAAATATATAAAAAAGAACAAACGACTTACCTGTAGGAAGTTCGTTCTGAATTATATGAGATATACTCGTCCAATTAGATAACATATGTAGTCACACAGTCGTGTTCTTTGTCGAGCACATTTAAAAGTTGAATGATCACAACCAAAAAATTATTCCCTAACTTCTCTTTTAACCGCTAGCCGTTGAATGTCCATTCATTACACTGTTGACGTTAAAACGCAAAATTGATAATCGGGAGGGCTCACAGGGTGGGACCTATCTAATTGGACGAGTATATCTCGTATAATTCAGAACGAACTTCCTACAGGTAAGTCGTTTGTTCTTGTAATTATATTTCGATATCCTCGTCCAATTAGATAACACATGTAGATGTTTAAAGATAATCAATTTTCGTTTTGTTATTTTGATATAGCATTTTGCTTAGTTATACCATTTATTTGAAAGTCAAACTATTAGCTTACCAAATATTTTTATGCAAACCTTTCCCAATTTAATAAATATCATCTGTATAGATATTATAATAATGTTTAATTAATTTGGTACAAGTTGACTGACAATTGTGTTACATATCATTAGCAATTACTTCTATAAAATTAAATGTATGCCATATACGAGTATGTAAATTTTAGCAAATATTTCCGACTTTTTTGGCTATCCAGTTAAATTTTTTAATAGCTAGCGACATTAATCTCTATGCTTTATAAGCTGCTGACGTACCGTACTTGCGTATCTAGTACCACAGCTTAAATCACTTAAATCATTTGATCCAAAGTCGTTGGATTTCCTTATATACTCGCGACAAGAATTCATACGTCTTACGTCACGGCTGACGTTACACATTTGTTTTTATTATCAACGTAATTTTCGATATTTGGTCGCGTTAAAAAACAATCATTTTTTGCAATTTAGTGCAATATATAATGCAAACTTTTAGTGTAGTATATAGTTTTATTACAATCAATTGCAGTTTCTTAAATATTTTGATAAAAATATAATGAATTATTCATTTGTTCGTATGAGGTAAGTCGTCTGAATCTTGTCGCGAGTATAACTAAGATTTGAGAATATTTAAAAGTATTATATTTTCTGAGAATTCATACGTATATAACTACTATACTATGTATATAACTGTCAAAATTTGAGCAACTAGGGATTTCCAACACCATATTTTCGCCATCAAGGGCAAAGCAAACTATCAAATATAATTATAAAAAACGGTCACAAATTATTAATAACATATAATTTGTTCCTTAAATGCATAATTTTATTTTATTTATTTATTTTATTGTTATATTCACTGTATTGTATACACTCGTAATTATAACGAATATTACTATTTTAATAGAACATTCTTTACTACAGCCACATTCATATTCGCTGTTTTGCAATTCAAGAACTCCACAGCAGGCTAAAAAATATTAGACTACTCACAATGGAGTGAAACTGCTGGGTTACGCAGCACTACTTATAGTAGTATGATAGTAACTGACAATTTTTTGTGTTTATTCCACTAGCTTCCATAATATTTTTATTCAGCGGCTTATACAGATTCAGATGTGATACAAAATTGCTTTAAATTCGTTGAAATTAAGTAATACTTGTTTGTTATTTCTAAAAACGACAAGTTTCTTAATTATTTTAATTAGCGAAACACAGTTCAGGATGTTCAACAAATCAATTGAAGTTAAATACTGGTTTGCTATTTCAATATATCTGTAATATAAATTTCTATACGATATTTTCTCTCTAATAATATTATTTATATTGATTTTAGATTGTATTCTAAATAAGGAACCAATGAAGCTAACACAATAAAACAAACATTACTAATTTGTTAGCTCTCTTTTCTATCGCTAAAATTTCTAAGGAATGTTATATATCATTTAAAACTTCGCAGGAATCCCAAGTTACATTATTCTTAGTCAAACTAGATTTTCATTCAGAATGCAACCTTTAGAACCGATTTGTTAATAACTTGTCGGTATTCAATATATTCAAAATTAAAGATTGAGAGATAGTTGACTTATATGAGTTAAGTATATAGAACAAGAACAAGAAATGTTATAAGCAAATGAATCTCTTAAAACGGGACAGTGAGATTGACATTTGCAGTGTAAAGTAAATATTTTTTCTTTTGGCAAAGTAACCACTATTTCTGAATGTATAATATAGATGCAGGAGGTACCTTTTACAGATGCAAGAGAGTTTCATTTTAAGTGACTTTGATATGATGGGAATTTCTTATATTTCAATAAAAAAGAATTGTTGACAGTTTCTAAACCTCCAGGGAAAACTTCTATAACACGTATCTAGTGTTAAAAGGCGGCAAAAGGACTATTAGGCTGCACGTTTGGCTTCGTAATGATAATCTTAAAAAGAAAACCATGCTGATTAATAGAGCTGGCCCGTTCTAAGGAATCACCAGCGCAGCTAAAGAACGTACATACCTATACGATATTAAATCTTCCCCGCCGACTGACTTGGAACAAATGTATTTTCCAAAAATAATGTACGGCAGTGCAGTGGCATCTATTTACAAGATCTTAATTGGATGAAATTCATACAATTGCAGACATTACGTCAATATTTTTACGTTAAGCATTTGTAAAATTTTTCAGTACACTGGATAAAGAACCATTTCGAAAATTTTGAAAAGGTATATTTCTGTGTTGTCACTACCAACTAGACAAGTGCGATGCCAGTTTTGTCACGTTAAAATTTTTTCAAATTTAAAATATGAAGTGTACATATTACTTTTTACAGCCGCATTTTACCGATGATGCAGCTATGGGCGCAAAAATTAATAAAGAGTGCGTTTTGTGAATAATTATGGAGCTGCGTGTATGGGAGACGGGAGGATCAACTCAGAAAATGTTGTTGAATACAATTGATTAACTACAGAACATTGTTTGTCTTTAATCACTTGAAGTTTTAGACCTAGGCCCATGTAAATGAGTTTATATATATATATATATATATATATATATATATATATGTATGTCAATTGACGATTTCGGAACATTTTGTGCATTCTAATGTTGTTTTCCGAGACATATGTTGAATGCCGGGTCAGGTCGGAATTCTTCTATGACGATTGTCGTCTTCAGGTTGTCCCGGAAATAATGTATGTGGTTTGGTGACTTCCAAACCTTGATATTGAGGATAGAAACAAATTATTTCGATACACGGCTATAACTATATGTAGTCTTTTAAAGAAAAGAAATTATATTAGTAATATTCTTTTATGGTAGATACAAAATACGGTTAGGTATTCAGGGAAAAATAACGAACACCTCCTAGTTGAACCAGTTTATATTAATTTTTATAAAATATTTCCAAGCAAGAATTATTTAGTTTATGTCCTAAATAATAAAATAGTAAAATGAAGTTATATTCATTGCAATTCATAGTCATAGTAGCACTGAAAAGCGGAAAAGTTATAATATCAATGATATATAGGAACACCTAGAAATCATATGTCGTCTGGTCGTCACACTTCTAAATATCCTGTCTGTTAAACGTCTTTATGTTTCATATCCAACTGATTATATTTTCTAACTTCTAATTTTATTTTTGTCATTTTTGTAACAAATATTTTTCGTACCTGTTCATTATTTACATGTTTATGATGATACCGTTTTTTATTTACTTTTTAATGTTTTAATTTATTAAAAATTATTTATTTTTTTATTAAAAATCAAGTTTGAAATACATAACTTTGTTCACGCCTTAGCGAGGCCTAGAATATTTGTATAAGTCTTATAAGAAACTATCCTTATATGAACAATTACTGTTAAATACTAGTTATAAAATATCAAAAATAACTACCTAACATTTGTGAATGATTTTTTTCTATTACATATACGTATGAGTGAGTAGCTATCGTCGACTTCCAAGACATTTATAATTGCAAGTACTAGTGAGTTCCGGGACATTTTAAAAATATTGACAATTTGTTGAATCTGCAATTAATACTGCTAGTATTACATCTTTCCTTAAACGGTTTTAGTCATCTGATTTTCTGCATGTATATACATACATCACAGTTGATATGGCCAAAACATTTGCAATAAGTACATGGCTTAGCGAGTTCTAGAATATTTGTATAAGTCTTTTAAGAAACTATCCTTATATGAACAATTACTGTTAAATACTAGTTATCTTATAAAATATCAAAAATAACTATCTAACATTTGTGAATGATTTTTTTCTATTACATATACGTATGAGTGAGTAGCTATCGTCGATTTCCAAGACATTTATAATTGCAAGTACTAGTGAGTTCCGGGACATTTTAAAAATATTTACTGAAATTTGTTAAATCTGCAATTAATACTGATACTATTACATCTTTCCTGAAACGTGTATAGATTTTATAGTCATCTGATTTTCTGCATGCGTATGCATACATCACAGTTGATGGCCGAAACATTTGCAATAAGTACATGCCTTAGCGAGGTCTAGAATATTTGTATAAGTCTTATAAGAAACTATCCTTATATGAACAATTGCTGTTAAATACTAGTTATCTTAAAATATATCAAAAAAAAACTATCTAACATTTGTGAATGATTATTTTCTATTACATATACGTATGAGTGTGTAGCTATAACGTCGATTTCCAAGACATTTATAATTGCAAGTACTAGTGAGTTCCGGGACATTTTAAAAATATTTACTGATATTTGTTGGATCTGCAATTAATACTGCTACTTTTACATCTTTCGTTAAACGTCTTTATGTTTTATAGCCATCTGATTATATTTTCTGAATGTATACATCACCGTTGATTTGCAAAACATGTATAATTAAGTAGGTATATGTATCAGCGAGTTCCAGAACATTTTGTAAGTCTCATCATCGGTATATGAAGAATTATTGTTAAATACCGATTGTCATATAAAACTTCAAAAATTACTACCAAACATTTGTGAATGATTTTTTTCTATTATATATACGTATGAATCTAGCTAGCTATCGTCGAATTCCAAGGCATTTATAATTGCATCTGCAATTAATACAGCTATTACATTTTTCCTTAAACGTGTTTGGAGAAAAATACTTCTTTTGCTAGTTAAGATTAGTAGGTACTCGTGGACTGTATTGAAGGATAACACAATGAACACTTGAAATAAACTGTAATAATTTAATGAATATGTTATAAATGTAATAATGAATAATTATCGATCGACAATCGATCGTGCCGTTCACATGTTAACATAAAACTCTACGACTAAAAAATGGCCGGTTTCTCAACATTTGGCGCAATCCATTCGATAAGTATCGAGTACATAAATTTATCAGACTAACTTTATATTGGTTTCTGAACGCATGCCTTCTAAAATGTGTTGAATAGATAACAGTAGACTGGATACCTTAATATCTGCAATAATCATAGAGGGAGCTAGCAAATGCACAAGTGTTTGCAGATGCCATTTATGGAAGTAAGACACTTTCAAAAAATAATTGTAGATGGCACCACTATCGTCTACCTAATGATATCACATCACATTAATTAATTAAAAATATATACACACCTGTTGCATAAAAACGAAGTTATTAAAATCTTTTCTAATACTGACAGTGAATTTGTTCTAGTACTAGACACTTGATTTTTTCTATTAGATATACGTATGAGTGAGTAGCTATCATCGATTTCCAAGACATTTATCATTGCAAGTACTAGTGAGTTCCGGGACATTTTAACAATATTTACTGAAATTTGTTGAATCTGCAATTAATACTGATACTATTACATCTTTCCTTAAAAGTGTATAGGTTTTATAGTCATCTGATTTTCTGCATGCGTATGCATACATCACAGTTGATGGCCGAAACATTTGCAATAAGTACATGCCTTAGCGAGGTCTAGAATATTTGTATAAGTCTTATAAGAAACTATCCTTATATGAACAGTTACTGTTAAAAACTAAGTTATCTTATAAAATATCAAAGATAATAACTACCTAACATTTGTGAATGATTTTTTTCTCTTACGTATTCGTATGAGTGAGTAGCTATCGTCGATTTCCAAGACATCTATCATTGCAAGTACTAGTGAGTTCCGGGACATTATAAAAATATTTACTGAAATTTGTTGAATTTGCAATTAATTCTGCTACTATTACATTTTTCCTTAAACGTGTATAGGTTTTATAGTCATCTGATTTTCTGCATGTATACATACATCATAGTTGATGACCGAAACATTTGCAATAAGTACATGCCTTAGCAAGGTCTAGAATATTTGAATAAGTCTTATAAGAAACTATCCCTCTATGAACAATTACTGTTAAATACTAGTTACTTATCTAATAAAATATCAAAAATAACTACCTAACATTTGTGAATGATTTTTTTCTATTGCATATACGTATGAGTGAGTAGCTATCGTCGATTTCCAAGACATTTATCATTGCAAGTACTAGTGAGTTCCGGAACATTTTAAAAATATTTACTGAAATTTGTTGGTTCTGCTATTAATACTGCTACTATTATATCTTTCCTTAAACGTTTATAAGTGTAGGGGATGTCAAGTAGTCCTGGCGGCTAATAAAACAATAATTTTCTTAGACTTTTAACACTATTTTATTCACACCATCAAAAAACTAACATCTCTCCTCGCCATCTTTTTTCCCCAACCCCCTAACAGTAAGTCAACATAATAGCACAAAATATCACCAGTAACCAAACTACCAACTTAACATAACTAAATATTTAAATTCATAAGATTTTCTCCTACATAGGTTTTATAGTCATCTGATTATATTTTCTGCATGTATTCGTATTCACATATCACAGTTGATGGCCAAAACATTTGGAATTCAGTACATGCCTTAGCGAGTTCTGGAATATTTGTAATAAGAATTATAAGAAACCATTCTTATATGAACAATTACTGTTAGTGTTAAATACTAGTTATCTTAAAATATATAAAAAATAACTACCTAACATTTGTCAATGATTTTTTTCTATTGCATATACGTATGAGTGAGTAGCTAACGTCGATTTCAAGACATTTATAATTGCAGGTACTAGTGAGTTCCGGGACATTTTAAAAATATTTACTGATATTTGTTGGATCTGCAATTAATACTGCTACCTTAACATCTTTCGTTAAACGTCTTTATGTTTTATAGCCATCTGATTATATTTTCTGCATGTATGCATCACCGTTGATTTGCAAAACATGTATAATTAAGTACATGTATCAGCGAGTTCCAGAACATTTTGTAAACCTTATATATAAACCATCGGTATACGAAGAATTTTTGTTAAATACCGATTGTCATATAAAACTTCAAAAATTACTACCTAACATTTGTGATATTTGTAAATGATTTTTTTCTATTGTATATACATATGAATGAGTAGCTATCGTCGAATTCCAAGGCATTTATAATTGCAATTACTAGTGAGTTTCGGGACATTTTTAAAATATTTACTGAAATTTGTTGAATCTGCAATTAACACAGCTATTACATTTTTCCTTAAACGTGTTTAGAGAAAAATACTTTTTGTTTTGCTTGTTAAGATTAGTAGGTACTCGTGGACTGTATTGAAGGATAACACAATGAACACTTGAAATAAAATGTAATAATTTAATTAATATGTTATAAATGTAATAATGAATAATTATCGATCGACAATCGATCGTGAAGTTCACATGTTAACATAAAACACTACGACTAAAAAATGGCCGGTTTAACAACATTTGGCGCAATCCATTCGATAACTATCGAGTACATAAATTTATCAGACTGATAACTTTATATTGGTTTCTGAACGCATGCCTTCTAAAATTTGTTGAATTGATAACAGTAGACTGGATACCTTAATATCTGCAATAATCATAGAGGGAGCTAGCAAATGCACAAGTGTTTGCAGATGCCATTTATGGAAGTAAGACACTTTCAAAAAATAATTGTAGATGGCACCACTATCGCCTACCTAATGATATCACATCACATTAATTAAATAAAAATATATACAAACCTGTTGCATAAAAACGAAGTTATTAAAATCTTTTCTAATACTGACAGTGAATTTGTTCTAGTACTAGACACTTGATTTTTTTCTATTACATATACGTATGAGTGAGTAGCTATCATCGATTTCCAAGACATCTATCATTGCAAGTACTAGTGAGTTCCGGGACATTTTTAAAATATTTACTGAAATTTATTGAATCTGCAGTTAATACTGCTACTTTTATATCTTTCCTTAAACGTCCTTATGTTTTATAGTCATCTGACTATATTTTCTGCATGTATACATCACTGTTGATTTCCAAAACATTCATAATTAAGTACATGTATCAGCGAGTTCCAGAACATTTTTATGTCATATAAACCATCCTTATACGAAGAATTGCTGTTAAATAGTTAGATTGTTATATAAAACATCAAAAATACCTACCTAACATTTGTGGAATTTTGTGAATGATTTTTTCTATTGTATATACGTATGCATGAGTAGCTATCGTCGAATTTCAAAGCATTTATAATTGCAAGTACTAGTGAGTTCCGGGACATTTTAAAATATTTACTGAAATTTGTTGAATCTGCGATTAATGCAGCTATTACATTTGTCCTTAAACGTGTTTGGAGAAAAATACTCCTTTTCTTTGCTAGTTAAGGTTAGTAGGTGGACTGTATTGAAAGATAACACAAGTTAACATAAAAATCTATGACTAAGTTCTTGCGTTGACGCCCTACTCCAGTGGCCCTTCCGCACTGGTGCCATCTCTCATTTCTCGAGTTAACTCAAGGAGTGCGTTCAGAAGCTATACATTTTGTCCAGTGTTTACATTTTATCGTTATCTGATTATATTTTCTGCATGAATGCATACATCACCGTTGATTTCCAACACATTTGTAATTATAAACTTATTCACGCCTCAATTGTGTCTTAGCAAGTTCTAGAACATTTGTATAAGTCTTATATATAAATTATCCTTATATGAACAATTACTGTTAAATACTAGTTTTCTTATAAAATATCAAAAATACCTTACCTAACTGCTGTGAATTTTTTAAATTACTTTTTTCTGTTACATATACGTATGAATGAGTAGCTATTGTCGATATCCAAGACATTTATAATTGCAAGTACTAATGAGATCCGACATTTTTTTAATATTTACAGAAATATGTTGAATCTGCAATTAATAATGATACTATTACATTTTACGTTTTATCATCTGATTATATTTCTCTAATAGCCGCCACCAAAATTTAATATAAAAATGGCCGTTATGTGGAAGTCAAAAATAAATAAGTAATGTTGGTTATTTTTGTGCTTTCTTTATTTTCATTGAAGAAACTAGCTACATATACAGGGTGTTCCGGTTTGTTTGGAACAAATCGAAACGGTAGACAGAATAAGCTATTTTAAGAGAAAAACTTTATATGAACATGGTCTCTTTCTCGATCAGTAGCGGAGTTACTAAAATTTCAATAAAAATAATTTACTCTTTTTATTACCAAGTCCGTATTACACACAGCGCCTTCAAATTTGATACATGTACTATTCAACTAGTCTCGGATATTATACAAGTTCATTTTTTGAAATCGTTATACAGGGTGTTATTTTTTCTCGGTTCTGCTATCATAAAACCCTTCAAAAATTTTTTCGTGTATGTCCCTGGTAAAGTTTGAAACGTTTTTACTCGCTTGATTCATTGTCTAAATTTCGTCTCTCTTGACTTTTGAATGTATTCTTGTAAATCTTGTAAAACGTTAATTTAGAGACGAAATTGAGACAATGAATCAAGCGAGTAAATAAATGTTTCAAACTTTACCAGGACGTACAAGAAAAAGTTTCTGAAGGATTTGATGATAGCAGATCCTTGAAAAAATAACACCCTGTAAAACGATTTCAAAAAATTAACTGGTATAATATCCGAGACTAGTTTAACAGTACATGTATCAAATTTGAAGGCGCTGTGTGTAATACGGACTTGGTAATAAAAAAAATATATATTTTATTGAAATTTTAGCCCCCCGTAACTCCGCTACTGATCGAGAAAGAGACCATGTTCATATAAAGTTTTCCTCTTAAAATCGATTATTCTATCTACTGTTTCAATTTGTTCCAAACAAACCAGAACACTCTGTATATATATATATATATATCTACAAATTAGGTATGCTTATGTAGATACATAAAAATATGAGGTCAACCAATAAAAGCTGATATACGTATTTTAAACATTACTTGCTATAACAAATAATTACCTTATTTAGAATATTTTTCAGTTGCGGTTTATAATGAGTTATTAATTTTTGTTTGTAAAATCTGAGATTCACATTATGTTTAAATTTGGACAATTTTTTTCAGTCGATTCACTTTTATAAATCAAAATAGGAAACTTTGAACATCTATTAGTTTTTCGGAAATTTACAAAGTGTCCCTTATTGGAGGTGACCGTTTTTAAAAGGTCGCTCAATATAGAGATTTTACTATACCTACCTACACACCACGCACCTATGGCAGAATTGTACCGGAAGTAGACAGTACATATGTCATTCGTTAATATATGCTATATATAAAATATGATTATCATTTTTGACTTTACATTGTAAATGTAAAGCATTTTTACATAATGTACATAAGTGTCCTGAAGTAGTCATTTGACATACATATATATATATATATATATATATATATATCAATAGGAACTTGTATCTAGAGGAATATTTTCAGAATTCTATGCCAGTAATAGGTATGTAATGTTAGAATTCTAACCACACATATCTAGAATTATCTTTATCTAAAGAAGAAAAACAAAACTGTTCATACAATATATCTTTGCAATATATTGAAGAACTTAAATATGGCCATTCATAGACTAAGGATTATATCTATCTTAACTCTTTACTACTTTTCCTGAAATTAAACCAAAAATCCTCCTTACCGTATATAAAACAAACTAAATACGGCCATTTGACAAATTTTAATAGTTAAACGGTTTTAACTAATTGTTTAAAGTTATACTTATGAATAATTGTGTATATATGTGTATATACATGTATAATTATACAGTGTGGAAGAAAGGTATGGAATAAATTCATTATTTCTAAAACTACGAAGTTTCATGAAATTTCCTCGGACAGGTCGATTTTGCTTTTTAAAAATACTCTTTTTTCTATACCAACGCATTTCCGACGTTCATTTGTTTTCGCGTGATGACGTCATCGGATATTTTTTTAAATAGAACCCCTATAATTTTTCATCGGATTCTTGTAGAGCTTAACTTGCTGAATTCAAAAATGTATAATTTCAACACTTTATTCCTTCAACTTTAGCAATAGTGCAGCTATTGAAAACTGTTATCGTTTCAGGTAAAGTGCCTTTTCTACTGAAAATACAGCAAAATGTTACTTGAAAAAGTTGTTCAGAACGGTAAATTATGAGGACGCGCAAAATTTTAAGAAGTTCGTTTAACAATGTCTAAGTAGTTTTTTTTATCACCTTCTGTGAAACCAATTGGATGTCCTATAATTAAATTATTACCATCGAATCGTAGAGATGCATTACCAATTTTTAGTTCATTATGCTCGGGATCATATCTAACACCATACCTAAAGTCAAACTCATTATGAACATCACCAATCATTTTATGAACATATTCTCTAGGTAAGGGATCAAGATGATTTAAATAGTACATCATATCGGGCGAATTACTAAAGTCTTGAATATATTCTTCTGCATCTCTTACACTTTCATCTAGTTCCTCATTGTTTTCCCCATTATCTCTATCAGCAATGTCATCATTTGAAGTTCCTTCTGCGACAACTGATGTATCTAGGAAACTTGGTGTATCAGAATCGTCGATCTATTATGTTTCGCTATGCTTTTCTTTGGTGAGCTAAACGAAAACCTTGATTTCACTTCCTTTTTTATAAGCTT
The DNA here is from genome assembly GCA_025584915.1 of Monochamus saltuarius. Taxonomy (NCBI): domain Eukaryota; kingdom Metazoa; phylum Arthropoda; class Insecta; order Coleoptera; family Cerambycidae; genus Monochamus; species Monochamus saltuarius. The sequence continues at coordinate 42,724,178 of CM046725.1, forward strand.
CTCACTTTTTATATTAGACTCTCCATCAAGTTTCTCGGCAATTGTTTGCAAACGTTTCGTGATAGGGAGAAACGATTGTTCTCGAATTATATTTCCTTCTTTCAGAGCATTCAGCTTTTGCTTTACTATGTTCCTCCTTTGTATTAACAATTTTTTTACTTCAACTTCCTTTCTATAATTGTAGTACTTGATATAGATCCTCAATAAGCAGTAAAAAACAGGTCCCAGGCAGTAAAAAGTAGGTATCTGGCAGTAAAAAACAGATACTTAACAGTTAAAACCGCGTAGTGTTAAGAGCAGTTCAGTATGAATACTAATAATGATGAATAAAGTTAGCAGAGGTTATTTCTCTTTATATATGTATGTAATGATCAAATGTCTTTCTATATCTACCAATATTAATGTCACTGTCTTTATTAATCACCATAAAACTATATTTGTCTTTCCAGCACAGTGAGCAAATTTCCTTAAACTTATTAAAACTCATATCGCTATTTATGTGATCTTCATATATATGCTTCAAATTCAAATCATCTTGTTTGAAGACTACCAACATATTTGCGTTATCACGTATTAGATGTTTTGGAATACATGCATAAGTTTGGCTTTATGACGCCCCATACTGTAGTAATCTCTCATAACTAAGGAGCGGAAAAAATGCAAGCGAAAACCCCCAATATATTATGCGCATTTAAATGCATAAAGTTTACAGAATATATGCATTGAATTTGAATAATTATGAAAATTAATGTTATTTTAAATAAAGCCAGAACTATTTCTTTATAATTAAACCCGTTCTTCAGAAATCCTATAATTTTTTACCTATACCACCGACCTATTTGAATAAATGTAAATAAAACAAAAAAAATTCGTAATAAAAGTTTTTTATTCATAGATACACACATTAAATTGCAAAACATAAAATCTAAAACATAAAAATCTTGCAGTGACAAAATATTATTTGCGATTATAAAAAAATTAATAATACAATTAATAATTCAACAATACCATTGATACATTCAGATAATAGCAACTTGCACAACATACAATTCATAAATTAACAAACTCTTTGCAGTTATAAAAACAATTGGTAACTAATTGTTTTTCAAAATTTTCCCAAAGAAAATTTATACAAATCCAGTTCTCTTTCGAAATTAGTGAAATTGCCTATAAAAACTTCTGAAATATTTTTTAGCATGTTGAAGCCTGTGTTCTTTTCAATTACTGACATAATTTTTTTATAACCGCAGCCCCAACAGTACCTGAAACTTTTTTTTATCTCAAATTGATTTATTAAAGCCACTGAATCTGTCAAAGAAACAGAGGTAGCCTCCAATTTCGTGAGTGCTATAGGTACAAAAGAATAATTTGTTTTTATAAATATTAAATTTTCTTTCACTGTTGAGTTAGAAAAAATAGTTTTTGCATTTATTAGAGCGGCAGAAGATGAGTCGTTTAGATCTTCGATAACTTTTTTAACTAATTCAAAGTTCTCGGCATAAAATATAGCAGCGGCTAACCAAGTTCCCCAGCTAGTTATTACTGGTTGTGGTGGTAATTGAGTATTTGGACAATTTTCTTTATAAAATTGAACACGCGAGGGTGCTTTTAGAAATACTTTTTTTACTTGATTAATTAAATCATTTACCAATGAAAACTGGTCTCTTGCCACCCTATTGATACTATGAGCCAAACAAGTAACATGAAATAGGTTAGAATAACATATTTTTAAATTTTGTGCTGCCTTAACCATATAGGGTGCAGAATCCGATAAAAGTATGAGTATGAATTTTTCTGACGAAACACTGTTGGGCAAAAAAAAAGTTGGTTAATATTTCTTGAACAAATCTGGTTACACTTAAATTGTTAGTTTTTTCCAATTGTTTGGATGCAATTAAATAGTATCTACCATAATCATTGGTTTCCCCTAAGACTCCAATCAATGCGTGTGCAATATATCTCCCACATGAGTCAGTTGTTTCATCAACCACAAGATAAAAATAATGTTCACCCACTTTTTTTAATGTCATTTACAGTTTGTAAATGACATCAACACTACCTTTACGTACAGGTGACTCGTCCGGTATGTTAAATTTACAATATTTTGTCAAAAATGATCTTAAATTGGGGTTGCCCAGTTTTTTAAGTGGTATATTGGCTCCAATGAATGCCTTACATAAGTCCTCATTAAACTGGGCTTGTTCGCTGGTTTTCGGTTTTTCTTCAAGACAATGTTGTATTGTTTGCTGGTGGAGGGTTCCCCTCGTTGCAATTTTCGCACGTTGAGCTAGTGTTTTACTGATTTGACATGCTGATCCACAATAAATTTTTTATCTGCATGAATCTGTAAAATCCAAAAAAACAATAATTAATTTGGGTTTACATTCGTTAAAAAATCGAATTTTAAAAAGTGCTTGAATACGTAATTTATAAAAGCCAAAATTTCCTATTATACCAAAAAACATATATATTTCTTTATTTACTATAGACTGGAAAAAAATAAATGTGAAAATATGGTTTATACTTACAATTTTCGAACAAGCTGTACAAAACAAATTGGTGCCGTCCCAAGTGAACTCCCTATAGCTCTTTATCCACGACATATGGAAGTTAGTTTTCGGCATTTTAACAAACACTGGACAAACAGACACGATTCACTTTACAAAACAAGGCACACAAGAACGTTTCAAGTAGACGATATCAAATATATTAAAAATTGCCACCTCTTTGAACTATCGGATTTTATTTGCAATATTAATTGCTTTTACTGGGAATATCCTATAGTGTGGGTTTATCCTGGGTAATTCTATGAATCTATTCATATATAAAATAGCAGTAAAGTACCTGAGTCGGCCCCATTGTTATGTAATAAATTGTGCCGTGCAATAAAAAAGCAATCGAAAAGGGCCGGACAGAGTCCTTATTTGGCAATAAAATGCAATAAATGCTCTATTATTGGAAAAAATGCATGTTTTGTACAAAACAAACAAAAAATGAAAAAATGCAAAAAATGGATTTTGCATTTTCTCCGCTCCTTACTCATAACATTTTGTTTATCACAGGCTACATCATCAAAAATAAATATTGAGTTTTGATTTACATCTTCAGGCGGTAGAATGTTGTCGCAGTTATTGAAGGCGTAGTATCCAATTCCTTTTATTGGTTTTAGAAGTTCTTCTAAATACTGACATTTTGATTGATAGAGAGACTTAGAAAAAATATAAATATTTTCAACCTTTAATCCATTGGGATGCTCGATCAAACTAATCATGACATTAGTTTTACCACAGTTTGATGGACCGACAACCAAGCAGCGGATTGTAGATGGTAACAATTCTCCATGTCTCTTCGAGATTTTTATTTCTGCGATATCATTGTTGTTAATAGGTAAATCAATTGGCTGTTTTATAATGCGCATGACGGAAGCAATACTATAAATAAAGCTCAGTCTATGATTATATGTGTATATAATGTCCCGGAAAGCATGTCACAAACTTCAGGGGATGATGGTACGTTTAATAATAATATTAGTTTTCTCTATAAACTTGGGTCCAGAAAGGCTTCGTTTTCGAGATACAGGGTGGTAAAGTTATAAAAAAAATAAGTTTTTCTGAGCTATCTCAGTGACCCAGTTGATTATTTTAATAAAACTTGGTGTGGGTCATACCTGCTAGGAGGTATTTTATTTAGTGTAATTACTGGTGCCAAACTGCTAACCAGTGGCGTGCAACAAGGGAAATGGCGGACCTTTTTTAAAACAAAACGTACGCCACTGAATTTTGAGTGGCGTACGTTTTGTTTTAAAAAAGGTCCCATGTTGCACGCCACTGGTTAACACCACATTAAATAAAAGACCTCCTAGCAGGTATAAAACACCAAGTTTTATTAAAATTATCAACTGGGTCACTGAGATAGCTCAGAAGAACTTTATTTTTATAACTACCTTATATCTCGGTGATACTGGTATTATCATCATTCGTGAGTAGTTCGTGAAGCCAATTGCTTAGAACAACAAGAAAATCTGGCAGTGGTATATTGAACTCTGCTATAAATAATTTACCAGTAGAGCTCCATATTCCAGGATATAAATTTTGTGATCCTGGTACAAAACTTGCCAAGAGATTAGCAAGAGGTGATGTGGGTATTAATAGTTTAGACGAAGCTTGTAAAGAACACGACGTGGCTTATAGCAGAGAGAAAAACTTGGAGCAACGACATACGGCGAATAAAATTTTGGGTGAGAAGGCTGTGGAGAGATTTAAATCACGAAACGCATCTATAGGAGAAAAGGCAGGAGCCTTGGCTGTGGCACCAGCAATGAAAGTTAAAGTTAAATTAGGAATGGGATGCATTAACGGAAAAACTAAAAAAAAATAAATAAAATTAAAACTAGTAAACCTGAAGCAAAATCTAAAAAGGTTGATGGATCGTTAGCATTTAAAGATGTAACAAAGCAAGCACGAGTAGCGCTAAAAGGTAAAAATGTGCAGAATATGAAAGATGCTATTAAAGTTGCATTAAAAGCTGTTAATAAAGTTAAGAAGAAGAAATATATTAAAGCTGCCCGAGTAATACCAATACCTAAGACAGGAGGATTTCTACCACTAATTCCATTATTTGCAGGCTTAAGTGCGCTTGGTGCTTTAGGTGGTGGAGCAGCAGGAATTGCAAAGGCTGTTAATGATGCCAAAGCTGCAAAGCAAAAGCTTGAAGAAAGTAAACGTCACAATGCTGCAATGGAAGAAATAGCTATGGGTAAAGGACTATACATGAGACCTTACAAGCAAGGCTTTGGTCTTTTTTTAGGACAAAACCTTCCAAGCGTTACCGATAAAATTACCGAAACGAGCTCTTACTAATTTGGATTTAATAAGATTGACTAAGAAATTAAATATTCAACATTTTTGAGGCATATTTATGAGAGATAGTTTACCACGTCGGGTGCATTATAAAGAATCTGGTATAATTAATATAGACAATGAAAGAGGCTCTGGGACACACTGGACTGCATAGAAGAAAACTGGAGAAAAAGCAGTATATTTTGATAGATATGGCAACTTAAGGCCTCTACGAGAATTGGTACATTACCTAAATACAAATGGACCGTGTAAAATATTGTATAATCATGAACAGTTACAAACATTTAATACATACAACTGTGGTCATCTATGTCTGAAATTTTTATATAATTAAAAATGCAGTGCTGTATTTGAATAGTATATTTCACGACACCGAAGATGTCGAATTCTTTTTTACTGTCTGGAAGAAGCTCAACTCTTCTAGGTATACTCCTCCAATTATATTAGATGATAGTAAAGACTACGTCTTAGGGTTAATAAGCTTTGAGGCTTACAATTTAATTCCAAATATCGAGAAATTACATTGAAATTCCAGAGGATAACTATGATAATGATGCAATAAATAAATATCTACAACGAGCCTTAGGTGACTTCAGATGGCATGATAATGATGACAGCATAAGAGAGGGAATTGTTAAGGAGCATCAAAAGCTCATTTCTATTCAAGCTAACAATAACACTCTGAAGTGTAGAATCAAATGCAGTGAGGACATAGATTTTACTAAACAAGATTCACTAGGAGACTTGCTTGGTTTTAAACCAAGAAAATTGGCTGCATTTGGTTACCATGTATCAGATTTTCCAGTCAATATTTTTAGTGTAAATACCATTTGCATAGAATGCAATATTGTGGGTGGATCCTATATTAATGACAGGCAAGCTCACGTTATTCACGAATTTTTCCCTACAGTGCTAGCTGGTTTCAAAATTGTTGAGACTCCAAGTAACGTTGTCTATTTACCCATCAACACTCGATTTATCGATCAGATTGTTGTTAATATAGTCAGTCAAGATGGTGAACTCATCAATTTCGGAATATAGGTGGTGTCATTAAAACTACATTTGAAGGAAGCGTGATCAATAAGTGCAATGGTAATAAGGTACAACAAACGTGACGGTTCTAGTAGTCGAAATAGAATAGCCTATATAGAAGGTATATATTTAAAACCTGCTATCAGTTCTACACGAACCATCAAACCAATAACAATAAGAAATAGAAAGTTTCTCGAATCTCTTGGTTTTAAGGTAATTTTTAAGAAGTGATAATAAAAATGGATATATTAAATGTCAACGAGCGGGCTTATTTTGACAACACTATTATTAACTCTGAGAAACATACTCATCAACCGTACGCATCTACGTCTTTGAATAATAATGATGAAATTCGCATTCCAATACAACAGCAGGATGTCTACACATTACCCAGTGAAAGTTCATTGTATATTGAAGGTAAATTACTGAAAACTGATAATACACCCTCCAAAACTGCTACATTTGTGAATAACGGTGTCATGCTTTTATTTGATGAAATCAGATATGAAATGGGTGGATATGTAATAGATCGCATCCGTCATCCAGGTCTAACCTCCATTCTAAAAGGATACGTGTCATTCAACACAAGTGATACTCAATATCTACAAAATAGTGGATGATTTTTTAATAACAACGAACGGTCACTTATAGTTGACGATCATGGAAATTTTAATGTTATAAACGATTTATCCACCATTTTCGAATTCTGCGAAAACTATTAAGAAAATTATTTTAAATTTGAGACAGGAGTTGGTGTTAATTCGCTCAAATTCAGATACCAACGCTATAATAAATTCTACAAAGAACGAGTCAGTTAAAGTTGTATTAAATAAAGTATTATGGAAAATATATCAGTGTCAGATGTGGAAAGATTGATATTGGTTGACTATGCAGCTAGGAACAAGGAATTGGAAGTTCCATTTAGGGGTTGGGAACTGCATGAGTATCCTCTCCTACAAGAAACTCAACGTAGGTTTTCATATTGACCGTAAAAATAAATTGAAAAAAATTTCAGTCACTTTGATCATTGTAATTTAATTAATATGAAACTGTATCTTAATTCTGAGATGTTTCCTTATGACAATTTGAATATAAATTTTGACAACAATCAGATAGCAACCTTGTATGACATGTATGCAAAGTTTCAACGATCGTATTATGGAAAGGAAAATGAACCTATTTATACACGTGCAGAGTTCAAGAAATATGCACCTTTAATTGTTATAGATTGTTCTCATCAGAATGAAAGTCTTAAATCTGGTTCAGTTGATATTCGACTAGAATTCGAAACTAGTAAAAATATTCCTTTAAATACAAGTTGTTACGCTCTAATACTTCATGACAGATTAGTTAAAAATAGTCCTCTAACTAGTACTGTAAGGATTTTATAAAACATATAATTAATGATTGTTATTGTTTGTTATTGTCACGGAATTTGCCCCACTCACTCCCAAACCGACGACTGTGGCATCGCGAATTGCCTAAGATTGCCCCGATCGCCCCTACGCGATTCTGGTAAACAAACAACATGCCGCTGATCGAGATCGGCCTGGAAAGATCGGGAATCGACGAGAAGCGTTCCAGTCGTACGAGAAAAGGGATCTAGAGATACTGGAATATACCTGGAATATTCGTTGGGTCTATAAAAGAAGAATAAACGGCCGAGTTAGTTAGTCTTGTATAAGTCTTGTATTACAGTCTAAGGTGAAGTGTTTAGTTACAGAGATCAAAGCGATTTAGATAGCGATTAATTAAATAAGAGTTTTGTTGAGCTGTAATTAGTAGTGTTCAGTAGTTAATAAAGAAGTGATTAATTAACGGATTGTTTTTCTGGAAATAAGAAAAAGACGGATTGGGAAATCCGTGACAATTTGGTGTCGGAAGTGGATTTAACTTTAACTAAAGTTTCAAGAGCTTTCTGGAACCCTGTTCACAAAGTGGGATTTAACTGGAAGTTTGAGGAGCTTTCTGGAACCTTGTGCGTGAGTGGGTTTAAGTGGAAGTTGGAAGAACTTTCTGGAACCCTGTGCGTGAGTGGAATAGAGACCCAAGTGTGATATATCACCGCACTCGTCTTGTCGAAAGGAAGTGAACGGTGGTATTCGCGGAGGACAATCTGGAACATTCTAGAACTTTATACGGGAGTTAAACAAAGACATAAGTGTGACACATCACCGCACTCGTCGTCACTTAAGGAAGTGAACGGTGGTATTCGCGAAGGACAATCTCGAACATTCTAGAACTTTATTCGGCAGTGAGACAAAGACCCAAGTGTGGCATATCACCGCACTCGTCGTGACTTAAGGAAGTGAACGGTGGTATTTGCGAAGGACAATCTCGAACATTCTAGAACTTTGTACGGGATTGCGACAAAGACCCAAGTGTGGCATATCACCGCACTCGTCGTGACTTAAGGAAGTGAACGGTGGTATTCGCGAAGGACAATCTCGAACATTCTAGAACTTTATACCAAAGTGAGACAAAGACCCAAGTGTGGCATATCACCGCACTCGTCGTGACTCAAGGAAGTGAACGGTGATATTTGCGAAGGACATTCTCGAACATTCTAGAACTTTCTACCGAAGTGAGACAAAGACCCAAGTGTGACATATCACCGCACTCGTCGTGACTTAAGGAAGTGAACGGTGGTATTCGCGAAGGACAATCTGGAACATTCTAGAACTTTGTACAGGAGTGAGACAAATACCCAAGTGTGACATATCACCGCACTCGGCTTGACTTAAGGAAGTGAACTGTGTTATTCGCGAAGGACAATCTCGAACCTTCTAGAACTTTGTACGGGAGTGCAACAAAGACCCAAGTGTGACATATCACCGCACTCGTCTTGTCGAAAGGAAGTGAACGGTGGTATTTGCGAAGGACATTCTCGAACATTCTAGAACTTTGTACGGGAGTGAGACAAAGACCCAAGTGTGGCATATCACCGCACTCGTCGTGACTCAAGGAAGTGAACGGTGGTATTTGCGAAGGACATTCTCGGACATTCTAGAACTTTCCAAATAGAGTGCATGCCTGTAACTAGAAGCCAAGTCAATATGGATGCACAACTGGCAAAACTGTTAGAAATGATGCAGACAATGCAACAGGAAATGAAAGACCAGACGAAGACGATGCAAGAGAAATTAGAAGAGCAGGGACATAAACTGGAAGACCAGACGAAAACAATGCAGGAAAAATTTGAAGAACAAGGACATAAAATCGAAGATCAGTCCCAAACGATGCAGGAGAGATTAGAAAAGAAATTAGAAGAACAGGGACAAGCGATGCAGGAGAAATTCGAAAATAAATTAGAAGAACAAGGGTATAAAATGAAAGAACAGATGCAGATAATACAACAGGAAATGAGAACTCAGACAAACGAAATGCAGGTGAAGTTAGAAAAATTAGAAAATACAGTAGAGGAGAAACTGTTAGAACAAAGAAAAGAAATGAACGAAGAACTGTTAGCACAAAAAACGGAAATAGACGAAGAAATAAACTTGGTTAGAGAAACCTGCGAAGAGCTTCGACATAAATTAGACAAGGTAACAAAAGAGGGCGTAATCAAATCAGAAGGACCTATTATCCGAACTCAGAAGACGAAACCCCCTGAATTCGATGGTAAGGTTTCCTGGAATGTATATCTGCGTCAGTTTGAAGCAGCAGCTGCAGCAAACGAGTGGTCTGATTACGAAAAGGCTACCGCTTTAATAGTTGCTCTACGAGGAGAAGCTCTTGACGTCTTACAAGGAGTTCCTGCTGGGCAACAGAATAACTACGACATTCTAAAACAACATATGGAAATGAGATATGGGGATAAGCACCTGCAGCAAGTGTACCAGGCACAATTAAAGAATCGTCACCAACAGAGTGGAGAGAATTTACAACATTTTGAGACCGATGTTGCCCGACTGGTTCGATTGGCTTATCCAACAGCCCCGTCCTAATTCTTAGACCATCTCTCCATCCAAGTCTTTATCGACGGCCTAAGAGATTGTGAAACCCAGCAGGCACTACGACTCGCCAGACCCAAAACATTGAACGACGCTCTTTCGCATGCACTGGAATTCGAGGCAGCAAAGATGGCATCCGGTAGACATGTTAAAGTTCGGGCCATCAGTGATAACAGCGATAGTATGGCAAATGGAGATCTAATAAAGACGCTACAGGAGATTATTGATAAATTCAGTTCATCTACTGGGCCAAATAAAGAACAATCTGATAGTCGAAGGGATCGCCTTCTTAAATGCTGGAACTGTGGACATACAGGACATTTAAAGAGACAGTGTAGGGCCCCAGTCGCGGATCAGCAAAAGCGCGACTCCCAAGCGGCACCTGCACAGGAAAACTAGGGTCAGCCGGCTTGACGGGGCAAAGGCCGGCTGCGTCCTCGTACCATGCCCCACAAGAATAAGTTACGTTATCACGTCTCCAGGACTCTGACTCCTTGCTAATAGAAGGCATTATTTTTGGTCGTATGTTCCCTATGGTAATCGACACTGGAGCGGCAAGAACTATTGTACGACCGGATATTATTGGTGATTGGCGTATTAAGAGCCCTGCCAAGCGTTATGTCCTTACAACAGCCAATGGACAACAACTGCCAGTCAAGGGGAATGCGAGCTTGACATAGAATTAGGAGACGTCAAATTCAAACACAGAGCCCTGGTAGCAGATATATCGGACAATGTCATACTCGGACTAGACTTACTACGAGCAAAGGGGTGAACTTAGATTTGAATGCTGGTACGCTACGGAATAATGGGTGAGGAAGTAGTGCTAACGACCACCACTGAGAATAACGCTGTACGGAGACTCGTTGTTAAAGAAGATGTGGTACTACCTGGTCAGACCGAAACATTGGTTGCCACTGTAATGGATGGGGAAATGTCTTGCAGTGTTGGAGTGGTGGAACCCAGTAATCCGGATCTGTTCAATAAATCTATAGTCACCGGCCGCACCCTGATTAAACCAGAGAAAACGACAATAGTACGGGTAGTTAATCTGAAAACCTTTCCACAGAAAATTACAAAGGGAACTGAAGTAGGAGTCTGTGAACCTGTTACCATGGTCAGAACACTCAAAGAAAACAACGAAATGGAGAAGAAACCAAACAAGACCAGTCTACCGGAATGTCTAAGGGACATCGTGGATAGGGCTAAAGAAAGATTAACAGAGATGGAGGTGGAACAACTGGAAGAGCTGCTAAGTGAAAATGAAGATGTGTTTGCACTTAAACCAGGCGACTTTGGGAGAACAAATGTAGTGAAGCATCGAATCGATACTGGTTCATCATCTCCTATAAAGCAGCCACCACGAGGACTTCCACTAGCCAAGCGAGAAGAAGTTAACAAGATGTTAATCGAGATGCAAAATCAAGGCACCATAGAGCCATCTCAGAGTCCTTGGGCTTCTCCTGTAGTTCTGGTCAAGAAGAAAGACGGCTCCACCCGATTTTGTGTGGACTACAGAAAATTAAATGACGTTACCAAGAAAGACAGTTACCCATTACCGAGGATTGACGATACTTTGGACACCTTGGCTGGTGCGCAATGGTTTTCCACTTTGGATTTAAAGAGTGGATATTGGCAAGTCGGGGTCAGCCCAGAAGACAAGGAAAAGACAGCATTCACTACCGGAAATGGATTGTGGCAGTTCAATGTAATGCCATTTGGTCTATGTAATGCCCCTGCCACTTTTGAACGACTGATGGAAACTGTACTTCATGGCCTGCATTGGGAGACCTGCTTGATTTACTTGGACGACGTGGTGGTGCTGGGACGCTCTTTCCAGGAGCACCTGAAGAACGTGTCCGAAGTGTTCAAGAAGTTGAAAGCAGCGAACCTGAAGTTGAACCCGAAGAAGTGCAGTCTGTTCCAAAAGGAGGTCAGATACTTAGGCCACATTATTACTCCAAACGGTGTGAAAACAGACCCGGAGAAGACAGAGTGCATAAAGAACTGGCCGGTTCCTAAAGACAAACATCAAGTTCGAAGTTTCCTCGGCCTATGCACATACTATCGACGATTCGTCCAAGGATTCTCGGACATTGCCAAGCCTCTTCATAAACTCACAGAAGACAACATCCCGTTCGAATGGACGACGAAATGCCAGCAAGCCTTTGAGACGCTGAAAGAGGCCCTCTGCACTACCCCGATTTTGACATACCCAATACCTGGACAACCATTTATAGTGGACACGGACGCAAGCAACATTGGAATTGGCGGAGTTCTTTCCCAAATACAAGATGGCCAAGAGCGAGTAGTGGGCTACTTCAGCAAAGTCCTGTCGAAAGCCGAAAAGAACTATTGTGTGACTCGGAAAGAATTACTTGCCATCGTCAAGAGCCTAGAACACTTTCATAAATACCTGTATGGCCAAGAATTCCTTCTAAGAACGGATCACGCTTCCCTTAAATGGCTGTTGCAGTTTAAGAACCCGGAAGGACAGATGGCCAGGTGGCTGGAACGGCTGCAAGAATATCACTTTGTTGTTGAACATCGAGCCGGCAGGAAACATGGAAATGCAGATGCCCTTTCTAGGAGACCCTGTCCTGTCAACTGCAAACACTGTAGTAGTCTTGAAAAGAAAGAGGACATCTCATCAGTGCCTTGTAAGGTGGTAGCAGCCCAACCTGAAGACAGATGGAGTTCAGCGGCGATTCGGGAAGACCAGCAAGCTGACTGTGACATCAAGCCCTTACTAGACTGGAAAGAAGCCAACAACCGACCCTCATGGGCTGAAGTCAGCAGTAAAAGCCCAGCATTAAAGAGCTATTGGGCTCAATGGAATTCCCTGGTGTTGGAAGACGGTGTTCTAAAAAGAGCATGGGAGAACAATGACTGAACGGAGGTCAAGAAACAAGTACTACTCCCGAGGTCCCGGGTCAAGGAAGTGCTGCAAGAAGTACATGGAGGTACTGGGGGTGGACATTTCGGTATCAATAGGACTCTACAGAAGGTTAGGGAGCGTTTCTACTGGTTGAGTTGTAGGACGGATGTAGAAGATTGGTGCCGAAAATGTGACATATGTGCAGCCAGCAAGGGACCGAAGACCCGTTCCAGAGGCAAAATGCGCCAGTACATCGTAGGAGCACCGTTCGAGAGGATTGCCATTGATATCGCTGGCCCATTTCCGAAAACCCAAAGTGGGAACCGATATCTGCTAGTAGCCATGGACTACTTCAGTAAATGGCCGGAAGTATACCCCCTTCCCAATCAAGAGACCACAAACGTAGCAGAAGCGCTAGTCAACAACCTGTTCTGCAGATTTGGTGTGCCCATGGAACTACATTCAGATCAGGGCAGAAATTTCGAATCAGGTGTGTTCCGAAAGGTCTGCGAGCTTATGGGAATCCGAAAAACCAGGACCACCCCACTGCATCCCCAGTCAGATGGTATGGTGGAACGCTTCAACGCCACACTAGAAACCAATCTGAGGATGTTTGTGAACGAGAACCAGACAGACTGGGACAAGCTCATTCCACTCTTCCTGTTAGCTTACCGCTCAGCTGTCCATGAAACCACTGGGAAGACTCCCGCAAGGATCATCTTTGGAAGAGAGCTTCGCCTTCCAGCAGATTTGGTATTTGGTCGTCCTGCGGAACAGCCCACAGAGCCAGACACTTACACCTATGAGCTAGAACGAAGACTAGCAGCCGTACACGATCAAGTCAGATCTCGAATGCGACTAGAGAGCGATCGCATGAAGACTCGATACGACGTCCGGGCCAATACAGTCGGATTCCAACAAGGTGACCTGGTGTGGCTGTACAACCCCACGCGGAAGAAAGGGAGATCGCCTAAACTACAGAACCGTTGGGAGGGCCCCTATACCGTCATTAAAAGAATCAATGACGTCGTCTACCGGATACAGAGGACTCCCAGGAGTAAGATGAAGGTCGTCCATCTGGAGCGTCTGTCCCCGTATAGAGGTGTATCCGATCGGGACGATCGGTCCTAAGGAGGGGGCAGTGTCACGGAATTTGACCCACTCACTCCCAAACCGACGACTGTGGCATCGCGAATTGCCTAAGATTGCCCCGATCGCCCCTACGCGATTCTGGTAAACAAACAACATGCCGCTGATCGAGATCGGCCTGGAAAGATCGGGAATCGACGAGAAGCGTTCCAGTCGTACGAGAAAAGGGATCTAGAGATACTGGAATATACCTGGAATATTCGTTGGGTCTATAAAAGAAGAATAAACGGCCGAGTTAGTTAGTCTTGTATAAGTCTTGTATTACAGTCTAAGGTGAAGTGTTTAGTTACAGAGATCAAAGCGATTTAGATAGCGATTAATTAAATAAGAGTTTTGTTGAGCTGTAATTAGTAGTGTTCAGTAGTTAATAAAGAAGTGATTAATTAACGGATTGTTTTTCTGGAAGTGAAAAAAAAGACGGATTGGGAAATCCGTGACATTATTATTGTAAGTTGTTATTGTATATTACTTAATAAATAAAAACAAGTCTTAAAGTGTTTTAAATCATTTTATTCCTTAATTTCATTTAATATACAAAGAGTTCTATTATAATCATACAAATGTTAGAAGGCCATAGGGCGGAATCGGGACCACAGCTCCATGCTAAACAAGCATCTAAATCTTGTTCAGCTTTTTGTATATTATCCTCAATCCATTTAAGAATATTACCATGATGAAAATTTGTAGATGGCTGAAACTTCCAGTGCAACTTTTTAAACTCTTGTAGCGTGCACAATTTGCGAAGTGTACGGCTTCTGGCATAGTATGCCGCTTTACACATGGCTCCATCGATCGTTTTATCAATGGTTTTATAATTACTTAATATATTTCTTAGTGGAAAAGTGGTATTGTCAAGATATGGATAATATTTGTCATCTAGTAACAATTGAAATAAGTATATTTTGAATGATATTTTAATTGAGGGATGTAATATTTGCATAATATCATTCAATCGTTTAACGGATACGTATTCATATCATTCTTTGTGACACACCGCCAACACGCTGTGAATAAACTCATCAAGTTCCATTTTCTTGTCCATCAATAATTCAATGAATTGTAAAGGAGGTTCTATATCATATTCCGATAACCACTTAAAGGCTTCCTCTGGAATTACCACTTCTTCCAAGATATTCTTTAATAACTTGTATCTTTCTTCATTGTAACAGCACTCGCTAATGCAACGTTCGATAAAGTTATTGTAAACTTCAACGGTTGCATAATGCAAAGCAATATGCATCTCACTACACAGATTCTTCATAGTCATGTTATTCGTTGGAGAGATGAAAAACAAAGTGATTTTGATCTGTTAGCTTACAACTTATATGCCAGTAATTTGCTGACTCACGAGCACACTATCCAGTTTATAGTAGACATTGCCACACATAATTTTATCGAATACAAATTCTTTTGTTTGGAATGTTATCGTTGTCATCTGAAATTCTTTTATAACCCCATGGCTTCGTATCTGTGCTCTTAGAATTTATAATTCTTTTATCATCGTAAAGGATAAGAATCATCTTATGTTGTCGAATCGTATAGACACAATGCTTTTTAGATCTAATTAGATGCTGTGGCTTGTAAATAATTTCATGATTAAACAGAGTTCTTTTGTAATCTTCAAATGTAATTTTCTTAACACCTGCTGATGTAGAACCCTTTGACTTTCTAACTATCTTGTTATTATGAACTTTATAAGCATACATTTTTGCTCGAAGGCCTACAAATTCTAGCATAATTTTTCCATTATTTTCATCTTTCATCAAACCTGGCACTTTTCTGTTTTTCTGTTCTATTCCATATGGATTATGAGGATCATAATCAGATGTATCAAACCTCTAACTGTCTTCTTTAATATACTCATAAATATCAGGGACATTCAATTGATAAATTAGGCTATCGGTATCTGTGTCAGGAGTTTTGCTTTATTTTTAAATTTTTGCAACATATAATCGTAGTGAAATTCATACAGAAAGGTTTTAGATATATCTAGAACACAGAATCCTGCGTATATAGGTTTATTAAATAAAATTTCTAATTTATTCATTTCTACAATAATCATATCATCATCAAAATGCTATAACTGTGGAAATTAGGTTTTGCAATATAATTTTGAGCCCCATAACGGCCGTCCCATTTAGTGGTCATACGGACATCTCTATATTTCCGTAGGTTTTCCATTAATTTGCCGTACACATTTATCATTAATTTATAAAAATTCTTATCATTTTTAGCTTGCTGACGCAACGTGGTGTTTAAATCGATATACTTTTTCAACCACGCAGCTTGATTGAATCTGAGAACCCTGTTTATTTTCTTTACACGTAATCCATGCTTCAAATACAGTTTTAAATTTCTATAATAAACAACATAATTACTTTTTGGATACAATGTTAGTAATAATTTCTTTAATTTTGATCTTAAAGGTACTGGTGGTGTCATGTTGTAACGGTCAAATTTTATTTCGGCATAATTAATGAAACTTGGGTACGCCCAGTACATCAAATTCATTTAAATATTGTTCTAGACCTAAACCATAGGCAACTTTAATTTCATTTTCTTAGTAAGTATAAAATTAAACGCGTCGATTCATTAAAGGCCCGCAAAAGTATTAACTGTTTTTGTCAGGATTAAGATAGTGGGACGGTTTTTCTAGGATTATAATTTCCAAGCCGCGATCGCTAAGGTGTGTCTGGTATAGCAAATTTTTCCAATTATTTAAATAACAATTGTGTTACCTCAAAAGAGGATTTTGAGTTGTGGAAAGTTGTATTCTTTTGGTTGCATTTTGGTGGTACGCATCGTTTACTTGGGTGGAATACAATTTCAGCAGCAGCTGGATTTTAGTGCACTTAGCAATTGTAACATCAGGCTGGAACATTTTTCATTCCCTATAATTCTCCCTGGAATATTTAAAAGAAAGCCAACCACCATCTTTGTAAGTAAAGGCCTCCTTTTTTAATATTCACTTATACAGGATGTCATCCTTTATAGGGCTTTTTATCACGGGTTTTGGTGAACCCATACAATATACAGTGTGCTTCGGTGCATATGTATCTTCATCTGCTAGAGTCCCATTCGCTGCTAGGTAGATTTACGGCTCTACATTGGATGCTATCCAGGCTCCAACCTAGTTTTGGTGAAATCTGTTCCTGATTGTCTTCGGGTTTTCATCGTTCCTACCAAGTCTACAGCTACAGGGACATCAGTGACATCATCATAAGCAGATAAGCTCTTCCTATTTTCTTTTACTACATAATATATATATTTCTCCGTTATTGTCTCTGGATATTACATAATTTTATATATATATATATATATTGTAATAGGTATACATATAGATTAAAATTTAAAATGTTAGTGAAATTTAAACAAGGTCTCAATGGAAGGTAAAAGGAGGGAAATAGAATACAAAAATAAAAGTTGTTTTCAAAATTCAAGAAAAATTAAAGTAGGTAAATTTTATAAAATGTCAAATGTCAATTTGATTGATTGAAAAAAATGTAATATTTATTAAAATTATGTAAAATAGATATAAGGGTGCATTGGAAAACAATTTAAAAAAGCGGTAATCAGGGAAACGAAATAACAGAAAAGGAGAAAAAAAAGGGATTAAGAAAAACAAGATACATTGAAGGGAGCTGAGATTCGAGAAATTTATAAAACTAGTATAAAAGGATAAATAAGAAAATATCATTGAAGACAAGATTGAAATTAGAACAAGAAGAAGCAGCCTAACAGTAAACAGAAATAGCTAGGAAATTAAGAAGACCCATTAAAGGACTAAAGACATCAAACCATTGACGTTACATAAGGTATTTAAACTATATTTCTGCTCTTAGTATATCCAGAGAACAGCATTCTATATTAAGTGACGGAAGACAGTGATAAGAACGATATAAGGAGCAGCCCCCATATGGATTGACAGACCAGTACGAGGAGCAATCACTAGTAATTGAACTTTTTAAGGAAAGTCTAAAGAAGCGGACATTCATAAAAAGGCCGACACAGAGTGCAGTGAGAAAGGGACTACAATTAACAAACAAGGACATAAGAAGAAATTCGGTAACGACTTTGTATTTTGTATTATTTATTGTTAGTAGATTCCGTGTTTGCAAAATATCGTTTCTCGCCGATCGCGATAAAGGTCGACAGCTTTCAATGGTGTCTACTGCATGTACCACGCTTCGTGTCTGTGACATTTTCAGTCCGGCATGGAGTAGCGAACGGCCGATAGATGTAGTTAGTTCTACACCGCGTGATGAAACATATTAGTGGTAAATAAATGTTGTAATTTCACTTTTTCTCTCAATTTATCATTATTATATTTATCTTTATGCTACTAGTTCGTAATTAGGCTGTATGAATACTAGTTAGAATTGGACTTAACTTTTAGTAGCCGAAGGTTAAGTAGCCTTAAACCCTAGGGCAACATGGTTACTGGCGCCCATACAAAATAGAAACGGTCCTCCCCTTAAAAAAAGGTAGACCGCACGACCAGCTCCGGCTGTCGGCTAGCCTAGGGTTTTGCACTTCCATCTTTGGACCTTTTTAGACCAGGACATTTAAATCAGTCCTCTGCTAAAAGGAAGGTAGCAATGTGTTGTGGAGCTATAAATTTGATAGATAAGTGGGATATTCTACGTCACAATCGAAAATATAGCCAACTTCTGCATTATCTGGAATATTTATTATATCTAAATTTTCAATTTCATTCTCTTCCAGAAATTCAAATTCTCCATATGTTAAATATTCAGACATTGTAGCCCCATATAAATTGTTTATATCAAAATACATTAGATATACAGATTCTTGACTTGAATCATAGATATCTCCCATATATTTATTATTTGCTTTTGCATATCTATTGGAACACTGAGACACTCTACCACGAATACCTCTCTCAATAAACATAAGTTTTTCGATATCCGTTAAAAGTTCTAAATGTACTCCAGTCGTTTTAAGCATAGCATCGAACGCTAAACCTGGAGCAGTATAAAAATGTAATGGATCCAATTCATATGTTAATAAACAAGTTTGTCGAAAATTTTCGAATATATCAGCAAGAAGGAGAACATCACTTTTCAAGTATAAATCAGAATAATCACCTAACGTTTTTATGTTAAATGTTTTCCAAACATTAAGGGCATGCTGATAATCTTCATCTTCAATACATTCATCATGCAATTGACTATAGAAATTCGCTATTGGTGGTAAACATGTCTCAGTGAGTTTTTCCCACGAATAAATATAATCGTAAGAAAAATACCTTTCTTATTAATAAATTAAATTCTTGATCAGTGTTACAATAAGCCTTAACAATGGTTTTCTTTTCATTTTCTAAATAGGAAGATAATTTATCAAGACTACTAGACATAAAGCGGAATGAGTCGATGAATCGTAAGTGTACAGCAGTACCTTCAACCGTTTTAGTAAATGAAATATATTTTTCTTTATTAACTGGTAGCAACCGAACTAGCCCTGCAAAACCGGTAGCCAATTATTTCATTATAAAATTTGCATCATAACCGCTTAAATTATGAAAAACATTTCTGATAATTTCCAAACTGCTGCTAAAACAAACCTAGTGTGTTGCAGTAGCATAATTTATTTCTTGTTCGAATGATAAAGTTTCCATTTCTTTTGAATTTTTAAGGATACTATCAATATTCAATGCAATATCTTGTAGTTCTGAAATAAATCATTTTATACAGTCATCACCTCGATATAGTTTAAGCCTTGATAAATTATTATCATATGAACATTTCAAATAATATGCTTTTGATAATTGAATTGACTGAATTGCACTTTTCCACTCCTAAGGTTTCACACGGTTCAAGAATACTTTCAAGATCGGCATATATCACAAAAAGTACTCTTTCTTTGTAACTGAAATGCTTGAAATGTAAAATTTTATCCGACTCCTTTGGTAATTTGAGGTCACACATTCATGTTATTGCAGTAAACTAAATGTTCTTTGAGCAAATCATCAGAACTAAAATGATTTAAGCACCTATAGCATATGAAAGTTTTATGTCCATGAGAAGATAGTTGTTTTGAAAGTAGTGCTGACATTCTCTTTATCCATGCGAAGTGGAAAAATGTCTTATCGTTTGAGATTCCAGTAAAATTATTATTATTTTCAGTCGATAGCACTAATAAATTAATGGGTTCTCTGTTACTATTTCTATAATCGCTTAAAGAAAGCGGCAGAACGTTTTTATTTTCTATACAATACAAATTAATAGACAAGTTATTACATTTTTCAAACTTCTTTAAATCATTAAGTTTTATTGGAAACTCGATAGAATCATATTTTAGAACATCTTTAAAGTGATGATAACTTGTTAATCTTTCAGGATGTTTATTTTTAGCTAGATATAGAGCGGAGATTACAGCCCACAGAAAACAAAATGAATCGTTATTTTCTACATTTATTACAGCTTTTTTTCGTGATATAAAACCTGGTAAACTCACATAAGTTGATGTTCCCCCCTGTTAAAGGTGAAAATTTGTTAATATTGACTTTTAAGTGTAACACCTCTGAAAGAGCCCACCCCGAATCTTTTTCACTAAATTGTTCTAATTTATTTGTTAAAGTATGGATTACGTTATCTCTGTACCAAGTTTTTAAATTAGTATTTATATAGATTATATGTTTTTTTGTAGAAAACGTTTTCAAATCGATATCACCAATTTGAGGTTTAATAAAATTACATGCTAATACAACATTAACTTTAAGCATTGATTTTTGACGATATAATCTAATTTTTCATTGAAAATTATTAAATGCCTTATTTAAGAAGCATAATGGATCTTTGATACTTACTAAATACTACTAAAAAAAAACTAAAATTCATAATTTTATATGTATGCTGTTGGTGTTGTTTAATATCAAATTACATAACACGGTGTCAAATTTCAAATAAAGTGTTAAATTTCAAAACAAAGGTGTCAAATTACAAATCAAGGGTATCAAATTATAAAACACGATGTCAAATTTCAAAATAAGGTGTCAAATTTCAAAACGCGGTGTCAAATTTCAAAACGCGGTCTCAAATTTCAAAATAAGGTGTCAAATTTCAAAACACGGTCTCAAATTTCAAAATAAGGAGTCAAATTTCAAAACGCGGTGTCAAATTTCAAAACGCGGTGTCAAATTTCAAAACGCCGTGTCAAATTTCAAAACGCGGTATCAAATTATAAAACGCGGTGTCAAATTTCAAAACGCGGTGTCAAATTTCAAAATAAGGTGTCAAATTACAAAACTCGGTGTCAAATTTCAAAATAAGGTGTCAAATTTCAAAATAAGGTGTCAAATTTCAAAACGCGGTGTCAAATTTCAAAAGGCGGTGTGAAATTACATTTTTTGCTAACTCAGCAGGAAATGGTGTCGGATTACAATTCTCAAAGAATAAGTATGAAACTGAATTTTATCTGACACCAGAAAGTTAGTGACCTGTACAGTTCAACGGAATTCACCGGATGTTCATATTACTGTGTAAGTTGCAACAATTTGATATATAAGCATACTGCATTCGTTGAATATATTCAATCTTATACAAACCTATTAGTAGGTAACAGTGTTAACTTCAATTCATCAAATAATTTTTATACCGTTAATAATGAAGACCAAAAGTGCAGAGACAATCAATTAAATACGAACTTATAAATCAGCTGTAATTCTTTAGTTCTGTTTAACTCGCCTTTGAAATAAAATTGTTTCCTACATGTTTTCTCAAAATTCTTAAAATAAAATCTTTTTAAAAAGAAATTTTTAAAAACGATTTTGTTAAATGGCGCAGTCTTAGTGGATTTTGTCAGTTAAATTTTCGAATAAAAAATGTTGGCGTACTTCTCAAAGTTTTGGGGAAGAAAAACGAACTTACGAAGCCAAATCTTAGTTAGGTTATTTGTGCAGTGCATTGGGCAACATTTTGTGTGTGTACTCCATTGAAGGAAAACCACCAAGAAGACAAAGGTCTGAACTGAGTAGGCTCGAGACGGATGAATTGAGTAGTCTGTCGAGAAAATATCAAAGGAACAAGAAAGAAGAGGAATCAGGACTCCGGTACACCAGAACCGTAAGATTGTTCAACTTGAACAACAGTCTATAGGAGACAAAAAACTGAAAATTGCTTGGATTTTTGGTAAGAAACCTTATATATCTATCGTAGAAAATAAGGACACATCAAATTAAACCAGCGATTTTGCGTTCGAAAATCTGTCGAAGACGTTCGAACATAGTTAAGAACAAACAAAAAATTCAGAAATAAAATCCCAAAATTTTACCATCCCGAAATCTTAATTAGTTAGCTATAAAATCTAGCGTAAAGTAAAAATTAAAGTCAATAAATTGCAAGAATTCAAATCAGCATATTTAGTATTAAATTCCTTAGGTACAATAATTTCAATTAGCTTGTAACTTAGTAGTAATTAGTTACTAGTTAGTTATTAGTTTACGTATAAGTGTAATTTAAAACTTGTGTCTAGAAGGTTATTGTTCTTACCTTCACTATATCAAATTTCATAATATAAAAATAATTAGCATATCAGTTAATTAGATAAAAAAATATATATTTTTACATAAATATTCAAAATTTTAAGATTTTATTAAATTTTTAGTAAATTCTTTAAACTTTGGAAACAGACAAAATTTAAAAAATGACCACCAGAAACCCCGAAATAATAAATATTCAACAATCAAATTTCACGGTTTTGCAACCATATGCAAAAACAATTTTGACTATAATGGTAATCCAGATACATTAGAAATTTTTATCAAAGCCTGTGACGAATTTATTGAACTATATCGATAAATAAGTCTCGATCGCTTTAGTGTATGTACGTGTCGCAAAAGTGCTCCGGCATTAAAGTCCAATTTGAACCGTGCCGAGTTATTTTTGGGATACAAATAGTGTGAGTTTTGGTGGTGCAGGAAAGGGGCAAGCAGTCGAATAAGAAAATTTGGAAATAACAGAGTAAAAGTAAAAGAAAGACAGAAATTTTTCGGAGGTTAGTGAAAGTAGGTCATCAATAAGGTTCAGTGTTGCTTACAGAGATTGACAGAAAGTCTCCGATCGGTCGACGAGGGCAGCTCTGTCACGCGCGTTAGGTAGGCAACCAGTAGTGCAAAGACGTATTGCAGAAGAAAATAACTGGGGTGGGTTAGCGAGCTGGTGTCAAGTGAGATAGGCAACCAGTAGTGCAGAGACGTATTGCAGAAGAAAATAACTGAGGTGGGTTAGCGAGCTGGTGTCAAGTGCGATAGGCAACCAGTAGTGTCGGAAATTAAAAAAAAAACGGAATGTTAAGGAAAACTGAAAAACCGGTGGTCAGTAAAAGGGTAACAAGGACACCCGAGCGAAGAAAGGAAGAGATTGAAATAGAAACCGAAAGTGATGCCAGTGGAACAGATGAGGGAAAGAAAAAGAGAAGTATGGAAGAAGTAGCGGAGGTATTCAGTTGCAGCAAAAAACTAGCACGATCGCCAGTAAAGAAAGGTGATAAGGTGCTTAGGGATAAGATGAGAGAGGTAGAAGAAAGAGTAGAGAGTATAGATAAAGAGAAAAGGAAGAAAAATATAGTGGTTCAAGGCCTACAAATTAGAGAAAATTTAGATCAGAATGAGCTAAAAGGACAGATAGAAGAGTTTATAAGAAAGTCAATGCATATGGAGATTGGTACAGAAGGGGTAACGAAAATAGGAGTTAATGTATGTTTAGTAGAATTAAAAAACTTCGAGGACAAGATAAGGATAATGAAAAATAAAAGTAAATTAAAGGAGATAGGAGCTGCCAAAGTCTATATTAACGATGATATGAGCAAAAAAGAAAGGGAAATTCAAAGGAAACTAAGAATGAAAGCCAAAGAAGTAAGGATGGAAGGAAAGGTAGCAAAAGTAGGATATCAAAAACTCGTAATTGATAATGAGGTTTGGAAGTGGAATAATGATGCAAGCAGGCTAGAAAAAAGGAAGCAAAAAACTAGATATATCACTTAGCATAAAAGAAAGATCGCTGGCAATGGACACGGTTATGAGAAAAGGAAACGACATAGAACCAGGAACAGAAAGCAAAAAATACAGAACGAAGCTAAAAGGACGGAGAGGGGGAAGACAGAAAAAGACGGAAAGCAAGAAGACACAAATCAAGAAAGAGGAATGAGAATGGGAACATGGAATGTAAGAGGGTTAAATGAGGAAGGATCATTAAAAATCCTAGAAAGAGAGGCAAATAGATTCAAAATGGACATAATAGCGATACAGGAGACGCATATAAAGGAGACGAACACATGGGAATTAGAAAATTATTTATTCTTTACGAGCGGAGGCGAAACAAGGCGATACGGAACAGCATTTTTAGTAAATAAAAATTTGAGGGATAAAATTTCTAAATTTGAAGCAATTTCAGATAGGTTATGTATGATTAAAATCAGAGAAAAAATAAACATAGAGATATTAAATATATATGCGCCAACCGAAGAAAAAACAGAAGAAGAAAAAGATGAGTTTTATGAGAAGCTAGAAGAAAATTACGGAAAGCTGAATAAAAACACAGTAAGAATGGTGGTAGGGGATGCAAACGTAAAAATAGGGAAAGAAAGGATGTATGAAAGTATAGTAGGGACAGAAAGTAAACACCTAGAGAGCAATGACAATGGGCGTAGATTGATTGAATTTGCAGAAGAACAAAAAATGAAAATAATGAGCACATTCTTTAAGAGAAAAGACATACATAAGGGTACCTGGACCTCTCCGGATGGAGCATATTCGAATCAAATTTATCATGTTTGCATAGATGAGAATGTTAGGTCATGCAGAGGGGCAGACATAGACTCGGATCACTATCTAGTGAGGATAGATTTGAAGATAAAAAAACCTATTAAAAGAAAAGGATTACAAAGGAAAAAAAGACAACTAGATATGGCGACATTACAAAATGAGAAAACCCAAAGAAGTATGAAAGAGAGATAAGGAAAGGTTTGCAAGAAAACACACGGATATTGGAAGCAAATATAAATGAAGAATGGATAAAGATCGAAAATGTCATACAAACAGCAAGTGAGAAAGTAATACCAAAAAAAGAGTTTGCAGGGAGGAAAAGATGGTGAGATGAGGAGTGTATAAGAGAGGCGGAGAAGAGAAATAAGCTAAGAATTAAAGCACTTCAGTCACTACAAGAGGAAGATAAGGAAAAATACAGGGAACAAAGACAAAAGGCAAAGAAAGTGTTTAGACAAAAGAAGAGAGCAGAGCAGGTTAAGAAAATAGAGGAAATAGAGCAACATTACAAGAGGAAAGAAATACGTAACTTCTACAGAGAGATAAAAAAGGGAAAAAATATAAAGAAGGAAGTAATATATGTGAGAGATGAAAGTGGCAATCTAATTGGAGAGGAAACAGAAGTGAGAGAAAGATGGAGGCAATACTTTGCAGATATGTTGAATGAAAAGAGTGTAAGGGAAGAAGAGATGCACGAGGAGATGATACCGGGAAGAGAAGAGGAAGGGGAAGTAGAAGAACCTACAAAAAAGGAAATAGATATAATTATAGAAGCTTTAAAGAATAACAAAAGTCCAGGAAAAAACGGAATAACAGCAGAGAACATTAAGTACGCAGGAGAGGATTTAAGACAAAGAATATACGAAATGATACGAATGATCTGGAGAAGAGAATGTATGCCTGAAGATTGGAGAGATGCTATGATTATACCAATCTTAAAAAAGGGAGATGCAACAGACTGCAGAAACTATAGGGGTATATCATTGTTAGATATAGGGTATACAATTATGGCAACGTTAATAAAGCAGAGAATAGAACCTATAGCAGAACGACAAATAGGGGAGTATCAAGCAGGTTTTAGAAAGGGAAGGTCAACAACGGACCAAATCTTCATGATGAAGGAAATGCTGACTACATGCTATGAGTATGGGATCAAAGCAATGGTTTTATTTGTGGACTTCAGGAAAGCATATGATTCGATCAAAAGGAATAAACTAAGTAAAATTCTGGAACAATTTGGGATACCAACTAAACTGATTAGGCTATTGAAAATGACCTTAGAACTAGACTAAATCCAAAGTACGAATAAAAGGTGAATGTTCGGAAGGCTTTACTATTGATACAGGACTGAGACAAGGAGACCCACTCTCAACGCTTCTTTTTAATTTAGTACTAGAAAAGGTCGTAAGAGATAGTGAGTTGAACAGAGAAGGACACATATTGTTTAAAAGTCACCAAATAGTAAGTTATGCAGATGACGTGGCCATTATTGCTAGAGATAGTAGGGAATTAGAAGTAACGAGAAAACTTGTGGAGGAAGCAAGTAAAGTGGGATTGCAGATAAATCAAGAGAAAAGTAAGCTTCTGAGAATAGGAGAACAAAAAAAGGATACAAATTTTAAATTGAGAACAGAGCATGGAGAGATGGAGTTTGAAGAAGTTCAAGAATATGTGTATTTAGGGGCGCTAATAACAGCTAACTGGGATGAGGAACAAGAAATAAATAGGAGAATAATAAAAGCAAACAGAAGTTCGGCAGCAGTCAACCACTTATTGAAATCAAAAAATTTGTCCAGACGAGTAAAATTTAGAATGTATAAAACAATTTTGAGACCGACAGCGCTGTATGGTAGTGAAACCTGGGTTCTCAATAAGAAGTCAAGAGAAAACCTTTTAAGGTGGGAAAGGAAGATCTTAAGAAGAATTCTAGGTGGTAAGAGGACAGAGGAAGGCTATGTAAGGAGAAATAATGAGGAAATATATGGAATGTACCAGGCACCAACAATAGACGAATTTGTAAAAGCCAGGAGAGTGCAGTGGCTAGGGCATCTAGAACGTATGGAAGATGAAAGGGCAGTTAAGAAAATAGTAGGGAGTAAACCTAACTACAAGAAAAAAAGAGGTAGACCGAGGAAGCGATGGAGAGAGGCAGTGGCAATAGATCTAAGGGAGAAAAATGTAACGGATTGGAAAAGAAAGGCGAAGGACAGAATGGAGTGGAGGAGAATAACACAGCTCTGGGCCTAAAAGGCCTGTAAACAGCTTTATATATATATATATATATATATCGATCAAATGATGAACATTTAAACAGATATTTAATAAGAGTAATTTAAAGTAAATTAACCGATAGAGCTCAAATTCTTATTGGTTCAAAATTAGAATTAAAAATTTGGGCTGATATTAAAAATGCTCTCAGATTTTGGCGACAGCAATAGCTTAGATTGTTTAGAACAACAAAATTTATTAACCTTAACTCCACAAAAAAATGAACCTCATATAGATTTTGCTAAAATAATACAAATTGCTAGAAGTAGAGTTGCGTTTAAATTAAATTCACTTTCAGATGTAGAAATAAATATACAAACAAAACAAATTTATTTGAAACAGTATGACAACTTGCATTAAAAACATTTTTAGGAAATTTACCCGAACGATTACAAGATAAAATAATTTTACAAAAACCAGATTCTTTAGAAACAGCAATGTCTTATGTAATAGACGACAAAAATTTTAAAATGACTAGAAATTTGACAACGACTTCTCAAATTAAACCAAATAATTTAAGACAGTCCCATCCAAAAATACATCAACAACGATATTATCCCACGTCTGTACCAATTCCCAGATTTAATCAAACTTTTGACAATTTACGAAATATACCACCCCAATTTGTAAATCAAAATCAACGTACAACTAATTTTCCCAGTCAACCAATAGACATTCGTCCTAGACAAGTACCACAACGTTTTCCAACATACTCTCAAGTTTTCAAAACTCCCAAAAATGTATTCAAACCAAATCCACAAAATCGACAAAATCAAACACCTCCAGAACCAATGTCAACACAATCCCGAGTTCCATCTAAAACATCTGTACCACCTGTACATAAACCAAATTATTTTCAATCTCGTGGACCACCAAATTTTTCATTTGAAGAATTGCATAACATTGACCACTACAATTCTGACTATTATTACAATGATGAATCAAATTTTGATAGTTTTTATGAAATACCGCCTTATCAATATGAAAATTTAAATATCAATGATGAAACACAAAATTACTGTTATGAAAATGATTATACTGATAATCATGAAGATAATAACCAGCAAAATTTTCATTTGGACACACAGATAAACGAAAAAACGTAATTTAAATGAATTCAGCTATTGTAAATTCCCTACCTTACATACAAATATCAAATCCACCCATTATATTATTAATTGATACTGGATGCTTCACATCAGTTTTAAAACCATCTATTGCAGAAAATTTTTACCCTGATTTAATATTTTTAATATCACAACCCTTGTAATTTAAAAACATCTCTAGGTGAAAACGAAATTAGATATAGAGCACTTTTACCTGCCTTTCCTGACTTTAATACTGACCATAAAATTTAATTTATATTATTTAATTTCCACGAATATTTTGACGGAATTTTAGGACTCAATGATTTAATAAAAATGAAATTTTCAATAGATTTCCCTAATCAAACATTAACTAATAATAAAATCGAAATTCCATTTTATTATATACAACCATATGAAACAAGTTTTACATTTGAAATTCCACCTTATGAAACATTAATAAAATATTATCATGTGTGGATAATGGAGAAATTTTAATACCCGAATTATTTTATGAAGATTTATATATACCAGAAACTGTTTGTATATCAAAAAATGGTAGAGCATATTTCGAAATATATAATTATAGTAATAAAACCGTATCAATGACATTAGATGAACCAATTATGTGTTATCTTCTTAGAGAACATTTTGAAATACATAATTTTCACTTTTCTCAATTTTCGAAAGAAAAACAAAATTTACCAAATATTAAAATTGAAGATTTAATAAGAACTGATCATTTAAATCCAGAAGAGCGCAATGCAATTATTCAACTATGTAATAAATATAAAGACATATTTCATACTAAAAATTAAAAATTAACGTTTACCAATCAAATTAAACACGAAATTAAAACAATGATGAAATTCCTGTTCATAAAAAATCTTATCGGTTTCCCCATGTTCATAAACAAGAAATACAAAGGCAGATACAAGAATTATTAGAAAATCGTGTGATACAACTCTCATCATCCCCCATGGCCCAGTCCTATCTGGATAGTCCCAAAAAAAATGGATGCCAGTGGAAAACAAAAATGGCGCATTGTTATCAACTATAGGAAGTTAAATGAAAAGATTATTGATGACAGGTACCCAATACCCAACATTGACGATATTCTTGACAAATTAGGTAAATGCAATTATTTTTCAACCCTTGATCTAGCCTCAGGTTATCACCAAATTGAAATGAATCCTAATTCAATTTCCAAAACCGCTTTTAGTGTCGAAAGTGGACATTATGAATTTCTAAGATTACCTTTTGGCCTTAAGAATGCCCCAGCCTCTTTTCAAAGAGTAATAATGGACCATGTTTTAAAAGATTTACGTGATAAAATATGTTTAGTATATATGGACGATATTATTATTTTTTCAACCTCTCTTCAGGAACATATTGCAAATCTAAAACTAGTATTTACGAAATTATGGGAAGAAAATCTAAAAGTTCAGTTAGATAAATCCGAATTTTTAAAACAAAATGTAGAATTTTTAGGACATGTAATAACTCCCAATGGTATTAAGCCAAATCAAAAAAAGATCGAAGCAATTTAAAAATATCCTATTCCCAGAACAGCAAAAGAAATAAAGTCATTTTTAGGTTTAATCGGTTATTACCGTAGATTTATAAAAAACTTTGCTCATATCACTAAACCATTGACAAAATGTTTAAAAAAGAACCAACAAATAATGCATACACCCGAATTTAAGAAAGCTTTTGAAAAATGTAAATCACTTCTTATGAACGAACCAATATTAGCGTACCCCGATTTTACTAAATGTTTCATCTTAACCTGTGATGCCTCAAATGTAGCAATCGGAAGTGTTTTAAGCCAAGGTACTATAGGTAAAGATAGACCAATAGCATACGCAAGTAGAACTTTGAACCCTGCGGAAAAAAATTATTCAACTGTCGAAAGAGTTGCTTTCTTGTGTACAGTTTGTCAAATATTTTCGTCCTTATCTTTTTGGAAGAAAATTCACTATAGTAACAGATCATAAACCTCTCCAGTGGCTTTTTAATTTAAAAGAACTAAATTCACGTCTTGTACGGTGGCGATTAAAGCTCGAAGAATACGATTATAATATAGTATATAAAAAAGGCAAAGAAAATACTAATGCCGATGCTTTGTCTCGTATTGAAATTAATCCTCTTGAAAATGAATCCATCATAGCTAATGCAGATCAAAATGAAGTGATAAAATAATTACAGAGTTTTCAGTAGAAAACTCATCAAGAGAAAGTTCTCCTGATAATATTATTGACCTATATACAGAAATTCCTGACTTTAACCCCAACAACATCCAACCATTAATAGAAAACAATCCACCTTCAGTTAATGTAATCCAAGACATTACTATAAGACCAGAAATACATAACAAAAATCAAATCGAAAATCCTACATTAAAAATTAAAACAGAAAAACATAATGTCGTAAACAAAAAATTAAAACAGGAAAACATAAATATCGTAAACCAAAAATTAAAACAGAAAGACATAACTATCGTAAACCAAAAATTAAAACAGAAAAATATAAATATCACAAATCAAAAATGCAAATTCTCCAGTCCCTGGCCCTTCTCATGTTAATAATTAGTTCAATACATTTAATGGCTTTCACATGTCATTTCAATATTAGATACTATAGAAAATGCAATCATGTTTGCACAACTTAATAAAATATACAATATAATGTCTGTTGAAAGTTCAGAATTATTAATAAAAAAGATAAAACCATTTTTACCAAATTTTAGAAATATTCAGTCATACTATAAAATTGCTATACACTTCCCAATGTTAACGAATTTAAAATATAATTATATAAAGTTATTCCCTGTTCCAAAAAAATAACCAAATATTAATCCCAAAAAAAAAGCCTTACCTACTAACCCATCCTTCGGGAGATTATGTCATGAATCATGAATGCTCAGAAGTAGAAAATATTTATGAATGTCATCCAGAAGACATCAATAACTATAAATGGACAAGAATACAGAAATACCAAAATGTGGACTGCTCAAGTACAATGTGACTTACCAAAAATTACATTTTGAGAGAAAAGTAAATTCTTTATTAATGATAATAAGTATAATGCTGAGTCCACCATAGGGTTATTGTTATTAATAAATTAGGCAGGAAACATTACATAACTGATATGTCCCAATTATATGAACTATCGGAAAATTAAATACATACAATAATCGCTATTTCACTATTATATTTTTATTTTTTTGTTACAATTTATTATATAAAATTTTTATAAGTTTAAGGTACTATAGATTAAGTTCATATTGCATTTTTTTTCTTCTTATTAATAGTAGCTTAATTATTGACTTATTTTTTTGTTTAATTTTTCATAGTTCCTTTTTTTTCAATACATCATAATAAACTACCTGTTGAATAATATTTTTTTTTCTAATTCTGGATAATATTATAATATTATTATTGTTCTTATTTCGTTAATATACTAAGTTGATTATATCTGCTTAAGTGTGTGTATATTTTTAATGCATGCAGGTTCTTCTACTAGTATTGAGTTATATAATTAATAAATTTAAGAAAGGATGAATTCATACAATAAATCATTTGAACTTAATAAAGTCAAGACAAAAATTGCTGAAAATGTATCAGAATGTAATAAATTATTAAAAAGTTCACAAAATCAATTTAGAATATTTCATAACAATATAAGAAGCATTACAAAAAATTTGATTGTATAGTGTTGTCTGAAACCAGAATACTGGAAGATTTGAGTCTCTTTCAAATACCGGGTTATAATTTAATTTATAATGAGGGTGTATTTAATCAAAATGATGGAGCGGTTGTGTATATTAAGGACTCATTATCATATTCTTATAAAATCGTAAATTTTTGAAGATATAAAAGTTATTAGTTTAACAGTAAACTCCTAAAAAAAATTCATTTAACTGCAATTTATATCTATAAATGCCTGCATCTTCTCCAGTTACGTTTAATAAAAAATTATGTAAATATCTTGAAGACATAAATAAAAATAGTTACGACATATGCATATTTATTGGAGATGTCAATATACATATTCTAGGTACAACTGACTATGCAGAAGAATATTTAAATATTTTAAGTACGTGGGGATATATTTCTGTAATTAATGATTATACAAGAGTTCAAAACGATAGCAAAACATGTTTGGATCATATATTTACAAAAAATAAAATAATTACAGATAAATTTAATTCGATAATATATAAAAGTAATTTGACTGATCACTTCTCCACATTACTTCAGTTCAGTACCTGAAAAAAGAAATAATAATGAAGTAAATTATAAATATTACACGGACCAAATATATATTGAGCAGAATGTAAATAGGGCAATAAGTAAATTTATAAATATTTTAACAAATACAATAGAAAAATGTACGGATCGTAAAAAAATAAATAGGAAATTTAGAAAAAGGTCAGAGTGGATTACCTCTGGTCTTATAAATTCAATAAATAAACGTGACTTTTTATATAAAAAAATTAAGCAAAATCCACAAGATAATAAGGCTATAATAGAATTTAAAAAATACAAAACTAAACTGCAGAATATCATAAAACAAACTAAAATAAATTATTATAGAACTGAAGTAACTATCTATCAAAATAACAAAATTATGGAGAAAAATTAATAAAATTTGCGGTAAAAATCAAAGTAAAGAAACAATTTCTGAAATAAACGCTTCTGATGGTTCATTAGTAAAAGATAAGAATCAAATTGTTGAAATATTTGCTGATAATTATAGTACTGTGGGCAATGAAATGGCACAAAAGATAAATCAGGAAAATTTAGTTGCATACCCTGAAAAATCAAATAATTCTTCTATATTTTTACAACCAACAGATTTGACAGAAGTGAAACGAGCAATAAATGATTTAAAACCACATAAATCACCTGGAGTTGATCGAATACGATCAGAAACGCTTCAATTAATTTCTGAGTATATAAGTACTCCACTATCTTGTATTATAAATATATGTATGTGTATTATAAGTATATTTCCAGATAAATTAAAGCACGCATTAATAAAACCATTGTATAAGAAGGGTAATAAAGATGAAGTCGTGAATTATAGGCCACTATCATTGTTAAGTAATATCGCTAAAATATTTGAAAAAATAATAAAGGATAGTAAATATTTTAGATACTAACAAAATACTTTCAAAACAGCAATTTGGTTTCAGAGAGGGTCTATCAACTGAAGATGCATTGGTAAAATTAAGTAAAAATTTGTATAAATCCTTAGATGCGAGTTGTCCATGTATATTTATTGACTTAGAAAAAGCATTCGATACAGTTAGCCATAACAAATTATTAATAACATTAGAAAAGATAGGATTTAGAGGAGTTGCTTTAAAACTGATGTCGAGTTATTTATCAAATCGAAAACAACAGATTATAATTGATAATATAAAAAGCTCTTTTAGGACTGTAGATTATGGTGTACCGCAAGGTACTGTCTTAGGTCCAGTTTTGTTCAATATATACATTAATGATTTATATGAAATTCCCACGGAAGGTGACATAATTAGTTTCGCAGATGATACTACTATTTTGTATACAAGTAATAATTGGAATAGTTTGAAAGAAAAAGCTGAAAGAGATATTAAAAGAATTGCGTTGTGGATCAACAGTAGATTGTTGACTATTAACTTTTCAAAAACATTCTTCATGCCCTTTTCATGCTACAGTGACAAATTACCAGATTTTGAAAGACTTGAAATTAATATAGATGAAAAATTACTAACTATAAGCAGGACAAGTAAAATAAAATATCTAGGTATATATATTGATCCACATTTAAAATGGAATTACCATATTGAATATGGTGTGAAAAAATTAAGATGTCTTTTAAGTAAATTTAAATTTTTTAAAGATATATTAAATAGTAAGCAAATTAAAATATTATATTCTGCGTACAGCCACATCTTTCATATGGGATACTAGCATGGGGAGGAGTGATGAATAATTTTCTAAAAAAACTGGAAATAACACAAAAATGGTTAATAAAAATTGCATTTAAAAAATACTATACTTACCCAACCGATTTTCGAAGAGACTCAAATCTTTGACCACCGACAACTATTTTTTCTAAGTATTTCCAGTTATCTGTATAAATATCCAAAAGACATAATATTTTTCGATCATGATAAATCTACCAGAATCTACCAGATCCAAATCTGGCCTGCTGCCTAGAGTGCCTAAAATTAATAGAACTATTGGTCAAAGAAGTTTCAGTTACTTAATTCCATTTATTTATAAGTATATACCACTTAATATTGTCACGGATTTCCCAATCCGTCTTTTTCTTTCTTCCAGAAAAACAATCCGTTAATTAATTACTTCTTTATTAACTACTGCACACTACTAATTACAGGTCAACTAAACACTTATTTAATTAATCGCTATCTAAATCGCTTTGATCTCTCTAACTAAACACTTCACTTCAACACTGTAATACAAGACTTATACAAGACTAACTAACTCGGCCGTTTATTCTTCTTTTATAGACCCAACGAATATTCCAGATATATTCCAGTATCTCTAGATCCATTTTCTCGTACGACTCGAATGCTTCTCGTCGATTCCAGATTTTTCCAGGCCGATCTCGATCAGCGGCATGTTGTTTGTTTACCAGAATCGCATAGGGGCGATCGGGGCAATTTTAGGCAATTCGCGGTGCCACAGTCGTCGATTTGGGAGTGAGTGGGGCAAATTCCGTGACACTGCCCCCTCCTTAGGACCGATCGTCCCGATCGGCTACACCTCTATACGGGGACAGACGCTCCAGATGGACGACCTTCATCTTACTCCTGGGAGTCCTCTGTATCCGGTAGACGACATCATTGATTCTTTTAATGACGGTGTAGGGGCCCTCCCAACGGTTCTGTAGTTTAGGCGATCTTCCTTTCTTCCGCGTGGGGTTGTACAGCCACACCAGGTCACCTTGTTGGAATCCGACTGTATTGGCCCGGACGTCGTATCGAGTCTTCATGCGATCGCTCTCTAGTCGCATTCGAGATCTGACTTGATCGTGTATGGCTGCTAGTCTTCGTTCTAGCTCATGAGTATAAGTGTCTGGCTCTGTGGGCTGTTCCGTAGGACGACCAAATACCAAATCTGCGGGAAGGCGAAGCTCTCTTCCAAAGATGATCCTTGCAGGAGTCTTCCCAGTCGTTTCATGGACAGCTGAGCGGTAAGCTAACAGGAAGAGTGGAATGAGCTTGTCCCAGTCTGTCTGGTTCTCGTTCACAAACATCCTCAGATTGGTTTCTAGTGTGGCATTGAAGCGTTCCACCATACCATCTGACTGGGGATGCAGTGGTGTGGTCCTGGTTTTTCGGATTCCCATAAGCTCGCAGACCTTTCGGAACACACCTGATTCGAAATTTCTGCCCTGATCTGAATGCAGTTCCATGGGCACACCAAATCTGCAGAACAGGTTGTTGACTAGCGCTTCTGCTACGGTTGTGGTCTCTTGATTGGGAAGGGGTATACTTCCGGCCATTTACTGAAGTAGTCCATGGCGACTAACAGATATCGGTTTCCATTTTGAGTTTTCGGAAATGGGCCAGCGATATCAATGGCAATTCTCTCGAACGGTGCTCCTACGATGTACTGGCGCATTTTGCCTCTGGAACGGGTCTTCGGTCCCTTGCTGGCTGCACATATGTCACATTTTCGGCACCAATCTTCTACATCCCTCCTACAACTCAACCAGTAGAAACGCTCCCTAATCTTCTGTAGAGTCCTATTGATACCTAAGTGTCCACCACCAGTACCTCCATGTACTTCCTGCAGCACTTCCTTGACCCGGGACCTCGGGAGTAGTACTTGTTTCTTGACCTCCGTTCCGTCATTGTTCTCCCATGCTCTTTTAGGACACCGTCTTCCAACACCAAGGAATTCCATTGAGCCCAATAGCTCTTTAATGTTGGGCTTTTACTACTGACTTCAGCCCATGAGGGTCGGTTGTTGGCTTCTTTCCAGTCTAATAACGGCTTGATGTCACAGTCAGCTTGCTGGTCTTCCCGAATCGCCGCTGAACTCCATCTGTCTTCAGGTTGGGCTGCTACCACCTTGCAAGGAACTGATGAAATATCCTCTTTCCTTTCAAGACTACTACAGTGCTTGCAGTTGACAGGACAGGGTCTCCTAGAAAGGGCATCTGCATTTCCATGTTTCTTGCCGGCTCGATGTTCAACAACAAAGTGATATTCTTGCAGCCGTTCCAGCCACCTAGCCATCTGTCCTTCAGGGTTCTTAAACTGGAGCAGCCATTTAAGGGAAGCGTGATCCGTTCTGAGGAGGAATTCTTGGCCATACAAGTATTTGTGAAAGTGTTCTAGACTCTTGACGATGGCAAGCAATTCTTTCCGAGTCACACAGTAGTTCTTTTCGGCTTTTGATAGGACTTTGCTGAAGTAGCCCACTACTCGCTCTTGGCCATCTTGTACTTGGGAAAGAACTCCGCCAACTCCAATGTTGCTTGCGTCCGTGTCCACTATAAATGGTTGTCCAGGTATTGGGTATGTCAAAATCGGGGTAGTGCAGAGAGCCTCTTTCAGCGTCTCAAAGGCTTGCTGGCATCTCGGAGTCCATTCGAACAGGACGTTGTCTTCTGTCAGTTTATGAAGAGGCTTGGCAATGTCCGAGAATCCTTGGACGAATCGTCGATAGTATGTGCATAGGCCGAGGAAACTTCGAACTTGATGTTTGTCTTTAGGAACCGGCCAGTTCTTTATGCACTCTGTCTTCTCCGGGTCTGTTTTCACACCATTTGGAGTAATAATGTGGCCTAGGTATCTAACCTCCTTTTGGAACAGACTGCACTTCTTCGGGTTCAACTTCAGGTTCGCTGCTTTCAACTTCTTGAACACTTCGGACACGTTCTTCAGGTGCTCCTGGAAAGAGCGTCCCAGCACCACCACGTCGTCCAAGTAAATCAAGCAGGTCTCCCAATGCAGGCCATGAAGTACAGTTTCCATCAGTCGTTCAAAAGTGGCAGGGGCATTACATAGACCAAATGGCATTACATTGAACTGCCACAATCCATTTCCGGTAGTAAACGCTGTCTTTTCCTTGTCTTCTGGGTTGACCTCGACTTGCCAATATCCACTCTTTAAATCCAAAGTGGAAAACCATTGCGCACCAGCCAAGGTGTCCAGAGTATCATCAATCCTCGGTAATGGGTAACTGTCTTTCTTGGTGACGTCATTTAATTTTCTGTAGTCCACACAAAATCGGGTGGAGCCGTCTTTCTTCTTGACCAGGACTACAGGAGAAGCCCAAGGACTCTGAGATGGCTCTATGGTGCCTTGAGTTTGCATCTCGATTAACATCTTGTTAACTTCTTCTCGCTTGGCTAGTGGAAGTCCTCGTGGTGGCTGCTTTATAGGAGATGATGAACCAGTATCGATTCGATGCTTCACTACATTTGTTCTCCCAAAGTCGCCTGGTTTAAGTGCAAACACATCTTCATTTTCACTTAGCAGCTCTTCCAGTTGTTCCACCTCCATCTCTGTTAATCTTTCTTTGGCCCTATCCACGATGTCCCTTAGACATTCCGGTAGACTGGTCTTGTTTGGTTTCTTCTTCATTTCGTTGTTTTCTTTGAGTGTTCTGACCATGGTAACAGGTTCACAGACTCCTACTTCAGTTCCCTTTGTAATTTTCTGTGGAAAGGTTTTCAGGTTAACTACCCGTACTATTGTCGTTTTCTCTGGTTTAATCAGGGTGCGGCCGGTGACTATAGATTTATTGAACAGATCCGGATTACTGGGTTCCACCACTCCAACACTGCAAGACATTTCCCCATCCATTACAGTGGCAACCAATGTTTCGGTCTGACCAGGTAGTACCACATCTTCTTTAACAACGAGTCTCCGTACAGCGTTATTCTCAGTGGTGGTCGTTAGCACTACTTCCTCACCCATTATTCGTAGCGTACCAGCATTCAAATCTAAGTTCACCCCTTTGCTCGTAGTAAGTCCAGTCCGAGTATGACATTGTCCGATATATCTGCTACCAGGGCTCTGTGTTTGAATTTGACGTCTCCTAATTCTATGTCAAGCTCGCATTCCCCTTGACTGGCAGTTGTTGTCCATTGGCTGTTGTAAGGACATAACGCTTGGCAGGGCTCTTAATACGCCAGTCACCAATAATATCCGGTCGTACAATAGTTCTTGCCGCTCCAGTGTCGATTACCATAGGAACATACGACCAAAAATAATGCCTTCTATTAGCAAGGAGTCAGAGTCCTGGAGACGTGACAACGTAATTTCTTCTCGTGGGGCATGGTAGGAGGACGCAGCCGGCTTTTGCCCCGTCAAGCCGGCTGACCCTAGTTTTCCTGTGTAGCTGCCGCCTGCAAGTCGCGCTTTTGCTGATCCGTGACCGGGGCCCTACACTGTCTTTTAGATGTCCTGTCTGTCCACAGTTCCAGCATTTAAGAAGGCGATCCCTTCGACTATCAAATTGTTCTTTCTTTGGCCCAGTAGATGGGCTGAATTTATCGATAATCTCCTTTAGCGTCTTTATTAGGTCTCCATTTGCCATACTATCGCTGTTATCACTGATGGCCCGAACTTTAACATGTCTACCGGATGCCATCTTTGCTGCCTCGAATTCCAGTGCATGTGAAAGAGCGTCATTCAACGTTTTAGGTCTAGCGAGCCGTAGTGCCTGCTGAGTTTCGCAATCTCTTAGGCCGTCGACAAAAACTTGGATGGAGAGCTGATCTACAAATTCGGACGGGGCTGTTGGATAAGCCAATCGAACCAGTCTGGCAACATCGGTCTCAAAATGTTGTAAATTCTCTCCACTTTGTTGGTGACGAATTTTCAATTGTGCCTGGTACACTTGCTGCAGGTGTTTATCCCCATATCTCATTTCCATATGCTGTTTTAGAATATCGTAGCTATTCTGTTGCCCAGCAGGAACTCCTTGTAAGACGTCAAGAGCTTCCCCTCGTAGAGCAACTATCAGAGCTGTAGCCTTTTCATAGTCAGACCATTCGTTTGCTGCAGCTGCTGCTTCGAACTGACGCAGATATACATTCCAGGAAACCTTGCCGTCGAATTCAGGCGGTCTCGTCTTCTGAGTTCGGATAACAGGTCCTTCTGATTTGATTACGCCCTCCTTTGCTATCTTGTCTAATTTATGTCGAAGCTCTTCGCAGGTTTCTCTAACCAAGTTTATTTCTTCGTCTATTTCTTGTTTTTGTGCTAACATTTTCTCTTCTACTTGTGTTTCTACCTTATGTGACTGCTCCTCTAGTTTTTCTTCTAGTGTATTCTCCAATTTTTCTAACTTTGTCTGCATATCCTTCGTCTGGTTTTCCATTTCCTGTTGTATTGTCTGTATCTGTTCTTTCATTATATACCCTTGCTCTTCTAGTTTATTTTCTAATTTCTCCTGCATTTCTTTCGTCTGGTTTCTCATTTCCTGTTGTATTGTCTGTATCTGATCTTTCATTGTATGCCCTTGTTCTTCAAATTTTTCTTGCATTGTCTGGGACTGATCTTCAATTTTATGTCCTTGTTCTTCAAATTTCTCTTGCATCATCCTTCCTTGTTCCTGCATCGTTTTCGCCTGGTCTTCCATTTTATTTTGCATTGCTTGCATCATTTCTAAAAGTTTTGCTAATTGTGCATCCATATTGATTTGGCTTCTAGTTACAGGCATTCACTCTCTTTGGAATCTTCTAGAATGTCCAGGAATGTGTTTGTAAATGTCACAGTTGACTTCCTTACAATGAAACGAGTGCAGTGATATGCCACACTTGGGTATTTGTCTCACTCCGGTATAAAGTTCTAGAATGTTCGAGAATGTCCATCGCAAATACCACCGTTCACTTCCTTGAGTCACGACGAGTGCGGCGATATGTCACACTTGGGTCTTTGTCTCACTCCCGTACAAAGTTCTAGAATTTTCGAGAATGTCCTTCGCAAATATCACCGTTCACTTCCTTGAGTCACGACGAGTGCGGTGATATGCCACACTTGGGTCTTTGTCTCACTCCCGTACAAAGTTCTAGAATGTTCGAGAATGTCCTTCGCAAATACCACCGTTCACTTCCTTGAATCACGACGAGTGCGGTGATATGCCACACTTGGGTCTTTGTCTCACTCCCGTACAAAGTTCTAGAATGTTCGAGAATGTCCTTCGCAAATACCACCGTTCACTTCCTTGAGTCACGACGAGTGCGGTGATATGCCACACTTGGGTCTTTGTCTCACTCCCGTACAAAGTTCTAGAATGTTCGAGAATGTCCTTAGCAAATACCACCGTTCACTTCCTTGAATCACGACGAGTGCGGTGATATGCCACACTTGGGTCTTTGTCTCACTCCCGTACAAAGTTCTAGAATGTTCGAGAATGTCCTTCGCAAATACCACCGTTCACTTCCTTGAGTCAGGACGAGTGCGGTGATATGCCACACTTGGGTCTTTGTTCCACCCACGCACAGGGTTCCAGAAAGTTCTTCCAACTTCCACTTAAACCCACTCACGCACAGGGTTCCAGAAAGCTCTTGAAACTTCCAGTTAATCCCACTTCTGACACCAAATTGTCACGGATTTCCCAATCCGTCTTTTTCTTTCTTCCAGAAAAACAATCCGTTAATTAATTACTTCTTTATTAACTACTGCACACTACTAATTACAGGTCAACTAAACACTTATTTAATTAATCGCTATCTAAATCGCTTTGATCTCTCTAACTAAACACTTCACTTCAACACTGTAATACAAGACTTATACAAGACTAACTAACTCGGCCGTTTATTCTTCTTTTATAGACCCAACGAATATTCCAGATATATTCCAGTGTCTCTAGATCCATTTTCTCGTACGACTCGAATGCTTCTCGTCGATTCCAGATTTTTCCAGGCCGATCTCGATCAGCGGCATGTTGTTTGTTTACCAGAATCGCGTAGGGGCGATCGGGGCAATTTTAGGCAATTCGCGGTGCCACAGTCGTCGATTTGGGAGTGAGTGGGGCAAATTCCGTGACAATATTAAAAATATAAATTCTATAACTCTATATAAGAAAAAGGTAAAATTTTTACTTGTGGCAACACCAAGAAATATAATACATGAAATTATTGATAGAAGAAACTATAGTTATTAAATTAAATTACCTATAACAAAAACACAAAAATACGATATTGCTTACCTATAAATTTTTTGTTGACTGGTTTGAAACAAACAAGTGTTT
Source organism: Monochamus saltuarius (assembly GCA_025584915.1). Classification (NCBI taxonomy): domain Eukaryota; kingdom Metazoa; phylum Arthropoda; class Insecta; order Coleoptera; family Cerambycidae; genus Monochamus; species Monochamus saltuarius. The sequence continues at coordinate 42,765,420 of CM046725.1, forward strand.
TATTTAATGTTTGATATATGAATAATGTGTTTAGAGAGTGATTAATATATGATGTATCCAATGATTCAGTGTATGAAATTGAAATGTGTGAAATTGATAATGTATGAAATTGAAACTATATACATTATTGAAAACAATAGTAGATATACTTACATGTGGTGTATTTATAAGAACAAATTTGTAATATTTTTGAACTGAACGTCCCCCACGTACAAGATAACTTTTGTGGGGTTGACCCGTTTATTTATCAGATTTAATCATAAGTATTTTATATCATGTGAACTGTATATTTGTAATTTAATAATGTATTATGCATTTGTATACATTTATGTGGATGGTAAATAAATTATTATTATTATTATTATTGTTATTGTTATTGTTATTGTTATTGTTATTGTTATTGTTATTGTTATTGTTATTGTTATTGTTATTGTTATTGTTATTGTTATTGTTATTGTTATTGTTATTGTTATTGTTATTGTTATTGTTATTGTTATTGTTATTGTTATTGTTATTGTTATTATTATTATTATTATTATTATTATTATTATTATTATTATTATTATTATTATTATTATTATTATTATTATTATTATACATATATTATAGTTTATTGGTTATATAATAATTAATCATTGAGGAAGAATATTCAAATATTAATATTCGTTTTATGATTTTTTCATGCTTCGGTAATACACTGGAGCAGAAGATATGAAGATACAGTATACAAGGATTTATTTATAGTATATGTACGAGGTAAAATAATAAAATTGCTAATTCGATACAAATATATTTTATAACTAGGTATAATAACACATTGGTCTGGAATATAAGACCTGTAGACAAATACATATCAATATAACATATTAATAAACCTTTTATGAATTCTTCATGCATCGTCTTGGATAACTGTAATGTCCGTTGTTAAACCAATTTTTCCTGTACTAACCAGATATACAGGTCGACTAAATCTTTAACATTCTTAATTTCTTTATATGAAGTTGCCTTGTTCAACTTTTGCAGATCCATGTTGAATATAAATGAATATAGTAGACTGACTGTTCAAATAAGTCTCATATATGCATATATATACCTTACTCACCCACCCATATTTCTCTAGTCCCCCTCCATCTTACATTTTGAATTATAATTTACTCTCCTACTTTTTATAGTAGATAGGCTAAGTTGTATCTGTTAGCTGTATATATCCCCCATCAAATAAATAACTATAACTATAAATAATATACTTTCTTGTTAATATGGAACGCAGTGGTAAGTAATACATATATTTTTAAATTTTAATTCAAATTTATCTGTATATATTCGTTACAGATTTTGTCAATTGTCCATCGTGTTTTACGACATCGGTTGGAAAACCATTTAATAAAATAGTAGGCGTAGCCTGTATCAGCAACAAAAATATCAATCAGGGCTTCATGGGATAAACAACAATGCTGGAGAGCGGAAAAATATCGCTGATAGACAACAGAGCAGTGTTAACAAGAAGAGAAACCACACCAACTGCAGATGTGGAAGACAAAGAGGCTAAATTGAATTGTATTCAATTGTTTTAATAAATAAAATATTTTAAAACCTCACTATGTTTAATTTTTAAATAATAAAAAGTAATTAAATTAAGTAAGATGCAGATATTCTTTAATTAACACAGCTAGCAACAGTTACTTGGAATCACTTTTATAAAAGTAAGAACTAGGAACATGTTTTGATCCATCAGCACCCTCAAAATAATCCTTAGTTTCACACGTGAAACATTTTCTGTTTGGCAGGTCGCAATCTCCACCACATTTGATGCACTTATACTTTACTGGAACAGGCATATTGCAATTAATAACACTTCCGCTCAGCACGATTCTAATTTGATAATAATTGAAATAACTGAGCGGACATACTTTTATAACAGCCCTTACACTAAACAGGTTAGGTATCCCCAAAATAATATACAGAATGATGAAAACAAAACTTTATTTTATAGTAATAGACATGCAACAATACCTTTCATAGTAAATACGTGATCGATGATTATTGTCTAAAACACTACTTATAATAAATGAGACATCATTGATTCTTCTTTGAAAGCGAGCTCTATCTCTAGCCATCTGCATCTAATCTGATTTTTTTGCTTTTTCAAACCAACCATCAGGATTCATAAGTATAATGGTTTTATTATTGTCTAAGTTAAACACAACCCGCTTTTGGCCACTCATTGTATCAGAACAAAATCGATTAAACAATAAACTTCAAGTGTTAAACACTTTCGCTCAGTACGAGTATAATACGATTATTATTATTAAAGTAGCTTAGCGTAATCTATCTACACACTTGTAACCCCTTTCAAACATTGTGACGTAGACGGCTGAAAGCTATGCCGATCCTGCTCCAGTCGCCATCTTGAATTGTGGAGCAGGATCGGCATAGCTATTCTACTTAGGTGGGAAATTCAAAGTAACAGGAGTGGCGGGGATACAATCAATACACGGGAGTTTTACTATAGTATACGAGGTCAGATATTCATAATATCATAAGACTAAAATGTACTGTCTTCAAGCTAATGAAGGAATATATACATGACGTGCAGAAGTATGTGGCAAGTATCAGACAATTAATATGCGTTTGATATACTGCACATGGATGATAGATAATTTATCTTTCTTAATGATTGTTTTAATACAAAAATGTTAGGTATAGAATAAAAACTAAATGACTATAACGAGAATGTAGACACATCATAATATAACACTCTCTTAATTAAATTTCAATAGACATAAATGAGAGTAAACTTTTAGAAACAAAATCGTATATTTGCGAGTATTTATAATATGTAAATGATTAAATTCAAAATCAGTTGACGAAATCCATGTAAAATATTGATATGCTATATGAATCGCCCTGTATAACGTTACATAACATTTATGGTTTTAACAATAATTATACTTTAAATAAGTACGTACTACATCAAATATGTATGTATACATATTTTTGATCGATATGTGTGGTTACATTGTAATTAAAGTGCTGCTTGAATCTCGTTATCAGCTGATATACATATTTAGCTGACCTGTTAAAATTCAGTGCGATAGTGCAGATATATATAAAATAACGTAGGTATATACAGGATGTTAATTACTTACAAGTAACCGAGCTGGAGAATTAATACAGAAAAATAATATGATTACTGCATATGTTAGAGACAAGTAAGCAAGTATGACTCACTCGTTCCTAAAATAGGTGGTCGTTTATCGAAAAAGTAATTGAAAAAGATCTCCCCACTCCCCCTGAGCTTTTAAATCAGCGGGGGACTCAAAGTTAAGGAAAATAAGTTTCTATGATAATATTTAGAGAAAATAATAATTTTCACTCGTGTCAAAAATATGGATTACCCCATATATTTGGGTTGTAAAAGTTACCCCTGTATATATAATCCCACAGAATTTTTCAATATCAGCACGTGGTGATGTACAGCAGTAGTGTAAATAAATTGTACTACCCGTCTATATCATATCTGTAAAAATCTGTATATAACAGGTCGCAAAAAAGCTGTATCGGTATATAGTAGGTCTCAAAAAATCTGTATCTGTCTACATCAGGTCTGTAAAAGGCTGTATCTGCCTATAACAGGTCTGCAAAAAAGCTGTATCTGTTTATAACAGGTCTCAAAAAGCTGTACCTGTCTACATCAGGTCTGTAAAAAGCTATATCTATCTAGTAAATTCTGAATCTGGTGATCTGTAAAAAACTATATAATTTTCTGCAGAGAGGAAACGCGCTTCATTTTCAAAATGTCATTTCAATCTATTAATTTAAATTAATAAATTCAAACATGTGCTTTAATTAATTTTAATAATAATAATAATAATAATAATAATAATAATAATAATAATAATAATAATAATAATAATAATAATAATAATAATAATAATACTAATACTAATACTAATACTAATACTAAAACTAATACTAATACTAAGCAGGAGGGGTCAACCATCATCCACGACCTTTGGTGAGTAGCGACACCACTTACTCTAGCTAAAGGGTGTAAAATCGGACCGGCAGCACTGCGCACCCGGGAGGGATGAGCTTCTTTTCCCTCTGGTGCCGGCCGTCGATGTGTCAGGCCAACCACCTGACACACTGAAACCTCCGGTTCCCAATGCCAGGAGAGAAGGCCCCCACAATCGACCCCATTCGGATGGGGGTCATGGGCAAGGTGGTGGGGCCCAGCCGGACGGATTGCCCGTTGACGACCAAGGCCATGAAAATGGAAGTTTTGAGTGGACCGATGAACTAAGGGACGATCTTCTGGTCTGTTATGAAAGCAGCGAGCCCGGGCGAAGAGGATACATGGCGCGGATGTATGCTCGGTGGTGCGACATGCACCCCGAAGGCCGCGCCCTCACCGCACAAAATCTGCGGGATTATGTATCCTACCTTCGTCGCAGAGGCTATGAGAGGCGTCCTCATCTAAGGGTGAATGAAGTGGTTGAAGAACCACGGAATGATCCCGAAGAGGCGCGCTTCATTCCCGAGAACAGGACGACCTGAGCACCCGTCGGGGTTGCCTTTATAAAACCCCGAAGCCCGCAGATCTGGCCCGAGTGGATACTGCGCTCCGTGAGGATCTTCCAGAAGAGGCTGACATCTGGCGCGTCAATTGCGCTGTGTACGACGCCGCTGAACTGCTGACTCGTGTGGAGAGGGCGTGAAAATGCCGTTTCTCCACAGGAGGGAGCACGGCGGCGAGTACACAAGATGGAAGCTAAGATCCGGTCGGCGAGGCAACACGCGTCCGTATCCAATGTGTGATGGACTACGTGGAAGCCAATAGGGCTTTCACACCTAAGGTGAGACGCATAGCTACCTCCCTTAGGCGGGTCCATCATACCCTGAATCGGGGGGTGCTGCTCACCATCAAGCAGCATTCTCTCGACAGGATACGGATGCTAGTGGCTGCAAAAAAGTCACTAGTGAGGCGGTCGAGGAGGTTGGAACAAAATAATTTGTTCCGTGTAAGGCCTTCTCGACTTTTTGAACAGCCTCAGCGTGTTGCGGACAATCCGCCGACTGTAGATCAGGTAGAAGCCTTCTGGAGAGATCTTTATGGCCGCAGGATTCCACTGGATAGAGACACTCCAGCCCTGGCACACTTCGAGGTCTTTTGTCAAAGGCTTCGAGAGCCACAAGAGGTGTGCCCACCGATAACCCCGGATGAAGTTCGGAGATCATTTATTATATCGAAGAACTTCGCTGCTCCTGGTCCCGATGGGATCAGCAACTTCTGGTGGAAAAAATTCACCAGTGTCCACCGCCATTTGGCCAGAATATTCACGTCCTGGCTAAATGGAGAGCAGCAAATTCCGGCGTGGTTTGTCGAGGGAGAACCGTGCTTATCCCTAAGAGCGGAGATTTGTCCCAGCCAAAGAACTACCGTCCAATAACCTGCCTGAATGCGTGTTACAAGGTGTTTACTCGCATCTTGTACGCGCGTGTGCTCCACGCAGTGAACCCCGTTTATCAACGGATATACGAGCAGCGAGGGTCCAAGAGGGGTGTAGCTGGCTGTAAGGAGAACCTGCTCATCGACAGATGTATTACGCAGGACTCCATGCAGTACAAGCGAAACCTCTCAATGGCCTGGATAGATTACCGCAAGGCATTTGATATGACATCACATGAGCTAATAAGCCACTTGCTCCAATGCCTTGCGGTGGCCGACCCCATAGTGAGATGTATTGAACAACTCATGCCGCTCTGGAGGACCCGCTTTACCATAACATCGGCTAATGCAAGGGTCCAGACAGAGCCGGTTTTGTTCAGGAGAGTGTTCCAGGAGATTCCCTGAGTCCCCTCTTGTTTTGCATCTCACTGCTGCCATTATCCGTTGCACTTCGTCGTACCGGGTTACAACTGCGGTACCCCAGGAGACCGGAGGCATAAGGTCACCCATTTGTTCTATATGGATGACCTTAAACTCTACGCCTCCGGAGAGAGGGATTTAAATCAGTCCCTCAGAGTGGTACATGAGTACACGCAGGCGGTTGGGATGGAGTTCGGGCTGGACAAATGTGCACTGGTTCATCTCAAGAGAGGACGATGCGGTCCATACGGAGAGGACGCCCAGCTCATAGACGGAAGCATCTTTCACTATCTAGATGCCGGAGAGTCGTACACCTATTTGGGGGGCACTCATGAGGTGGCAACGGTTAAAAACGCTCTCCGCGGCAGGTATCGGCACCGCCTCCGACAGATCTGGTCTTCGGAGCTGTCGGGTAAGAACAAGGTGAGTGCCACAAATATGCTTGCCGTTCCGATCCTTCTCTACTCCTTTGGAGTAGTGAAATGGACGCAAGAAGAGCTGAGGCAACTCGATGTAGGGACCCGTAAAATGATGCATCTCCATCGGAGTTTGCATCCAAGATCGTCCGTTCCGCGGCTATACTTCCCACGAAATCGGACTCTTGAGTTTGGAGTGTCTCCAGGGCAGAGTGGTTTTGGAGGAAGCCTGCAAAGTCATCAGGAGCTCGGATCCCCTTCTCTGCATGGTCCAAGCAGCAGGCATAGGAGCGTTTGTGTATAAGGCAGCGAGAAGAGCAGCCGATGAACTTGGTCTCGTGTTCGATACTGAGCGGGAAAATCCACACTCTGTCACCGAGTCGGATCCTGCTCAGTTAAAGCTAATTAAAGCTGCAGAAACGCATCATCTTCTGCAGCTACATAAGGATAAGCCAATGCATGGTCTCTTCTACCGACATCTAGAGGGGCTTGGCTTATCTGAAAGGCTGACCTTTGCTTTTTTGAGGTCAGCGGGGCTGAACTCTGAGACCGAGGGATTCATAATGGCTTGCCAAGATGGTGTAATGAACACTCGTCTATCGTAGTCGTGTCTTGGGTATCGAGGTTCCTGATACCAGCTGCAGGGCCTGTAGCGCCGGAGACGCTTATGCATCTCCTGTCTGCTTGTCCGGTATATGCACAGCGTATATCCAAAGACACGATTCAGCCTTACGGGTGTTGTATTATCATTTACGACACTCGTATGAGATAGACGAGACGCCAGTGCTGCCTTATGCTCCGGGGGATATAGAATCCGTAGTGGGGAATGAGAAGTGCCGAATTTATTGGAACTATTCATTCCCCACCCTCAGGCAAATCCAAGCCAATAAGCCTGATGTAGTCCTCCTCGACCACCAGCTTAGGACGATGTTTGTGATTGAGTTCTCGGCTCCCGCAGAGAACAACATCGTCCTAAAAGAGGAGGAAAAACGGAGGAAATATCGAGATCTTCTCTCCGAGCTCCGCAGGCTGTATCCAGACCACTCTGTTAAGATTGTGGTGCTAATTATAGGCGTCCTGGGTGGAATGAGACATACGTTGCTTTCTGACTTAAAGATCATACCGGCTTGTCGAAATTCGGCAGAGATCTTAGCCGGCAGAATGCAGAAGGCAATCGTCCTTGGTTCGCTACGTCTGCTCAGAACACACGATTTACGGGCGCAATGATTACTGACTCCACGGAGTGGAGAGTGGTCATTGCTTGACTCTCCAGAACATCTCCGAATGTGTCGGAGCTTCGGAAGGTGTTTACTGGAAAAAAAAAAATAATAATAATAATAATAATAATACTAATAATAATACTACTACTAATAATAATAATAATAATAATAATAATAATAATAATAATATCTCTACCCGTCATTCTAATCACGAGGATTAGCCCAGAAGTCGAAGACTTGTGCGGGAGAGGGGGCGGCATATTATTATTAAGCAGGCCGCATTTGCGCCCAGGAACGACTTACGTTGGTAACCTAACCACTATTCAGTGCAGGAATGAGGGAAACCTGGAAAACCTCATTAATTAGGGGGGTAGTCAAATATCAACCGGTATCAATCTCTCACATTGACCCAAGCCAACATTCTTCCACCCTACCATACCCGCAGAGAGGGTGCCAATCCTCTCCACGAATATAGCTTATATACGGTCTACCGGCAGCTGGGCACGAACCAACACCGATCTAGCCACCTCGATTCAAGTACTGACGCCTTAAACCGCGCGACCACTGACTACTGACCCACTGATATGTCTGAAGAATTGTGGTATGTGCAATGTATTAGTAGAGAATTGATAAAAAAAACATCAAAACGGTAAGTCGTTGTATGACTTTTCTGAAGAGAAGCTCACAAATTTTCCACTACACTATCTAATTGAAAGGGCTCATTCCATTGAACTTTTACATGCATAGCCAAAGCTTCTGAAAGAGTATAGAGAAAATTTCAGCCTACAAGTACAGCTACCATGTTTCATATACTACAACCGCCATACACATGTCGATGGATCTGCACCATCACAATCTAAATGTCACATGTGTAAATGGAGTCTTCAACAATATTAATTATATATAAAATATGTAAAATAGATCAATAAAACTTTTGAAATATTATTTTCTGCATTTTTATATCAACAAAACTATAAATTTTTTACTGTTTACGAAAGGTATTTAAAGCTAATATACAGGGTGAGTCAGTCATAATGTCATTAATTTTAAGAGGAGATAGGGAATAATGAGTATAATGCGAATACGTGATTAAAAAAATCTAAATGCATATTTACGCCGAAAAAAAATATTTTCAAATCATTATTTAAACCCCCTTTTCAGACTGTCACTGACCGCTGACAGCCTTGGTCGTTTACAGCTCATAGTTCAATTCGATGTAGACCTGATGCAATGTTGTCAAGTTGTAATATTTTTCTATAGAGTACCTACCTACCTACCTAGGTTTTAGACATCACAAATAAACGGTTGTACTGACTATTTTAGAATATCATTTATTCTTGCTCAGTTCAACTTCAGCCAACAATTTAAAATGTTAATATTCAATAAAATCAAATAATTCTATTAAAAATTGCAAGTAACGCGGTCCACTCAGGTTTTCCGGTAGAAAATACGGCCCAATCAAACGATACCCGTACACGCGCGTGTCGATTTTTCTCTGAGCAATTGTAGCGGTTATGACTGCAACAACACTCCAACATGTCTAATAATAAACCCAGTAATAAACCATTTACGTACATTACATAAAAAACCTATACCCAATGGGTAAATTATTAAGAGAAGCTGAAAAGTGTTTCGTGTTTAAATACTAAGTAATAAAAAACCATCGTGTTGTCGACAGAAAACTGTCCAATACCGAAATGACACGCCGCTAATCTAAGTTATCTTGACCTACCGTATTATTAGGTCAATAACCTAGTTACCTAGTTTTTGTACTGTTATTTAACGACAAGGAGTGAAACAATTTTTTTTAATCTAGATACATGAGTGAATTTTCCTTAAATATTGATTTATTTGTTAATAAAAACAAATGTAGATAATAAATAAATGTTTTCGAATGTTAGGTTATTACAGTTTAATAATTTTGATATTACGTTTTCACTACGTTTTACAAATAAATATGAATTTTTAGTATTACTCGTAAGTACAATTAATTATTCAGTTTGTAGTCCTAGAAATTTATTGTTTTTTAAGTAGTATGGCACTAACCTGTTTACAGCTCACAGTTCAAGTAAAACTGCATTTATCCGTCCATAGCACTTTATTAATAAAATTAGGGTCAGTCGCATTTCGTAAACATTCTCCGTATAACACTACCATTTCCACATATTCGGAATTCGTAAAATTATGCGTTGTGAATTTACGCCAAATACGTGAGGTGAGACCGAAATAAACAAACTACTGCTTACTGTTTGTATTCTCTCCATCCCCTCTCCAAATGTGTGGCATGATCTACAAATTTGGGGGGAAGAAAATGAGGGAAATGCAGAGTGCTAAATGGAGGTAAATTTGAATAACACGCTGATGTGTTAGACGATATTATGTATGTAAACGTGGCATCGATGGTTTGATACGGTATTCGATTCTCGTATGGGTGCGTCATCAGAAAGTTCGTAGCGCACCAGGAGCGTCGTGTTACTGATTTTTATAGGGTGATTTGTTTATTTTTTTAAAGGTCGAGTAAAAATTTGTTTTTCGATTTTGTGCCTTTACTAGGCCTCCCGAATACGTGGTTAAAATTAATGACATTATGACTGACTCACCCTGTATATCAAATCTCCTCCTCAGAATTCAAAAAAAAAAAAAACAATGTTAGGGTACGAGACTTAATTCACGAATCTGTTAAAGCATAGATCTTAATTCCAACACCTTAGACCACTCGGCCAACCTAACCGATGAAACAATTAAAACAAACATAACTTTTATTATAATTTTTTATTGCTTCAAATTCACAAATTTAATAAATTTAAATCAAAATTCCATTTCATCATCTTGAGCATCTAATAATTTTTCAGCATCTTGTATGAGAAGTTTTAAATTTGTATTGGCATCATCATTAAGAAGGTAATGTCCCCAAGATCTGGTTGTTATCCCGTTAGGTTCAACATACCTCTTGTCATCATCCGAAGAAAGGGCAACTTTGTTCTTCAGTTCAGTGTAAATGGTGTGTAATGTAGATTTAAATATATACATGTTGCGGAATATTTTAACACCCTTTTCAACGATTTCTACATAATCACAAAAATTTATTTCTTTAATGATAACACTTTTTGATATACCCTTTGCCTTCTTCGTTACATCGTCGGCTTTAACACAATATGCTTTGGCACCTGTACCATAAAAGCTCTATAGTCCTTCCAGCATATTCATCTTTCAATCTACCAACGACTGACTCCATCTTGGGAATATTATGGATATTGTCTACAGTATAGTTAGAGGTGTCAAATATTGAATGTTGCTTTTGATGTCATTATATGGGTTGTCAGTGAAAAGTTCCAAAATCAGGGTATCTGTATCAATGTACAAAACTGTAGCATATAGAAATTCGTCTTGGAGATATCCAAAATTAAGATAAAGCGGTTTATCATATACGGTTTTAACTTTCTCCAACTGTCCTGCTATCAGATTATCATCAAATATGAAGCATGTTTTGAAATGTGGTAGTGCTATTAAGACCCTCGCACCCAATCGCTTAGTCTTGTTCTCCCAGCATGAGCAAATATTAATATTTTGTCTCTTATCCAACATTTTCCATCGTCTTTCCAAAAATTGAATTTATCATTAATTTGAAGAGGTCCTTTTCAAATTCTCCATTACCAGAAGTTCTAAGTTTAGTTTTTAAATCTAGGTAAGGGGTCTCAATTTGAGTCCATATTTGAAACACTATTTCAGCGTTTTGTAGTGTATAACATAATTATCTTTATGGTACAAGTTAGGAATTAATTTTGAAATTTTGGATTTTGGTGGAATCATTTATTCTGGGCAAAAGGTAGTTTGTTGTGTTTGTCATGGAGGTTTGATGGATATTCCTAGTCTACTTCTAAAACATAGCCTTTAGGTGAATGGTCGTCAATGGTGTTAAAACATAGCCTTTAGCTGAATGGTCGTCAATGGTGAAACAATAAAAAAATTTAATTTCATTGCTCTCCATCCATCTGAAATCACCAGTGTGTAGGTAGTTTTTCATGGATGCTCCGTACAAGTTGGTAGCATCCAGATACATGATATATGATGTTGGTCTTGTAGGATCATAGTTAGGTAAAAATTTATTATTTGCTTCAGACTTCCTCTTACTACATTGGGATACACCTCCACGAATTGATTTTAGAAAGAAATGTAAAGTATCTACTTAATCTTCATGAGAAAGAGCTTCATTAGTCAGATCATTATAAAAATTTTCTTTCGGAGGTAATGTAGTTTCTTCAAATTTTTTAAAAGGAGTTCAACTATAAGGAAAACCCTTTTCCGCCGGATTAATTTGAACTTCTCTTCTTCTGGAAAATACCCTCGAGTCTCAGCACACTGATGGGATTCCAAAGTTTAGCTTAATTTGTCTAGGGACTTGGACTGAAATCGAAAAGAATCCACAAATTTCAATCTCAAGTATGTATCTGGCTTCTTTGGTTCATCAGATTTCTCCACAAGGATAGACTTGGAAAATGAGATGTAATTTTCTTTGTTATAAGCAATAACAGAAATGTTTTCATTCTTGGTAGCCAATTCCTTAATGAAAAGCGAGGGTCAGGTTGTGAAAGAAAACTGGTATGAACTTGTAGTTCAAGTTAAAAACAGAATGTGTTGCAAAACGGAACCTTCCGGTTATATGGGAATGGTCCCTTGCTTTTATATCCCAGGGCATAAATGGTTTATTGCAAATATGAAAGCATTTTGCTGTATCATAAGCTATTTTCTCTTCATCAGTAAGAGGAAGCATTTCTTCGGTATGTCTTAAGTGATTGTTATACAGGGTGAGTCAGTCATAATGTCATTAATTTTAACCACGTATTCGGAACGCCTAAAAAAAGCAGAAAATCGAAAAAAAAATTTTTTACTCGACCTTTAAAAAAATAAACAAATCACCCTATAAAAATCAGTTACACAACGCTCCTGGTGCGCTACGAACTTTCTGATGACGCACCCATACCACAATCTAATGCCGTATTAACCATCGATGCCACATCATGTTTACATACATAATATCGTCTAACACATCAGCGTGTTATTCAAATTTACCTCCATTTAGCACTCTGCATTTCCCGCATTTCTTTCCCCCTAAATCTGTAGATCATGCCATACATTTGGAGGGGGGATGGAGAGAATATAAGCAGTAAGCAGTAGTTTGTTTATTTCGGTCTCACCTCACGTATTTGGCGTAAATTCACAACGCATAATTTTCCGAATAAGTAGAAATGGTAGTGTTATACGAAGAATGTTTACGAAATGCGACTGACCCTAATTTTATTAATAAAGTGCTATGGACGGATAAGTGAAGTTTTACTTGAACTGTGAGTTGTAAACAGGTTAGTACCATACTACTTAAAAAACAATACATTTCTAGGCTAGATGTACGTAACTACAAACTGAATAATTAATTATTGTACTTACGAGTAATACTAAAAATTCATATTTATTTGTAAAACGTAGTGAAAACGTAATATCAAAATTATTAAACTGTAATAACCTAACATTCGAAAACATTTATTTATTATCTATATTTGTTTTTATTAACATATAAATCAATATTTAAGGAAAATTCATTCATGTATCTAGATTAAAAAAAAATTACTCCTTGTCGTTAAATAATAGTATAAAAACTAGGTAACTAGATTATTGACCTAATAATACGGTAGGTCAAGATTAACTCTCGATAACTTAGATTAGCGGCGTGCCATTTCGGTCTTGGACAGTTTTCTGTCGACAACACGATGGTTTTTTATTACTTAGTATTTAAACACGAAACACTTTTCAGCTTCTCTTAATAATTTCTTTAATTGGGTATAGGTTTTTTATGTAATGTACGTAAATGGTTTATTATATCCTCTATTTTAAATATCAACATTGGTGTTCCACAAGGCTCAGTCCTGGGACCGATTTTGTTTATTATATATATCAACGAACTACCAAATTTAATGCACCAGGCATTCACTACTCTATACGCAGATGATACCACCTTTCTTTTTTCTAATTCAAACAAAGATTTTCTTCATGGTAAAATTAATGCAGAAATCACTAATTTGAGTGACTGGTGTAAAACAAATTCACTATTTCTGAATTTTTCTAAAACTAAATATATGATATTCCATACTGCTCAAAATCGCAGTGATTTTACTATAAAGATAAAGTCAGATAATCTTGAAATTGAAAGAACGGACACCACTAAATGTTTAGGTATTGTATTTGACGATACCTTATCGTTTAAATCCCATTGTGATACGCTGGTTAATATATTGAGCTCCAAATGTTTCCAAATTAGAATACTAAAAAGTGTTTTAGATATATCTTGTCTATTATTGTTTTATTATGCTGAAATTCAATCTAAATTAGCATATGGCATTATCTTATGGGAAAATCATCCAAATCACAAAATGTATTTATTATTCAATAACGCTTTATTAGATGTATAGCTGGTATTTCTGCAATAGAATCCTGGAGACACTTTTTTTAAAAATATTGCATTTTAACTGTTCCAAGTTTATATATATTTTACATTTTGGTTTACATCCATGAGAATAGACAAAATTTACAAAAATAGTTTTTATCATACCCATGACACTCGAAACAAAAATAAATTTTGTGTTCCTTATAGACACCTCAATATTACCTCGAGGGCTCATGATGTCCTTGGACTGAAATTATATAATCATTTACCAGACATATATAAAAATTCACCAACTCGTAACTTCAAAAGTCAAGTTAAAAAGTATCTTCTTCAAATTAATGCATACTCTGTAGAGGAATTTCTAGGATACAAGTGATTATAAAAGTTCTGTTTCTTTTTTTTCTTGTGTTCATATACGTGTATTCTCGATGTGTATTTTGTTTTAATGTGATTTTAACGACTGTTTGTTTTTTACTATGTATGTTATGTAATTTACTTATACTATATGTATGTATGTATTTTATAGACGAATCCTTATAGCATTGTATTGCTCCAAAATGGATAATAAACGATCAAAAAAAAAATTACTCGGTTTATTATTAGACACGTTGGAGTTTTGGTGCAGTCATAACAGCTACATTTGCTCACAGAAAAATCGACACGCTATTTGTCGGTTTAGCTTTCAGAGGCGATTTGTTGTCAACGTATGGGCAGGACGTACGGGTATCGTTTGATTGGGCCGTATTTTCTACCGGAAAACCGCATTACTTGCAATTTTTAATAGAATTATTTGATTATTATTTGACTTCATTGGATATTAACATTTTAAATTATTATTGGCTGAAGTTGAACTGAGCAAGAACAAATGATATTCTAAAATAGCCAGTACAATCGTTTATTTGTGATGTCTAAAACCTAGGTAGGTAGGTAGGTAGGTAGGTACTAAAAAAATATTTCAACTTGGCAACATTGCATCAGGGCGACATCGAGTTGAACTGTGAGCTGTCTCTCGCTGTAAACGACCAAGGCTGTGAGCGGTCAGTGACAGTCTGAAAAGGGGGTTTAAATAATGATTTGAAAATATTTTCTTTCGGAGTAAATATGCATTTAGATTTTTTTTAATAGCGTATTCGCATTATACTCATTATTCCCTATCTCCTCTTAAAATTAATGACATTATGACTGACTTACTCTGTATAATTCCATAGCTACTTTATCCAATTTTTCAAATACTTCTGCAGCAGTGAACCCTCGGTACGTTTCGTACCTTGAGTACTAGTCATCAAAATTACACTTCACATAAAAAGCAAACGAGTATGGCACATGTTCACTTGTTTGAACTGTGAATGGTTTGTCATCGCAAGGCGCATTATGATCGATGGGTTTTAACAAATTCTCAAAATCGGCATAGATAACGAATGGTATTGGTAGTCCTCTCAAAATTTTCGAATTTTAGGATATTTTCAGGAATGGATTCACCATACTTATTTACTTTTAAATCAGTTGTTGGTATCTTTGTACAAACATGGTTACCAATAATTTTCTTCATGTGCTTTCAGTAGTCAAGTCTCGTACCCTAGCATTGTTTTTTTTTAAATTCTGAACTATTTATAGTTTTGTTGAAATAAAAAAGCAGAAAATAATATTTCAAAAGTTTTATTGATTTATTTTACATATTTTATATATAATTAATATTGTTGAAGACTCCATTTACACATGTGACATTTAGATTGTGATGGTGCAGATCCATCGACGTGTGTATGTCATTCTGGACGGTTGTAGTGTATGAAACATTGTAGCTGTACTTGTAGGCTGAAATGTTCTCTATACTCTTTCGGAAGCTTTGGTCATGAATGTAAAAGTTCAATGGGATGAGCCCTTTCAATTAGATAGTGTAGTGGAAAATTTGTGAGCTTCTCTTCAAAAAAGTCATACAACGACTTACTGTTTTGATGTTTTTTTATCAATTCTCTACTAATACATTGCACATACCACAATTTTTCAGACATATTACTCGAACACACGTAATAATGAGCAACAACGAAGAACAAATTGCTATATACCATATGAGAAAGGTATTTGCTCCGTGTTTTCTTCCACACTCACTATTTATGGTATGACTAAAGTTATTAGAAGTGGGGGGGTTTACTGTAAAGCTCCAGCCAATCAGAGTCTTGCATCTTCTTATTCTCAACTTGTAGTTAGTACTGTTGGTAGGTATGGATGATTTGAACATTTCTTGATAATTATTTGTAGGGCCAACTTTCATTTCGTGTTCCATTTTGATCGAAGAAATAAACACCTCTTTGGAGTTATAAGGTCGCTGTATAATTAGCGAACTTTTCAAAATTGTTTGCAGAACTATTAATTGTGAAGCGTTCATTGTTGCTTCTATAGACAAACTGATTGGTTTTTGGTAGTGATATATAATTTATATAAAACAATAAAATGACTTTATGATAATAAAGTTTATTAAATATTATATTAATACAGATTCATTGCTGACTCATTTCTACATCGCTTTCCTCTTTGTCATCAGATTCTTGTTCCCATTCCCGTTCAGGAATTTTATTGGCTAAATGGCTCTGCAGTAAATGTTTAATGTCATGAAGCATCCCTGTCATTCCCAAGTTAATAAAACCATTGACAACATCATCTATGGTACATTGATCGTTTAAATAATCTTCACAAAATACTAACGCCTTTCCATATTTCTGAACTAATTCTTCACAGTATTCTACTGGAAAAAAGTTTCTCATACCATAAATGGCTTCATGATCGACATCAAACTTAAGATTTGAGACGGTCTGACGTAGGTTTCGAATGCCACTACCCAAGTCTTTTATTTCGATCTCTTTCACATAAGCTGACCACATTATTCTATTTTTGTTTGGTTATACACTATAACTTCAAAATTAAGAAAAGGTAACGCTAATTAGGAAATAAAGTTTTTGCTGACACACAACGAAAACATGTGTTTAGAAACGATGCAATATGTTTATACAGATTTGACCTTCACATATCTTAACTCTTCTCTGATTACTTATGAGGTATCAATTTACATTGCAGTTTAAGCTGATCTGGCGATTTCAAAGAAAATAGTTTATTAGATTTTATTCTTTGTTAGTGTGGAATTTTTATAGGAAATAAAGTGTGGAGTTTCGTCTATATAGCATTCGGTTTCATGTTTTAGTTCATTGACCTACATCCAGTGTCGGGTTTCGTCTAGATAGCATCCGGTGTCATATTTCAGTTCATTGACCTACATTCGGTGTCAGGTTTCACTAATCCGGTATCGGGTTTCGTCTAGATAGCATCCGGTGTCATGTTTCAGTTCATTGACTTACATCCTGTGTCGAGTTTTTTAAGTATTTGCAACCATTTCTTGACTAATTGTGTATATGACGTACTAATAGCAGTGTTTATAAAAGTATAGTTAGTCAACCTAGGATGGCAGCATATGTACTATTTGAGATATTTGTCTCAAGGGTTGTCCAAAGTGGAAATTTAAAGCAAATTTAATATGTTTGGATATTTAGTTCACTTGATTTAAAATAGAAGTCATTAATAATTTATGAATGAACGTTGAACTATTTTTCGCCAACAAACACTATTATGGTTAGTTTCACATACTAATTTGATTGCAAATATTATGATACATAACTTGAATCTCAAACATACTTCTTAGGATTAAGCCAGAAGTAAAAAATTTCGTTTTTAAGTGAGAGAGGTCTCTATAAAAAGTTCAGTCGTATTTGTTACAATTATACAACACCAAGTTACAAACTTGTACAATACAATTTTTAGCAAACACTAGTTGAGTATATTCATTTGATATGTAAAAAATATTAATAGCTTAATTAAAGGAAATGATTTAGTTGAAAGAAAAAACATATCAATAAACTAACCATTAATTATTATTAATTTTGGTAAAATAATATTTAATAGTTTATAATTACCTATGTATATAGCAAGCAGATAATTCAGTTCAGGAGATAAAACGACGATAAATCATTAATGAACATATTTGAATGCCTAAGTTTTTTATATTTTTTAAGTTTACAAACAATGGAATATTACATATACGAAAATTCATACTTACTTAAATATTATCTACATAAAAGCTCTTAAATCAAATCAATTAACATGTTCATCGACTATAGTGTCGTATTATTAGAACTTCTATAAATTATTGCATTGACGACGGTCAACTTCGTTAGCATGCTCTATTAATTTTCACATTTTTTTATAGCCATATTTTTTTTATTTTTAATTTAAAAAACATACATATAAGTAACGCAACCTCCCCTAACGGAGCTATAGCTCCTTAAAATGAGACCCCAAAATGTATTTACTTTTTTAAATATATTCAAAACGAATCGAGGTACAGTAAACAAATTTGAAATTGAGAATCACCATTGTATTGCGAATCTAATTTTTCAAAAATAATTCCACATAATTAGTCATAAGCGTACCAAACCTGGGGGTTATAGGGTAAATATTGCTCTAACTTTCTCTCTCAAGATTTTGGCTATTAGATAAAAAAAATTAGAAATTTTTAACAATTTTATAACTCCTACTCTTGTTTCTTTCGATCAGTTTTCAAGTAATATTAATTTAGAAATTTTATGACAGTACAAAAATATTAAATCCTACGCAAGCGGTCAAATTGTCCCTAGCAGTATTTGAGAAGGCATTTGTTAGTTTATATTACGTATTTTCAATGAATACCTAACTTATATTTTTAATATTCAGTACCAACTAAATTTTAAAACATTTAAAGCGCCTTATTAATTACAAACTTGACCGAAACATCCCTACAACTTTTTGTATATGCTGCAATTTGTTGTAGATGTGGATGCTGTGGCTGGAATACCTCAAAACCGAGCGCATCGCAGAGATCGCTCTCAGATCTCTACCATCCAGTGGACAGTGCAGATCGTGCTCCGTCGAGCACGCTCTCTCTCATTCTCCGCCGGTCGCCATCCAGCGCTCACTTCCACGCCGACCAGCAAGCATCACTCAGTTCTCACTTCTACATAGGTCAGTACAGTGCTCGCATCATTCAGTTTCATCATTTTAAACGCATTATACAGTATACCGTGCAACCACCCAACATCGTGATCATTTTTAGTGCCGCGAGAACATTTTTCATAACTGTAATTCACCGTATTGCAGTGAGCCCCAAAAAGACAGTTACCCACGCAGTAAGTACTCTTAAGCCTTATAAACAATAAAACGCGAGTGCCACAGACTCAAAGCAGTGTTACAATCCTTATCGCACGCGAGGGCCCCCATACGCGTTCGTGGCGACCTCAGAGACACGCACGACGCCGCTCCTTCGGGCCCACCCAGGAGACGCCCAGGGCGCCATCTTGGCTGCCTCTGACCGCCTACCCACGACACTTCCGTTAGGGCGAGGCGTCATCTTGCCAACTACTTCCGGCCGCCATTGTGCTTCGCCAAGGACCACACCCTTACGCGAGTGTTAAGCCCCCATCGGCGCTTCACCCTGCAATTTACGCGAGTGCTACGCAGCCCAGCCGCAGCATCACCCAAGACGCTGTTTTCCAGTGCACAGCCAACCACAGACAGCTAACAGCTGCCTGGCGCCCAAACACACCACCATCACACCTCGCGCATCACGCACCACACTCACACACGTCCACCACCCACACATGTCCTCGAGATAGGCTCTGGACGGAGTCTACGGACCGCCATCAACCCCTGAGACCATCACGAGCCTAGCCGAGGCCAGTAAACGCGACAAGGCTTTCGCGATATCCCACACGTCCGCGAAAAACCGCGAACAAGAAGAAGCCCTTGTCCGTTTACAAATTTAATCTGATTAATTTGTGTATTTTGTCAGACAGCAAAAAATTGTAACCTATTTAATACTTCCAAATTCTGTAGAATTTATATATTCGTTGTTTCCTTTTTGCATCGTGCCTTCCTACTTCCTAGTTCACATATGGATAGAATTGGAATGAGTAAACGATAGCTTTGAGCTTTTTTTGCACGTGTCTCGTAGTAATAAAAAAGTTTTGTTGTGTATTTTAAAATTTTGTACAGTGACACCTAGATAAAATGTGTGGTACTTTGTTAAAGGAATGAATATTAGCTAAAGATTTCGACAAATATTTCATAAATAAAGCCAATACAAAAACCGCATGCTGGTCCAGCTCGTATAGGGCTGTCCAAATTATTTTGCACACATTGTAGTCCTCGCCATCTAACCGACATGGTCCACAACTAAGGCAGGTTGACTAACAATACTTTTATAAACACTGCTAATAGTAGTAAAGAATTGATAGTTTTAAAAATAAAGTAAATACATTCAAAATCAATTGCAGAACATCTTTGAATTCATTAATTTAAATTAATAGATTGAAATGACATTTTGAGAATGAAGCGCATTTCCTTTCTGCAGAAAATTATATAGGTTTTTACAAATCTGATGTAGATAGATACAGCTTTCTATAGACCTGATGTAGACAGGTACAGCTTTTTTCTTGAGACCTGTTATAAACAGATACAGCTTTTTACAGACCTGATGTATACAGATACAGCTTTTTTTTGAGACCTGATGTATAAGATACAGCTTTTTAGACCTGCTGTATACAGATACAGCTTTTTTGAGGCCTGTTATATACAGATTCAGATTTTTACAGACCTGATGTAGACGGGTAGGTACAATTTATTTACACCACTGCTGTACATCACCATGTGCTGATATTGAAAAATTCCGTGGGATTATTGTTGAAACGAGTGAGAATTATTATTTTCTCTAAAGATTATCATAGAAAGTTATTTTCCTTAACTTTGTGTCCCCCGCTGATTTAAAAGCTCAGGGGGAGTGGGGAGATCTTTTTCAACTACTTTTTCGATAAACGACCACCTATTTTATGAACGAGTGAGTCATAATTGTTTACTTGTCTCCAACATATGCAGTAATCATATTATTTTTCTGTCTTAATACTCCAGCTCAGTTACTCGTAAGTAATTAACATCCTGTATATACCTACGTTATTTTATAAATATCTGCACTATCGCACTGAATTTTAACAGGTCAGCTAAATATGTATGTCAGCTGATAACGAGATTCAAGCAGCACTTTAATTACAACGTAACCACACATATCCATAAAAAATACAGGGCTTTCATTAATGTCCGAGACCCACGTGACCGCGGCGTTAGGTAACCAACATTACACAAACTGGTATTCGATAAAAATTAAAACACTATGGCACCAGCGGTGTAGTATATTTTATTTTTTTTCAAAAGAAAAGGTAATTTAAAAAAGATTTTAGCTGTTAGCTGTTTATTTTGATGTATTAATTTAGAAATACACATTAACTCAGAAATTAAATGAAGAAATCCAGCTTACACCTGGATTAGTCAAATTAAAAAAAAAACAATTTACAATTAATTATTGAACATTTAATGTTTATTAAACATTTTATTTATTACATATTGCTTACACCTTGCCATAAAATTTTTATGTTATAGGTAAAAAATCAAAAATAATTGCTTCTTTAAAGCCTTGTGACACGTTCCCACCGAGAACCCTATCAACAAAACAAATATTCAGAAATGTACGTTACTTTTAAACGATATAAAATATAACAGTCTCAAATTTGTGCTACTTCATTTTGTCTACATGATTCTGCTCTGCAGTTAACACTGCAGACTCACATTCTCACAACGTCTTATGATAATTTCAGTTTAATACACACAGAAATTTATTTTAAGGCTTTTAATTTAATTATAAATGTAGTTTCAAGTATTTAATGTGTGTAAAATAAAAACTACCTGCATACCTGTTTGGGCAGACAACTGGGGGAGAGATTTTTTGGGGCTCTGCTCCATACGTTGTCATATATCGTCAACTGTATTTTCAGTTAAAAGTGTTAAAACTGTTGACCTGCCTGCTGATTTCCCCTTACAAATACAATGTTTTTCGTCATATCTCTTGACAAGTATAGATTTATGCTTCCTAGAAACGTCATAATCAACGTCTATATCAGGGAAAGCTTCAGTGAATTGGTCAATACATGACTGTAATGAATATGACCAACTTCCATCTGGATTTCGCGTGGCACTCCGAAAATGTGCCTTTAAAATGAAGGCATCTTGTTCAGGTGTAAAAAGCATTTTTAAACACTTGAAGTCTAAAAATATGAAACAAACATAAGTAAACATAAGCTTAAAATAAATTATTTACTTACGTAAGAAACACAAACAAATTCTGTAGCTCTGACAAGAACTGTTGTTAGTAAAGTAAATAAACATAAAAATGTTGGTAAATCACAAAAACAATCAAGGGAAAACGTACGGGCAACAGGTAAAAAAATATCAAAACAACGTGCAGAAAATGGAGGGAAATACCGTGAACGCCTCTGGTTTGACAGCTGGTTTAGGTCCCTAAATTTGAAATTTTTCATAGCAGCCAACTTTAGAAAATCAAATTTATTGATAGTGACAACCATTTTGGTCACGTGGGCTCGGACATTAATGCAAGCCCTGTATGTATACATACATATTTGATGTAGTACGTACTTATTTAAAGTATAATTACTGTTAAAACCATAAATGTTATGTAACGGTATACAGGGCGATTCATATAGCACTACATCAATATTTTACAAGGATTTCGTCAACTGATTTTGAATTTAAGCATTTATATATTATAAACGATATAGACGATTTTGTTTCTATAAAGTTTACTCTCATTTATGTCTATTGAGATTTAATTAAGAGCAGTGTGGTATATTATGATGTGTCTACATTCTGGTTATAGTCATTTAGTTTTTATTTTATACCTAACATTTTTTTATTAAAACAATCATTAAGAAAGATAAATTATATAACATCCATGTGCAGTATATCGAACGAATATTAATTGCCTGATACGTATTCTTTACATATAATTATAAATTTCAGTTCTATAGAAAAAAATCTTACACATACATCTGCACGTCCTGTACATATTCCTTCATTAGCTTGAATACAGTATATTTTAGTCTTATGATATTATGAATATCTGACCTCTTATACTATAGTAAAACTCCCGTGTATTGATTGTATCCCCGCCACTCCTGTTACTTTGAATTTACCGCGTAATTTTTAAATCTCACCTGTTTGACTTTCCCGCTGAATGTTAAATATTCCACCAATTTGAATTTACCGCCACTTCTGTCAATTTGAATTTCCCGCTTAATTTTAAATATCCTACTAATTTGAATTTACCGCCTAATCTTAAATCTCACCAGTTTGAATTTACCGCCACTTAGACTAATTTTAAATCTCTGAATTTATCGCCTTCTTTTAAATATCCTACCAATTTGCATTTACCGCCACTTCTGTCACTTTGAATTTCCCACCTAATTATTATTTCCAGCGCAAGCGCTAACGTACACGCTTCGCACTTTAAAGGTCCGGGTTCGATTCCCAGCGCTACCAGTTTCTTTTTTCATACATATTTCTAATTATTTAATATCACCTGTAATTAACACCTATCTAGCGGTACCCTTTGATCTCGCCGACACGGTAGCTAAAACATAGCACAAGTCGCTTATCTCTGCTGCAGATCTTTAGTTTTTTCTTTAGCCTACTGCGCTTGCTTTTCCTGTAACTTACTGCGCATGTTTTTTTCTGTAACCTACTGCGCGTGTTTTTTCTGTTAGGTTAGATTCTTTTTCCTTAACAACAAGTCTCTTATCTCTGCTGCAGATCTTACTATTATATTTCAAACAGTAAGTGCAAGTCATGCCCCAAACTGCTAAAAGCTAGAAGGGCACTAGTCATGAAAAAACCAACAACGTCACGTGATAGGTCTCGATGCGGAACCAATTAAACCAGTTTTCAAACAAAGTTATCTTGTAACGTTCTCGAGTTATTAGCAAAAAACTGTATGTGTGTGACGTCACTTTACTATAACGCTACCACTCCAAGTCGCTTATCTCTGCTGCAGATCTGTAACCTACTGCGCATGTTTTTTTTTGTTAGGTTAGGTCGCCACTGCGCATGATGTTTCTGTTAGATTAGATCCTTTTTCCTTAGTTTGAATTTCCCGCCACTCCTGTCACTTTTCAATTTGAACGTTCTGATTGGTCGAGAGGCGGGGCCTAAGAGTGGAGTGGTGGGGGGGGGTGTCTCAAGTGACGTCTTACCTACTTGTATTTTATACTTCATCAACTAATATAGAGAAATAGGTCAAGATATAAAATTTTACGCGGTACGTCGATAAAAATTAGCATCTTCATTCGAAATATTGTATTTGGGCGTTATTTTAACTTATAAACAATTTGTTTTATCAAAGTTTACGAAATTAAAGATTTACTCTTGGTTTAAACTTTGGTTTTATGAATTTTGTTTAAAATAACAGATAATTATTCTTGAATTGTTTTACGGGAAATTTGACATACCCGATGAGTATACATATTAAGTAAAAATCGTCTCTTTGCAGATGCCAGATTTGGAAAAATCAATTAGAATTTACGGAAAGTCACAGATAAACAAATATTACTCCTGATCAATGTTATGAAAAAAAAAATAGAATTTGAAGCAAACATTTTTCAAATGAAACGTCAAACATTACTTTTGTATGAATCAACAAGTAGGTTCTTTGTACTCATATTTATTAAAAAAAAGTGTAATGTGCAATTACCTATGTAAGTAGGTACTTAATTGTGTCATGTAAACTTTAGACTCAAGCATTTTTGGTTCAAGCAGACTTTTACAGCGATTCTAGGTGCCTGTACCTGTGCACAAACAGTATACAGGGTCCGAAAACCTGATGGTCTATCTGCCTTTACATGAGAGCGACAAAGTAAAGTATAGAAATCCGTGCGATATATGTATATAGAAATACAAAATGATATATTTCATTTGATTAATTTTTTTACTGAGAAAAATATATAGTTTATTAAATTACAAAACAAGAATATATTGCATCATTTGCAATTCGTAAACAATATAGATTATATTATTTCCTATTTTAGTTTTAAAATAATGTATGTTGTTTTGTTAAATATTTAAATAAACATTTTATTGCAAATTTTCCTCATGGCTACTTTATTTTTTATATAGTAGAGTACGTATATAGGTATATTTTATTTTAAAATTTACAAATCAATATATGCGACTTCCAAGATTAACTAACGAAATACTTATAAACTTTATAGATTTACCTATAATCGTTTTATAATATTTATATTTATTACATTACAAATATTTTATTTATAGAATAAGCAGCCTTACATCACACTTTTAGACTATCCCTCGTATATAAATATTTCCCAATTGCAATGAAATTACTTTTTAAGTCCCTCGTAATTGGCCATTTTTGCGACAGTATTTACGTGCGGCGCTGGCGGTACGACTTTGATCTCAAAACATCAAAGTACCGAGAGAGTGGTATAACTTATATTTATTCAGTAAACTTTGCTTCTATACCGTATGCGCCAAAAGTATGGAATAAATTCAATAAAAACGAAACAATTATTTTTTGGGAAAAAACAGGTCGATTTTTAATTTAAAAAATACATATTTTAGCGTAAAATGCGATTTTCAAATGTCATTTGTTTTCGAGTAATGACGTCATCGATTTTTTTTTAAATGGCAACACCATATTTTTTTCCTTGATTCTGAAAGATCGTTTAATTCTCTATCAGACAGTACTAAAATTTTGCCCTCTAACATAGGAAAGTTTTCGAGTAAATGACGATTGAATGTTAGAAAACGTAAATTTTATCCATAAAAAAGTAACAATTCTGAGGTATGTAAAATAAAATACAGTTGATTAAATTTTATACTTAAATTAAATGTTCGAATTGCCATCCACCAACTTCTTGACAATGCGCAAGTCAGTGAAGAAATTCGTCTTGCACATTATGAATGATTTCTGGGGTAACTCTGCGTATTTCGTCCCGAATGCGATTTTGAAGTTATTCTAAATTACGTGGTTTATTAATGTATACTTTTGACTTCAAGTATCCCCATAAAAAATAGTCAAGAGGTGTAGGATCTGGCGATCTTGCAGGCCATTCTATCGGTCCGCGTCTGCCGATCCACCTCCCAGGAAAACAGTTGTCCAAAGAATCTCGTACAGGGCGCGCATAGTGCGGAGGTGCACCGTCTTGCTGAAACCATATGGTATCGTCAGGAATGTCAGGGTCATTATCATTTAGAAAAATTACTGCAAGGGCTGGAACAAGGTCATTTTCTAGAAACTCTAAATATCTTTGTCCTGTAAGGGTTCCTTCAAAGAAGAAAGGCCCTACTATTCTGTCGTCAACTATTCCAGCCCACACATTTAATTTCTGAGGGTGTTGGGTATGTGCCTCTGCCATCCAATGAGGATTTTCCCGACTCCAATATCTGCAAGTTTGACGGTTTACTGTACCATTCATACAAAATGTGGCCTCATCTGAAAAAAGTATTTGCCGGTGTAAATTTCTATTTCCTTGACATAAATCCATTAGAATTTCGCAAAAGTGTAAGCGGCGATCGGGATCATCTTCATTGAGTTCCTGCACAAGTTGAATTTTGTAGGGATGATATTTTTTCTTCCTCAAGATACGTAGCACTGTGCTCTGACTAGTGTCATTGTTTAATGCAACCCATCGTGAAGAATTATGAGGATTATACACCATACTTATCAAAATGTTCTGTTTCTGATTTTCATTAATGCTTGGACGTCCAGGTTTTGGAATATTTACAAAACATTGCCAGTTTCTCTAAATTTAGATTCTACCTTACTAACTGTTGATTGGCTGATAGGGCGATCTGGATATTTTTCATTAAATAAATCGCAAACTTCCTGCTGAGTTCTAGTCATATTCCCGCATCCGATAAGAATTAAAATCTCTATTCTTTGAGTAACAGTTAAATGTGCTTACTTTATATACTATATAATACTATACTTACTATACTACTATATACTATATACTACTATACTACTATATACTTACTATATAATACTTTAAATTGAATAATAATTTCTATGTCGCTTACAATACTTATTAGAAAGTCGGTGTGACAATGACACTTTGCAAAGATTTTCACCTACGTGATCCATAAAAGAACTATGGAATTCGAAAAACTAAACTTGATAACGTTTTTGCTTTATTTTAATTGATTTACGTTTTCTAACATTCAATCGTCATTTACTCGGAAACTTTCCTATGTAAGAGGGCAAAATTTTAGTACTATCTGATAGAGAATTAAACAATCTTTCAGAATCAAGGAAAAAAATATGGTGTTGCCATTTAAAAAAAAATCGAAAACAAATGACATTTGAAAATCGCATTTTACGCTAAAATATGTATTTTTTAAATTAAAAATCGACCTGTTCGAGGATTTTTCCCAAAAAATAATTGTTTCGTTTTTATTGAATTTATTCCATACTTTTGGCGCATATATATATATATATATATACATATTTATTCATCGTCATAGACATTAAAATAATCCTTTAGATGTAAAGTTTTCACCAAGGCACCAACAAAATGAGCCATGGAAAGACAATCCGGGTCCCATACTTTTCTACATAAAAATACATTATTTATACCAATTCAATAATCAGAAAACTTACCTCTGGGGTGGAAAAAAGAGTTAACCAATCTGGATTTATAATTGCTCTAAAGCCTTTAATAAATGCAGCTGTTTGGTCTTTAATTTGAACGTGCATCCGGAAGTGAGCCATCAAATGAATATAATTAATCCTACAAATTATTTTTCATTAATAACTTAGGTATACACATTAAAACATTTCAATACAATATATTTAAATGAAAAAAAAAAATGTTTTTATATTACTGATATAATAAATGACACTACATACGGATGTAAAAACTTAAAATTAATATTATCACAACGTATTAAATTCATTTTAAATTTAAAAATTCTTTTGTTTTCGATTTATTTTATACAAAATCCGGTATATTAAAACAATCCCTGTGTCAGAAACAATTTTACTTAATGACTTATCAAAAGACATTTATTTATGATGATGCTTTTTATATATATTGTTACAGAATTTGCCCCACTCACACCCAATTCGACGACTGTGGTATCGCGAAACGCTAGATTTATCCGATCGCCCCTACGCGATTTTGGTAAACAAATAAATAATGCTGTGTATCGAGGCGCGACTGGAAATATTGGGAATCGATGAGAAGCGTTCGAGAGTCGTTCGAGAAATAGATCTAGAGATGCTAGAAAATACCTGGAATATTGGTTTAGTCTATAAAAGAATAATAAACGGCTGAGTCAGTCAGGATTGAATTACAGTCTTGAATTGGAGTGTTTAGTTGGAAATTACCTGGAGTTTCAAAGTGAAATAGTGCTTAGTTGAGTTGCAATTAGTAATCAGTAGTGTACAGAGTAGTTAATAAAGATAAGTGATTAATTATCGGATTGTTTTTCTGGCAGTGGAAAAAGTTTCTGGAACCTTGTGCGTGAGTGGATTTAAGTGGAAGTTGGAAGAACTTTCTGCAACCCTGTGCGTGGGTGGAATAAAGACCCAAGTGTGACATATCACTGCACTCGTTTCATTGTGAGGAAGTTGACGGTAATAATTACAAATACATTCGTGGACATTCTAAAACTTTCCAAAGCAAATCTAGTCTATGTCTATAACTAGAAGTCAAGTCACCATGGATGCACAACTGGCGAAACTGTTAGAAATAATGTAAACGATGTAAGAACAGGGACAAACAATGCAAAATAAACTAGACGAACAAGGGCATAAAATGGAAGATCAGACGAAGACAATGCAAGAAAAATTTGAAAAACAAGGGCATACAATTAAAGATCAAATACAGACAATACAGCAGGAAATGAGAGACTAGACGAAGACAATGCAAGAAAAATTAGTAGAACAAGGGCATAAAATGGAAGATCAGATACAGACAATACAACAGGAAATGAGAGACCAGACGAAAGAAATGCAGGAGAAATTAGAAAGTAAACTAGAAGAACAAGGATATATAATGAAAGAACAGATATAGACAATACAACAGGAAATGAGAGATCGGACGAGAGAACTGCAAACAAAGTTGGAGAATACACTAGAAGAAAAACTAGAGGACCAGTCACATAAAGTGACACAAGTAGAAGAGAAACTGTTAGCACAAAAAAAAGAAATGGACGAAGAAATAAACTTGCTTAGAGAAACTTGCGAAGAGCTTCGACATAAGCTAGACAAAATAAGAACGGAGGGTGTAATCAAATCAGAAGGATCTGTTATCCGAACTCAGAAAACGAAGCCCCCTGAATTCGACGGCAAGGTTTCCTGAAGTGTCTATCTGCATCAGTTCAAAGCGGCAGCTACGGCAAATGAATGGTCTGATTGTCATAAAGCTACTGCTCTTGAGGGGAAGCTCTTGACGTCCTACAAGGAGTTCCTGCTGGGCAGCAGAATAACTATAATATTCTAAAACAGCATATGGAATTGAGATATGGGGATAAGCACCTGCAGCAAGTGTACCAGGCACAATTGAAAAATCATCACCAGCAACGTGGAGAGAATTTACAACATTATGAGGCCAATGTTGCTCGACTGGTTCGATTGGCTTATCCAACAGCCCCATCCGAATTCTTAGACCAGCTCTCCATCCAAGTTTTTACTGACGGTCTAAGAGATTGTGAAACCCAGCAGGCACTGCGACTCGCTACACCCAAAACTTTGAATGACGCCCTTTTGCATGCACTAGAATTGGAGGCAGCAAAAATGACATCCGGTAGACATGTTAAAGTTTGGGCCATCAGTGACAACAGCGATAATATGGGAAATGGGGACATAATCAAAACATTGATGGAGGTCATTGATAAACTCAGCCCAACTACCAAGCCAAAGAGAGAACAACCTGGAAGCCGAAGAGATCGCCCTCTTCAATGTTGGAACTAAGGTCAGCCGGCTTGATGGGGCAAAAGCCGGCTGGGAAATTACGTTGTCACGTCTACAGGACTCTGACTCCTTGCTAGTAGAGGGCATTATTTTTGGTCATATTTTCTCTATGGTAATCGATAGTGGAGCGGCAAGAACTATTGTCCGGCCGGATATTATTCATGCTTGGCGTATTAAGAACCCTGTCAAACGTTATGTCCTCACAACAGCCAATGAACAACAATTGCCAGTCAAGGGAGAATGCGAGCTTGAAATAGAATTAGGAGACGTCAAATTCAAACATAGAGCCTTGTAGCAGATATATCGGATAATATCATACTAGGACTAGACTTACTACGAGCGAAGGGGGTGAACTTAGATCTGAATGCTGGTACTCTACGGATACTGGGTGAAGTAGTGCTAACGAACACCACCGAGAATAACGCTGTGCGGAGACTAATTGTTAAAGAAGATGTTGTACTACCTGCTCAGGCCGAAACCTTAGTTGCAACAGTTATGGATGGAGAAATGCTTTGCAGTGTAGGAATGGCGAAACCCAGTAATCCAGATTTGTTCAGTAAGTCTATAGTCACCGGACGTACCCTAATTAATCCTGAAAATGACAATAGTACGGGTTAACCTGAAAACCTTTCCACAGAAAATTACAAAGGGAACTGAAATAGGCGTCTGTGAACCTGTTACCATTGTCAGAGCACTCAAAGAAATCAACGAAACGGAGAAGGAACCAAATAAGACCAGTCTACCAGAATGTCTCAGTTACATCGTGGATAGAGCCAAGGAAAGATTAACAGAGGTGGAGGTGGAACAACTGGAAGAGCTTCTAAGTGAAAATGAAGATGTGTTTGCACTTAAACCAGGCGACTTTGGGAGGACCAATGTAGTGAAGCATCGAATCGTTACTGGCTCATCGTCTCCTATAAAGCAGCCACCAGGAGGACTTCCACTAGCCAAGCGAGAAGAAGTTAACCAGATGTTAATTGAGACGCAAAACCAAGGCACCATAGAGCCAT
This sequence comes from Monochamus saltuarius, assembly GCA_025584915.1. Lineage (NCBI taxonomy): Eukaryota > Metazoa > Arthropoda > Insecta > Coleoptera > Cerambycidae > Monochamus > Monochamus saltuarius. The sequence goes on from CM046725.1 coordinate 42,796,287, forward strand.
CTCAGAGTGAGTCCTTGGGCTTCTCCTATAGTCCTGGTCAAGAAGAAAGACGGCTAGTTATGGTCACCGCATACCCTACATTCCCCGACGAACGGGCACCATATCCATTATCGGTACTAAGTACTATTTATCAGCGCCCTTTGTGGCCACAACCCTTAGATATATCAGGCTGGCTTACTCCCTGGCAGTCAGTTCCGTTTTACACCTTACGATTGTACTTTAGTGCTCATTGTCATTGTCAAATAAATAGTTGAAAGTAAAAGTGTTTTTAAAAACTCATCTTCAACGACGGAATCTGTAACTGGCGCTGCGAACAGGATAGATGAAGAGGATATTAACTTGGAAATCCACCGAGGATCACCAGGAAGCAACCCTCTCGAGTATCAACTTCTAGTCACCTATCAACTAGACAATACAATTTGCACGCGTCCCGAAGAGACCTACTGCGGAGGCTTCACCAGGAAACCATCCAAGGCCCCTCTTCAACTGGACACAGTGGGAACTTTAAGTTCACTCCACATCAGGCATCTGGAATACAACCATTCCCAATGCTATTGAAATTAGTCAAGTAAGTGATTGTCCTTTTTCTCCCTTTTTGCATGTCTACAGACAGCCAGTCGTATAGTTTTGAAATTAAACGTAACGATCGAACACAAAGAGTAGTATTAAGACCTCCTATATTGAATTTAGATTTAAAGCAATTTAGAACAATGCCAAACAGTAACGCGAATAATGAAGACAAAAAGTGCAGAGACAATCAATTTAATACGAAGTTATAAATATCAGTAATCAGCTGTAATTCTTTAGTTCTGTTTAACTCGGCTGTGAAAAAAAGTTGTTTCCTACATGCTTTCTTAAAATTTATAAAATAAAATCTTTTTAAAAAGAAATTTTTAAAAACGATTTTGTCTTAGTGGATTTTGTCAGTCAAATTTTCGAATAAAAATTTTGGCGTACGTCTCAAAGTTTTGGGCAAAAAACGAACTTACGAAGCCGAATCTTAGTGAGGTTATTTGTGCAGTGCATTGGGCAACTTTTTGTGTGTGTACTCCATTGAAGGAAAATCACCAAGAAGACAAAGGGCTAAACTGAGTAGGCTCGAGACGGATGAATTGAGTAGTATGTCGAGAAAATATCAAAGGAACAAGAAAGAAGAGGAATCAGGACTCCGGTACACCAGAACCGTAAGGATTGTTCAACTTGAACAACGGTCTATAGGAGACAAAAAACTGAAACCTTATATATCTATCGTAGAAAATAAGGGCACATCAAATTAAACCAGCGATTTTGCGTTCGAAAATCTATCGAAGACGTTCGAACATAGTTAAGAAGAACAAAAAAATTCAGAAATAAAATCCCAAAATTTTACCATCCCGAAATCTTAATTAGTTAGCTATAAAATCTAGCGTAAAGTAAAAATTAAAGTCAATAAACTGCAAGAATTCAAATCAGCATATCTAGTATTAAATTCCTTAGGTACAATAATTTTAATTAGCTTGTAACTTAGTAGTAACAGTTTACGTATAAGTGTAATTTAAAACTTGTGTCTAGAAGGTTATTGTTCTTATCTTCACTATATCAAATTTCATATTATAAAAATAATTACCATATCACTTAATTAGATAAAAAAAATATTTTTACGTAAATATTCAAAATTTTAAGGTTTTATTAAATTTTTAGTAAATTCTTTAAACTTTGGAAACAGACAAAATTTAAAAAAAAATGACTACCAGAAACCCCGAAATAGTAAATATTCAACAACCAAATTTCACGGATTTGCAAGCATATGCAAAAGCAATTTTTGACTATAATGGTAATCCAGATACATTAGAAATTTTTATCAAAGCCTGTGACGAATTTATTGAACTATATCGATCAAATGATGAACATTTAAACAGATATTTATTAAGAGTAATTTTAAGTAAATTAACCGATAGAGCTCAAATTCTTATTGGTTCAAGATTAGAATTAACAACTAATATTAAGCATGCTCTCAGATCAAATTTTGGCGACAGAAGTAGCTTCGATTGTTTAGAACAAAATTTATTAACCTTAACTCCACAAAAAAATGAACATCATATAGATTTTGCTAAAAGAATACAAATTGCTAGAAGTAGAGTTGCGTTTAAATTAAATTCACTTTCAGATGTAGAAATGAATATACAAACAAAACAAATTTATTTGAAACAGTATGACAACTTGCATTAAAAACATTTTAAGAAATTTACCTGAACGATTACAAGATAAAATAATTTTACAAAAAGCAGATTCTTTAGAAACAGCAATGTCTTATGTACCTAATAGACGACGAAAATTTTAAAATGACTAGAAATTTGACAACGACTTCTCAAATTAAACCAAATAATTTAAGACAGTCCCATCTAAAAATACATCAACAACGATGTTATCCCACGTCTGTACCAATTCCCAGATTTAATCAAACTTTTGACAATTTACGAAATATACCACCCCAATTTCTAAATCAAAATCAACGTACAACTAATTTTCCCAGTCAACCAATAGACATTCGTCCTAGACAAGTACCACAACGTTTTCCAACATACTCTCAAGTTTTCAAAACTCCCAAAAATGTATTCAAACCAAATCCACAAAATCGACAAAATCAAACACCTCCAGAACCAATGTCAACACAATCCCGAGTTCCATCTAAAACATCTGTACCACCTGTACATAAACCAAACTATTTTCAATCTCGTGGACCACCAAATTTTTCATTTCAAGAATTGTATAACATTGACCACTACAATTCTGACTATTATTACAATGAAGAATCAAATTTTGATAGTTTTTATGAAATACCGCCTTATCAATATGACAAATTTAAATATCAATGATGAAACACAAAATTACTGTTATGAAAATGATTATACTGATAAGCATGAAGATAATAACCAGCAAAATTTTCATTTGGACACACAGATAAACGAAAAAACGTAATTGAAATGAATTCAGCTATTGTAAATTCCCTACCTTACATACAAATATCAAATCCACCCATTATATTATTAATTGATACTGGATGCTTCACATCAGTTTTAAAACCATCTATTGCAGAAATGTTTTACCCTGATTTAATATATCACAACCCTTGTAATTTAAAAACATCTCTAGGTGAAAAAGAAATTAGATATAGAGCACTTTTACCTGCCTTTCCTGACTTTAATACTGACCATAAAATTGAATTTATATTATTTAATTTCCACGAATATTTTGACGGAATTTTAGGAGTCAATGATTTAATAAAAATGAAATTTTCAATAGATTTCCCTAATCAAAAATTAACTAATAATAATATCGAAATTCCATTTTATTATAGACAACCATATGAAACAAGTTTTACATTTGAAATTCCACCTTATGAAACATTAATAAAAGAGTATACTGTTAGTGTGGATAATGGAGAAATTTTAATACCCGAATTATTTTATGAAGATTTATATATACCAGAAACTGTTTGTATCTCAAAAAATGGTAGAGCATATTTCGAAATATATAATTATAGTAATAAAACCGTCAATGACATTAGATGAACCAATTATGTGTTATCTTCTTAGAGAAAATTTTGAAATATATAATTTTCAATGTTCTAAATTCTCAAAAGAAAAACAAAATTTAACAAATATTAAAACTAAAGATTCAATAAGAACTGATCATTCAAATATAGTATATAAAAAAGGCAAAGAAAATACTGATGCCGATGCTTTGTCTCGTATTGAAATTAATCCTCTTGAAAATGAATCCATCATAGCTAATGCAGATCAAAATGACAGTGATAAAATAATTACAGACTTTTCAGTAGAAAACTCATCAAGAGAAAGTTTTCCTGATAATATTATTGACCTATATACAGAAATTCCTGACTTTGACTCCAACAACATCCAACCATTAATAGAAGACCAGAAATACCTAACGAAAATTCTTCAAACGAAACAGTACACTCAGCAGTCGAAAATCCTACATTAAAAATTAAAACAGAAACATATAAATGTCGTAAACCAAAAATTAAAACAGAAAAACATAAATGTCGTAAACCAAAAATTAAAACAGAAAAACATAAATGTCGTAAACAAAATATTAAAACAGGAAAACATAAATATCGTAAACCAAAAATTAAAACAGAAAGACATAAATATCGTAAACAAAAAATTAAAACAGAAAAATATAAATACCGTAAACCAAAAATTAAACCTCATAGAAAAATTAAGAAAAAAAATCTGTTGTTGCAGACAATGCAAATTCTCCAGTCCCTGGCTCTTCTCGTATTGATAATTAATTCTGCATTGACCCAGGACATACAAATTAGGATAATTGATAACCCAATACTACCCTTTTCTTATGGAAACGCCAGAGTTACCTTAAGAAAGCATACCTTTCTGCACCTTATTGACCTAAAACCTTTTGACGACCTTGTAACAGTAATTAAATAAAAAATTAACCATTTTCACCCTTATCATGAAGAGGTACTAGAAGGACAGCTTCTTAAAAAATTATTAAACCATGTAGTACATGAAGTAGTACGTATTGAGCAAAAATTACGTAACCTTAAACCAATGCATAGACAAAAACGTGGACTTTTTAATATTATAAGTCACACAAAAAATGGTTATTTGGAACTTTAGACTCCACAGACGGAGATGAAATTTATAAAACTCTTAAAATATTAGAAGGAAACCAAAATAATTTAAACAATGTAGTTACAAAAAATATTGACTTAACGAAACAAATTTTTGCCAATTATAATAATACTATTACTAATCTGGCTAATAACCAAAATTTGATGGAACATAAGATGAACGAATTAATTTCGAGAATGAATAATTTGTCAAAAATAATAACTACAGATGAAATTTTTAGTTCAGTACATTTAATGGCTTTCACATGTCAATCTGTCGATTCAATATTAGATAATATAGAAAATGCAATCATGTTTGCACAACTTAATATATTACATCCATCTATAATGTCTGTTGAGAGTTTAGAATTATTAATAAAAAAGATAAAACCATTTTTACCAAATTTTAGAAATATTCAGTCATACTATAAAATTGCTAGTTCACAATTACATTATAAAGATGAGAACATTATAATTGCTATACATTTCTCAATCTTAACAAATTTAGAATATAATTATATAAAGTTATTCTAGTAGTAGTAGTAGTTCTAAAAAATAACCAAATATTAATTCCAAAAAAGCCTTACCTACTAAAGTGGAAAATATCTATATATGTCATCCAGAAGACATCAATGAAGAAAAAAACTGCATATCAAAATTAATAAAAAATCAAAATTATACATGTAGTCCATTAAAGGTTTCAATTCACAAAACCATAGTTGAATAGTTGTTCCAATAGAAAAAATAAGTATTAAAAAATCATGTAAACAAGATGGATTCCTAAACATTAATCAACCATCATTAATTACAATTCCTGAAAATTGTTCAGTTACTATAAATGGACAAGAATACAAAAACACTAAAACATGGACTGCTCAAGTACAATTTGATTTACCAAAAATTGAAATTTTTGACACACATATTCCAAAAATGGAACCTCTACATCTACATGATATAAGCTTAGAAGAAATATCAAATATACAATCAACTTATAATAAACTAAAAGTAGAAAGTCCCGAACATTTTTAAAGAAAAGTAAATCCTTTATTAATGATAATAAGTATAATAATAATATTCTTACTTTTTATTGGTTATATAATAATTAATCATCGAGGAAAAATATTCAAATATTTTCATAAAGAAGACAAGAAGCCAACCGAAGTGGACAACAGAGACAACCCTGGACAATCAACAATGGTTCCACCCTTGTTTCCTGTTTAAGAAGGGAGGAATAATGAAGACAAAAATTGCAGAGACAATCAATTTAATACGAAGTTATAAATACCAGTAATCCGCTGTAATTCTTTAGTTCTGTTTAACTCGGCTTTGAAATAAAATTGTTTCCTATATGTTTTCTCAAAATGTATAAAGTAAAATCTTTTTAAAAAGAAATTTTTAAAAACGATTTTGTTAAATCGCGTCAAGTAGTAACGTCCCCGTGACAAATATCGATCAAATCTTTCAATTTAAACTAAGACTAAGCTTTACAAAACCTCCATACCGGAATATTCAGGCGGTTCAAAAGATCTTTCATACTTCATAAATCAAGCCGAAAACTATTTATTACAGCTTACTACTAATGATGCCGCCATAAATAAAGCCTTATACGAGCATATCAAACAAAAACTAAGAGGTGACGCGAGAGACATTTTAACAAATTTTAAACCCACTAAATGGGATGAGTTAAAACTAATTTTGCAACAAAAATATGCAGATTCTAGATCCGAAACGCTGCTGGCTAATACATTGACCACATCATTCCAAAAAACTAACGAAAATTATGAATCATATTACAATCGTGTTTCATACAATTTGCAAGTACTCATAGAACACATATCATTGAATATTGTCGATAAAAACATAGCGGAATCAAAACGACAAATGTATAGAACACAAGCCCGTGACATTTTTAGCTGGCGTTATGGAACCCTATAACACCCACCTCAATAACCAACAAATTCCACAAGACCTTTCAGCATGTTTACACCTTTGCAGACATTACGACGATAGGGAAAGCCAACGACAATTTATGATTTTCCTACTAGGAAAATACAGACAAAACTCTGCTCCACAAAATAACAAAAACTCCCATAAAATACCGCCAAGACTTCCTCCAACCAGAAATAATTTTAATCAAAATTTTGTACCGCAAAATTTTAGAAATCCCCAATTATTCCAATCTTCAGCTAATTTCTCCGGCCAACCATAATTCAGACCACCACAACCCTTAAATCAAAATAGAAATAATCCACAATCAACTAATGTTTTTAAATCAAGACCAATGTTTTTACCCAAACCTACTCCCATGTCAGGTATTTCAAACCAGACTCCAAAATCCAAACAAGTGCCACAACGTACAACAAACTACTTCACAAACCAAAGTAATCGTCCCCCTAACTTTACCTTTGAGTAATTGACAAATATTGAACAATTCGCAACAGAAAATCCCTATTACGAACACGAAACTGATGACATGACTTATGACTATATACATAATTTAAATTACGTACATCAAACGAAAATTACCCTTCATCTTTTCGGAACAATTTAATGTTAAAATATTATTAGATTCAGGAGCCTCAGTGTCACTGATGAATCCTGAAACCGCGTTCTCACTTTTTCCAAATTTAATTTATAAACGTTATTTTGAAGTATCAGCCCTAGGAAAAACTACATCCGGAAACGAACCATATGAAATCGAATTTCTTGTAACTTCCTGGCACAACAAATACGATTGTTTACTCAGTATTAATGATTTAACCAACATGCAGGCAAAATTAGACTTCATAGAAAAATACCTCGAATTACCTCACGCCCGAATCTATTACTACGAAGATATTAACAATTTTTATATGGTAAATCGTAAATCAGATAAAACACTTAAGATCCCCGTAAACTACCCGGAAGGAGACGTTGTTATCTCCGAAATTAAACGCAACGGAAAATTAGTTGTACCCGAGTGTATATGCAATATACAACAGTTTCGCTAATATTCCCCTAGATATTGATGATGAAATAATATTTAATCAACTGATAGAGGTAACCCCTTTAAATAAGTATGTACTTCAAAACGAAACGCAACCTTCTCAAAATCCAAACGTGAAAATTAAAGACCTCATCCGCGTAGAACACCTCAACGACGAGGAAAAACAAAAAATTGTTAAACTCTGCCACGAATTCAAAGACATATTTGTTAACGAACACTGCGACTTGACTTTTACAAGTGCCGTCAAACACACTATTAGGACCACCGACGAAGAACCAGTTTACTGTAAAGATTTCAGATATCCTTATAGACTTAAAGAAGAAATTCAAAACCAAGTTAGAAAATTATTAGAAAACAAAATAATACGTCCTAGTATTAGTCCCTATAGCTCGCCTGTATGGATAGTTCCGAAAAAATTGGACGCTAGTGGCAAACAGAAACGGCGCATGGTTATAGATTTTCGCAAATTAAACAACAAAACAGTAGAGGATAAATACCCACTTCCCCGTATCGAGGAAATTTTAGAAAATTTAGGCAAATGCTCCTACTTTACTACACTAGACCTCCCACAGGGCTTCCATCAAGTTGAAATGGACCCAAAATCAATATAAAGAACTGCATTTACCGTAGAGAATGGTTATTACGAATACACGCGTATGCCGTTCGGCCTCAAAAACGCACCGGCTACTTTTCAAAGAGCCATGGATCATATTTTAATGAAATATTTACACAAAACTTGCTTTGTATACATGGACGACGTCGTAATCTTTTCTAAATCCCTTCAGGACCACATTATTCATTTGAAACAGATATTTATAGAACTTCGCAAATATAATCTTAAAGTCCAACTTGACATAAGTGAATTTCTTCGAAAGGACCCTTACCTTTTCTCGGTCATATCATTACCCCCGAAGGAATAAAGCCGAACCCAAATAAATTAATATCAATCCAAAAATATCCGCTAACCAAGACAATTCACTATTTTCACTCTACCTATTACCGAAAAACCACTACAATCCTTCAGTAACTGTTTCGTATTACAGTATGGTGACAAAACAGACTATCATCGCGAAGAACTCGACACTAAACATAAATTTTATCGTGTTACAATTAGAAAAGGGAATCATGAAGAAAGTATATTAGAACTTCTAACTACGCTTGTCGCCCCTAACAAAGTTTACGCGATCTATTTCAAAGACCCAGATTTAGAGGCACACTTCACCAAAATATGTCGTGAATTCCTGGTCAATTTAACCCCTATAGCTTTTGAAAATAAACTGTAAGAATATCATGCGCAAAACCATAATGGAATAAACGAAACTTATGCCCATTTCAAAGCTACTTATTTTGTACCTAAGTTAAAAAAAAATCATTACGGCATACATCAACGAATGTTCGATTTGTCTACAAATAAAGTACGACAGGAACCCTTACAAACCCCATTTCAAGGTCCTTTAATAGCACGTAGACCTCTTCAAAATTTATTCATCGACATATATTCTGTTAAAAAGGCTTCATTCTTAACCATTATTATTAACTCACCGCACAATGATATTTCTAATCACTTTTTTATTCCGCATCATTGTGTCATGAAACCTACAAGTTTAACCACTAAATTAAGAGTGGTTTTTGACGCATCCGCATCGGGAAATTCTTGTTTATCGCTTAATGATACACTGTATTGGACCTAAACTACAAAAAGATCTTTCTGTACTATTACTAAATTTTCGTATTTATAAATTTGCTATAGTTTCGGATATTAAACAAATGTATAGGCAAATATTAGTTACACCATGTGAAAGAAATTATCAACGCATGTTTTGGTGCTTTAATTCAAATGATCCTATTTCAGAATATCAACTGAATACAGTAACTTACATTATGAACTGTGCCCAATTTTTAGCGAATCTAACTGTTCAGCAGTTAGCTAATGATGAAGAAAAATATATTCCTAACGCAGCTTGAGTTCTGCTATTCGATATTTATGTCGATGATATCGTAAAGGTTGTAGGTTAGACGACGCAAAAAATCTTAACGCAATTATTTCATTGTGGAGGATTTGAATTACGCAAATGGACATCAAATGAGCCTTGAATTTTGTCTAACATACCCGAATCGGATCATTTTCAGAATTCTCATAATTTTGACTCCGACAGTCAAGAAATTCTAAAAGTACTAGGTTTCATCTGGAACCCATATAGTGACTGCTTTCCTTACAATGTTCGTTTTAGATATACCTGCAACTAAACGCACAATTTTATCAGAATTAGTAAGGATTTCCATTAGGTTATTTAGCTCTTTTAACATTTTTTGCTAAATATCTTATCCAACATTTATGGATTTTAGGATTAGGATATGACGAATATCCACCACAAAATGTTCAAGATTTGTGATCGCACTATAAAATAGATTTACATCTTCTTACAGAAATAATAGGTTTGTTTTAGCAGCAGTTGAAAACTGTTTGGAAACTATCAGAAATGTCCGCCCAACTATTTATTGCGTCAAATTCAATGGTAACGCGTTCTCAACTTAACTGGTCGAATATTTCTGACAGTTTCCAAACCGTGTTGAACTGCTGCAAAAACAAGCCTAATAATAGCGCGTGTTTTGTCTTTTGATACATTTATTTCGTGTGACATACACGCTTTTTCAGATAGTTCGCAACGTGGATATGCCACCGTATTATATTTTTGTTTTACGTATGCATAATGAAATGGAGTTTGCGTCATCAAAGGCCAGACGTATTCCATTATAATTTTTGTTTATATGTATTTACATTTATAAGTTTTATAGTTCGAAAGATTAAAGCTAATCGTTTATGCATCAATTGTTTTTCAGCTAAACATGTAGTTGCCAGTTGTCCATCCAAATTTCATTGTACGATTTGTAAAATGAAACGCCATACTATTACACCGATCCGACCTTCCAATTAAGAGAAATAGTACGTCTAATATGCCATCTGCACAGGCCAGTACTAGTGCCGATTTAGGTTTCACCTCATTCACCTCATAATGTTTTGGTATCTCCAAGTTCAAAGACGGTTTTATTAAGTACCGCCGTCGTCAAAGTATTCGACCGATGAAATAAGGAACAAAATATTCCGGTTATTATAAATAATGGATCCATGTCCAATTTTCTGACCGCTGATTGTTGTAAGTTATGAAAAGTTTGACTTATACCAAAGTAAATTGCATGCTGTTGCGATAGGCGAACTTGAGAAACCAGTTAAAGGTCGCACAACTGTAACTGTTTATTCCAACTTAAATTAAAATATCAAATATTCATTTGAAATGTTAGTAATTGATAAAATTAGTGGAAAACTGCCCTATTGTACCGTTAATATTGATTCATTCACTCATTTAAAGTCAATATACTCACATACATATATATATATATACTTTCAATATCCCTAGCACTATTGATGGGCTTCTTGGAGCCTCGGTGTTTGCCGACTTACTAGACACCCACAAGGTGACTGGAAACAAAAATAGTCCAACCGCGGTTCAAAATGCATTAGGTTATGTAGTCTTAGGTCTTGTCGAAAGTAGTAACGCTACTGAATACCACCAATCATTTTGTGCTCTCTGAACTTTAGATTCTTTAGTCGAAAAGATGTTTGATATAGAAAATTATGCCCCACCAACAGAAGATAGTATTTGTGGTAAAACAACGATTAGCGATTAGAATTTACAGTCGACCAGCTGAGTTTACGCTCCAATACGCAGCGAAGCAGCTCTGGATGACGATTTATATCAAAAACGCAGGTGGATAATTGGAACAAAACGAGGCCTACACAGCAATACATGTGAGTCCAGTCCAATTTAACCTTCCTTAATACAAATAGCCTTTATTAATTTTATTTCTTTAAATATTAATAAAATAGATATATTTAACCACAAATTTCCTGTTTCAAATTTGTTCAAAAATTAGTTAATCATGGCGGTTAACCTTAATAACTTAATTAAAAAACGTGGTGTTATTAAAAAATGACAAACTCATTTTAAAAAATATTTAGAGACAATACAGGACTTAATTCTAAACGCTGAAATTGAAAGATGCAAAATTATCGAATTAGAAAGTAGATTAGAAAAACAAGAGCTTTTATTATCCGATTTTGGTCAAGTGCAAAATGAAATTGAATTATTACACGATAATTCAGATTTAGATGAACAATTAGATGAACGTAGTGCATTCGAAGGCGTGTATTTTTCATCTGTTGCCTTATGCAAAAAAATTATTTCCGAATATTATAAATCGCAGGCAAAGCCGCCAAGTGTATAGGGCAGTCGTAGGAGCTTGGGAGGAAGTTCAGCTGATTTGGCAGATACGGGGCCTCCCCAGCAAAAACAAAATGTAAAATTGCCTCAAACTCAGTTGTGCAAATTTACCGGTTCTTACGAGAATTGACTGGAATTTAGAAACACATTCAATTCTTTAATTAACGAAAATAATTTCATCACTGATATTTAAAAATTTCATTATCTCCGCGCGTCTCTAGAGGGTGGCGCGGCGCAAGTTATTCGATCTCTAGAATTTTCAGCAAACAACTATTCCGTGGCTTGGGAGGCTTTATTAAAACGGTATAATAATGACAATATTTTAATAAATAACCATATAAAATCAATATTTGATATGCCCGTGTTAACATTAGAGTCTGCAAGTGATTTGAGGAAAATAAATGATAATTTAGCGAAACATCTTAGGTCATTAAAAATGCTAGAGCAACCTGTGGAATATTGGGATACTCTATTGATTTATATTATAGCTAATAAATTAGATAAAACAACTTCGCGCTATTGGGAGGGGCACAAAGCATCGTCCCCTCAATATAAAAATAAACTGCCTAATTTAGAGAATTTTCAAACATTTTTGAGACAAAGAGCCGATTTACTAGAGACTATAAACATAAAACAATCTAGATTTAACAATCAAAATAGAAAAAGCTGTAACTTTTCAAAAACTAATAGTTGCGACATAACAAAACCAAATGTATCTTGTGCTCTCTGCCATGATTCCCACCACATACAAAGTTGTAAAACATTTTTAAACCTGCCAATAAACCAAAAAATTCAAAAGGTGCGAAACATAAAGTTATGCATAAATTGTCTTAGGAATAATCATACAGCAAATACTTATGTGTTATGCAAGGGGTTGTCATAAATGTAATGCAAAACATAATACCTTATTACATTTTGAGAAACAATCAACTTTAGAATGTACGATAGACATTCCAAATACGGTAGATTTAGGGGAGGGTAGTAGCAAGACACAAACAAACATGTTAACCTGTAATAGTGTAGATGTTCAAATAGTAACGTTAACTAGTAACTTAAATATACCTGCTCTGGTGTTATTATCAACAGCAATGGTACAAGTTAGAGATACGAGTAGAGCAGGACAGTGTCACAAATGCAGAGTTTTACTAGACACTGCATCACAAAGTAACTTAATTACTAATGAGTTATACCAACGGTTAGAGGTACAAAAAACTCAAGTCAACATATATTTAGTAGGAATAAATCAAACTACTTCTCTTATTAAATACAAATGCAACATTCAAGTAGAATCATTATATAATTCCTTTCAGACATTGGTATCCTGTTTGATAATAAATAAAATAAGCGACCCTTTGCCCGATACACCAATAAATATTTCAGTCTTAGATATTCCAAAAAATATAAGACTGGCCGATCCTAATTTTGGTGATTCAAATAAAATCGACATGTTACTCGGTGCTAGTGTATTTTATAATCTGTTGTGTATAGGATAAATCCGGTTGGGAAATAATTTGCCCATACTTCAAAAAACAGTATTAGGGTGGGTTATTTCGGGAACAGTTTTGTCGAATTCTTTTTCTCCAAAAATGCAATGTTATCACAGTAAATTTGAAGACATTCAAGAGCAATTAAGTAAATTTTGGGAACCTGAGGAATCATCTTTTGAGAAACCTTCTTTATCCAATGACGAAAAACCTTGTGAGAACATATTTGTAAAAACAACAAAACGTGACCGTCGTGAAGGACGTTTTATTGTCCACATTCCGTTTAAGCAGTCACCATCCATTCTTGGTAATTCAAAATCTCATGCCCCTCACAGATTATTTTCTATTGAAAGAAGTTCCCCTTTTAAAACAGTTGTATTGTGATTTCATGGAGGAATATTCCTTGTTAGAACATATGTCAAAGATATCAAATCCAGAAGAAATATTAAATTTCAATTATTATTTTCCACACCACGGTGTACTTAATGCGAGGAATCAAACCACAAAACTTAGGGTGCTTTTTGATGGCTCGGCTCCTACGGACTCTGGGGTGTCACTCAATGATCTTCAATATGTTGGGCCAACCATCCAAGATGATCTCAATCCAATTCTTTTAAGATTCCGAATCCATCCTATGGTTTTCTGTGCTGATATTATTAAAATGTATCGACAGATTTTAATAGATCCCTCTCAAACCTCTTTGCAAAGAATTTGGTGGAGGTCCCATTCTGAAGCAGAACCCTGTATACAGGGTGAGTCAGTCATAATGTCATTAATTTTAAGAGATAGGGAATAATGAGTATGATGCGAATACGTGATTAAAAAAAATCTAAATGCATATTTACGCCGAAAAAAAATATTTTCAAATCATTATTTAAACCCCCTTTTCAGACTGTCACTGACCGCTCACAGCCTTGGTCGGTTAGAGCACACAGTTCAACTCGATGTCGACCTGATGCAATGTTGTCAAGTTGTAATATTTTTCTATATAGTACCTACCCACCTAGGTTTTAGACATCACAAATAAACGGTTGTACTGACTATTTTAGAATATCATTTTTTATTGCTCAGTTCAACTTCAGCCAATAATAACTTAAAATGTTAATATCCAATAAAATCAAATAATAATAATCAAATAATTCTATTAAAAATTGCAAGTAACGCGTCCACTCAGGTTTTCCCGTAGAAAATACGGCCCAATCAAACGATACCCGTACACTCGCGTGTCGACTTTTCTCTGAGCAAATGTAGCTGTTATGACTGCAACAAAACTCCAACGTGTCTAATAATAAACCGAGTAATAAACTATTTACGTTCATTACATAAAAAACCTATACCCAATGGGTAAATTATTAAGAGAAGTTGAAAAGTGTTTAAATACTAAGTAATAAAAAACCATCGTGTTGTCAGAAAACTGTCCAAGACCGAAATGGCACGCCGCTAATCTAAGGCGACAAAGAGTAAAACTATTTTTTTAATCTAGATACATGAATTAATTTTCCTTAAATATTGATTTATTTGTTAATAAAAACAAATGTAGATAATAATTAATTGTTTTCGAATGTTAAGTTATTACAGTTTAATAATTTTGATATTACGTTTTTGCTACGTTTTACAAATAAATATGAATTTTTAGTATTACTCGTAAGTACAATTAATTATTTCAGTTTGTACTTACGTACATCTATCCTAGAAATTTATTGTTTTTTAAGTAGTATGGTACTAACCTGTTTACAGCTCATATTTCAAGTAAACTGCACTTATCCGTCCATAGTACTTTATTAATAAAATTAGGGTCAGTCGCATTTCGTAAACATTTTCCGTATAACACTACCATTTCCACATATTCGGAATTTGTAAAATTATGCGTTGTGAATTTACGCCAAATACGTGAGGTTAGACCGAAATAAACAAACTACTGCTTACTGCTTGTATTCTCTCCATCCCCTCTCCAAATGTGTGGCATGATCTACAAATTTGGGGGGGAAGAAATGCGGGAAATGCAGAATGCTAAATGGAGGTAAATTTGAATAACACGTTGATGTGTTAGACGATATTATGTATGTAAATGTGGCATCCATGGTTAATGCGGCAAGTCTGTGGCATTAGATTGTCGTCGGGTGCGCCATCAGAAAGTTCGTAGCGCACCAGGAGCATCGTGTTACTGATTTTTATAAGGTGATTTGTTTATTTTTTTAAAGGTCGAGTAAATTTTTTTTTTCGATGTTCTGCCTTTATTAGGCCTCCCGAATACGTGGTTAAAATTAATGACATTATGACTGATTCCCCCTGTATATGAATTACAAACCGTTACCTATGGTACAGCTTCAGCTCCTTGGTTGGCAGTTAGATGTCTCAAACAGTTAGCATCAGATGTCGCAGAAACTCTGCCAACTGCCTCGAATATTATTTTACGATGACTTAATAACAGGGGCAGATTCGGAAGAGGAAGCAATTCGCCTATGTAATGAAATTATTCATATCATTATAAAAACAGGTTGTTTTAATCTTCAGAAATGGGCCTCCAACAGTGAGGCAATCTTAAATTATGTTAAGGACTCCAATCCTTCTACAAATATAAAATTAGGTGATAAAGAGAAAACCAAAACTTTAGGCATATATTGGTCTTGTTCAGATGATTCTCTTATGTATAGTATTAACAATTATGAGTCTTCTAAGGTCGTAACTAAAAGATCTATCTTATCAGACATTGCTCAAATTTTTGACCCGCTGGGTCTGTTAGCACCATGTATTATCATAGCAAAAATTATCTTACAAAAATTGTGGATGTACAAGTTCTCCTGGGACGAAGCTTTACCTATTGATTTAGATACAAAATGGCGGTCTTTTAGGCAAGAAATTAAAGTACTAAATTCGCTTAAAACTCCTCGTTATATATTGGGCAAAAATATAGTTAGGAGGGAACTTCATGGGTTTGCAGATGCCTCTATTGA
Source organism: Monochamus saltuarius (assembly GCA_025584915.1). Taxonomy (NCBI): domain Eukaryota; kingdom Metazoa; phylum Arthropoda; class Insecta; order Coleoptera; family Cerambycidae; genus Monochamus; species Monochamus saltuarius. The sequence goes on from CM046725.1 coordinate 42,812,624, forward strand.
GGCATACGGAGCGTGTGTATATGTTCGGTCCATTACCAGTTCAGGTATGATTGAAATTCCAACGCCTCTAATAAACTATTAATTAATAATATTTACGTAACATTAATAAAACCTATACCCAATGGGCAAATAAAAACATCATTAAACATAAAATTCGATGAGTGTTTTTTATGGTGTGATTCAACAATTTGTTTGAATTGGATTAATACACAACCAAGTATCTTACAACCTTTTGTTAGTAATAGAGTTTCACAAATTCAAACCCTAACTTGCCCTAATATGTGGAACCATATACGTTCCGAGGATAATCCTGCTGATTATTTGTCACGTGGATTGTCCTGGTAAAATTGCACTCCATGGTGGCGTGGTCCTAGTTTTCTTTTAGAACCTCAAAATACCTGGCCAAAATCTGATTTAAAACTATTACAGCCTTTACCGGAGGTTATAAAGAAATTTATCGTTTGCAATGTAACACAAAATATGAATTCATTCTTTTTTGAAAGATTTTCAGATCTCAATCGCCTTAAGCGGATTGTTGCTTACTGTTTGCGATTCGTATCAAATTGGAAATCAAAGGAAAATCGTGAAGGTAATACCTTGACAACAAGTGAATTAGATATCGCGATGAAATGTTTAGTAAAACTATTTCAAAATCAATCATACGCGATAGATATAGCAAATTTAAAGAACAACAAAAGGTTAAGTAACCGTCTTACAAGTCTATGTCCATTTATTGATAAAGACGGAATTTTGAGGGTAGGCGGTAGGTTGCAGCAATCACAATTAAATTATAACCAGAAACATCCCGCGTTACTTTCGGCACAACTTAAGTTAACGCAGTTTATATTCGAGTCAGAGCATCTTAGATTCTTCCACGCGGGCCCTCAGCTGTGTGTGATGTTTTAATGTCAATCCAATAACAAAAAATCCCATAATGGGGACCCTACCAAAAAATAGAGTGGTTCCTGCTCCAGCCTTTCACACAACTGGGGTGGACAATGCTGGGCCTCTCTTATTAAAAACAAGAAAGGGTCGGGGTGGTTCAACCATAAAATGTTATATCTGTTTGTTTATATGTTTCACTACCAAGGGGGTTGATATCGAACTTGTTAGTGATTTAACAAAGGAGGCATTCATAGCCGCATTCAGACATTTCACGCCACGTAGAGGTAAACCTCAAAATATGTATTCTAATAATGGAACAAATTTTGTTGGAGCGAATTCGGAGCTGCGTGAATTAGCTGAATTTCTAAAGCGGCAACATACGACTATCAAACAATCTATTGACAATATTGGTGTAAACTGGAACTTTATTCCAGCATTTTCCCCCATATGGGTGGTTTGTGGGAAGCAGGAGTTAAGTCCTGTAAGTCCTTCTACAAATATAAAATTAGGTGATAAAGAAGAAAACCAAATTAACATTTGAGGAAATGTGTAATAGTATTAACAATTATGAGTCTTCTAAGGTCGTAACTAAAAGATCTATTTTAAGCTTATCAGACATTGCTCAAATTTTTGAACCCGCTGGGTCTGTTAGCACCATGTATTACTCTACCAGATCCAAACATTAAAGACATTCCCTGCAATAGACTTATACAGCAGTACCAACTTATACAGCAGTACAGTAGTACCAACTTATACAGCAGATGCAACAGCATTTTCGGTCAAGGTGGTCCAAGGAGTACATAACTCAACTGCAATTGCGTACAAAGTGGCAGACCCACCAAGAGAATCTGCAACCAGGCCAGTTAGTCGTAATCAAGGACACCAACAACCAACCTCTCAATTGGCATCTAGGAAGAGTCATCGAAGTTCATCCGGGTGCAGATGGCGCAGTGCGAGTAACTACCATAAAAACTAGTACGGGAACAGTGATAAAACGTGCATGTGGAATCTTGTGCGTATTACCCTTTGATGGAGAAAATTGTATGTGATGTTAAGGCATATGTTGATAATTTGTTTATTGTAATAGTGGTATCAATTTAATAGAGAAAAATATACTATACATATTTTTTTGTTTGAGATGAATACCACAAATTATATATTTTTTACTATTATTATTATATTATCAGAAAATGTAATCTAATTTTCAAGAATATTGAAAGATAATGCTTTCAAGACGGGGAGTATGTTTATGCCCTTATGTTATGCGCATGTCGCATTTAAAAAAAACCTCTGTAGCTGTTTGAGCAGCGTGACGAAGAGAGTCGATATGTATGTCGATTTGTATGTATGTACTACGTCGAGAATAAAGGGCGTAAGGAAAAAGGTTGTGTTTCCTTTTCCTACACCTCAAGAAAAATAAAGTAAATTAAAAGCAAAGTAATTACAGACCTTATCAGAGAATATTATGGAGATTTGATATAAATGACCCTGTTTCCATTTACGAATTAAACTGTTACGTTTGGCGTTCGTTCAAGTTCTTATTTGAGTTTAAGAATAGTACAATATTTAGCCGAATCAAACTTAAACCTATATCCAGAAACTATCGAATATATAAAACGAGACATGTACATGGACGAAGTTATATCAAGTGTTCCAGATATTGATACAGCATATAAAATTCATGATGAATTAATTAAAATCCCATAATGGGGACCTAAAAAAAAAATAGTGGTTCCTGCTCCAGTTTCACACAACTGTGGACAATGCTGATTAAAAACAAGATAGGGTGGTTCAACCATAAAAATACTTGACTATCTGTTTATTTTGATATATTTACTTTTAAATTGAATTTACAAATTACTAGATGCACTAAGCGAAATTTATTGTCATGCGTGGCTCGGATTTTTTATCCTTTAGGATTTCTATCGCCTCTCACCCTTTTTATAAAAGTACTAATAAAAAAATTATGGGATCTGAATTTTGATTAGGACCAGGAAGCTCCGTTACAAATAAGTCAAGTTTGGGTTAAATTTCAGAATGAACTACATTTGTTAAATAAACTTAAAATTCCGCGTCATCTTGTTATATTTGAAAACACCACAGTCAATTTAATTGTATTTTGCGATGCCAGTATGAATGGTTATGCCGCGGTAGTTGATGAGGGAAATATCAATGTAAATGCTGTGTTCACAATCGAAGATCTGTTCTAATTCTAAAATTTCACTTCCTCGTCAATTGTGTGCTGCTACATTATTGGCTCACGTCATACCTCACACCCTTATATGATACATTTGCCCTCTCTGATTCCATGATAACCTCCACTACTACCCGAAAGTGGAACCATTTGTAGCCAATAGAGTGTCTAAAAAAAGAAATTCCGTAGTATCTTCTTGATGGTTTTATGTTCCTACTCAAGAAAATATTTCAGACTGCGCTTCCAGAGGTCTCACCCCACTAAACTTAGTAAACCATTCTAGTTGGCTAAACGGTCCTACTTGGTTAAAATTACTCCCATCAGAATGGCATGTTAAACCTTTAAATATCGATCAAGATGAAATATTAATAGTCTAAGATCCGGCTGCAAAATTAGTACATTCATAAAGTAGTTAACCGAGATTTAATTTTTATGTAATTTTACAAATGGAGGAACTCATTTCTCATGAGGTGCCATTTAAAAAGTGCCCGCGATTATTATTAATTAAAATATTATTAATTGGCTTTTCGTGAAACATATCGTTCACGTCCTATGGAAATAAAGCATATTCTACTTCACGGCAATGTATTTAAGGATAATGCTTTGAAAAGGCACAGTTGCTATTGATCACTTAGCCGTAATCTCTCCACAGCCAGGTGTAAACAGGTATAATTTTGTTAAATTTTTACGTTCATGGCGTATATTCATTTCAATTATGCCACATTAAAGCTAATTTTTTTCTGTACGTGATGTAACATGTCTGCCTATAAAAAACAAGCCGCAAATAGGAGTTGCCTGCCGTTAAAGATGCTAGGTACCTAATTAAAATAAAGTGACAGAGAGTGAACGTGCAACGTTACTTGTTAGACGAGGATGCTAAAGGCTATGCACATTTTTTACTTTCTACTGCGCTGAAGCATTTATTGTTATTCTAACCACACTAACTAAATTATTCATGGTATTACGAAATAGGCATAAAATACAAAGAGCACACATCAATTGACAGTTGTACACAAAAGCACAACATTCTACTTATTATCATATGTCAAGTTTCAAGTTGTTTGTCCTACAGCCGCCATTTTTAAAGTGATTTGACAGCACGTCGGATTGCTCTATACGCATCAGTGTGTATAGAATTTGACAAAACCAATCTAAAAATACTTGGACTACAGTGGTCTCCCTATTTTGATATATTTACTTTTAAATTGAATTTACAAATTACTAGATGCACTAAGCGAAATTTATTGTCATGCGTGGCTCGGATTTTTTATCCTTTAGGATTTCTATCGCCTCTCACCCTTTTTATAAAAGTACTAATAAAAAAATTATGGGATCTGAATTTTGATTAGGACCAGGAAGCTCCGTTACAAATAAGTCAAGTTTGGGTTAAATTTCAGAATGAACTACATTTGTTAAATAAACTTAAAATTCCGCGTCATCTTGTTATATTTGAAAACACCACAGTCAATTTAATTGTATTTTGCGATGCCAGTATGAATGGTTATGCCGCGGTAGTTGATGAGGGAAATATCAATGTAAATGCTGTGTTCACAATCGAAGATCTGTTCTAATTCTAAAATTTCACTTCCTCGTCTGGAATTGTGTGCTGCTACATTATTGGCTCACGTCCGGGATACCTCACCCTTATATGATACATTTGCCCTCTCTGATTCCATGATAACCCTCCACTACTACCCGAAAGTGGAACCATTTGTAGCCAATAGAGTGTCTAAAAAAAGAAATTCCGTAGTATCTTCTTGATGGTTTTATGTTCCTACTCAAGAAAATATTTCAGACTGCGCTTCCAGAGGTCTCACCCCACTAAACTTAGTAAACCATTCTAGTTGGCTAAACGGTCCTACTTGGTTAAAATTACTCCCATCAGAATGGCATGTTAAACCTTTAAATATCGTCTAACAAGTAACGTTGCACGCTCACTTTCTGTCACTTTATTTTAATTAGGTACCTAACATCTTTAACGGCAGGCAACTCCTATTTGCGGCTTGTTTTTATAGGCAGACATGTTACATCACGTACAGAAAAAATTAGCTTTAATGTGGCATAATTGAAATGAATATACGCCATGAACGTAAAAATTTAACAAAATTATACCTGTTTACACCTGGCTGCGGAGAGATTACGGCTAAGTGATCAATAGCAACTGTGCCTTTTCAAAGTCCTTAAATACATTGCCGTGAAGTAGAATATGCTTTATTTCCATAGAACGTGAACGATATGTTTCACGAAAAGCCAATTAATAATATTTTAATTAATAATAATCGCGGGCACTTTTTAATTGGCACCTCATGAGAAATGGGTTCCTCCATTTATAAAATTACATAAAAATTAAATCTCGGTTAACTACATTATGAATGTAGTAATTTTGCAGCCGGATCCCGTACTATAACCGATGAATGTGTTATATTAGCTGCTCTAAAACCGGAAATTTCGCCATTATATCATTTAATTGAATATTTTTCATCTTGGACAAAACTATTGCAATCTACTTGTGTTTTTAAATTTGTAAAAATGCTATCACCCGGAAAACTAACGAAGTTCCACTTTGAAAAGGCAGAATTAGTTTTAATACGAGCTGTTCAGCAGCGTCATTTTAGTTTTTATATATTTTTAGGTATTAATAATATTGTGTGAAACTAACTACTCCGTGGACAAAAGCCCCAACCAGCGTTGAATTACACCCACATGTAGAATTGTTCATTAGCATACCTAGATGTTTGGTATCAGAGAACATACATATGACTTCATTGATAGGAATTGTAGGAGATTTGATTTATATTCGCTTAAAATACCTTTTCAATACGGTAAAAAAAGTCATTTTAGTTGTTATTACAAAAATAGTTTGGAAAATAAACCACTGCCACCCTATTTGCGTAAACTTAACCCCTTTATTTGTCACGGAATAATTAGAGTAGGAGGTAGATTAGCCAATTAGCACCTTTTGTTTTGATAAAAAGTATCCCATTTTATTACCTAAATCTGATCCTTTCGTTACCTTACTTGTAGATTACAACCATAAACTGTTTGCACATACCGGAGCGTATTTATTGCATTCATTATTAAGACAAAAATACTGGATTTATCTGCAATAAGCTTAATTCGTCAGCGCACCTGGAAGTGCAATTATTGTTTTCGTATAGCTCCTAAACCAACCTATACTGATGTCAAATTTGCCTATTGAACGAATCAGTCAAGCCAAAGATTTTCTCTCTACCGGTGTAGATTACACGTGCGCATTTACGACAACTTTAAGTCGTCGTAAAGGTTTGATTTATTTGCCTTAGAATCAAAGCATTACATTTAGAACTTGCTTCCGACCTTTCCACAGATTAATTTCTAGCGGCTTTTAAACGATCATCTCTAGGCGCGGACACGGCGCTACTTTATTTTCCGACAATGGCACAAACCCGAAAGGGAAACTGGATGAAATTCACATTTTAATTAATTCCCGCAAATTCAAAGATGCCGTGCAACGCGAATTTGTTAATCACAAAATAGAATGGAAATTCAACCCACTGTCCGCACCTCAATTTGGAGATATTTGGGAAGCGAACATAAAAAGCGTGAAAACTCACTTGAATAGAGTAATACTCAAATTCTCACCTATGAGGAGTTCAATACCGTACTTATACAAGTCGAGGTTCTCATAAATTGTCGACCTTTATGCATACTAAGCATGATCTAAATGATCCATCGGTAGTCACTCCAGCACATTTTATCTATGGAACTCCCTTAAATTCATTTCCTTCAGAAGACCAATCTCTAAAACCTCTAAGTCATTTAGACATATATAAACTTTTAGATGCAATGGTGCAACACTATTGGAAAATATTGCACGCATAGTATTTACATATACCCTACAAATGCGTTTAAAATGGAATACTGATTCCAACCCTGTAAAAGTATATACCGTAGTCGTTATTGTGCAAGACAACATTCCGCCTTTAAATTGGCACCTAGCGGTTATTAAAAACCTGCATCCTGGTAACGATGGCACTGTACGCGTAGCTACAGTAAAAACCAAAAATGGCACGTATATTCGGCCTAGTAAAGCTATGTCCGTTACCCATTCAATAATTTTAATTAATTAGTATTAGTATCGGTGCGGTATTTTGTATTGTATGTGTAGTAGTTTTAGTTTAATTTGGTTAGTATTAGTTAATACAATTCATTTATTTACAATTAAATTTAAAATTTAATCCGCCCCGCCCCAAGATGTTTAAGCGTCTCTTAAATCGTTTTAATATATCTGCAATGTTAGTTGCCTATACTTGCCGAAAAATAGGAAATGTACTGAATAGACCTAAACGAAATAAATCACGGACAGTCTGAAAAATAGTGCCGAGCCGATCTAACAATAATTGGAACCCAAAACCGTGATATATTTTGTTTTCTTGTGTTTCCGTGCCGCTATCTTGGAGTCTGGAACTCATATCCTACTTTTCCATTTTCCTAACCCAAAGTTCTAGGAGTTACACATTTCTTCAGGAAATAGGTGAGTCCTTTTACCAATTTTTTGTATCAATTAATATACAGTCCGTTAACCGCCGAATCAATTATGAATAATCAACATTAATTTTTTATAAACATTGTTTTATCTATTTATTGTTATTCATTTAGTATTACATAAATTTATATTAAATTGCCTACATTGTTTCTGTGAAACTTTGTTTTTCAGCCGAAAAGTTGTGAACGCTACGCGGCGCTGTTGCTGCGCCCATAGAGAATATCGAACGTGATAGAAGCAAATAATTATCTGTGTAAACAATCACTTCCTGTTGGTGCTCATCACCAATTTACTACATAGAAACTTCAAGGTATTCATACAGGCTAATGAATAAGATGCAATCTCAGTAGTTAGGATTGGAGAGATGAGCAGGATCAGGATAAAGATAAGGAGGAGGAGCAAGGTCAATGAACTGAATTATGACGAAATATGATGAAATATGACGAAACATGATACCGGAGCAAAATCAATGAACTGAAATATGATACCGGATACTGTCTAGACGGAACCCGACACCGGATATAGATCAATGAACTGAAATGTGACACCTGATGATATCTAGACGAAATATGATACCGGAGCAAGGTCAATGAACTGAAATATGACACCGGAGTGTGGATTGGAGATGAGCGGGAGCCGGATAAGGATAAGGAGGAGGAGCAAGGTCAATGAACTGAAATATGACACGGTGGGGGGTGCGGGGTGCTGGTACGCGAGGTGCTGGTACGCGAGGTGCTGGTACGCGAGGTGCTGGTACGCGGGGGTGCGGGGTGCGGAACGCGGGGGATAAGCGACCTAACCTAACGGAAAAAACATGAGTAGTAAGTATAGAAAAAACATGCGCAGTAGCGTCCTAACCTAAGAGAAAAAACATGCGCAGTAGACTGTAGAAAAAAGTAAAGATCTGTAGCAGAGATAAGCGACTTGGCATATGGAAATAGAATCGAACCTAACGGAAAAAACATGAGTAGTAGGTTATAGAAAAAACATGCGCAGTAGCGTCCTAACCTAAGAGAAAAAACATGCGCAGTAGATTATAGAAAAAAGTAAAGATCTGTAGCAGAGATAAGCGACTTGGCATATGGAAATAGAATCTAACCTAACGGAAAAAACATGAGTAGTAGGTTATAGAAAAAATATGCGCAGTAGCGTCCTAACCTACCAGAAAAACATGCGCAGTAGACTATAGAAAAAAGTAAAGATCTGTAGCAGACATAAGCGACTTGGTATATGGAAATAGAATCTAACCTAACGGAAAAATTATGAGCAGTAGGTTATAGAAAAAACATGCGCAGTAGCGACCTAACCTATCAGAAAAAATATGCGCAGTACGTCACACACAATTTTTTTGCTAATAACTAAAATTTGAAAACTGATTTGATTGGTTCCTCATCGAGACCTATCACGTGACGCTGTTATTTAAATGAAAAAAATTTTACTCTGTGTGCGATTTGAACCCGGGACCTCTCGCATGCAAAGCAGACGCGTTACCATGAGACCGCTATGGCTATTAACAGAAGGTTACAGTAACTGCGTAATATATGAATCAGAGAGCGTTTGAAGGCGTCCCCCGCCAAGCAGTCTGAGCTATAACAATGATATTAAATAGAAATATTTAAGATTTTACAGGTGCTAATTACAGGTGATATTAAATATGTATGAAAAAAAAACTGGTGACAACGTGACATAAATGTGACATAAACGTGACATCGTGACATAAATGTGACTTAAACGTGACATTAATGTGACAAATGTGACATAAACGTGACATAATTGTGACGTGACATAAATGTGACATAAACGTGACATCGTGACATAAACGTGACAGCGTGACACACATGTGATATAAACGTGACATCGTGTCATAAATGTGACATAAACGTGACAACGTGACATAAACGTGACATCGTGACATACATGTGACTTAAACGTGACATAAACGTGACATTAATGTGACAAATGTGACATAAACGTGACAACGTGACATAATTGTGACATAAACGTGGCATCGTGACATAAATGTGACATCGTGATATAAATGTGATGTGTAGGGAAAAAAATAAAAGACAATACTCTTAACATTACATTTTATTATATATATCGGACAAAACATTAATTTTATAAAAGTAAAGATATTCACGTAGAGCATGACTTAATATACTATCATTAGATACATCACAAAAGCTATTAATAATTTCTTCAAAATTAAAACTAATTTTATGGGAATTTATCGAATCACTTATAATAGCTAAGACATGATAATAGTAAGCACAAAATTCCAATGAATTTAACATACTTATTCTATGAGAAAGTACACAAGTATCAAGCTTTAGCAGTTCATCAACTTCGAATATGAAAAGTTCTATGTACATATTATATTTGGTGATATGTAATCTTTTAGTATCTTCGTAGACCAATTGGGTAACTGTAGTGTAATCTCCACACCGATAAGTCACAGGGTCATACTCATCTGGCAAGCCTTGAAGGGGTGCTTGGAAGAAATCTGTTTTCAAACGTTGCAGTAGGTCCAGGACAGTGTACCATTTATAGATAGAAAACGATATTTTGGAACCAGTGACGTAATTTCGCATAATTATTGCGGCGCTAAAAGATCTAGCCGGACTTAAACCACATTGGATTTGAATATAGTCATTGAGAGGGAAAGCACTATTTAGTAAATAATTTAACGAAAACTTTCCTCCCCCTTCTCCTTAATACCTTCTCGACGAGATAGATGTCGGGGTTGGAGGTATTCTGTAGTTCCTCTGTATAGAAGGCGCCTCTTATAGGATGACCCTGCATATCTTCCAAGAGGTATGTCGTCGGATTCGTAATTTTAACCGACGCAATTTTAAATAGTTCGGTCGTCCAATTAGGTTGTGTATCCCTTATCGAAGACGTGCTTATTCTTACTGATGCGCACAACGTCACCCACTTTGAATATTTGCGGGCCGCTTATCTTAATATGACTGTATGTAGACTTTAAAATTCTCTTCTCGTTGGACTTATTTACTTGAGACGGTTTATATCCGGTGTTATGATGTCGGGTTTCGTTGTATGAATTAGTAATTTCCTGTAAAACGTCTATCCACTTATATGTACCGCTTAGGCTAAAGTACTTGTACAGCTTTGATCTCACTCGTTCTGCAATGGCATCCTTTTTCACGCTGTACGTATTATAATGATTAATATTGTGTTTCTTGAGGAGCTGTTGGAATTTTTGGTTGAAGAATTCGGTACCCTGATCAGACTGTACATTTTTACACGTTCGTTTACTTGTTTCTAGAATGTTCTGGAACGCCTTTGTCACCTCGTCGCCAGTCTTTCTTTTTACAAGTCTGGTCCACATGAATTTCGAGAAGCAGTCGATAACTACTAAAATGTACTTAAAATTTTCTATTCACTTTAGCGTAGTTCGCCATTTCGGCCAAGTCCATTTGCCACAGGTCATCAAGCATCAATAATCGTACGTCTGCGAGCATAGTTTTTTCTCATAGGCTTATGAAGCTCATTTACCAGTTGAATTTTTTCCTTGGAATGTTTGATTAGCGTCGCAGACATTTTGAACTGATGTGTAACCACCAATTCACGATGTAATATACTCTTAAATGGGATTTTTATTAATAGTTTTGAGTATGTGCTGCTCTAGTGTGTTGACCATTTTTTTAATATCTTCGACATCCCCCTCTTGCTTCTTACTCAGTTGGTTAATGGCATCTCCAAGCCGTTTGCCTTCTGCATTAAGTACATGGAGTATATCTGTAGTCATAAGTACGATATTTTTTTCCGCTTTAATACTAGTTTTCAAATCTTTGTCTAACTTAGAATTTTCCTCTGTAATTCTTTTAATACCACTTTCTTGACGTTTTTCCAAGTTTCTCATGGACTTGAGTAGGTTCCTGGAATCATTGTGTTGGAGCTGCTTTAGAGTATCATGTATTGCATCAACATATTCTTTAGTGGTGACATCAGTAGCTTCAATGGGCTGTTTCACGTAACATATCCTCAAATTACCAATATTAACGTTTCCCTCGGGAGTATATGAAAATCCAATTGTATGAGGTATGTAAGGTTCGTTAAAATCACGATGATGATGACAATGAGAGCTACGTCCGAATTTATCGAGACTCATCGTGTAGAATGACTGGAAATAGTTTGATACACAACTTTATAGTATTTGATCTATGTAGGATATGTGTGACGTAAAACGTGACATAAATGTGACATCATGACATAAACGTGACATAAATGTGACATAAAAACGGGTAACTGCGACGTAAATGTGACAAAAAATGAGACGTAAAAACGGATAACGGTGACGTAAAAAAGGACAACAGAGACAGAAAAAAAGGACAACGATGGCAACCTATGATATTATTTTAGCCTCTTTTAGCTCCTCGATATTTGCTACAATTTCGTTATCGTGAGATGTATTTCCAGCGTCCTGAGAGGCTATCAACAGTCTTAGACGATCGACAAGTTCGTTGGGATCATCCCAGTAAATATATTCCATCGGTTTTGTATTGTAAGTTAACTTGTTAGATACTAAGCCTCTGCCAATAGTTTTACGCGGTCCTTTAATGAATAGCGGTCTAATAATTTCTCTATACTTGAACGTACTGGAGCTCTTTAAGCGTCCTGCTTTGTCTTTGTGTGCGTTAGTTATTTGAAGAATATTTTTATAAGATTTCTTATCCTCTTCATTGAAAGACGGGTCATGATAGAAAATCAATTGGTACAATCCTGGTGTTCCTTTGAATTGCTCTCCATCGATTACTATATTACCAGTACGAATGTTAAAATCGATACGTTTGCTACCAAGTAACCACGATGAGGTTGAGGAATCGTATACTGGTCCATAATTCTTATCAATTACATCGCTTTTAGCCCAATGCTCTGTAACGTACTTTTGAGATATTGCAGGATATTGATCTAAATATTCTTCCAACGCTTCTTGAGTTATATCTCCAGGTTGAGTCTCTGGTTCCTCTTCAAATGTTCCATCCTCATCATCATCATCATCATCATCACTTCTAGATGGCGAAGACGACGCTACGTTTTCCAATGGTAAAAAGGTTGTCTGGTCGAATGTAGACGGTTTTCTTCTACCTTCAATTCCTTCTCCTCCTCCTCTTTCTTAACGAAGGGAACGTTTTTAAACTTGTCAATTCTTTCATTTAACTTGAGTGATGTGCTGGCTATTTCCTTTAATGGTGTCACAATGGGTTTAAACACTTTCTGAAGTGCCTCATCTTCCTCAGTTTTACCTAGTTTTAGAGCCAAGTACTTTCGTTTAATTGACTTGGCGAGTTCGTTGATTTTTTTCTTTCGCGCTGTCTTGACGATGACGTCTTCAGCCGTTGGATTCATTGTAATTAATGTCAGCGTTCACCATAGCTGCATCTTTATATACTGATCAAAACCTTTTCGGTAGCGTCCTTTGTGAAAATCAAAGTCTTTTACGATTACCATTGTACCATATTTATCGGCCCAACATTCTGAGCAGCAGTTTTTGAATTGATCGTATGTCATGTCGGGGGATACGTGTTCCTTGTAGACATGTTTTAGATTTACCTCATCTTGCTTGAAAAGAACTATTAGATTGCAATTATCTCGAATAAGCTGCTTCGGTATCTTGGAATATGTCTGACATAGGTAGGCGGCGTCGATATTCTTGTGTCTACACATCGAGTAGTATTCACGTATCTTTTCCTGTTTATCACATGCCACATCGTCGAATATGAATATGGAATGATGTCAAGCATCTGTCGGACTAATAATTTCATCACTAGCACCATATGGGAAATATCCGATTTCCTTCACTTTACTCAAGACGTCTCCCAACAGTTGATATTTAGGCTGGTATAGGGACTTTGAGTATACGTAGACATTTTCAAATTTAGCGCCATTCGGATGAAATAGAAGCGATAATATTACGTTGGTCTTCCCGCAACCGCTGGGTCAGCGTACTAGCGTACTCTCAAAATAAGTCCGTAGAAGATAGACATAAGGCGGATCTGGTGTTGGAGAATAGAGCTTGGGAACGTGTTAAGTCTAAAGACGCGAAACTAAGAGAAAAAGCAGCCGCTTGGTTTGTAACTACAGCCATGAAGGCAAAACGTAATCTCGGAATGGGCTTGAAAGAGTGGAAAAGGACAACGACCACGACGTCAAGTCGCATCATTCCGCAGAGATGTAGTAACAAAAATTGCAAGCAGTTTGAAAAAGCAACAACTCAGTACTTCATTGAGAAAAAACGCTTTGTCGGCTTTAAAAGCAGCAAGAGTGGCAGTTAAAAGAGCCGGTGGTAAGAGAAACATTCGCATACCGAGAATCATTCCGCTCGCCGGAGAACACTCTGGAAGTTTCATACCTCTGCTAATGCCTATACTCGGCGCTCTCGGAGCTCTCGGTTCACTAGCGGGAGGTGCGGGGGCCGTCGCGAAGACCGTAATCTATGCTAAGAATGCAGCAAAAAAACTTATGGAAGAGCGCCGACACAACGAAGCCATGGAAGCTATAGGGGCTAAAGGATCCGGTCTATATTTGAGAAAGAATCGGCACGGAGGTTACGATTTATTCTTGAAAAAGCAAAAAAACTACCAAAATACGCCAAACGACTACGAATTCCATATTTTCGAGGAGTTTTCATGCGAGACACGTTGCCATCTTCGGGTCCGCGACGACGCGAAAGTGACATTTTAAATTTAGACTTGAATAAGAATAGAGGCACTCACTGGGTAGCTTATAGGAAAAACGGCAACAACGTAGAGTACTTTGATAGTTTCGGACATTTGAAGCCGCCTAAGGAACTGGCTAGATACTTGGGAGCCAACGGTGTGAACATAACCTATAACGTAGATCGTTATCAAAAGTATGATCAAATAAATTGTGGGCACCTATGTCTGCAGTTTCTCTATAAAAGCAACGACATCTAATGAACATCGGCAGTCATGTCTACATTGGTGACGTTAAAGAGTCATACGCCTACTCTAACATTCAACTTTACTCCCATCGTACGTTTGGATCCACAATTCAGTTACGGGTTGGCCCTTCTTAGTTTTCACTCATACAACAGCATACCGAACATTGAAGCAGATCAAAAGATTTATTTGTACGAGAACGACTCGAAGAAAGACACCGTTACAGAATTTGCCGAGGGCGTCTACGAGATTCGAGACATTGAAAATTATATTAGAAGGGGATTACATATCGACAAGGACTCTAAAGCTGATGAGATATTTTCGCTAAAACCTAATAATAACACTCTAAGGTGTGAAATATACAGCAACAAATACGCAGTGGACTTTGAAAAAGAAGACAGTATCGGTAGGACGTTGGGATTTTCGAAGAAGATACTAGCATCTAAGAACCTCCACAAATCCGATTTACCGGTAGATATTATAAAAGTACACACCATCCACCTGGACTGTAACATTACTTCGGGAACCTTCTACAACGACAGACCATCACATACAATATACGAGTTTCCCGTAAGCGTCGACCCGGGATTTGCCAACGACGAAGCCCCGAACCACCTCTTCTACCTACCTATAAACAGAACCGAAATAGGCACTCTGACAATCGACGTGTTGGACCAGAATTTTGAGCCTGTAAATTTCAGAGGTGAAGAAATCATCGTTCGCTTGGAGATTAAGAAACTTACATAATGTTAGTTTTCGAAAACACACTGCAAAATTCTATTCATATAAGGGAACCGCTATCGAGGCATAAGTCAGTATTGCGAGAAACATCTCACGATAATGTCACATTCGCTAAGCAACAGAAGCCTCTGTCTCTAACGAACACATTGTTCCTAAAATCTCTGGGCTATAATGTTATCCCATCAAACGTTCGATCTTTTCCGTCAGCCCGCAATGGACGAATCCATACTAATAATAATAATAATAATAATAATAATAATAATAATAATAATAATAATAATAATAATAATAATAATAATAATAATAATAATAATAATAATAATAATAATAATAATAATAATAATAATAATAATAATAATAATAATAATAATAATAATAATAATAATAATAATAATAATAATAATAATAATAATAATAATAATAATAATAACACACTCGTCTATCGTAGTCGTGTCTTGGGTATCGAGGTTCCTGATACCAGCTGCAGGGCCTGCCGCCAAGCGCCGGAGACGCTTATGCATCTCCTGTCTGCCTGTCCGGTATATGCGGCCACAGCGTATATCCAAAGACACGATTCAGCCTTACGGGTGTTGTATTATCATTTACGACACTCGTATGAGATAGACGAGACGCCAGTGCTGCCTTATGCTCCGGGGGATATAGAATCCGTAGTGGGGAATGAGAAGTGCCGAATTTATTGGAACTATTCATTCCCCACCCTCAGGCAAATCCAAGCCAATAAGCCTGATGTAGTCCTCCTCGACCACCAGCTTAGGACGATGTTTGTGATTGAGTTCTCGGCTCCCGCAGAGAACAACATCGTCCTAAAGAGGAGGAAAAACGGAGGAAGTATCGAGATCTTCTCTCCGAGCTCCGCAGGCTGTATCCAGACCACTCTGTTAAGATTGTGGTGCTAATTATAGGCGTCCTGGGTGGAATGAGACATACGTTGCTTTCTGAGTTAAAGATCATACCGGCTTGTCGAAATTCGGCAGAGATCTTAGCCGGCAGAATGCAGAAGGCAATCGTCCTTGGTTCGCTACGTCTGCTCAGAACACACGATTTACGGGCGCAATGATTACTGACTCCACGGAGTGGAGAGTGGTCATTGCTTGACTCTCCAGAACATCTGCGAGTGTGTCGGAGCCTCGGAAGGTGTTTACTGGAAAAAAAAAAATAATAATAATAATAATAATAATACAATTTATTGCCCAACAGATTACAATCCAATAATAGGACAAATATAGTAACATTAATAAAGTGTATAATCCTATGCTAACTTAACTAAATAATAATAATAAAAAAAAACTTACATAAATAAGTGTTACTTATTATCTACATATGGCAAACGCCCATATCAACTACACCATCTTGCAAGAGCAATTTTAACTATTTCAGAGGTGTCGTTGTTAATATCACAAATATCAGCGATTTTATTAAAGTTTTTACACATAATATTTATGGGGGACTTAAGTAACACGTTACTTCTAGCCGCATCACAATAAAAAGTGCTCTGATTTCGTGAAGTTGCTCTAGGTATTTGGAAAGGTAGCAGATTTATTATGTGTGAACAATCAATAATGTTGAGTAGTAAATTGTATAATATTTTGAGACTAGTAATTACTCTACGTACTTCTAAAGACGAGATATCGAATCTATGCAATAAAATAGAATGTTCATACCCTCTCCTTGGGTAAAAGCCATCAATCTTTAATGAAAGAAACTTCAAAAATTTACGTTGCGTGCCCTCAATTAGCTGCTTGTGGCATGTATATATTGGATACCAGATAATTGAGCAGTATTCAAGCTTAGACCGTACATAGGAATAATATAACGTTTTAAGAGCTAATTCATTGGTAAACGTGTTGCAATTTCTAATAATAAATCCCAACATTTTCAGCGCTGATTTGGTTATTTCGGTAATGTGACCCGAGAATGTTAATTTAGAGTCGAATAGCACCCCCAAATCTTTTACTGATTCGTAGCGTCCAAGTACCAAATTATTAATATTATAATCGTATATTATTGGTTCATGTTTTCGCGTATAGGTAACGATTCTGCACTTAGACGCATTTAAAAAAAGATTATTATTTTCACACCACCTCTCTAATATCCCCAGTTGTTGCTGAATAACCTCGGAATCAAATAAGTTATTTATTCTTGAATAAATTTTGAGATCATCTGCAAATAACAATTTTTCACATGCTATATCCAGCTCTAGGTCATTAATAAATAATAAAAAAAGTAATGGACCGAGATTAGAGCCTTGTGGTATACCAGATGTTGCGTAAAAAAAATTTGAAGCGTGTCCATAGTATTCAACAAACTGCTTTCTTTTATGCAAGTACGATTTGAAAAACGAAATGAGGTGACTATTAAATCCGAACAGATTTAGTTTGTGTAAAAGTAAGCCGTGATCAATACGGTCAAAAGCTTTAGCAAAATCAGTATATATTACATCAACTTGACCTTGAGTATTCAGAGCAGTTGCTATAAATTGATTTAGTATAGTTAAGTTGGTAACTGTTGATCGTCCTTGCATAAAACCATGTTGAAAAGGTGATATTAATTTTTGTATAGAAGGATATATTCGGTTATACAAGGCCATCTCGAGTACCTTGGCAAAATTGCAAATAATAGAAATTGGTCTGTAGTTACTTATTAGTGAAGGATCGCCAGTTTTAAGAATGGGGCACACCCTGGATAATTTCCAACACTCAGGAAATGTTGCGGTTCTGAGTGCCAAATTGTAAATAAAAAGCAGTGGCTGCACCAAAGCAAAAGCGCAGTCTTTAACCAAAAATGACGGAATATGGTCATGACCTGATGTCATCTTGTTTTTAAGTTGTTTAATAGCAGATAGAATTTCGCAATCGGATAACTCGTACACCCCAAAGCACATTACGTTGTTAAGTATATTAGGTAGCTCGACTGTGGCAGGTGGTTGATATGTATTGCTGAAAAAGTGAGCAACGCCATTAACAATTGAATTGGGGTACCATATGACATCTCATCATACAGCACTAGACCGGGAATCCTAGATTTGTTTTTTTTTATTTTGTATAAAAGACCAGAACTGAGAAGAATCAGTTGTGATTGAGTTTTGAATATGGTTAATATAGTTTTTATATGCAGTGTTTATTTGAGTTTTTATTATAGCTCTTAATCGCTTGAAATGTTCTAAAAAGTATATGTCTTTAAACTTCTTATACTGGCTGTGGTATTTGCTTTTTAATCTAATGTTGTTTTTAATTTCAGTGGTGTACCAACTTGGATATGTATATGTTGCTTTCTTATTAAGATATTTAGGAACAAATTGATCAAGAAGTGAATTTAACTTTAAGTAAAATTTGGAACAAGCATCATCCACATTACTAATACTAGACAAAAAAGTCCAGTCTACATTTAGAAGCGCGTTATATAAATTAGGAAAATTGGCTTTTCTGAAATTATAGGATGTGTTTGTGGAATTATTTGAAAAATTTACGTATTGTGAGCATCTTACTGAAAATTCTACAAGTAGAGCAGGGTGATGCAACTCTTCATTAATTAGTGGACTATTGTCACGGACAACTTCACAAGTAAAATTTGCAAAAATTAAATCTAATAATCTATCATTAGCATTAAGAATATTATTAAATTGAGTCAGGTTAGTAAATGACATAAAATTTGAAATTGTTTGAGATTTACCATCATTTCTGCTTACATTGTTAAAGTGAGCTACATTAAAGTCTCCTAGAATAAATATATTGTTATCAGTAATTAATGTCTGCTCAAATGAATCAAAGAAGCTCTCAAATTCTTCAAAATCTAATTGAGGAGGTATATAAATTGAATAAACAAATATTACATTGGAATTCGTAAAACATTTGCAACCAACTATGTCTATGTTAGGAAACAGGTTTGTAAGTGCTGACAAATCTAGCCTACAGATCTTACTCATACTATTAAATGCTAACAGAGCACCACTACCTCGACAGTGTCCGGTAATATCCAATTTTCTATCGGATCTGAACACAGTATAGTTATCCGGGAAGTACTCCTCACTAGAGATATCATCCGTCAGCCACGTTTCCGTTAGAGCTATGATATTAAAATCGTTAGCAGACACAGAAGTATAGAACTCGTTCACTTTAGTTCTTAAACCATGCACATTTTGGTAGTAACAGATGAAGTCTATACACTCGTTTTTACTGTTGGGCTTACTTAGTTTAAAGAAATTATTTTGGGAATACCTCCTACATACTTAATTTTTAAGTTGTCTTCACCAGCCAATCTTCTTTCATTAAACTCTGATCGAACAGATCTATAAAGCCTGGTTTGTCTGGGTGTCCTATCAAATGATAATCTGATATCTTTATAGATATCAGAATTTCTTAGTTCACGTGCTTTACGTATTATTTCATGAGCCATAGATTCATCTTTAACTGTGACCTTAATTGGTCGAGGTGAATTGTTATCTCGAATAACTTTTCCTAATCGTATTGCTTTCATATCATCAAATTGAGATACAGATATTGTTTGAAATATGTCTGTAACAGTCTGCTTATCTTGATCTGCTCGTGTTTGCGCATTTGGATTTCTCTGCTCACTTACGCCGTAAATGATGATGTTGCGTTTTCTTTTTTCTCGTTCATTTAATTCCTGTAGTATTTCTTCAAATGTATTGTCATCAATACCAACAGAATTCTTTTGGTCAGTAGCTCTTCTCAGTTCGGCTATCTCATTTTTCAGTTCAATTAAGGTCGCTTGCAACTCCCTGACATCACTGCCTATACCCGAACAATTAGTGCAGTTCCAAGTTAGGCCCTTCTTTCCGTTTAATGCTCTTACTTCCGAGACTGTTAAATCAACACATGAGTACTTAAACAATTTTTTGCAAATAATACATTTAACAGTTTTATGTTCATCAGTTGAAGAGTTGCAACAGGAACACACTAATGCAGGCATGGTACTTTACTGGACCCCTCTGACGAGCTGCCTTTGGTTCGAAATAAACGGCAAGCAGTAGTCACAATTCACAACACAAGAATTAATATAATACTTTCAGTTGCACTGATTTAAGTACAATGTTTTATACTACCAAACAACTATGGTTAAAACTTTACTCTGTTTAGAAAATATTGGAAATTTATATTCGGTTTTTACACTAAATATCATATAACTTCTGCCGATATGTATTAGTGGAAAGATTACAAACGCTGGCGGCAACGGAGACGTATCCTTTGTGAACAACGCAGCTGCATTTATGTTTTCATCGGCCGTATATGAAATAAACGCCAAGGAAGTGGAAAGTATACGCGAAGTTGGTCTAGTGAGCACCGTTCGAGGATATTTGTGCTATTGCGCCGAGGATTCTAAACATTTATCCATAGCCGGATGGAACTATCCCAATGCGCCTTCCCTAAATAATGATGGAACTTTTAATTTTCTCATTCCGTTGAAGCATATTTTCAACATTTTCAACGGCTACCGAACGGTGACATGCGGCAAGCAATGTATCAAATTAATAAGGAGCAGTAACGATTCCGATTGTTTCCTCGTCAGCGAAAAGGTTGCTACCGACCACACAACAGTGACGCTGGACATTCAAAACGTCGAGGTTAAAATTAAACGGCTGTACCCTAGCGATGAAATAAAACTTAGCCTACTAAAAGCCATCAAAGCCGATACTCCTATACTGATGCCATATATACAATGGGATTTGCATATGTTACCCGCCCTCACCGCCGGCGCTACCAAAGAAATTTGGGCTGTCAAGACTACTTCTTCGATCGAAAGCCCCAGATACGTCATCGTAGGTTTCCAGACGGCTAAACAAAACAACTTCACAGCAGATCCTACGCGCTTTGATGACATTAATATTACCAACATCAGATTAACGCTAAACGGAGAGAGTTTCCCCCAACGAGAGAATGCAATTAAATTTTGCTAAGAACAACTACATTGAAGCTCACTACAAATACATAGAGTTGTATCTCAGTTACATGAATAGTCAGCAGAAGAAATCTTTGCTCGATTACAGCACCTTTAAGGATCACGCTCTTTTCGTCATCGACTGCTTGAGGCGAGACGAAAGCATGAAATCGGCTACCGTGGACTTAAGATTGGACATTCAAGCAACCCTAGGTTTTCCCGCTAATACCAGCGCCTACTGCATAATCGTACACGACTGTATCATGGAACACCTCCCACTTAGCGAAATCGTTAAGAATCTAGCATAAAAATGAGATGTTGTGTAAAGGAATATTTTAGTCGTTTGATAATCGTCCGAGATGAAGGTTGTGGTTTTAGACATCCAGGGTTTTATGCTACTGAGTACCAACGGGAGTTATGAATTGTATCCCAAGGAAATAACGATTCAGGACGCGCGTCAAGTGAACCATTATTTGTTGAATGGCGATCCTGCCAACTAAAAAATTTACAACAAAAAAGTAGTGAAAGTACAAAATAGGTGCACAATGGGGACAAAAGTCCACAAATTTATTCTGCGATCATTATTTCTGGAAAAATACTCTTAATATCACTTTTAGTGATCTGCTGCTTAGGAATCTTTTTCTGCACTAAAATGTTTAAGAAATGAATCACCGCAAGCGTTATAAGACACATAAAAGCACAGGCAACCACATCAGTCTAAAAATAATAATTATAAGTGAAAATTAAAATTGAAGTGAAAATAATAATAAGTGAAAATTAAAACTTAAGTGAAAAACTAACACAATATTAATTAGTGCAAATACATTAATATAAATAAATAAAAGACTAAATATAAAAGTTTAAATCACTGCTATAACCGTTACAAAAACATTCTTGCAACGAATTTTCAAATAAAAGTTTCCGACAACAAACATGAATTGCTGCCCGCCCTGGACCACTGCTAGTTAGCAGCCTTCGACAAAATTGAGACCACCTCCACCTAGGCCCAGTAAAAACCATCTCCGACGAGACCCAGCAAAAACTTTCTTCTACCAGGCTCAGCCACCTCATCCGACCAGGCTCAGAAGACTCCAAAATATGTGTCAAGTGAAGGTGTAAGTTGTATTGTGCATATTTTTATAAATGTCTAGTTATAATATGTAATAATTTATGACTTCCTATCAATCTCTATTATCCATTTTAGCAGATACAGAAGTAATTAATAAGAATTTAAGAAAACAGCCTTATAGAGTATATTCTTTTGCAAAAATTAAATCAAATAAAACTTCTGCATACAAATTTTGTTGAAACATATACTTCTCTAGAGAAAACTGTTAATTTAGCTGATAAATTAGTAATTAATGACATAAAAATCAAATTTAAAACATTAGTAAATGACTGTAATAACCGAATTGATAATTTGTTGCAAATTTCTATTAAAGAACCTAGTTCAAGTAATATATCATTTGAGCAATCATCTAGTTTAAGTAAAACTAATTTAAAAAACGCATCTGAAGAGGTAATTGTCAAAATGGAATTTGATTTCAAAGTAGCTTCACATATTATACCAGATTTTTCAGGTGAACCTGACAATGTTGTTGATTTTATTGATGCTGCCGAATATTACAATGATTCATTAAAAGACGAAGCAAATAAAAAACAACTTTTAACTTTTATTTTAAAAACTAAAATTAAAGGTAAGGCAAAAATACTTTAATTTATGACCCGAAAATTTTAGCGAATTAAAGAAAACTGTCACCGATCGTTTTAAACCAAAAAAGACGCTTGCATCAGTTCATTCAGAATTAAGTAAAGTTAAGCAAGGCCCAAAATCAATTTCTGTTTATGCATCTGAAATAGAAGCTCTTATTTCCGATCTAAATAAAATAAATATTTCTTCACAAGGTATTCAAGCTCGTGATACGATAATAAAACTAAATGATCAAGAGGCATTAAATTTTTTAAAAATGGTCTAAATAAAGATATTAGAGGCGTAATTTTAGCGTCAAGAGTAAAACATTTAATGAAGCAGTTGAAATAGCACTAGAAGCTGAAGTTTCTCAGTCTCAGTCAGTTAGTCCTACTCAAAATTTACAAAATATTTACCATGTTAAAGAAAACATTTCCGCGGAAACAGATATAATAACCGGCATATACGAGGTACTCGAGGTAGACCAGGTACTAATGTCACAAATCGGTATGAAAATAATAGCCACAATAACTATAATCAAAACCAACAAAATTTTAGCCAGCAATTTAGAGGGCATAAAAATCAAAATTACTCATATAGAGGTAGATATCCCCATCGTGGACAATATTTACAAAGTCGACGACCCTACCAACGTAACACTCGGTACGTTTACTCACAAAACACCGAACCGTCGGAAAACTATCAGGACCAACTCTCTCGATCAAGTCAGAGAAGTGTGAGGGAGTTGGATACGATAACGGAAAATTAATATTTTTAACTACTGGTGAAACAAATTATATCGAGATATTTTGTGAAATGACAGGCAAATTAACAACTTTTCTAATTGATACCGGATCAGATATTAGTCTTTGTAAAATCTCTTGCATTAATCATGATCAAAAATATAACCCCCAAAATAAATGTCAGATAGGAGGCATCACAAAATCTAAAATTGAAACTTTTGGCACTACTGTAACTAATATATATATTAATAAGCAAAATAAATTAACACACGAATTTCATTTAGTAAGTGGCGATTTTCCAATTGTAACAGATGGTATAATAGGTAGAGATTTTTTGTCAAAATATAACTGTAAAATAGATTATAATACTTGGACTTTAAGTATATTTTTTAAACACGAGGAACACGTTATTCCTTTAAAAATTAAATTACCTTACACTAACAAAATTGAGATACCTGCTAGGACAGAAATTGTATGTCCTATAGACAGATATTTTTCTGAAGACAGTTTAATTTTAAATCAAGAAATAAAAAAAGGAATATTTATTGCTAACACATTAGTTTCAAAATTAGGCATACCTCATATTAGATTAATTAATACGACTTGTAATGATGTCGTAATAGACAATTTAAAACTGCAAACACAACCGCTCTCAGATTACGAAATTTGTAAAACAGCTGTAAATAAATACGACACTCAGGTTAGTCACAGAATAACACAGTTATTTGAGGAACTGAAATTTAATAATGTAGACACCGATGCTTTGCAATCAATCAAAAATATTTGTAAAGAATATAATGACATTTTTACTTAAAAGGTGATAATCTTTCTGCTAACAATTTTTACAAACAAAAGTTAGAGTAACAGATAATGATCCAGTATACATAAAAAATTATAGATTACCACAATCACAAAAAGACGAAATAAAAAGACAAGTACAAAAATTATTGAAAAATGACACAATTGAACATTCCACTAGTCCATATAACTCACCCTTATTAGTAGTCAAGAAAAAGTCCAGTACAGAAAAACCAGATTGGCGATTGGTAGTAGATTTTAGGCAATTAAATAAAAAAATTATTCAAGATAAGTTTCCACTGCCTAATATCGAAGATATTTTAGATGAATTAGGTCGAGCTAAATATTTTTCTACAATAGATTTAGCTAGTTCTTTTCATCAGATAGAATTAGAAAAAGAAAGTCGTCCACTAACAGCATTTTCTACAAATTCAGGACATTATCAATATAAAAGATTACCATTTGGACTCAATATTTCAACAAATAGCTTTTCTCGCATGATTACGATAGCAATGTCAGGTCTCAAAGAAAGCGCTTTTATATACGTTGATGATATTATTGTTTTCGGATGTAGCCTTAAACATCATAATACAAATCTTATTAATGTATTCGAAAGATGTCGAAAATATAATTTAAAATTAAATCCAACTAAGTGTAATTTTTTGCAACGCGAAGTAAATTATTTAGGTCATCTAATTTCTGACAAAGGAAATATGAAGCTGTAAAAAATTATCCAATACCAAAAAATGCGGACGATGTCAGGCGATTTATTGCTTTATTAAATTATTACCGTAGGTTTATACCACATTTTGCCGATATTGCATATCCGTTAAATAAATTGTTAAGGAAAAATCAAACATTTAATTGGTCATTAGAATGCAGCGAAGCATTTAATATTTTAAAGAAAAATTAATCGAACCGCCCATTTTACAATACCCCGATTTTTCAAAACCATTTATTTTAACAACAGACGCATCAAACTTTGCGCTGGGATGCGCGCTGTCCCAAGGCGAAATAGGACACGATCTTCCAATAGCGTATGCAAGCAGAACTTTGACAAAACATGAAATAAATAAACCCGTTATTCTAAAAGAATTATTAGCAATATATTGGGGAATAACACATTTTCGTCCATATCTGTACAATGCTAATAAAAAATTTATAGTCGTTACCGATCACAGACCGTTAGTCGGACTTTTTACTCATAAATCTCCATCTTCAAAATTAACAAGAATACGTTTAGATTTACTGGACTATAACTTTGAAATACGATACAAACCAGGAAAAACAAATACAAATGCGGATGCTTTATCACGCATAAAATTAGATTCAGATATACTAAAAGCTATGATCCCAACAGTAGCTGTCACTACGAGGTCAATGACAAAATCAGATCATTGTACCACAAAAAATCAAATAAACATCTCGGACGACCAGTCTGGCCAACTGGGAATTTGGGAAGTTACTTCTTTAACCGAAATAAACAAAGTAAAAACGTTAACGTTCAAAATATATGACACAAAAACAAAAATAATTCAGCGCGCGTAAAAACACATATAAATAAAGCAAAATATATAATTGAGTGCGATAAAGTTATAAAAATTACATTATCAAGTGATAATCTAGAGCAGAATTTAGATTTTGCACTGGAGAAGCTGATAAAAGAAAATGTTTACTCTTATTTATGTTTATCAATGCAAGATGACATATTTAATTATATAAAGGTACCTATATTCAAGAAAAAAATATAACGCACTATATGATAAATACAAGTCAAGATTAAAAATTTTATTATTTACAGCACCAAAAAATAAATGATATTGACATTCAAAATGAACTTATAAAAATTATCATAACACGTTAATAGACACACAGGTGTAAAGCGAACTCTAAATAAGTTAAAGCAAAAATACGTGTGGAAAAATATGTCAAAAATGGTAAAAAGCATGTATTAAGTTGCGAAGAGTGTAATAAAAGCAAAATAATTAATCATACTATTGAACCACTCGTAATTACAGAAACTCCTTCAACAAGCTTCGAATCAATTTCAGTGGATACCGTAGGACCATTGAAAATTACAGAAAATAATATGAGATATATATTAACCATACAATGTAACTTAACAAAATTTATACAAGCTATTCCATTAGAAAGTAAAGATGCTAAAACTGTATCTAAAGCGTTAGTTGAAGAATTTATGATGAAATTTGGTATTTTTAAAATTTTAAAAACAGATTTAGGAACCGAATACGTAAATGAACTACAAAAATCAATTAATAAATTCTTTCATATAAAACATATAAAATCAACAGCATACCACCATGAATCATTAGGTAGTATAGAAAGAAATCATAGAGTATTAAACGAATATCTTGTTTCTAACTCAGCTAATTCTAATTGGGATACATTCTTACCTTATTATGTCTTTGCATATAATATAACTCCTCACACAGATATAAACTATTCGCCATATGAATTAGTCTTTGGCAAAATAGCAAATTTACCATATGAAAATGTAACCAAAAGATCACCAATATATAATATAGAAGATTACTCAAATGAACTAAAATTTAGACTAAATGAAGCTCACAGAAGAGCACAAGAATTTTTAGAAATAGCTAAAGAAAAACGAAAACTACATTATGATAAACATATCAATCCATCGAATTTCGAGATAAATGACCTAGTGATGTTAAAAGAGGTCAAAAACAAAAGCTAGATACTCCATACACAGGTCCATATAAAGTTGTAAATAAAAGTGGCGTTAATTCCACAATTATTGTAGAAAATAAGCGTATTACTGTAAACAACAATAGATTAGTTAAGTATAGAAATAATTAATCTGTATTTTAATCTGATGGTACCATAGGATAAAAAATATATATATTTATAATGTATTCATAGAAATAAAATATTTGTTTATTGTAATAGATTTTAGGTTATACATTGTAAAGGGGAAAGGTGTACTGCCATTAACCTCTATTTGCAACATTGCAATAAATGCAGTAGCACGGGTCAAAGATCCTATACATCCGCCCGTCGTCAATGGCAATATATCTTTCCTCAGCAAATTTATATATATTATGTAGTCATTATGAAATAAAATTAGAGTTTTACCCGAACCGTGTTTCAATGAACATCATTAGAACTACAACCGCCTACGAGTTTTCGCAGTTTGTCTCGGTCGAATCAGAAATAAGTAAGACACACAGAACAGAATATAAACG
Organism: Monochamus saltuarius; assembly: GCA_025584915.1. NCBI lineage: Eukaryota > Metazoa > Arthropoda > Insecta > Coleoptera > Cerambycidae > Monochamus > Monochamus saltuarius. The sequence goes on from CM046725.1 coordinate 42,840,266, forward strand.
GCATTCGTTATTCGTCTGGAGATATAGAATACGACAAGTTGAACGCTATACTGGGCGATAATCTGCTGTGTGCCGATATAATTTATGTGAGTGGTCGTTTAAAGCTGGATTATTTACAGAAGATACTACCACAATTGGCTTCCTCCTCCAACCGGCAATTACCCAACGTGATAAACGTCGAAAAATTTAATAATTACAGGGATAACCCCCCACCGCTTGTAAAAGTAGATGTGCCTTACTGCTGTTCGTTTCACAGTTTCAATAAAACAATCAGATGCAGCAAGAGGAACTGAGAGGATCTTTTCCGCTGGGTGTACAACCTATTACCGCAATGAAGAAAACAGTTACTTTCGCTAAATCTACGAGAGTGTACGAAATGAGAACGTGGGCGTATGCTCGACGTAGATACTGGGAATTTTTCGCTGTGGACAGACATAGATTCAAGAGACGAATTGAAACGACTGCCAAAATTCTTCAACCTTTCTTAGATGAACATCTTAAAAACATTCAAAAATTAAAATCCGATATAACCCAATACGCTAATCAGCGCACAGTAACTAAACAGTTTCAGAAGATGTCCATTAAAGATAAGTGGGACGATGTATTTACGAATCCACGTCGATTTTCCGCAACGAAGGATGCCCCTACAAGAATTATTATACCAATTACTTTATAATTTTATTATTGTATTTCTTTTAATATGTTTAATATACACGCTTATTTCTCTTTGTTTGTTTATTTCCTCTCTCTCTCTCTCTCTCTCTCCCTATAATATAAGACTTTACAAATCATTATGTACCTCATCCGTTTATAACCGCCCTGTTGTTTAGCAACAACGATAGCAGTTTTACGTTCCAATTTCATCATCTTGAGTGCAATACTACAAAATATGCTGTATATACATGATATACACAACGTACACGAAATGTATGTGTGCTACAGAAATTCCAGCGACATAGACACGTGTCCGCATACGTTAACTCAGATGACTCATGCCATGGTTAATGGTGGGAAGCTGAGAACCTTTACTGCGCCGATTCCAGATCATTCTAAATTCTACAAGTTGAGAATAACCTTTCAAGATAAGTCGATTGGAGATTTTGATGCCTGGCGACCGTTACCTTTCTTAAACTGCTCCGATTATGAAGACGTATACTCAGATGCACTCTTAGAAGCGTCCGAGAATACGAAAACAGATATGCATACAATTTCTGGGCTTATTTACTTTATAACAGTTGCTACAATTGCTTTGATACTTAAGAGTATGGCAAAAATCCTTCGAAAGTATTATGAATTTAATCATTAGATGTTATTCTTAGTATTTAGTATATCATAGACAAGTACAGCGATAGGTCCTGGTAAGAAGCATAATGTCTGGCGTGAGACCAATCGAAGTAATGCCAAATTCAGTGCCTGAGGATGAATGCTGGGGGCCACCGGTTGAAGCTAAAACTTGCAAAATATGTTAAAACCACAAGCGAAACGTACTTTTCCTACCTTGAGGGCATGTCGAAGTATGTTGGCTTTGTGGAAAGTTTATAAAATTCTGTACTTTATGTCATGTAAAACTTGAAGTTACTATGGCAATCTAACTGTATAATCTTATCAATAAAAAAGAAAAAATCTCTATTTCTTTTTTCAACTCTATTAAAAAAAAACTTTGTCGTTTCCACATAGCACATGCGGATTTGAACCTGAACTTCATAGAAGTAGGTGTACTCAATATTAATAGACAATTTGAATCTTAGGTTAGTACAAACGCACTGAGCTAATTCAACTTTTAAAAATGATTAACTAAACTGATATATATAAGCTATTACTGAAAAAAATTCGCTGCGAACAGGATTCGAACCTGAGCGGGCAGAGCCCATTTGATTTCAAGTCAAACTCCTTAACCACTCGGACATCGCAGCCTTGTTAATATTGTTGTAAATTATATTTTAAACCACAAGTGCAAGTCATAACAAACAACGCTAAATATATATATATATGACTCCGCCTATGACTATATAAAGGGGAACAGCATCATTATGTAAAATAAAAAGATAAAACGACGACGCTACTGATGTAGTTCTAAAATGTTGATTCAAACACGGTTCATGTTAAACTTTAATTTTATTTCATAATATCTACATAATATATATCGGGTGTTCCCTCTAAGACTTTCAGTGCGAATATCTCAGCTACTATTGCAGCTAGTACGACATTTGGTATACTGGCACTAGATGGCGTGTAGAATTCGACGATGCCATTAATTTTTATACAGGGTGTTCAGTTTTGCAGATAATCGATTTAAGTTCGATTTTTTGGTAGTCAACCTCGGTAAAATTTGTATTTTAATTGAAATATTCTTAATTATGAACACATTCTGATAAAAAAAGTCCCGAAAATGTTTTATTTTATCATAAAAAACGCCTATGAAAAGTACCCAAATTTCATTGTTTTGTCATGCAAAATGTGTATAGCCGTGAGTCCAATTTACACACACGCAACAACCGCATGGATAGACGTCAAAACGTAAAGTGACAGGAACTGTCAAAGCAAGTTTGACTATTTTTGTAGGAATTTTATTATAAATACGTAACACCACGAGGTACATTGAATCTGCGTACGTATTTGCAATAATGCTAGTTTTGTTAAAAAAATGGAATTTAGAGGTTATTAGCTGTTCGCGTACGCTGAGCTTTATTCGGCATGAATACTCTGAAAATATGTGAAACATGTTTGTTTAATTATATAATACGACTATTCTGGGAAATAATAAAAGCGATAAAGAACAATCCCTACGAGAAGACATTAAATTTATGAACACGTCACGCCCTTGACTCGCTGCTTTACCACAGACAGAGGACTGTTGTTAGTGTTGTTTACTGTGAATATGCTGCAGAGCGCAGACGCTGAGCCCGACTGTCTCGAGACCTGATGACCTGAACGATGTGTAAACTTAACCTAGAGTTCCAAATAATGAAAATAATGAACAAAGCCTCTTCAACAAGCGGTAAAAATGTTTTAAAGCCTAGAAACAATCATAGATAAAATGCAATGGATTCCTTGAGTGAAAGCTTCAGTTCCAGTATTACAAAATATATCTGTTATAAAAACTACTCCACATCAAATGTGAGTAAAATTTCGAGCCATATACCTAGGTGTGCTAAAAATTACTTTCATACAGTAAAAAGCTTGTTAGAACGAGATGTGTAAGTACTAAGTATAACGATTAATGGGAACTGAGACGAAAGACGAAGGAAAAATATCAGTGTACTTAGTAGGTAATTATATCTTGCATATTATTTTTCGTCTTTTTACATTGAATATGAGTTGTAGTTCCTGGTACTTATGTTTCATATTAGCTAAATCAATTCAAAGAACTATGTGGTTAAATTTATAAGAAATAGACAAATTAAGAAAAAACTAGGATTATCTTTACCTAAATAGTTTCAGATGGAGAAGCTATTCCCGGCTTACTTTCAAGAACAGAGATGAGGAAACATATTTCAGTATTTGTAGGAGACCAGAATGAATATAAACATATTCATTTCATCTTGTGGTATGCATAAATTATTAATGTCTACGATATTTTTTCGTCTCACCTCTAGGTAGGAACTTAGAAAACAAAGTGCTGTTATGGAAGCAGGTTTACATACACAATTACGTTAATCATTGATTAAAAGATTCGATAAGATACTGAAGAAGCCAGATGCCAAGATTAGTTTATATTCGTGCGACAGAGAGATGGGAGACGAGGAAAATTTTGCTAGAACACATTAGACTTTACGTTTTGCTATAAATAAAAACATACCTAACTTTCTGTACTTGGTTTAATTATTTAATAAAATTAAAGTTCATGGAATGTGTAAGTTAACGACTGAATTAAATAAAAAATATAAATAATGCAAGTATGGCGGAAATTAAAGTTTATTAAATTGTTATCATTTGTATTTATTATACACTACAGCAAATAATCCTTGTGTTTAATAGTTCTATAACAAAATTAACATGTCTAAAACATAAATATCAGTGAGAACTGTTAATATTCAGTTCTTATAAGGTAGGTATAATTATAAAAAAATAGATAATATAAAAAACTCACTTTGAAAAGTATTCTACATTTTCAAGACTAAATGAAAGATTTTTTCAAAAAGTAATACGTACCTACAGTGGTTTATTTTTTTTATTAGTGGCTAAATTGATTAACTTGACCCTTCATCTTCAAGTATTCATTATTTCTTAAGCATCTGTGTTTAATAATTCAGGTAGAATAAAAAAAGACAAATCCAAAATTTAATTTATTTACAATAAAATAAAACTACAATAAATTAAAAGTACCTAAGTACTTACATACATTTAATCGATTTTATGTTAAACAGTTCTGTATTCTAATTTGCAGAGCACCGTTCACTCTAAGAGATGGTCAAGCATGTACGATTAGAAACAAATCTTGCCATTTCATTGTTCGATACCTACCTTATTACGTTATGTTGTGTATATTGTAACAACAGTTAACTTTCAACATTTTTAAGATATTCTAACGAGATGTTTTCATACTGTACATAGAATTATGAAATTAGTTTATTTTTCTTAAATTTATTCGTTTAGAAATTTTAAAACCCACGACAACTGAATTTAATGTCTTATAGAATACTCTTCAAAGTGAGTTAGAGACTTCTTTATAATATTATCCATCATTCCATATTTAGAATTATTTCCAAGAAAATGTCTAGTGTCTGTTTTAATGTAGGTACTAATTTGTGGCACTAAACACACATAACTGAAACATAAAAACAATAATTACAAATTATTATATAGCTTTAAATGACTATTTGATAGGTACCTACTGGGTATAGTAGGTTTGCAGGTGATTCTTCCTAGCAAAAACCAGTTGCTTTATTCTAGTTCTGTATCATATGAAATACAGAAATTGTAGTTCATTGTTTACTATTTTACAGATGTAGAGTTCTTCTTAAACATCTTCTTCACAAAGTGTTGAAATATGTGCACAAGAATCAATCATTTCTAGGTTATGCTTTCGTAATATTTATTTAGTCGGGCTGGGGTACCTAGGTTCAGTAGGGATTCAGTTCAGATTAGATCTGACTTTCAACGACAAACATATTCACATTATAATAATAAAGTTTTAGGAATCGTTTTGCTCGAATTTATTTGTTGCTAAATAAGTAATCAATAATTACAGCAGTTGGAAAAGAGAGATATTCTTTAAGTACTTACACACTTTTTTAAATTTTTTTGTGATATAACACCATTGTGTATACGTAAATTGCATTAAATACATTATTTAGCGTTTTTTATGTAAAATAAAATACTTTATGCCATTAATATTTGACAATTCAATGACAATTCATAGTTTTGACGTTTAGCGATGTTAGTTTCTTCTGTGTAAGTCTGGCTCAAGGCTATGCACGTTTTACATGACAAAACAATGAAATTTTGGTACTTTTTGGAGGCGTCTTTTTATGTTAAGATTTGAAATGTTTGAATGTTTATTTATCAGAATGTATTCATAATTAAGTATATTTCAATTTAAACATAAGTTTTAGCAGGGCTGACAACCAAAAAATCAAAATCAAATCGATTTCTTGGAAAATGGAACACCCTGTATCAGAATTGATGTTATCATCAGATTCTACTCCGCATCTAGTGTCTGTATACCAAATTTCGTCGCACTGACTATGATGGTTTCTGAGATATTCGCACTGAAAGTCTTAGAGGGAACACCCGGTATATATAAATTTGCTGAGGAAAGATATATTGCCATTTCACGACGGGCGGACTTACAGGATCTTTGACCCGTGCTACTGCATTTATTGCAAGGTTGCAAATAGAGGTTAATGGCAGTACACTGATACACATTCCAAATTTATTGAATATTAAAACTATTTTATTTCAACCAGTAGTAAATGCAAGTCATGCTCTAAACTGCTAAAAGCTAGAAGGGCATTAGACGCGAAAAAACCAACAACGTCACGTGATAGGTCTCGATGAGGAACCAATCAAATCAATTTCCAAATTTTAGTTATTAGCAAAAAAAATTGTGTGTGTGACGTACTGCGCATATTTTTTCTGATAGGTTAGGTTGCTACTGCGCATGTTTTTTCTATAACCTACTGCTCATGATTTTTCCGTTAGGTTAGATTCTATTTCCATATACCAAGTCGCTTATCTCTGCTACAGATTTTTACTTTTTTCTATAGTCTACTGCACATGTTTTTTCTATAACCTACTGCTCATGTTTTTTCCGTTAGGTTAGATTCTATTTCCATATGCCAAGTCGCTTATCTCTGCTACAGATCTTTACTTTTTTCTATAGTATACTGCGCATGTTTTTCTGCTAGGTTAGGACGCTACTGCGCATATTTTTTCTATAACCTACTACTCATGTTTTTTCCGTTAGGTTAGGTCGCTTATCCCCCGTGTTCCGCACCCCGCTCCCCCGCGTACCAGCACCTCGCGTACCAGCTCCTCCTCCTTATCCTTATCCGGCTCCCGCTCATCTCTCCAATCCACACTCCGGTGTCATATTTCAGTTCATTGACCTTGCTCCGGTATCATATTTCGTCTAGATATCATCAGGTGTCACATTTCAGTTCATTGATCTATATCCGGTGTCGGGTTCCGTCTAGACAGTGTCAGGTATCATATTTCAGTTCATTGACCTTGCTCCGGTATCATATTTCATCATATTTCGTCATAATTCAGTTCATTGATCTTGCTCCTCCTCCTTATCTTTATCCTAATCCTGCTCATCTCTCCAATCCTAACTACTAATCTCGAATTAAGTTATTTATGAGGATATACTTAAAAATCGAAGGGAAATAAAAAATATTGTCGGACCGACTGGAACATAATCGAAACAAAAAATTGAAGATATAATCGTACTATAAAAAAAGGAAATCTAGATCTAAGAAATAAAGTTGAAAATTTGGAAAGGCAAGCTAAAAAATAATGTAATTTTTGGTATAAACAGACACATCAAATATAAATTTAAGGGTATAATAAATTCTGATTCTTGAATATAACGAATAGTCATAGAATGTGGCCCGCAGTAATAAAGTATGATATTTGTCAGAAAGTAAGTGAACTTCTAAGAATAGAATTAAGTGATATTTATTAATTGGAAAAAAAATAAAAATCCTCCTTCATATCAAGGTATAATTAGTTACGTATGTATCTGAGGAAAACATATGTATTAAAGAATATATAATAAGTTGAAAGGAAGTAACGTAACCATAGTTCTAGATCTGAAAATCAGACAAAGAAAAGAAAAAATAAAATAAAAACTCATCTAGTATGTGAACGAGAAAATAAGGAAAATTAGTTTAAAATAAATAAATTATTTAAAAACGGTGTATTTTTTACTGCTAAAGAACTGGAAGAACTTATTGAAATTAAAAATGAAGAAATGAGAATTTCTACAACATCGACTTTAGGAAATATTCAGAGTCCTAAAACGACAGAGACAGTATCCTTTTACTATATAGAAACAGATGGCAATATTGTTCAAGGCATTAACAACTCAACTCAATATACAAGTGGACAGAAAAATTGTAACACGTTCTGCTTAGGTACTTACAAAAGTGACATGAAAAAAAAATAAATACCAACTTACATAGACACCTTTGCAAGTAAAATAGTGAACCAATATGTGAATTCGCGAAGCCTACACTGTATTTGTATCGCTGATACCTTCAAAATGTATATAAGTATTTAATTTATAAGGCATTCATATTTTAACTAACGTCATTATAGTAAAACATTTTCTGATTAAATACAAAATTTCTGACTTTGGTAATTGTAATTCATAATGTCAATTCCCGTTACTACATCTATTAAAAAATATATTATGTTACAGGATGGCAGGCATTGAGAAATGAAATATTATCCTGCGCCGTTACAACTATCGACAAACTAATTAAATCCATGATAATTATCGTCATTATCATTGTTCTCACTCCAACTCACTTCAAATTTATCGGACACACTGCATATCAAACTGAAGCAATAAATTGCTGGGTAAACAGCTGTATAAACACCACATTTGTATTCTGACAATATTGCTGTATATTCGCCAGTACTGTGAGACTGGGGTTCAGTTTCTTACTTTCCATTTACTGCCAAACCTCGACAAAAACAGTGATTTAATACAAACTCCTAGATATAAATAAAATCTGCTCTGACGCAAACTTTATTGTTCAGAATTGCTTCTAGCAACACTAATGCACAAACATCATCAGCATAATCTTTCTTTCAAATATACAAATGGAATTTCCAAACAGTTTATAAATATAAACATTGAGCATGAAGTGCAACTTGCCCTAGTATTAAAACATTTTTTATAATTTTAAAGCTTCTATAAATACTTTAAGTGAAGTTTAATGTTTTAATATAATTATTACACATACATATATCGGGTATTTAACTTGACGATGGTCTTGATAATAATTTTCTTAAATTTAGTTGTAACAGAATTTGCTTTATAAAAATTACTAGAAAAATCTCTCAAGAAAGTATCGTATCTTCTAACCAGATATTTGTATGTGAATCACTGTCTTAAAAGGTCAGTTTTTTTATTAAAAAAAATCAATTAAAACATCAAATAAACATTCGATATCAATTGATAATTTTAGCATCTAGGTACTTACTTATTCTCATTGATAACTTGAACAGCTTTTCCTCCAGGCACTAATTCGTATGTTATCAGTTTTCCCATATTATCTTCATCAACACTAAAAGTTAAATCAAGATCAGATACATCACCTTCATAATGCTTAACATAACTCAAACTTCGATACAGAGCTGGGTCCAATGAAGGTAGTTCATCTATGCAACTATACAGAACTTGAGCTGTCAGTCCAGAAACTTGACTAAGGAAAAATGAGGCAAATGGTACATCAACGACGATACCTTCATACACTGCTTTGCCTGTAAATGTTGCACATGATAATATTTATATGTAAAGATTAAAAAAAATTCAACTTACCTAACATTCTACCAACAAATTCAAAAAGTTGTAAATGATTATCGTGCACTATCGATGTCGGAGATGGATATAATCGTTCCTCGCTAGTAACTTTAAAGAGATTTAATGAAGGATCAAATACCCTTTTTATACTTTCCTCTAGAAATTCCTTAAATACTCCATCTTGATCTATTCCAGCTTCATCCAAACCTTGTTCATTGACAAATCTTACTCGTATTACGCCTTTTAATGCATGAGATGGCAGAAGAGCCAATTGCCTATAACCATCTTCAACAATTCGGCTTCTATAAGTAAATAAAATATATCTCTACTTTAGCTTATCAAAGTATTACGGATTTGAAAATTTGCAATGCCATTTAAATACTTGGTTCACTAAAAAACTATTGTCTCTTGCATTTTTTCATTAAAATGTTTTTTAATATTAATAAGTTCCCTTTATACAATTAATATAAAAAAAAACTAAATACATTTACAAAAATACAAAAATTGTTAAAATGGCGATCATCAACTTCATTGCAAGCTTCTATCTTATGACATATTGATTGGTGAACACGTCCAAAAATGCCTGGAGTTTGTCGAATTATCTTATGCGATAATGAAATTAATATTTTATGAAATTTTATTAATACTGCTGATTTCAGAAAATATAAAAAAATACAATTGAAGTTAAAGTGGGTTTTTTAAATAGAACATGCCATGTGAAATTTTCTTTTTTCTAGTTTCAGTGTTGCGGGAGTAGGTAATTGCAAAAAAATTCTGCTCATAAAATGATGTATCTATGTATATTTGATTTAGAAAAAACTTTCTTTATAACCAATGTTCGTTTTCAAACGAACACAGAATTTTTGCTTTTCCCATTTTTAACTGGGTAGTCCAAACTAAAGCGGAACACACACAAGAACGGTGGTGGTGGCAATTAATGGAAACTTGTTTGCTTATTTGACAGCCACCGCTATGGCTCAAGTGTGCACTCCACTTAATGTCGGGATAAGGCATTGGTTTCCACTTGGTTTGTTGCTGTTACTTTTTTGTTAACATTGTTAACATATTCTGATAGTTATTCGGTCGTACACTCGATTTATTTCACAGTTTTTCATCGTTTGATAGGTTTTTATCACTTTACTTTAAACGTGTTATTTGAATGAACGCTTATTTTACTTTTTTATGGGTTATTTATAATTTCTGATGAGGCAACTGAAAACTACCAATCAACAATATATGCTATTTTATTTATGAAAATTTATCTTTCCTAATATTGATTTTTGGGTTGTTATACTGTGGCCTATGTAACTGGTCACCTTCAATCTTATAATTAATGTTATCTTATTTAATCTGGGTATCACTAACCTGTCCCTTTTGTTCTTAAATATTCGGCTGCTATAGTCATAACCGCTTCTCTAGAACTAGTCGCATCTCATGCTTTCAAATGTTTAGCCGCTCCTCACTCTTAGCAGCTTTAAGGGTCGTTCCTACCCAGCAGCCGTAAAACCAATAGTAAGAACCGAAATTAATATATGGACGGTCCTAAGGATAGTGATAGTGGGTTCGCACCGACAGAGCCTAGCTCAAGAACAATAGGGACCCGTCAAAGATTTGCAGATAGGGAAATAAACATTAATTTTATGACTTGCGGCAACCAGTTATCTCGGCTACGGCATAATAAATTCAAAAATCGCAGCGGAATAAAAAATATTGCTTCCTTGCCAATTTCCTCTTTTACCATAAATTTTTTTTTTAATTATTCACAGATCTTTATTAAACACTCTGTACATCATTGAATACTAAGGAATTTAAGGAATTCCGAAAAAATATTAAAAGGCAAACGAGGGATGCATATAGTGTATACCTATCACATGTAGAAGACAGACTGAAAGGTGATCCTAATTATTTTTGGAGTTATATTCAGGGCAAAAAATGCTGCTCCAGAATACCTGATTGTCTAAGTATGGGTGAATTACAGTACGAATCTCCTCAGGCAATAGTTGATGGATTTAGAGACTATTTTGGCAGCGTATATATAAATTCTTCCGATCCGAACTTGTCTGCTGTTGACTTGGCAAACATACCTGTTTTGCATATTGCGGAATTTACTGAGAATGAGATATTAACAGCTATTAATAAACTGAAACATAAATTCACATCGAGTTCTGACCAAATACCAAGTTTCCTGGTTAAGGAGGAGGATTCGTTTTGTTCAACCTTTACTTACAATATTCAATTTAGTGCTTCGAACGTCTACCTTTCCAAATTAATGGAAAATTGCTCGAATTTGTCCTGTACTTAAATCAGGTGATCCTTCAGTATTAAGTAATTACAGACCTATCTCAATACTGAGTAATTTTGCAAAAGTATTAGAAATATGTATCTACAATCGTATCTATAATTCAGTGAGGCACTTGATTTCTCCTTACCAGCATGGATTTAAGGAAAGCCGTTCGACTGTTACTAACTTGATTATGTTTTCTCAGTATGTAGCCCAGGTAGTAGATTGTCAGGGGCAGGTTGATGTGGTCTACACGGATTTCTGTAAAGCCTTTGACCGTATAGACCACGGAATATTGCTGTCAAAATTACTTAAGTATGGTTTTAGTGACTCCCTTATAAAATTAGTAAAAAACTATCTCTCCAGCCGATCTCAGTTTGTATCTTATAACGGTTATAACTCGCAAATATTCTCGTTAACTTCAGGTGTTCCCCAGGGAGCCAATTTGGGGCCCTTACTATTCTTATTATTTATAAATGATATTAGTAGTATAATAGACTGCAAATTTGCTTTATTTGCAGATGACTTGAAAATATATCATAGCGTGGAATCAGTGAATGATTGTGAATTTATTCAAGGTCAGCTTAATAAAATTGAGATTTGGTGTACCATTAATAAATTATACTTAAATACTAGCAAATGTAAAATTATGAGTATTTATTTGAAGAAACAATTTGTTGAATTTGAATACAGTTTAAATTCGTCAGTGTTATCTCGTTGTAATAGTAATATAGATTTGAGCATAACTTTTGATAGCAAATGGTCGTTTAATGGACATATTTCCTTAATCATATCAGCAGCGTTAAAGATGTTAGGGTTCTTAATTAGAAATTGTAGAAATTTTCGTAATGCACAAAGTTTTAAGGTTCTCTATTACTCCTACGTTAGATCCAAAATTGAATATGCTTCGATAGTATGGTTCCCGTTTTATAGGTGTCATATTGCAACTATTTAGAATGTACAAAGAAAGTTCTTGAAATTTCTTTATTTTAAAGAGTATGGTTCGTATCCGGAAAGAGGATTTAGTCATGATATATCAGGGTTCTCAGCAATTTTTCAGAACCAAATTCCCTGACATTTCCAGGTTTTCCCTGACATACTTTTTTAAAATTCCCTGACAAAAAGCATACAAAATATCATATTTTTTAAAACTTAAACCAAAGTAAAAACAAGTCAAATGATAGGCATAAATAAATTAGCCCATTCGATGACAAATAAGTGACATGGATATTTAATTTTATTAGAAATATTTATTTCAATCATTGTAACACATTGTACTGTGTTAAATATTAACAAATATGAATATTTAAGAAATCTAATAGAAATTTGTATATAATATATATTTAAGAGATCTAATAGAAATATGTATAAACAAACACAACAAAAACCATTAAAAATAGATTTTACTACTGAGCAAACAGCTATACAAAAAACAGCTTTAGCTGTTTTATGTCATTAAATGTATTCAAATCGGTTCAAAACACTATATTTTTGCATTGAAACAGTAACGTCACATAGGTCGCTTTTTAAACCGTGTTTAAAATGTCTACTGAGCCCTGTTTGAACTCTTTAGATGCTTTGCTAAGGTCTATGTAGCAGTTGCTGGATAGATATTTCAAAATCGGTGTGATTTAAATTTTCAGATTTTATGTTTAAAATGGTTGATATTTCTTATCTTGATTATTTAAAAAGGAATTGGTTGTGGATTATTGTATGTATCTCTACAAATTTTAACGTATTCTTAGACATCTTAAATTACATTACAAACGCATAATCCAATTACTTTTCTCTACACATTTCATTAAACCTGTCACTCACACGAACATGTAGGTAATTATTTGTTTTTGATTTGCAGTTGCTAAAATCAATTCCACGTTTATGTTGCAGATCTCACACATTTTCCAAATATATATACAAAAACATGAACAAGAAATATATTGTTAATAATTTCTGCCTGTAATAATCGTTCTATTTTAATCCAAATCTAGTGTAGCTTTGTTATCAATAAATTGTATAAACAATAATCAAAAAGTGTGAGTGTGATGTTAAAGAGAAACAAATATTTAATGACGTTACGTTTTGAAACTATACATTTTCTTGGTGCATTACATAAGTAACGTCACCATTGAATATGTCTTGAAACAGGCGATGAATATGTATAAAAAACAGCTATACACTCCAGATATATATGTTTCTTTTTATCAATCTGCGGGTACGTGTGATTAAAACAAACAGAAATAGGCAACTGGGTGCGTTCATTAAATAAAGAATTTAAACATGGCAGGAGTAGCATTCAGAAATTTTCCTTGACGACAATAAAAATTCCCTGATTTTTGACAATTATTGGCACTCTGCCTGACGTTTCCCTGACAAAGTTCAAATTCCCTGACATTTCCAGGTTTTCCCTGACGCTGAGAACCCTGTATATTATTGAACACCTTTGATGTTACATTATTAGAAATTAGACGTGTCATTTCTAGTTGTACATTGATTTACAAAATTTTACATAATAAACTTGACTGTTGTGATCTATTGCACGCATTAAACTTTCATGTTCCGCAATATTCTGCAAAACGGGTTGCTGATTTTGTGTTACCATTAGCTAGAACCAATATAATGCTGCGCTCTCCATTGTATGTCATGTGTAGCAATTTAAATAAAATTGGTATGTTTTGTGACATTCATTCTGTAGATGTTAAACAATTGCGTTTTTCTATTATTGAATACCAACATCTGTTTTAATATATACCTACTTGCTTTTTGTATTTGGTTTAAATGAAGTGTTTCTATTATTTTTCTTATATTTTATAGATTTGTAGAATCTCATTTCTTAATTCCGTCTTTTTAATTTTTTTTTGCTACATTTAATAGTTTTGTGATTCTTAATGTAAATGCACAAGAAATTGTTTTTTCTTTTGTATTTTGTTAAAAATTCTTGTTATATTATGTATTTGTCCTGTAACTGGATCTTGTATCGGTTGGGCAATAAATGAGTATTATTATTGATGTTGTTTCTTGGTCTGGTGATAGGTCAATTTCAAGTAGAAAAACCAATTTTTTACATATTGCCTACGTTTCGGCTTATATTTAAGCCATCTTCAGGGCTCTAGAAATGTAAATGCGTTAAATAATATAACATTACAATAAATTAAACCAAAGCACATTGAAAATTACACATTAAAATACAATTTTTAACTTAATATTAAAGTATAGGAATAGAGAACTTTAATTAAAATAATGTATCGACTAGATACTGTGCAGAGGCGTTGTAATTTTTTCCTCTTTAAGTAAAAATGGAGAAAGAAAACACAAAGAATTGCTATGTTTTATATATACCGGGTGGTGTAATTATTGCTTATTGTTTAATTATATCGATTAAGTCTATTAAATTAAAATATGCCGTGTTTAAATTTTGAGTATCTTGTTTTTTGTTACTCAAAATTTAAACACGGCATATTTTAATTTAATAGACTTAATCGATATAATTAAACAATAAGCAATAATTACACCACCCGGTATATATAAAACATAGCAATTCTTTGTGTTTTCTTTCTGTTAATTGTAATTTGTTTTCAACTTAATTTATGTTTGCCTATATTGTCCCCTTTCTTTTTAAATTATTATTATTACTATATATATTTTTTTCAGTAAACACCTTCCGAGGCTCCCACACATTCGGAGATGTTCTGAAGAGTTAAGCAATGACCACTCTCCACTCCGTGGAGTCAGTAATCATTGCGCCCGTAAATCGTGTGTTCTGAGCAGACGTAGCGAACCAAGGACGATTGCCTTCTGCATTTTGCCGGCTAAGATCTCTGCCGAATTTCGACAATCCGGTATGATCTTTAAGTCAGAAAGCAACGTATGTCTCATTCCACCCAGGACGCCTATAATTAGCACCACAATCTTAACAAAGTGGTCTGGATACAGCCTGCGGGGCTCGGATAGAAAATCTCGATACTTCCTCCGTTTTTCCTCCTCTTTTTGGACAATGTTGTTCTCTGCGGGAGCCGAGAACTCAATCACAAACATCGTCCTAAGCTGGTGGTCGAGGAGGACTACATCAGGCTTATTGGCTTGAATTTGCCTGAGGGTGGGGAATGAATAGTTCCAATAAATTCGGCACTTCTCATTCCCCACAACGGATTCCCCCGGAGCATAAGGCAGCACTGGCGTCTCGTCTATCTCATACGAGTGTCGTAAATGATAATACAACACCCGTAAGACTGAATCGTGTCTTTGGATATACGCTGTGGCCGCATATACCGCTATTATTATTATTATTAATACTAAATACAGCTATACTAATAAATTGCTCTGAATCTCCAATTGATCCGAAACATCCAAATGAAAAACTGTGTCGCTCGGTCCGCTTATTCTCCTTATATAGGCAAAACGAATATTATAAGTATTTTCTAGGAGCTCTGGATCTCATTGGAGCGGCTTGCGAATCTTCCTGACGCGCCTTGATCGACGGCATCACCGTTTTCTTTGCGCAGGCGATCAGGGCAAATCTAGGGTGTTGTGTATCCAACAGCCACCTAATTGAGTGCGATCGGGGCAAATCCTGTGACATTGCCCCCTCCTTAGGACCGATTGTCCCTATTGGAAGCACCTCTATACGGGAACAGGCGGACGACCTTCATCTTACTTTTGGGGATGCGCTGTATCCGATAGACGACGTCATTGATTCTTTTCATAACGGTGTAGGGACCCTTCCAGCGATTCTGTAGTTTGGGCGCGCTTCCTTTCTTCCGTGTGGGATTGTACAGCCACACGAAGTCACCTTGTTGGAATCCGACTAAATTCGTCCGTACATCGTATCGAGTCTTCATGCGATCGCTTTCTAGTCGCAACCGAAATCTGACTTCGTCGTGTATGACTGCTATTCTTCGTTCTAGCTCATGGACATAAATATCTGGCTCTGTGGACAATTCTGCAGGACGACTAAGTACCAAATCTGCTGAAAGTCGAAGCTCTGTCCCAAAGTTGATACGCGCGGGTGTCTTCCCAGTCGTTTCATGGATAGCTGAGCGGGAGCTAACAGGAAGAACGGAATAAGCTTGTCCCAGTCTGCCTGGTTTTCGTTCACAAACATACTCAGATTGGTTTCTAACGTGGTGTTGAAACGTTCCACAATAATTATAATTATATTAATATAAATAATAATAATAATAAACGGCACTCGTACGGAATAGACGAGATACCAGTGCTGCCTTACTCTTCGGGGGATATTGAGTCCGTAGTGGGAAACGAGAAGTGCCTAATTTACTGGAATTATTTGTTTCCCACTGTCAGGCAAATCCACGCTAATAAGCCTGACGTAGTCCTCCTCGACTACAATCTCAGGATGATGTTTGTGATCGAGTTTTGAGCTCCAGCTGAGAACAACATTATCTTGAAAGAGGAGGAGAAGCGGACGAAATATAGAGATTTGCTTTTCGAGCTTCGCAGGCAGTACCCGGGCTATTCTGTTAAACTTGTGGTACTAATAATAGGAGCCTTAGGTGGAACAAAAGATTCGCTGCTGTCTGAACTTAAGAGCATTCCGGCCTGCCGTCAATCAGCAGAAATCCTGGCCGGCAGAATGCAGAAGGCTATCATCCTAGGTTCATTACGTCTGCTTAGGGCGCACGATTCTCGGACCCAGTAGTCACTCACTCCACGGGGTGGAGAGTGGCAATTGGTACACACCAGCTCTTCTCTGGGATGTGTCGGAGCCTCAGAGGTGTGACTGGATTCCAGAAATAATAATAATAATAATAATAATCTTGTTTTGCATCTCACTGCTGCCATTATCCGTTGCACTTCGTCATACCCGGGGTTACAACTGCGGTACCCCAGGAGACCGAAGGCATAAGGTCACCCATTTGTTCTATATGGATGACCTTAAACTCTATGCCTCCGGAGAGAGGGATTTAAATCAGTCCCTCAGAGTGGTACAGGAGTACACGCAGGCAGTTGGAATGGAGTTAGGGCTGGACAAATGTGCACTGGTTCATCTCAAGAGAGGACGATGCGGTGCATACGGAGAGGACGCCCACCTCATAGACGGAAGCATCTTCCACCATCTAGGTGCCGGAGAGTCGTACACCTATTTGGGTGTCCCACAGCGGGGCACTCATGAGGTGGCTACTGTAAAAAACGCTCTCCGCGGCAGGTATCGGCACCGCCTCCGACAGATCTGGTCCTCGGAGCTGTCGGTGAGTGCCACAAATATGCTTGCCGTTCCGATCCTTCTCTACTCCTTTGGAGGAGTGAAATGGACACAAGAAGAGCTGAGGCAACACGATGTAGGGACCAGCAAAATGATGCATCTCCATCGGAGTTTGCATCCAAGATCGTCCGTTCCGCGGTTATACTTTCCAAGAAATCGGGGAGGCCGTGGACTCTTGAGTTTGGAGTGTCTCCAGAGCAGAGTGGTTTTGGAGGAGGCCTGTAAAGTCATCAGGAGATCGAATCCCCTTCTCTGCATGGTCCAAGACCATGAAGCAGCAGGGATAGGAGCGTTTGTATATAAAGCAGCGAGAAGAGCAGCCGATGAACTTGGTCTCGTGTTCGATACTGAGCGGGAAAATCCAGACTCTGTCACCGAGTGGGACCCTGCTCAGTTAAAAGCCCAAATTAAAGCTGCAGAAACGCGTCATCTTCTGCAGCTACATAAGGATAAGCCAATGCATGGTCTCTTCTACCGTCATCTAGAGGGGCTTGGCTTATCTGAAAAGCTGACCTTCGCTTTTTTGAGGTCAGCGGGGCTGAACTCTGAGACCGAGGGGTTCATAATGGCTTGCCAAGATGGTGTAATTAACACTCTCGTCTATCGTAGTCGTGTCTTGGGTATCGAGGTTCCTGATACCAGCTGCAGGGCCTGCCGCCAGGCGCCGGAGACGCTTATGCATCTCCTGCCGGCCTGTCCGCTATATGCGGCCACAGCATATATCCAAAGACACGATTCAGCCTTACGGGTGTTGTATTATCATTTACGACACTCGTATGAAATAGACGAGACGCCAGTGCTGCCTTATGCTCCGGGGGATATAGAATCCGTTGTGGGGAATGAGAAGTGCCGAATTTATTGGAACTATTCATTTCCCACCTTCAGGCAAATTCAAGCCAATAAGCCCTCCTCGACCACCAGCTTAGGACGATGTTTGTGATTGAGTTCTCGGCTCCCGCAGAGAACAACATCGTCCTAAAAGAGGAGGAGAAACGGAGGAAGTATCGAGATCTTCTCTCCGAGCTCCGCAGGCTGTATCCAGACCACTCTGTTAAGGTTGTGGTGCTAATTATAGGCGTCCTGGGTGGAATGAGACATACGCTGCTATATATCCAAAGACACGATTCAGCCTTACGGGTGTTGTATTATCATTTACGACACTCGTATGAAATAGACGAGACGCCAGTGCTGCCTTATGCTCCGGGGGATATAGAATCCGTTGTGGGGAATGAGAAGTGCCGAATTTATTGGAACTATTCATCTCCCACCTTCAGGCAAATTCAAGCCAATAAGCCCTCCTCGACCACCAGCTTAGGACGATGTTTGTGATTGAGTTCTCGGCTCCCGCAGAGAACAACATCGTCCTAAAAGAGGAGGAGAAACGGAGGAAGTATCGAGATCTTCTCTCCGAGCTCCGCAGGCTGTATCCAGACCACTCTGTTAAGGTTGTGGTGCTAATTATAGGCGTCCTGGGTGGAATGAGACATACGCTGCTTTCTGAGTTAAAGATCATACCGGCTTGCCGAAATTAGGCAGAAATCTTAGCCTGCAGAATGCAGAAGGCAACCGTCCTTGGTTCGCTACGTCTGCTCGGAACACACGATTTACGGGCGCAATGATTACTGACTCCACGGAGTGGAGAGTGGTCATTGCTTGACTCTTCTGAACATCTCCGAATGTGTCGGAGCTTCGGAAGGTGTGACTGAAAAAAATAAATAAAATAATAATAATAATAATGTCTTTATTAAAATTTAAACTATACATAGTGAAGAAATTGAAAATATATTATATCCTACGTACGAAAAGGTTGATTGTGACTGGTGATCGTAAAAATCGCTTGTTTTGGTGGTTAAAAGCTGATTCTAGTGGCTTGAAAGTGTTTAAATTTACTCATTAAGTGAATATGATGAGTAATATATTCAAGTAAGTCCTTATTACAGTTACTTCATTAAATAATCCTAGAAATCCGTATATATATGAGTAATAAGGCGACAATTCATTGAAACTACTTTTTTATTAAGATAAGTAGATTTGAGTCCGCAAGAAATATTCTCGTTCATTCCACCACAGCAATCTAATGTCAATTGACTCGCAACATGGCAGATACAAACAAATTTCTACAAAATTTCACAGCCGCTGAATTAACTGCGCTAATTGAAAACATTGTGGAGAAAGCAAATATGGCACAAACTGATATAATTAAAAAAGAAGTTACTACAAAAATTGAAAACATTGCCAAAGATCTAGAAGAAAATACGAAGAAAATAGCTGTACTTCAAAATAAAATTCAGTTCCTAGAGCGAAAAGTGCGCAAAAATAATATAATTATATTTGACTTGGTAGTGAACGACAAAGCTAATTTGCTAGTTGAAGTCCTTGACAGTTTAAATAATCTTTTGGGGATCCAGATTCAGCGACAGGATATTAATAACATATATCAACTGAATAACAAGAGAACCAACGCTATTGTATTAGAATTCATCTCCTTCTTAGTAAAGCAAGAGATATTTAAGAACGTTAAAAAGCTAAAGGGAACAGGAGTTGCGATAGGTAACGACACTTCTTATGAAGATAGAGCTATACATAAAACTCTGGTACACCACTTAAAGCAAGCTAAGGCTCAAAAACTTCCTGCACGAATTAGGGGTTTTTCTCTGGAAATTGATAATAAATTGTATTCTGTGCTGAAAGAATTGGAAGAAAACGTGGAAATTTCTAGTGAAAGTGAAGAAACAGACAGTGATCATACTGGATCGCAAAGTGTGCACAGTCAAGTTCCAAGTAGAGAATTATTTCCTACTGCGCACTTAGTAAATTCAACCCAACAGAATCTGCTTACGAAAACTACTCAGAAGAGGAAAAGATCAAAAATCCATTATAGCCCAAAAACTAGGAGCTCTAAGCAAGTTACTAAGTAACATAATTAAACTACAATATTACTAATTATAATTATTATTAATTGCATTTATAGAAGTCAAATAATAATCTTTGCCACAGAACCTTGGTGGTATTGTTATTCTCTTCTTGTTCCTGTTTTTGTTTTTTGTATCTTGATAAGAATGGATTGTAATTTGCGCATTGGTCACTGGAACACGCAGTCAATGTTTCCAAAAATTAATTTTATTAGAGACACTTATTAATAAAAAATACGATATATTCTGCATAACTGAATCGTGTTTAAAAAATAGCATATCTAATGATTTGATAAAAATAGCTGGTTATAAATGTTATCGAAGAGATAGAGGCGATAAAATTGGAGGAGGTATTTGTATTTATGTTAGGCAGTTTTTAAAAATAAAAATAATTGATAGTTTAAACAGTAACGAATTTTATGAACAACTATGGGTACGTGTGGAAGTTGGCATCACAGAAATTTGTCTGGGGGTCATTTATCGTTTACCCGATACTAGTGCAAATCAATTTTTAGACATATTTGAAAACGACATTTCTGTGTTGTCTGTTGAATTTCAAAATCTTATATGTGTTGGCAATTTTAATTTTGACCTATTGACTGATAATTATACAACAAAATCGTTTAATTCTTTGTTAGAAGGTATCGAGCTCAAACAGATTACTATCTGTTTGAGCTCGATATGCAACCAACACGCAAAGATCGCCTTTTGGATTTTATAATCATTAACGAACCATTGATATACTCCAATTTGAGTGTCACGGATATGAATCTATCAGATCATTTTCTTATTGAATGTAGAGTGAATTTGAATATAAAAAGAAGTAATAATACTAAGAAAACATATAGGGACTTTTCTAAATTCAATTTGGAAGCTTTTAACCAGGACCTCATTTCAAAGCCTTGGCATTTAATTTATGATAATGTATTGTGTATTAATGAAAAAATAAAAATATTTAATAATCTAGTAACCCAATTGTTCAATTCTCACGCACCTTTTAAAACGGTAACTTTTAAAAAAAGAAACTACAAACCCTGGATTACTGATAATATTAAATTTATGATTAGTCTACGAAATAAAGCGTTTCATAAGTATAAAAAAACTAAAAAGAAAGAACATTGGGATTATTATAAAAATTTAAGAAATTATATTACACAAGCTATACGTACAGAACAAAAGACATATTTTCAGCTCAAATTTTCCAACGCCAGTAATAAACAGAGATGGAGTATAATAAATAGGTTCGCAGAGTTTAAAAACAGTAATGATCTTCAGCTTACTGCAGATGTAGACGCTAATGATATAAATACAC
The DNA here is from genome assembly GCA_025584915.1 of Monochamus saltuarius. Taxonomy (NCBI): domain Eukaryota; kingdom Metazoa; phylum Arthropoda; class Insecta; order Coleoptera; family Cerambycidae; genus Monochamus; species Monochamus saltuarius. Next base: position 42,861,965 of record CM046725.1, read on the forward strand.
ATTATTTGCAAATAAACGGCAATATTGTTAACGCAAATGTGGAAATTCTCAATTTTTATCGTAACAACCGTAAAACAAATTTTGATAATTTATTTGAACTAAATGAAGTGGATGAATACAGTATTATGCAGATAATTCTCAATATTAAAACTCAAGCTTATGGGAGTGATGGAATTAATATTACACTTATTAGATTTCTCTGTCCTTATTTAATCCCCCATATAACATACCTCATAAATTTCTGTCTAAAAAATTTAGTTTTTCCAAATGCGTGAAAAGAAGGTCTAGTCATCCCCATCCCAAAAGTTGCCTGTCCAGAAAATTTAAATGAACTTCGCCCTATAACTATTCTGACTCTCCAAAATTTTGGAGAGAATTGTTGAAAAACAACTACGTGATCATATTGAGAAATATGACATTCTTCCATATACACAGTCAGGGTTTAGAACGGGATATAGTTGTGGAACTGCCCTTTTAAACATAACGGATGACTTTTTTAAGGAACTGGATAACGGAAAGTCTGGTGTGCTTATTTTGTTAGACTATAGCAAGGCATTCGACATGATCAATCATTAACTATTTTTAGCAATATTACATTTTATTGGTCTAAGTCCCCTCTCTATAATTTTTTTCAGAAACTATCTCATAGGTAGAACTCAAGGGGTAATATATAAAGGTGTAACGTCATCCATACAGCAAATTGGACGAGGTGTAGCCCAAAGCTCAATTCTTGGGCCCTTATTTTATACTATTTATACAAGCAATTTCTTCTCAGTACTGCAACATTGGAACGCACATATGTATGCTGACGATACGCAGTTATACAGTCTTTTTGAAAAAAATATGAGTTGACATCAATACAGGAAATAAATACTGACCTGGATGCCTTGCTAAAAATTTCTTCTGATCATAATTTAATAATTAATCCAGACAAGTCATCTGTTATGTTACTTGGTTCAACACAGTTGAACAATATTCCTATTCAACTAAACAATATTTTATTACAACCGACACAGAAATCTAAAAATTTGGGTGTTGTACTCGACAGTAAATTAAAGTTCACTGACCACGTTTCACTCATTTTGCAAAAATCTTATTTAAAACTAAAAACATTATATCAATGTAGACATTTATTTGATGTGAAATTAAAAATACTACTTTGTGATTCTCTTGTTTTAAGTTATGCAAATTACTGTGACTATGTTTATGGTCCCTGTCTGTCTGTTTATGACTCTAACCGGCTGCAAAAATTACAAAACTCGTGTTTACGCCTTATATATGGGATACGAAAATTTGATAGAATTTCGTACACATTAGAAAAAGCTAAATGGCTGAATATGTCAAACCGAAGAAAATTACATGCGTTAACTTTATTTCACAAAATTATAATGGAAAGAAGCCCCCTATACCTTTGGAATAAAATTATTTATCGTAGAAACATTCACAGTACAAATACTCGTCAAAAAACTGCTATTGACATTCCGAAACACAAAACACAGCTTTTTAAAAAATCTTACTCATACCAGATATCAAATCAATATAAAAATATTCCTGTCTCACTAAAAGATATGTCTTCAGCCTCGTTTAAAAACAAACTTTTTCATATTATATTTAATGACCAGTGCACAAAGCTAGATTTATAAAGTTAGATTATTTGTTTATGTTACAATTGTTAGGTTAAATTATTGTTCTTTTGGATATGTATGTGACATTGTAGGTGCATGCATATGTGGGATAAAAAGAATGTAAATTAAATTTCTCTTAGGTCTTTGAGGAAGAACAGCTCTAGCTGATCAACTGACCTTTTGACCACACCTTTATTTATTTTTATTGTTTTCTCTTGAGACATGTTATTTTGAATTTGGCCAATAAATACTATTATTATTATTATTATTATTATTAAATGTTATTAAAGGCGTGGCGAAGTTCAACATAATTGTTGCTCTGCCACCTAATCACTCCCTTTAAAGAATACGATACAAAGTAAAACTATAAGAAAACAGAGAAATCACAAACTATACAGGGTGTAACTTTGAAGGGGGGTCCGGTTTAGAGGGGGGGTAGGCCGTGTTCCCTAGATTGCTAATCTGAAATTAGTTTTTTTAAATCAAATAAATAGCCGAGTTATAATTAATTTTTTAAACTGCACCCAAATTGCTATACACGCCGCCCCTGCAGAGCGTCCGAGTTTCACTGCAGAACCATGTCTACGGCGTTGCCAGTTAGATTTCGGAACTTGTCCGGTCATTTCAGGCCCAGGGTCGTATTCCACGCAGCGCGATGCGACGGAAGCTGATATTTTATAATGAATTCAGTACATACGTAGCTTTGTGTGTACTACGTATTAATAACACGTTATAACAGGTGCATTGGAAGAAAATGTTGCCATAAGATCTCATCTGATCGCATCAAAAGTACTAGAACACGCAAATGCAGAAGCTGTAACAAAAATAGTGACATAGTTTGACATAATTGTGAGGCCGTGAAATGTGAAAGTGAGGATTTTTTAGTGAGGTAATGTGAATGCAGAAGACAATAGTCTGGATATGCAAAACTACAGCTTCCAATTTATTGTGATGAGATTTCGGCGATGCGAGTAACTAGAAATAACAGCACCAATTCAATGTAAATACCTATGTTTAACTAATTTTTGCATGTATACACCTCAGTTTGATCGTAATAAACTGCCAATGATACGACAAGTTCCGACGTCTAAATGTCAAGTAAGGGAGATACAAAAAAGAAAAAACTGCAATGAATAATCTTTTAAACATTGCGACTCATGTCATTAAACTTTTCTGTCAATTATGATGAAGTATGGATCCTAAAACCATGTTCGAGTATTGTAAAAAAATACGTAATGTAAGAGTAGGTAAAAAATACAATTCTTTACTGATCTATTAACTAATTCTTATTATTAAATAATAGTATTGTTAGGTGGATTTTAATACGTTACAGTTCTAATTATTGCCAGTAAAACTTAATGTTTTAAAATAATTGTTGCTGTTTTATAAAATGTACGTAATTAAAAATAAGCAAATTATTACTCTGATAGCTTTAAAATGTTTTAAAAAAACAGTTTCTGTACAAAGGATTTGATACTATTTTTAAGGGTTTTACCAACGTCCCTTCAATAACCGTGACATTGACCTAGTTTATAAAATATAAATATCGCATAAATACTGCACACAATACATGAAACCAGACTAGATCGTTTTATATAAAAAAATATACAGATATGAGAGAGAGGTATGTCGTCTAAAGTATAATGTATTAACTAATTATTATTAATCTTAAATAATAATATTGTTGGATGAATAAGCATACGTTAGGTATTAATTTATTGTCAACAAAGCTTGTTGTAAAATAATTTTTGTTGTTTTATAAAATGTACCTACATAATTAAAAATAAGTAAATTTACTTATTAATATGATTGTTTTAAAATATTTTTTAAAGTAATAGTTTTTAATACAAAGTATTTGTTTTTTTTAAACAGTGTGTCAGTAACCCTTGAATAACCTTTGCTCTGGTCTAGTTTATAAAATACCTCATAATACGGAGGATGGATATGATATAGGTATACTGAAGGGCCCCAACAGACAACACCTTCGTTCGATTAAAATAAGCCTTGCCAGTTATCACCAAGAACCATATAAACTTCAGTTATCACTTTTAAAACTCTGTGTTGTTAATTTGTTTTACACAAATTGTGCCCGGCAATGGTCAAAATCAAATTTGCATTTTTGTTGACTATTCTATTCTGCAGAATTATTTATATTAAATTTTATGTATAGTTAATGAACATGTGTGCAATTTTATTAAACTATTTGTAAAAAATATACAGATATACGAAAAATATAAAGTTAAACTATTACTATAACTTGCGATTTTTTCATATATTTTCAGGTATTAACAATATTGTGTGAAACTAACTACTCAGTGGACAAAAGCCCCAACCTGCGTTGAATTACACCCACAATATCTACCCATATATTCCTTATTATTAGCTTTTGTAACATTTTTTTATGACTTCATTGATAGGAATTGTAGGATATTTGATACATATTAGCTTAAAATACCTTTCTTAAACAGTAAAAAAATAACTTGCGATGTTAGCATATGTGAATGTGCTGGTTATGGCACCCTTAACACGCACCTGTTAGAATAAAATATACCGTCAATTGACAGTAGTCAAAGCGGCAATATAACAACTGGCCAATGAGTCAGATATGCCACAGCTTTGTTTTGATTTTGACTTAGATTCAGTTTCCCTTTTGTCGCATGAGGAGGAGGATGTATCACGTTAGTAGAAAAATATTATGTATTTATTTTTATTTATTTATTACTGTTCTAACTTAATTTTCTGTTAGTTGAATTGTTGTTGATTTACAGTTTATTTTGTTTAAAAGAATATATTTTTTATTTATGTGGGATAATAGGGCTATAGGCGAACACCCACTCAATAAAAGTAACGCGCCAAAAAACAGTACCTCACGGGTGGTGTGGAAATTTGTTTTCTAACAGTAAAATTTCTCATCTTGCCCCATCTCTCACTTCAATAATGAAATGTGACAACAGCGCAAAGGACTACTGTATACGCCTGGAGCAACCGATAACGGCCGCGTCTCTAGATTAGCCCAAGGCTGGCCTAACCAGCGGCGGAGTATGAAAATTCAGAAAAAAAGGTAACAAAAAAAAATCAGTTTTTATGGCGGAATTTAGGAAAACAAACTTATGATATGTGTTTATAAGGGTCACAGGTACCCCCCCTCCAAACCGGACCCCCCATCAAAGTTACACCCTGTATATAAATAAAAAGCATACATGATAAAGAAGCATAAATACATACATATTTAACTTAAGTTGGTAACATAAGATTTGACCTGTTTTTTCAGAACTGGGCAACTAGAAGCAGATTTAATAGCAGAGGGGAGTTTATTATAGATTTTAACGGCATTATAACTAAATGACCTTTGAAGTTGAGCAGTACTATGACGTGGGACAGTGTACAGATCACGAAATCTAGTAGATCGTTCATGCTGACCTTTAACGAGTTTATCAAAAAGATATTTAGGAGAACCCAGTTTATTAATTTGATAGACAAGAGACGCCATATGAACCATATAACGCTCATTAAGTTTTAACAACTTGGATTGCTCAAACTTGTCACTTATATTGTCTGAAGTTATTTATTTGTGGCATAATTTTAGTTTTTCTTTAATTTTATTGGGTTTTTGCCACACTTCTGAAAAAAATAATAAAGATTAATTAAATAAGCCCTTGCGCCAAACGGAACAGTCAAGGGTTATTTTTGAAACTAAGTTTGCCTAACCAAAAAATCTCACACTGAAAAAAGCAGATAAGTAAAAAATAACAAAAATCACATCACTATCGCGCACTTCTGTATTATTGACGTTTCGAAAAACTCTCTGTTTTCGTTCTCAAAATTGTAGTAAAAATATTAAACGTATGTCAAGTTTGACAGTTTAAAATGTGTTTATCTGTTCAGTAAACATCGATCATTGTTGGCTACAGTTGTATCAAGAAGAAGTAAGTAACAATAAAATAAAAATCATTTAACATCTCTATGGAAGCAGATAAACAAATTTTAAACTTCCTTGAAATCATTGGCATTACCAAAGAAAAAATAATTAATTTTATCACTATTTTTACTAATTTTCAAATATATCAAAGTAGGCCAGAAAGCTTTAGGGTCAGTTTTAAACTTGTAATGAAGGTATGCTTTCTTCAGGTTTTATCGAGTTAACCATATTCCTAAGTCTTTTGTAGGCTTCCCAGTGATCTTTAGTTTTTGCTTTTTTATATTTAAGAAAAGCTTTATCTCTCAATTTCATCATAATTTTCAAATTAAATGGATTTTTTGACACTTTTGATTAATCCGTAGCTGCAGCTCTTCCAGGCTATTTACAGGAGTACCATACACTAATGTCTTCAAATATCCCCAAACAAAAAAATCTAGAGGGTTCAGATCAGGCGATCTTGGAGGCCATAAAACAGGTCCGGCCCTTCCTACCCATCTATGTGGAAAAGTTTGGTGTAAATGCTCTCTAACGGCCATGGAAAAATGAGTTGGAACACCATCATGCTGGAACCACATTTGTTGCCTCTGATTCAAAGGAATGTCTTCCAAAAACTCATACAGTGTGTTCTGCAGAAAGTTGAGGTAAGCAACGCCTGTTAATCGGTTTGGTAAAACAACAAGACCTAGAAACCTGTCACCTACAATACCCATCCAAATGTTTAATGATAAACATGCCTGATGTCCAGATTCTATTAGAGCATGAGGATTTTCGTCGGCCCAAATATGCGTATTGTGAAAATTAAACACTCCATTTCTTGTGAACCCGGCCTCATCAGTAAAAAGAATGTTTGTAATAAAACGAGGGTCTTCAGCATCATGTCGTAGAAATCAGCGGCAAAAAACCAAACGTGCTCGATGATCATTTATTGGATTTAAGGCCTGTACTCGTTGCACATGGTATGGATAAAGCAGTTGCTCGTGAAGGATTCTCCAAACAAGAGGACCACTAATTCCTACCTCGGCTGATATTCTCCGCACACTCGTACCTGGATTCTGCTCTATCAGTGCTAGAATTTCTTCTTCTGCTCTAGGAGTGGATACCAACCTTGGCCTTCCGGATAAATGGCACTGTTTGCTCAAGGAACCGGTATCACGCAATCTTTGGTGAATTCTTCTAAACATGCGTTGTGAAGGAATCTGGCGATTTGGATAAGCATCAACATAAAGACGTTGCGCTTCGGTGGCGTTCCCATTAGCACGACCATACATAAAATGCATGTCTGTTAATTCTGCGTTAGAGTAACCAGCCATAGCGAAAGAAAACTTGTGCACTGAGAACAACTGTCAAATACGTACTGTTTATTTCACTAAACATCAAACAACTATTATAAGAAAATACACAACGTTTTTGCAAAATAAAAAGAGGCTAAAAACATAAAACATTCCATATCTCCGCAACCGTTACTTTGCGGACCCATGTTTATTTCTGCTTATTTTGGTTCATACTATTACCTCCTTAAATATTTTACACTCTTTTTTTAACACCCTGTATTAGATTAGGTAAAATTTGAACAGCAGTTGAACTAATTTGAATATTAATTTACCATTAATTTCATATGCGCTAAACACATTAGAATGACGGTTGCAACTGGATATTTAATACCTAACGTAAAACATATAATAGCACAGATAAGTAAATTGTATTTAATATTAAAAGCAAAAATCGACATACTTTGAATGCCTATATAAATCTGTATTGTGTTCAGTTATTTTTTGCTGATGGTGGAGTAAGAAAACATTTTAAAAAGTTTAGTAAAAAAATAAGAATCGTTGGTCTAAAATTAGCAATTAACTGCAAACTCAAGTGAGGAAGTCTTCATTTTAAATAAATCTATTAACAGAACTAAACCAAATTACAACGGCCTTTTTTAATCAAATATTTTGACCCTTTAAATATAGCTTCTATAAGTATTATTATAATAATACTTTAATGTAATGTAATTTCTTGATACAATAATCTCCTAATTTCTTGCTCTACCTTACGAAAAGTTATTATCACGGAATCTCTGAAAATATAAAAAATATTAAATGGATTAGTATTATACTACGTAAAATAAAATTTTAAAAAATACAGGTTCAGATTCTATACCTAATGATATTCAAGCAATGATAATTCATTAATCCCGTTTTGGTATGTGAAGCTACACCATGCACTTGAGAATAATAATTATGTGTTATCTTTAGAATAGTTTACCGTACAAGATTTTAACAAAAATGAGCATTTCTTTTTTGAGTGCTTCTTTAGGAGTGGTCAGGGGTGAATGGGGAAGATTAAACCGGCCCGGGAAATCGGTAGGATTGGCCGGCCCAATTTTGTCGAGAAAAAATGTGATTAATATGATCCGATAAAAAAAGTATGATTTCTTTATTGTAACGGTCGTCGATAACATTCTGTATTATTCTTTTAAGATTTTAAAAAGGCTTCAATTTTTAAAGATTATAATAAGTATAAAATATTTTAAACAGTACAACTGAATGTAAAATATCGAAAATATACAGGCTGTAACGGATGCAGATGGTCAAACTTCAAAGGGTTATTATACAAGTAATTTTCACCAAAAAAGTATTATAAGATAAGACCTTTTTTTCATAAAAACAAAAATATATCTGTTATTCTTACATCCACATCGAATTTAGACATACCATCGGAAAGACCATTAAATATACCAGGTGCTGTAAAAAGTTAAATGTAATAATTGTGAAATGGGCAAAATTAGTGGTAACTCCTTATTGGTGGTAACGCCAAAAATTACTAATTAAATTACTGTATTTAGTAAGCTTTTCAAAGATATATCAACTTCTGAGGAGTTTGCTATTTCTTTGGCAACAATATCAAGGGCAAAGGTAATAAAACCGTAAAAAACGAAAATACACGAACTTTATAGTACTTTATTTTTATTTTAGGACTGTTTTTTTATATTATAGTAACAAAATTGTTGAAAAAATTATTTACTTAGTAACATATTTACAATGACTTAATAATTTTCGATGTAACCTTCCGCTTGACGGATACATAAAGTGCACCTTCTCCGCACGGAAGCAACTGTGTGAGGCACTTCTCTATTTTGCTCTCGAAGTAGCTCCCAATAACCAAAAATCCTTTGTTCCAACTGTTCTCGAGTTTCAATTGGTACTTTATATACCAAATATTTTAATCTACCCCACCAAAAGAAGTCTAACGGCGTTAGATCAGGACTTTGAGGAGGCCACCTAACTGTATCAAAGGGTCCTATCCATCTATCTATCTATCTTCTTGTTCGTTTAGCCATGCCCAAATCCCCCTGCTTTTATGTGCAGAACAACCGTCCATTTAAAGCCAGGAATTAATCCGAAAATTTAAAAGAACCTCTTCTAATATATTATGCAGTTCGTTCTGAAGAAGATCAAGAAATGCCTCTGCATTTAATGTATTTTCTAGTATAATTGGTCTAGAAACGTAATTTCCAATTATCTCCATCCATACGTTAACTTTGATTATTGTAGGGCTTGACAGCATGAGGATTCACAGGTGCCCACGTATGGTCATTCTGACAATTAAATATACCATCTCTGGTAAATGTTGACTCGTCAGTCCAAATTGTAAAATTGCGGATCTCTGTTAGTTTGTTGGATTATAGAACTGACAAAACTGAATACGTTCTGCCCTATCACGATCCAGTAAACTTTGAACAGGGGTCAAATGATAATGGTGAAGGTTGTTCCTTCTAAGACTTCTGTGAACTGACATATGCGAAATTATGCGGTATTCTGGAAGTTGTATTGCTACCCTGCATGTACTTAATGTTGGAGTTTCTTCAAAAAGCGCTGTTATAATTTGGTCTTGATGACGATTTAGTTGATCGGCTGTCATTAGGTCCTTGCTTCCAACGTGCCCAGACAGAAATACAAGCGAACGACGAAGAAATTTTATATAAATAGTAAAGGCGTGACCAGTGCACGGAGCCGCGAACCAATCAGATGCGAGAACGTCTACATAAATACAGACAGCTGTTATAGATGTCCAGAAGAAAATGAGAAGAACTCGCGCGGCGCTCAAGTTTTGCTCACCCCCTGAGAGTATATCCAGCCGAAATAGCCAATCACAGCTCGCCACCCCGATTCGGCTACCCTATTGGCCGAAAGCCCTGGATATACACCAGCAGCACCCCAGAGGGGTTAAAACGAGCGCCCTCGCGGCGAATTTATCAGTTCTTCACCAGCCACTGTCGTGTGAACTTCGTAGTGCTGCGTTGTGAATGTGTTTTGTGTGTCCTTTGGCAATCATCCTTTGTGCTTCGTTAAGTGCATCAAGTTCCTTCGAGCCAACTGTCGCCGTTGTGACGCCGAATTATCAGCCGTTGCTGATAATTTTACCTACTTACTTCAACCAGAGCATTTTGCGGTCGGCCATCTAGACGCCGACTCCATATTGTGCATCGATTTACACTTCGTTAAGTGCTTCGACGGGCCATCGAACATACAACACCGTAAATACATCGATATCGTAGCCATCGCTACCAAATTATACTATTTCATCATCTAAACCAGGGCGTGGTCGGTCATATTGGACGCCGACGCCATATTGTATTCATACGCGCAGACCCGCGCCGTACTTCTACGTTACAGCCGCCATCTTGCGAAACCATCTAGGCATCCACATCAGTTATCAGACGCAGTGTTTTCTGCAAATAAAATATTAATCACGGTTTGGAATTTTTCGCCGCTTATAAAAAATTCCTGGCGCCCTTATTTCTACACCACCTGAGCCGCTTCACCGACGCCATCACAAACTCCTATTTTACTTCGCTTGTCCTCGATATAATTACATTGTAGTCCCGCTTAACCTACTCTATCAGCACGCATTGTACCAAGACAAAAAAAGGTTGGTTTTTGTCCATTGATTATCACAGTGTCCCCTTGGATAATCATTCCGATTTGCGTGCTTGTCAGTGACGGTTGTACAGTGAAGTGTCCAAGTAAAAATAAGTGAAAACAAGTGGAATAAGTAAAAACAAGTGGAAAATAAGTGAAATCAAGTGGAAAATAAGAGAAAATAACATTTCAGTGATAAAAAAGGATAATGTAGTTAAATTAATGGAGTTACAGAAAAGGAGGGAAAAAAAATAAACATCAACTCTGGAAAACAGGATTGTTTAGCTTCTACAAGGAGAAATAAAGGTTTGTTAAGAGAACAATATTTTGTTACTTATTGATGAGAATCTTAAGAAAAATATTCAGTTTAAATTTAACTGATATTAGGTATATGTATGTAATGTATGTATGTATGTGTACCTAGAATAAAAATAAGTCGATCGACTCCATAAAATATTTATAAACTCTTAGAGAATGTATTTTCTTATTGTAAAAAGAAAAGGATAGTACGCTAGTTTCCTAAAAATAAATAAATAGAAAAATAATAATTGTGAAATAGCCATTGAGTTTATAGATAGCGTAGCCGATATATCTAATGATATCACTAGGTACTTGCCAATACAGGTTATCGAGCATGGGTATTTTACAACAGTAGATAGATAGTCTATCCGGTTGAAGACAGAGGTCTGTCAATTATTTGCATAGTTGTTAATTCAAATTAATCAAAGTAGAGCACATCAATCCAAGAAACCAGGTACATTACTGCTTGAAATAGTGCAACAAATGTTAGATGCACATGCTGACATATTGTCGACAGTAATAATTAATGCTTGGGGGTACATGCCTGCCGATATAGTATTGTTGTGGGGTTCAACGAATTTAGATTCCATATCACAGAAAATCCATGCAGTCTAGGGATCTCAGGATAAAAACTCCACAAAACCAGTATAAAGACAATAATACTTCTGATAAAACAAAAACGTGTATACGTGTGTGTATGCATAATATATATTTAATCTAGAACAACAAAACGAATTGTTACAGGTTCTCATTTTGAGTTAGAGAGGTTGTAGAAATATCTTAAACTTTTTAATGAAACTGTAAATAGATCTCAAAGATGCATATTTTATGCATATACACGAAATATAGGACTAATGTACTGGTATCATACATATTAATACATGTTAAAATAGAATGTAATACACACCTCAAATTAAAAGAAGTCGTGTGACTTTATAAAATCCTGTGCTTGGTACAACACCACTGCAAGAATAACGTGTGTTAGTCTTCAGTTAACTAAGAAATGGTGTAAAAGAAAAGTCGTGTGACTTCATCAAGTTTTGGTTCATTAATATCACTGCAGCAAGAATAACGTTATTCTTTTAAAAAAATGTAAAAATGGTGTGATAATAACAAAAAGAAGTCGTGTGACTTCATAGTACTATGGGTTCGTTACCTTCACTACTCCAAGGATAACGTGCGTTGTTCATCGAATTAAAAAAAAAATAAATAAATAAATACAAATCTGAAATGGTGTCATTTCTTAAAATATTTAAAAGATATCTAGATTTAATACAAGGTTTCCTTGCAATAAATATTGTTTCTCTAAGACTTATGAACGGCTTGAGCGCCCTCAGAAAAATTTCTCAGTGGAAGCCAGAATGGAAACGTGCATATGTATGTGTATATATACATATATAAAAGATATAAAATCTCAGAGGGGAGGGTACTGCTCCTACTGGCCCTCTGCAGGCAGGATGAAGTGTTGGATGTATACGAGTGTATATATAAGGATGTAACATGTTTTACAGTTAAAAATAGGAAGAAAGACATGTATAAGTACTGGATGTGTTAACTATTATTATTTCAATATTTTTGAAATTTAGATGTGTTGAACCAACTAAATTGTCATTTAGTCATTTGTCATCAGTTAGAGTAAACATATTACTAGTTAAAAATTGAATATAACAATATACCTAATAAGATTGCTCTTGGGCTACTAAGGGCTTCGGAATTATGGAATTAAATTAATACAGAGAAAGGTATACTGAAACATTAACAGCATTTAATTTTGTTTTAATGTTCATGTAAAAAGTCGATATCACTACCAGCAGAAAGACTTAGGGATGTAAAAAAAAAATGTTAAAATTTAGAAATTAATTAAACTCGTTTCAAACAAAATAAAGTAATTATAACTGAAGGAGTGTTATCGAAATTACAAAAATAAATAAATAACGGTAAATTTCAGATATTATAAAACATGAATTACAATGGTAGTTTGAAAACTTATATCTCAAAATATAAAATCAATACCTACAAAAAAAAAACCGTTAGAGATATAATCAAAAGCTCCACAATTGGATAAAGTACCTACCTTTTATAAATAATCTAAGAAAGATTTTGCAAAAGCTATGCATAGCAAACTTAAAATCCCTAACAATATGTATGAGACACGCTCGTAATTTATTAAGAATAGGCAACCAGATTTCTGGTATAAATCGACGAGGCAGTGTCAAATTCGGATATTTTAAATAAAGCCACTCCGAACTATGGCGTTGGTTTAAAAAGGAAATTAAATTCTGTTTATGCTATATACATATGCTATACTGTTTTAATATTGAAGCAGACAATAAATCAATATCTCTGTATATCGAGACAAATTAAGAATAGATTTTTTTTTGAAAAATTACATAGCTGGGAAGCTTAAGATGCCAAAAAGCTAAGTTTTGAATGTATAAAATATATTACAGGGTTTCCAGATCCTGATAGATACTCCGTCTATAATTTCACTGTAAATTAAGAAAATATGTTTTACATATTTCCTTCCTTTTGACAAGGATATTTCTCTGGTGATAAGGAAATTATATGGATGTCTTTCAATACATTAAAGGACGACTCAGTATTAAATTCTTATAAATTAACGGTAAACTTAGTATGTATGTAAGCATTTCTAATTTTTGCCTTCCAAATCCTAAACAATCAGTTACTTGAAACGACACACTCTTGTCACAGTGAGAAAAATGATTTTCATTAAAACACGGAGTGTCTAAAATTTGGATTTGAAATTGGCTGCACCCATGGTCAGAGTTGCTTCCTGTTCTTAATTTAGAAAGACAGTCCTTGCAGAGCATCTGTGTCTTTTCGTCCTTTAGCTGTTCACTAGATCAATTGTTGAATACAATTTGTTGTTAGGAGACTTAATTAATTCAGAGGTACTTAATTATTTCAGTTTCAATGAAGATTGTGTAAGCTTTTATGAAACTGCCAAAATCAATGGAATATTGTTGTTGTGTCAATAACTAATAGAAATTGCAAATTTAAGTTTAAAAAAAAAACTTATTTAAAATTGGTATGTCAAGTGTCTACTTCGGAATAAAAATTGTTAACATCAACTAGCTAAGTACATTTATTTATAAATATTGGCCATATCTCAAAAATTAGTAGATATACAAACTTGAAGAACGTCAAAAAAGAAAAAACAATATATTTAATATAAGAATATTTTTTAAATAAAATAGTAATAATATATATATATATATGTATGTATAATAATAATAATAATAATAATAATAATAAAATGTCCGGTATATGCGGCCACAGCGTATATCCAAAGACACGATTCAGCCTTACGGGTGTTGTATTATCATTTACGACACTCGTATGAGATAGACGAGACGCCAGTGCTGCCTTATGCTCCGGGGGATATAGAATCCGTTGTGGGGAATGAGAAGTGCCGAATTTATTGGAACTATTCATTCCCCACCCTCAGGCAAATCCAAGCCAATAAGCCTGATGTAGTCCTCCTCGACCACCAGCTTAGGACGATGTTTGTGATTGAGTTCTCGGCTCCCGCAGAGAATAACATCGTCCTAAAAGAGGAGGAAAAACGGAGGAAGTATCGAGATCTTCTCTCCGAGCTCCGCAGGCTGTATCCAGACCACTCGGTTAATATTGTGGTGCTAATTATAGGCGTCCTGGGTGGAATGAGACATACGTTGCTTTCTGACTTAAAGATCATACCGGCTTGTCGAAATTCGGCAGAGATCTTAGCCGGCAGAATGCAGAAGGCAATCGTCCTTGGTTCGCTACGTCTGCTCAGAACACACGATTTACGGGCGCAATGATTACTGACTCCACGGAGTGGAGAGTGGTCATTGCTTGACTCTCCAGAACATCTCCGAATGTGTCGGAGCCTCGGAAGGTGTTTACTGAAAAAAAAAAAAAAATAATAATAATAATAATAAAATAATATAATAATAATAATATTAAAAACCAGCGTTAGATTTGGAGCGTACACTATATTGAAACAACATTTGATGGTACCTAGTAGGCAGGACAAATCAAAAGGGCATTTTTTAATCTGAGTATTCTGAGTGATGAATATCTATTACTATTTTCAATTCATTATATCCACTCAGGGATCCGACTAATAGTCCACACATTCCACAGAACAGAACAAAAAATGCAGCGGATTCGTCCGCTGCATCTAACGCGTGCTTCAATTGTTATAGACAATACATACTACTTAAAACTTAAACACCAAACGATGTATGTACTAAAGCTATTCTCATTATACCTAAATATTATGTATCCTAATTATCAGGAATAAAATTTTATATTGTTATTGGTAAAAAATATTAAAAATATTTTTATAATGATTCAAAATAAGTTGGAAGTATCATATAATAGTGTATAATTTGCTATTACCTAATCTTAAGAAATTATTTAATTAGTAAGGCTACAGTAGAATATCCATATTTCCATAAATAGGAGTTGCTATTGTCATCATTTATTTTCCAAAAATTAATGTGCACAATGTCAAAATCGGTTACTCTGAACATCTACAATGTAATTATATCGAGGACAAGCGAAGGAAAATTGTAAGATTAATTGACTTACCTTAAGGAAAATTAATCTGAATTTTCCGAGCTTGTCCGAGGATATAATTACCCACCCCCCCTTTTTTCCCGTAATAGTACCGATTTTGACAGACAACCACTACAACGGAATGATTATCCAAGGGGACACTGTGATAATCAATGGACAAAAACCAACCTTTTTTTGTCTTTGTACAATGCGTGCTGATAGAGTAGGTTAAGCGGGACTACAATGTAATTATATCCTCGGACAAGCTCGGAAAATTCAGATTAATTTTCCTTAAGGTAAGTCAATTAATCTTACAATTTTCGGTGCCTTTGCAAGTGTAAACAAAAATTATACTCATCAAACACCCAACTACGTCGAAACAAATACGTCGAAATAAGTGGAAAATTCCTAGAGCGATCTAAACGTCGATAACTACTGGGGAACTACGAAAAGTAACGCACGTCTCCAGCAACGACTAGAAGATTGTCTTTAGCAGTGGTTTTTTCAATCGACAAGCGAAAAGCGAGCATGTATGTCTATATATAACCTACGAAATGTTTAATTCAATCCATTCCTTACCTGCCTCAATATCCTAAGTGTAGATCAATTAGCTAACTTAATAAGGATTACAAGAAGAGAACGAGTCGCAGGAATAAGCTGTTAGTCAACCCAAAGTAAGTGACCATAGTCTTTTCTGCTCTCAGCATCTCAAATCTCTCCAAATTTGTTCATAAAATAACCGATGACAGTATAATTATACAAGGTACAGTCATACAGGTTATACTGTGCATGCTAAAATCGATTTTTAAGAATTCAATTTACATATAAAGTCTTACATACACTCAAACGCAAACCTGCCATTTTTATTCACTCCAAGTCATTCACACCAACGCGGTTAATTCTGATATTTCTCACCAGACCCTGTAACTAAAATCTCAAGTCGGCAAAATGCCAAGTCATTTATTTAATTAGTAACGTAGCTCAATTTATTACGTCATAAGTAAACAAACAAAAAATATCTAGATATTGTTCTAGATGGCGCCCTAATTCCCTGGCAATTTCATAATCATTTCCAATTAAAATTTTAATTAATTAACGTGCTAATTAATAAATTGATATATATTTTTCCAAACTCAAACACAACCCCTAATTAAAGCGGCATTTAGATGATGATTTCCTGGAACACTCTCAGTTGCTCCCAAAATCCGAAATGTGGTTACAAACGTTTTTCTGTTTGGAATGCGTCTTTCAGGATAGCGGCGAGAACATTCTTCAACTACTGCTATAGAGTTTCCATTGCAAACACCATACACAAATAAAATATCTCGATACTCGTTATTTGTGAGAAAACGTAGCATCTTAAATTTAGATACTTAATGCCCGTTTGCACCGAAGTTAATAAGCATTACTTAAAAATAAGATATGCTTAAGTAAGCTTTTCCTATTGCACCATACGTTAAGATCTTCTTAAGTATGAAAACAGATGCTTAAATTTAAGCCTATGTTTGACAGTGACTTATGAAATTCTTTAATTCAAGCAGAGTTGGAATGTGCGCAAAACAAGCATAAAAATGTATAAAATGCGGAAAAGGCATATATAGTGGTCAATGGTAATGAGTGTAGTATTATAGTAGTAAAAAAAGTATAATGGATATTATATTTGAATGATATATTTGATAATTTGAAAATTTTGGTAATTATTATAGATTTTGCATTTATCAAATAATTATACGAGACCTGATAATTTCTATACAATAGACGAATTGAATGAAAATGATTTGGCAACCAATACTAACCACAGAGAAAATAAAATAAATTGTTATTATTCAGTTTGTCTCTGATATTGGTTTTGATCAACATCAATCACAATTGTTATTCGATTGCTCAAAAATTATAGCATAAATAAAACTTGTATAAATCACATTGCTTATTCATTGTATATTAAAAAAGAAATATAAATTTCAATTAATTAATTTTCCTGTTTCATAAAACGGAAACAGACATTCATTATATACAAAATAATAAAAACAAATTTGTTAACAAAAATGTCATAAATTCAAATACCTTAAGTGTATCTATTTCTTCTGAATGAAACGTTTACGAACTGGAATATTTAACAGTGTAAGGGAGGCGGTCCTAAACGTTAGAAATAACAGTAGCTGCATCTATGTTACAAAAGATAGCTACCTCTGCTACCTTAAACGCTCGTAGATATGTATGGCGAGTATCCTAACAATGCTTCCAATCGTAAGTATTTTGTACTTTCGGTCTAGTTTTATATGTCAAAGGAAGTTCCTTGTCTTGCCTCTGAGAAGCCACGACTACTGGCCAGCGAATGCTAAAAACTGTATTGTTTAAAAGATAATAATAATGAAGACAAAGGCTTTGTTGCTGTACCTAGAGAGGAATAAATATAAAGAACATTAAAGAAAATACTGGGCGCATACATTGTTTTCTAATAGATGCATCAATGATACATTTTATGTACCTCCTCCGAAAAATTGGTGCTAAACTGAAACCTGACTACAATTTGATCACTGCACTGACCTTTACCCCTGTACCAACATTTCATAATCGGCCTGAATGAACACATGTATGTATTTTGAATCGCGGTTTAAAACAGAAATATAAATTCTTCATCGTATTCTACAGAACCATCCAACATGCACATCGATATCGGTGAAGGCCACCGATATTTCTATAGGATCGGTGACTCTGTGACTATCTCTATTTGAAGCCATGTATTTCTGATTTAATCGGACATCAGTATCGACACCGAAACCGATAATATCGTCCTGTATCAAACCGCGCTTATATTACAAACTGTATAAAATATGCATACCTGTGAACGGTGATTAAAGTAGATTGAGGAGAGGCACATGCTGATTCAGTCAAACCAAGAACAGTCTTTTCATCATGAATGTTTTTTTTAAACAATCGTACTCTATCCTCATGTGGAATGATATGTGGCATGGTCTGCAGAAGTAATTGTGGACCTATTCGCCCTTTCTCTAAATCAGCAGTAAATGTTGAAACTTTAATATCTTTAATTAACCAGTGACCTATAGTAGTATATGACCGCCTGCAATCCCTCCTATACAAAAGCATCAAAACTGTATGCAACGACTGAAAAAGGGGATTGCTTTGTACAGTTTTTAAATCTAGAAAAGATGCGATATACGTAAAATTTCTCATATATTGTTCAGTCTATACTTACCAAATAGGTTCCCTAGAACAGCTTTATATAAAAATATATTTATAAAATTAGACATTGCTGCAAAATCACTCAGTTTAAATGGATTCTGCTGTTCATACATTTCCATATCATCTAATAAACTGGAAAACCAAAATATATAAATAATTATGTGTGTATGTTCTCTCTAATACTTTCAGTGGGTGTATATCAATCTGCTGTAGCAGCTATTACGACGAAATTTAGTCTACAGACACAACTAATCCAAGATCCTACTGCAAAGTACATTCACCCAAATGTTAATAGAACGAATTGCATTTAAACATATGTTTCATGTACATCCTAACACGAATTGGTTAGGTTGGCTAATAGGGATTAATTACGCATTAAAAATATTAATTATCGAGGTGTACAAATTGTTTAATGCAACAAAATATATACCAATCGAAAGCTCATAGTCTGCGTTTTCAGAATATATAGTATTATATTTTCCGGTCTAAAGTGTGACAACACTCCGCAAAAATTTTAAATTTTGGGCGCACGAAATAAAACGAAACGTGCAGCTACGCGCTCAAAGACAGATCTAGTTGTGTGTATCACAGTGGCGGCTCGTCGTATGAAGCAACTGAGGCCGGGCCTCACTGTAAAATTTGGCTTTCACTGTATATTTTAATACCCCATAATTTCCAATCCGATTGCTTACTACATTTATCAAAAATCATTGTTACGAAATAAAATAATTGCTTCAATCTTAGCCCTCGTATGTTATGACGTACCTCTGGTTTACATTTCAATATCCCGCTGTTTCTGTTTCTACCCGCGTGGAGAGTCCGGGTCACCCACCAATCCCACCACAGTTATTACCTGACTATAGATATTTACTACTATCTTACTTAATTTTGCGAGCCTCAAATTGCGTCGCACATGCCTATACGTTATGGTTTCCCCCACGACGCGAGACGGTTAAAATCGATGTTTTTCGCTCCATGTCCGCTCGAGACTGAGGCCCGATTTCTGGCGCCTCAAGTTTTTAGTTCAACGGCATATGGACGATGTGATAGTGGCTAGTGACCGTAGGTAACTTGTAAAATGTAAATTATTTACGTGTGTGACGCGATTAATTGATTGTTCAAGTGTTAATACTTTTATTTATGTGTTTTGAATTTCCAGTGGTTAGTGTTAGTGTTAGGTAACGCGGTGGTAAAGTTTTAGGGACAAGGCAGGTAGAATTAATTTAAAGAAATAAAAAACAATTTCCTTACAAGGTAAGACTAAATTTAACATAGAATAGGAACCTAATTTAAATATATATTATCGATAGGCGCATCGATAGTTATTTAATTTATAATAAGGAATCCCTGTCACGATATTGTTTTATCTCTATTTGAAAAGCCTTTTTCAATACGTAATGAAGTAGAGAAATGACAAATTTTGAATAATCGGCCAACGCCAAAAATAACGACAATTTTTAACGAAAAAGGAAGAGGTCGGGAAAGTTTGCGAACATTTCAATTTTATTGGTATGATAATTATCAATGGCTTTGTGGAAGTTCGTATTGCTGGCCATGTATTTCAATAGGTAATGGAAAAACTTCGTGGCGTTCAAAAGATGGTTTTATGGATTTAAAAAATTTTCGTCGTGATGTCAAAATACATAAAAGTTCTAAAGAACACATTATAAATTTTTTGGGTTTAACGCGATTACAGCAAAATAGGTCAACCATTCAAGATGTATTGAGGGAGAACGCCAGTTTGAATAAAATTTTATATAACAAAAATATTCGCAAAAATCGATTATTAATTGGCTATTTAATTGATGTGACTATTACGTTGTGCAAACAAGAACTAGCTTTCCGGGACCATAGTGAAACTGTAGAATCTTCAAATCGCGGAAATTTTAAAGAAATATTTATATGCTTGATTAAACGAAACCAGTAACTTACGGAACATTGTGAAAAAATTAGCAATATTTTTACAGGGCAGTCTAAAATAATACAAAACGAATTAATTTGTTGTATTCATGAATATTTAACAGACTTTATTGAAAATGAAGTAATCGAAAATGTTTTTTTTTCGCGGTAATTGCGGATGATACAATAGATATTACCGAGCATTCGCAGTGGTCTATAACATTACGATATGTAAAAAATGGGTGTTTGTATGAAAGATTTTTAGGATTTTTTGATGTTAGCGAAAACCGAACTGCAACTGTTGTATATGAATTATTGGTGCCAATTTTGGAATCATATAATTTTAGGGAAAATTTAGTGGTTCAATGTTACGATGGCGCCAGTGTCATGTCTAGTGAATTAAATGGACTTCAGACAAAGATTAAATCTTCTGGACCGTTAGCTTTATTCACCCATTGTTGTGCACATAGGTTAAACCTTGTCCTACAACAAGGTGGTAATCAAATCGATAAAAGCCGAATTTTTTTCTCTACTTTGTTTAGTATATCGACTTATTTTCATCAATCGCCAAAACGCGCTTTTGTTCTTGACAAAATAGTCGGAAAACGAATCCCACGGTCTGTTGAAACACGCTGGTATATACGTTTAAAGATTCTGAGATTAGTTGTCAATGAATGGGATAATTTAATTCTTGTGTTTGAAACTATAATTAATGACAAAACGTCAGGTTCAGGATCTATTAATGCGGCAAAGGAATTTTTAAAATAATTTCAGGACTTGGAGTTTGCTATTTTGTGTAAGATATATTACGAAATTTTTGCGTGCACAGACTTACTATCCCAAATTCTGCAAACTAAACACTTAGATGTAAACTACTGTTCTAAGCAAATTAAAATCGCAAATCAAAGAATTTATGAATTAAGAAACGAAGACAAATTTAAACATTTTTAATAATGAAAAATATGACTGAATTACCAAGTAAACGGGGAATAATTTTGCGACGAATCAGAAATATTTTCGAGCTATAAAATAGTATACTACGAAATTATATACTGCATTACCCTTTAACTAAGTACTCGTTTTGGAAATTTACATAATTTAAATTTTCTTGCTCTAGTAGATTCTTTAAAATATCCTGAATATGCAAACAAATTTCAGGAAAATTGTTTGATTGTTTACTGCAAATGTATCCATACATATTTGACATAGATAAGTTGAAAAGCCAACTTTATGTTTTGTACAGACAATTTTATAATTTAGAAGTTCAGAAAACGGTAGAAATATTATACAAGGAATTTAAAATGATATTTTCGGAACCATACAAATTATTTTGCTTAGTTTTAACAATTGCACCATACGTTAAGATCTTCTTAAGTATGAAAACAGATGCTTAAATTTAAGCCTATGTTTGACAGTGATTATGAAGTTCTTTAATTCAAGCAGAGTTGGAATGTGCGCAAAACAAGCATACAAATTTATAAAATGAGGAAAGTGCATATATAGTGGTCAATGTTAATGAGTGTAGTGAAAAAAGTATAATGGATATTAGATTGAATGATATATTTGATGATTTGGAAATTTTGGTAATTATAGATTTTGCATTTCTCAAATTAAATTATACGAGACCTGATCATTTCTATACAATGGACGAATTGAATGAAGACAATTTGGCCACTAATACTAACCACAGAGAAAATAAAATAAATTATTATTATTTTTAGTTTGTATCTGATATTAACTAGTCGTGATCAACATCAACCACAACCATATCTATATTACAAATGACAGCATAATGACAACAACAAAAATAAACACCACAGTTATGACAATATACCGAAATCTAACCTTATTTCCATGTAACAAACTGAAGAAAAACAAAAAGAACTAAAATACCTAACATAAATTAATTAAAGTTACTAGATTTGTGCGTTGTTGCCAATACAAAGACGTACTTTGCTAAATATGGTTTATAATACGTCAGTGCAATACTCTAAAAAAATAAGCATAACTTAATTTTAAGAACAACTTTATTAAGTCGGTGCAAACGGGCATTAGTGATGAGCAAAACCGTTATTTTTAAATAACAGTCGCAACTGTTATCGTTGTTTTTAAATAACAGATAACTGTTATTGACTTTCAGAATTCAGAATGTTTCTGTGAATAGTATCGACTGGCACAGGATACGTCATACGAGTTGATCACGGTCCATAAAACTAAAGGGAATTGTTGATTGAATATTCATTTATTTACAATATTAGCGATTTGTTATGTTTTCTAAATATTTGTGCAGTTATTTTAACTTGGATATTTTTATTTTTACTTGATGTTTTTTTTTAAATTGTGTTTATTTAAATAAATATAATTTAGAAACCTATTCTAGCCTTAAATTTAGTACATCTAATTATCTTATTTCATTGATTTACAAAAATAAAAGTAACAAATACACTGAAATAAAACTAATTTTTCTGCCGGTATTAACATACATTGTTAAGTATTTTTGAAAACATTTAAAATTATAAATGAAAGGGCTATACTATTATAACGTATTCACTGTTACCTTATTTTCCAAATGCCGTTGTTGGGGTGAACTGAAACTGTTATCGTTGTTGTTGAAAACCCACACAAGCAAAAAAAAAACACTTCAAAATATACAGAATAAACAAAGACAGAGAAATAACTAGAATATGAACAAAATATCAAATAACAAACAAACAGTACCTAATTAGTAAAAATATAACATAAACAATAAAATCACAAATATAAGTCTTACAAAAAAAAAAGAGAGCTAAGTAAATACAGATTTAATAAAATTAATTGAGTGAAAAAATATATCAAGTCGATCTTCATACAATTGGTAGTTAGTAATCATTTGATGAAGAAAGAATGTAAGTATATTAGTACGAGCAGTTGACAACTGCAATACAGAACTAGATCTAGAATTTAATCTAGGAACTCGATAAAAAATTCTAGATATCAGAGAAGGAGCATTTAGGAAAGTATTAACAATTTTGTGTAGAAATATTAGAAAGTACATAATGCGCCTCTGCTTCAAGCTAATTAAGTCAAATGTTGATAACAAAATATCTTCTAAAATGCCATGAACCGGATAAACACTAAAGCTGATAAAATGCAGTGTCTTGAAATATCTACGCTGTACTTTTTCTAATAGGGGATATATATATAAAATAAAAACTTCTGCGTTATAACTTTGATTTAAATAGTGTATCACTTATTGAATCGTATCTGAGTGGCAGATCACAGTTTGTCTCTTTTAATGGGAGTAAATCATCATGCTTAACCATGAATCATGGAGTACCACAGGGGTCGGTACTTGGACCTGTACTGTTTCTTATTTACATCAATGATCTACCAAACAGTGATGACATTTCCTCTTTCATCCTCTTTGCGGATGATACTACCATTTTAAACAGTGCAGATCGGGTCAGTGTCCTCCAGCAGAATGTACAAACAACACAAAATAACGTAAAACAGTGGTTTTTGGCGAATAAAATGTATCTCAATCAGGATAAAACTCAGTCGATTTTGTTTACTTTGCGTCATATGAATGACGAGGATGAGTTTCCTAATTATACCACTCAAGTAAAGTTTCTTGGTGTAAATATTGACCATCAGATGTCTTGGAAACAACATATTGATGAACTATCTAAAAATTGTCGAAAATGATATTCTTGATTTGAAGCTTTGTTAATTGTGTTTCGTTAAAAACATTTCTGACAGCTTACTTCTGTTTTTTTCATGCAAATTTGTTCTATGCTATCCTGAACTGGGGTCATTGTTGTCACGGTGATATAATTTTTAAATTACAGCGCAAATGCATTCGCATTATTGCAGGGTTACCCTACAGGGCGGACTGTAGGCAATATTTTAAGAGCTACGGCATACTTACACTACCAAGTGTGTACATTTTGGAATGTCTGATGTACATAAAGGAAAATATTCATGTATTTCGTCAGCACTGTATGAACCATGAATACCCTACTAGGTACAGAGATAATATTAAATATTTTAGACTAAATAAGACTAGAGTCGGTTCTAATTACTACAGTGTTCCTATTTATAATAAACATCCTAAATAAATTAAATGCCTATGTAATACTCAAAATGAAGTAATCGAAAATGTTTTTTTCGCGGTAATTGCGGATGATACAATAGATATTACCGAGCATTCGCAGTGGTCTATAACATTACGATATGTAAAAATGGGTGTTTGTATGAAAGATTTTTAGGATTTTTTGATGTTAGCGAAAACCGAACTGCAACTGTTGTATATGAATTATTGGTGCCAATTTTGGAATCATATAATTTTAGGGAAAATTTAGTGGTTCAATGTTACGATGGCGCCAGTGTCATGTCTAGTGAATTAAATGGACTTCAGACAAAGATTAAATCTTCTGGACCGTTAGCTTTATTCACCCATTGTTGTGCACATAGGTTAAACCTTGTCCTACAACAAGGTGGTAATCAAATCGATAAAAGCCGAATTTTTTTCTCTACTTTGTTTAGTATATCGACTTATTTTCATCAATCGCCAAAACGCGCTTTTGTTCTTGACAAAATAGTCGGAAAACGAATCCCACGGTCTGTTGAAACACGCTGGTATATACGTTTAAAGATTCTGAGATTAGTTGTCAATGAATGGGATAATTTAATTCTTGTGTTTGAAACTATAATTAATGACAAAACGTCAGGTTCAGGATCTATTAATGCGGCAAAGGAATTTTTAAAATAATTTCAGGACTTGGAGTTTGCTATTTTGTGTAAGATATATTACGAAATTTTTGCGTGCACAGACTTACTATCTCAAATTCTGCAAACTAAACACTTAGATGTAAACTACTGTTCTAAGCAAATTAAAATCGCAAATCAAAGAATTTATGAATTAAGAAACGAAGACAAATTTAAACATTTTTAATAATGAAAAAAATATGACTGAATTACCAAGTAAACGGGGAATAATTTTGCGACGAATCAGAAATATTTTCGAGCTATAAAATAGTATACTACGAAATTATATACTGCATTACCCTTTAACTAAGTACTCGTTTTGGAAATTTACATAATTTAAATTTTCTTGCTCTAGTAGATTCTTTAAAATATCCTGAATATGCAAACAAATTTCGGGAAAATTGTTTGATTGTTTACTGCAAATGTATCCATACATATTTGACATAGATAAGTTGAAAAGCCAACTTTATGTTTTGTACAGACAATTTTATAATTTAGAAGTTCAGAAAACGGTAGAAATATTATACAAGGAATTTAAAATGATATTTTCGGAACCATACAAATTATTTTGCTTAGTTTTAACAATTGCACCATACGTTAAGATCTTCTTAAGTATGAAAACAGATGCTTAAATTTAAGCCTATGTTTGACAGTGATTATGAAGTTCTTTAATTCAAGCAGAGTTGGAATGTGCAAAACAAGCATACAAATTTATAAAATGAGGAAAGTGCATATATAGTGGTCAATGTTAATGAGTGTAGTGAAAAAAGTATAATGGATATTAGATTGAATGATATATTTGATGATTTGGAAATTTTGGTAATTATAGATTTTGCATTTCTCAAATTAAATTATACGAGACCTGATCATTTCTATACAATGGACGAATTGAATGAAGACAATTTGGCCACTAATACTAACCACAGAGAAAATAAAATAAATTATTATTATTTTTAGTTTGTATCTGATATTAACTAGTCGTGATCAACATCAACCACAACCATATCTATATTACAAATGACAGCATAATGACAACAACAAAAATAAACACCACAGTTATGACAATATACCGAAATCTAACCGTATTTCCATGTAACAAACTGAAGAAAAACAAAAAGAACTAAAATACCTAACATAAATTAATTAAAGTTACTAGATTTGTGCGTTGTTGCCAATACAAAGACGTACTTTGCTAAATATGGTTTATAATACGTCAGTGCAATACTCTAAAAAAATAAGCATAACTTAATTTTAAGAACAACTTTATTAAGTCGGTGCAAACGGGCATTAGTGATGAGCAAAACCGTTATTTTTAAATAACAGTCGCAACTATTATCGTTGTTTTTAAATAACAGATAACTGTTATTGACTTTCAGAATTCAGAATGTTTCTGTGAATAGTATCGACTGGCACAGGATACGTCATACGAGTTGATCACGGTCCATAAAACTAAAGGGAATTGTTGATTGAATATTCATTTATTTACAATATTAGCGATTTGTTATGTTTTCTAAATATTTGTGCAGTTATTTTAACTTGGATATTTTTATTTTTACTTGATGTTTTTTTTTAAATTGTGTTTATTTAAATAAATATAATTTAGAAACCTATTCTAGCCTTAAATTTAGTACATCTAATTATCTTATTTCATTGATTTACAAAAATAAAAGTAACAAATACACTGAAATAAAACTAATTTTTCTGCCGGTATTAACATACATTGTTAAGTATTTTTGAAAACATTTAAAATTATAAATGAAAGGGCTATACTATTATAACGTATTCACTGTTACCTTATTTTCCAAATGCCGTTGTTGGGGTGAACTGAAACTGTTATCGTTGTTGTTGAAAACCCACACAAGCAAAAAAAAAACACTTCAAAATATACAGAATAAACAAAGACAGAGAAATAACTAGAATATGAACAAAATATCAAATAACAAACAAACAGTACCTAATTAGTAAAAATATAACATAAACAATAAAATCACAAATATAAGTCTTACAAAAAAAAAAGAGAGCTAAGTAAATACAGATTTAATAAAATTAATTGAGTGAAAAAATATATCAAGTCGATCTTCATACAATTGGTAGTTAGTAATCATTTGATGAAGAAAGAATGTAAGTATATTAGTACGAGCAGTTGACAACTGCAATACAGAACTAGATCTAGAATTTAATCTAGGAACTCGATAAAAAATTCTAGATATCAGAGAAGGAGCATTTAGGAAAGTATTAACAATTTTGTGTAGAAATATTAGAAAGTACATAATGCGCCTCTGCTTCAAGCTAATTAAGTCAAATGTTGATAACAAAATATCTTCTAAAATGCCATGAACCGGATAAACACTAAAGCTGATAAAATGCAGTGTCTTGAAATATCTACGCTGTACTTTTTCTAATAGGGGATATATATATAAAATAAAAACTTCTGCGTTATAACTTTGATTTAAATAGTGTATCACTTATTTAATCGTATCTGAGTGGAAGATCACAGTTTGTCTCTTTTAATGGGAGTAAATCATCATGCTTAACCATGAATCATGGAGTACCACAGGGGTCGGTACTTGGACCTGGACTGTTTCTTATTTACATCAATGATCTACCAAACAGTGATGATATTTCCTCTTTCATCCTCTTTGCGGATGATACTACCATTTTAAACAGTGCAGATCGGGTCAGTGTCCTCCAGCAGAATGTACAAACAACACAAAATAACGTAAAACAGTGGTTTTTGGCGAATAAAATGTATCTCAATCAGGATAAAACTCAGTCGATTTTGTTTACTTTGCGTCATATGAATGACGAGGATGAGTTTCCTAATTATACCACTCAAGTAAAGTTTCTTGGTGTAAATATTGACCATCAGATGTCTTGGAAACAACATATTGATGAACTATCTAAAAAATTATCGAAAATGATATTCTTGATTTGAAGCCTTGTTAATTGTGTCTCGTTAAAAACATTGCTGACAGCTTACTACGGTTTTTTTCATGCAAATTTGTGCTATGCTATCCTGAACTGGGGTCATTGTTGTCACGGTGATATAATTTTTAAATTACAGCGCAAATGCATTCGCATTATTGCAGGGTTACCCTACAGGGCGGACTGTAGGCAATATTTTAAGAGCTACGGCATACTTACACTACCAAGTGTGTACATTTTGGAATGTCTGATGTACATAAAGGAAAATATTCATGTATTTCGTCAGCACTGTATGAACCATGAATACCCTACTAGGTACAGAGATAATATTAACCCCGACTTTTTTAGACTAAATAAGACTAGAGTCGGTTCTAATTACTACTGTGTTCATTTTTATAATAAACTTCCTAAAGAAATTAAATGCCTATGTAATACTCATTATAAAATGAGAATAAAAAACTTTCTCAAAATGAAAGCATTTTATTCATTTGATGATTATTTTAATGACAATTTTGTTGATCTTGTTGGTCCCTTTAATATACTGTGTGATGTGTGTAACTTATGATATTTTTTCTTTGTTTAGTTTGTAATATCTTGTAACGTTTTTTTATGATTACATTAATGTATGTGTCAAGCTTTGACCTAATTTTAAGTACTGACGCTTTGGGTGTCATATTTCTTGTGACTTGACATCAATAAATCATTATTATTATATATATATGGATGTTATAAATCGGACACCAAACAATAGAGGCATATTCAAGTTTGCAGCGAACAAAACAATTAAACAGTGTATTCAATGTCACCGTGTTGCGAAACGCCTTAGAATTGCGCAAAATAAAACCCAGACTTTTAAATGCAGAATGCAGATTCAGTTAGTAAATGAATATGCACGTCAAAAGACAGATTATCAGAAAATGTTACATTCTTGAACTGCGACACTCTATTTTAAATAGTAGCATCCAAAAGATGCAACAATGTTGAATCATTTTCCGGCGACTACTGATATTTAATGGTAAATAGTTATTTATATATTTTTAGGTATTAACAATATTGTGTGAAACTAACTACTCTGCGGACTAAAGCTCCGACCAGCGTCGAATTACACCCACAATATCTACCAACATATTCTTTATTATTAGCTTTTGTAACGTTTTTTACTGTATTAGAAAGGTGTTTTAAGCTAATATAAATCAAATCTCCTACAATTCCTATCAATAAAGTCATATGTATGCTCTCTGATACCAAACTCTCTGATAGGTATCCTAATGAACAATTCCACAGACAAAGCTTTATTCAATAATTATTAAAAAAAAATAATCTAGTTAAATTTACTAACCTGATTTAATGAAAACACTCTATAAATATCTAAGTTCACTTTTGAAATTGTGGGAACTCGAAAATTCAACCACAATAGATGAGCATTCTGCATTTTTAGGATTGGTTCTTCAGGTGGCCTCCTTTAAATTGAGTCAAATATTTAACTATAAAAATTATTATACCAATAAATTAAAATTATTTGAACTTAAATATCGACCATGTCAAAAGTGACTAACCTGTCAATGAATTTTAAATTAAATATGACAAATACCTACTTATCCTTTATGTAATCGTTTTTTTAATATATATATTTTTAGATATTAACAATATTGTGTGAAACTAACTACTCTGCGAGTAGTGATATAATAAGAGAAGAACATGAGCAAGAGTAAATAATTATAAGAGAGGAGCAATGAGTGCCTTAATTAAAGAACAAAAAAGGAGTAAGGAGTAAATAACCATAAGAGAGGAGCAATGAATGACCTACTTAAAGAATGGCATATGAGAACAATACAGGATATGTATAGATGCAACAAACATACTGCATTACATTATTTTTGTCGGTCGGCATTATTTCTGGACATCGCACTGTATATTACATCACCCATCCCGTCTTTAATATTAGATAAATTCCATATGAGACATTGTAACATGTGTGTTAGGAAAAATATGTCATGTGAATATGATGAGGCAGGAAATGACTCCAGTTTAATTTGTATATTAAAAATAATAATCAATGCATGTAAGCCAGATCGGGTTACACACATATGTATTCTAAAGCGTTTAATATAGGACAAATTTTAATAGTGCTTCAACAGCTGCTTGTTGCATTCTACTTTATGACTTACTTTTTAAATTAAGGGCGCCGTATTCCTGAAAAAGTGTTTTCTACAAATATAAATAATTTTAGACATTTAAGAACTGACTAATATAGAGTTTAGCAAATAACAAGGATGTTATTTCATGCCACCTGCAAATATTCAAAGGTACCGAAGTAAAATCAATATTTAACATCAGAAAGCGATCTATCCAATGAATTTTTAGGTACTGAAATCTTTCAAAATACGTATTTTTTAAATTCAACTATAGATGTAAACATTGTTATAACATAAACTTACATAGTTCTGCATATAAGATTGTTCACTTTTGTTTATAAGTATGTGAAAATAATTGTTAAAATGTGGGGTTAGAATAGCGAAATTATGTGTGTCATATAAATGCATTTTAAAAGTTATTACATTATTTGAGGAAAGTTTAAATAGTAAAAGTGGATAAACAAAACATCAATAATTCTATTTTTGACATTACTTTTGCTCTACGAGTTTTATTTTTCGAGATTTCAGTACCTAAAAAACACCACAAATTTGATCATTTTACAGCGAGAGATACGGGCACCTTAAAGTGTAATTAGGGAAGTGCAATTCAAAGAATAAAAAGTGTAAACAATATATTTCCACATCTATGGGTACACAAAATGTTTTATTATGAGATTTGCAAATCATATAAAGTGTGCAAAAAATATATACATAGATACATAATATATTTTTTTAAATTATAGTTTATACTAAATGGCAAAGTACTTAAAACATAAAAAAATATCATTTGTTTAAGAGTCTTTTTGGGATCCTTGCTTCTTCATATTCTGAAAGCGCCATTAACGCCTTCTTTCCGAATCTCGAGACTTTCTCTTTTCTGATTTCGATTTACCAATTGGAGGTGTACGATCACCGGTTTTTCTAGAGTTGTCGATGAAGGGTGATAGCTCCCGCACCAATCGTTGTTCCACGATTCCTCTGTAAGTAAAGAATTTGCTACTATTGGTACCGCACAGTTACGTTATTCTCCTAAAACGGAGTTTTGTATCCTTTCATCCTTAGTCAACGGTCGGCCCCATTTTTTTTATAAAGAAATGCCTGTTTTTCGGCTAGTTGGGCACAGCGAATTTGTTCTTCTTTTTCATAGTCTGTATACCAATCAGTGTCCCAGGAAGGTTTTTTCGGCGCAGCACTATTTGTTGATGTCACTCTACTTGAAAATCAGTAGTAGCATTACCGTTTTTGTTAGACATTTTCGAATACTTTGAAAGTACTGCAGTAAAGTTGCACTGGTGCTTACGTATACATAGGTGGTGCTAATTTAAAAAATACTGGGATATATATTCAAACTGAAATATCTACAATAAAATAATGTTGTAAGAAGGACGTGGGATTAATAACATCAAAGTTTCTCATAACTTTGTGAAAAATGTATAGGATCAAATGGCTAAATGGCAGATGTGTAAGAGAATGGAGTTAAATCTGCTAATCTGCTGGAGCTAATCAAAACAAAATTGAGTTCATGAGAAAATAGTATTTTGGTTTGACAATGCAAAGAACAAGTTCCCATAACTTATATAAAAATGAAGGACAACGACGCTGTTTGTGAAAAAACATAGAGGATCAAGTGGTTAAATGACAGATGCTTAAGAGGATGAACTTTAGATTAATCAAAAGAAAATTGATGAATCTGCACCATATTTCGAAATGAATACTTCATAAGGCAGAATTGGGATGTAAAAATGTTTGACAACGCAGAGAACAAGTTAATGTTCCCACAAATTAGAGAAAAAAATGTAGGACAACGACACTGTGTAGCAGAGGGGCCTGTTTTTGATATTCCCACAATTTACAGAAAAATTGTACCATCCATAGTAAGCAGATGCTATTTTAAACCAATAAGAATATCAAACCAAGCTTCTGGGCGGAGCATTGGAAGACATAGATTTTTGAAAGCCATAGCATGCAAAGCGAAAAAATAAAGACAGTCTGTAATTGGTTTACGTCTCATCACAAAACTTTAATTAAATCTAGGTTGTGGAGTAGGAGTGTTTGTTATATATTTGTATAATTCAGTCATATAGAATCAGTTTAACTAAAACATCTTTAAACTTCTTATACCTACACCCTAAAATGAAAGTTAAAGTGCTGGCTGGTAATAGTTGTTCGGGGGCAGGCAAGTCTGTCCAAAAAAAAAATAAGAGGTGCGGCGATTTAGTGAAAAAAGCAAAAACTATGCAACCACCAAAGTGATACAACGATCGGCATTACTAAAAAAGGTTCGCAAATATGAGCATAAATTAAATAACCTCAGAAACTGAGGCGTGGTACGAGGAGGTGTTGAATATGTGCGATAGTGTATCCGAAATTGTTACATAGATATAAATTTACAAATGAATTTTATATTAAAATTAAATTATAAATTTTATTGCATATATTTAGCACCCCTTCAAATTTTTCTGCCACACCGCATACCTGACAGTTTCGAGGTGAGGCTGTCGCTCATAGTCACATGTTGCGAGGACCAGTAAAACTATTCATTTCTTCTATGTAAATATCGTCATTTGTTTATGTTTAATTAAAGAAATATATTAATGATTTGAAATATATTTGTGTAAAAATGTAAATAAATGTGTAAATGTGTAATATGTTGTGATATTTTTTTTGTTAAAATTAGTGTTTCTAGCTATTCTTATATTTGTAGTGTCTATTTTTTAAAATAAATTATTAAGTATTATTTGTTTTTCAATTGAATCTGCCAGCTTTTTTTTTAAATTGAGGTATATTTTATTTTGAATATATATACCTAAATGTATTTTTAAATAATATGTTAGTATATTCTCTTGTATATACACGATATTTATCATAGCAATTGTTTTAAGTATACAAATATATGAATAAAATTAATGCAGGTGTCTTTGAAATATATACAGGGTGTCCGGTAAGTATATGGCATACTTTCGTGAGTGTATAGGGGAGGTCAAAATAACACTAGTTTGTCATATTTTTGTTCCTAAAGTGCCCCTTAACGGAGATACAGAGCCTCTAAGGGGTACCCAGCGAATTGCCTTTTAGGCTCTAACTTTTGAACCGACCTGTATAATTTAATGAAATTTTAATATTTTATGTAGGCCATAAAGGCTCATAAAACCATATTACAGTAGATGTTTTATACTGTCAGGGAAGTCAGGAACGGATTTAACACCATACTCGTTAGGCCAAAATTTTGACAGGTGTCATTTTATAGAAGTGACTGAATTTTTAAATACTTAAACAAACTAAAATTTTTTTGTATAACACGTCATTGAACACATCAGAATAGGTACTGCAATAAAACACCAGTCGTTTTTATGTTACGTTAAAAATGTGTTATTGACATGCAATAGTACAGACAAAGCACCAATAAAGGTTCATGGTTAACGTATGGGCGGGGATTATTGGGAATCATCTCATAGGACCGTTCTTTTTTGAAGACAGATTAAATGGTGCCATGTATTTGCAATTTTTACAACTAAGATTAAACGGTTTATTAGAGAATGTGCCCTTAGAAATTAGAAATCAGATGTGGTTTATGCATGACGGTGCACCGCCCCATTTTAGCAATTTAGTTCGTCAGCACTTATCAAATACATTTGGTTGTCGATGGATAGGTCGAGGTGGCCCGACATAACTCCATTGGATTTCTTTTTATGGGGAAATTTAAAGAGGCTTGTGTATTCGACGGCAGTTCACACCAGGGAAGACCTGACAGAAAGAATAAGACACCATTTCGAGCCAATCCGGAGAAACAACAGTTTCAAGTACAACGAGAAAACATTCGTAGGATAAGGAAATGTAGGTATAGAGGTACAGGGTGCCCATTTCGAAAATTTGCTCAAGTACATAAAAAGAAACAAAGCTCTCAAGTGTTTTAAGAGGCGAAGCTTTCAAAAGTTCTTGGTTCTCGGTGCGGTAAAAGTCGATTTGGAATTGTATCAGAATAAATTCTTCTTGTTTCAACATACTTGCAGACTGCTTGTCCATAAGACAGATGCATATCAGCATTAATGTGATGTAGTAATAATAAATTTTATTATTTTAATATGTATTATTATTTATTGTGTTATTCCATTAGTTATTGTGTTTAAATAGCGTACCTTAATAAATTTGAGAATGTAATACATTTCGAGTCAATGTTTTAACGTGTTATACAAAAACTTCTTTTTTTCGAAAACGGTCAATTTTATCGAATCAAATGTAGAGTACCTTTTTTAAAGAGGAATGACCAAAGTATTTAAAAATTCAATTTTCACCTTTATAAAATGACACCTGTCAAAATTTTAGCCCAATGAGTATGGTGGCAAGTCCGTTCCTGATTTCCCTGACAGTATGAAACATCTACTGTAGTATGGTTTTATGAGCCTTTATGGTCTATATAAAATATTAAAATTTCATTAAATTATACAGGTTCAAAAGTTAGAGCCGAAAAGGTAAATCGCTGGGTACCCTTTAGGGGCTCTCTATCTCCATTAAGGGGCACTTTAGGAAAACAAAATATGACAAACTAGTGTTATTTTGACCTCCCCTATACACTCACGAAAGTATGCCATATGCGCCAAGACTTTAGGAGGTGATTCCTCACAAAAAAATAGGATCACAACGTCCTAAAACAATTTTTCGAAAACTCAATATTAACGGAGATACAGGGTGTCAAACGAATTTTTTTTAGTTTTTCTTAGATAACTTTTTTATTTGTGATTTCGTTTTTTCCAAGTCTTTCCTATGTATTACTAGTGCCCTTGTAGATTTATGTTCCAAATATGATGCAAATACTCCAGTGCCAAAGGGCCTAACCTGACCTTAATCTTCGTTCTATGGCCCACAACTTTTTTTGTTATCACCGCTTTATAAATTTGACCATGTTAAAGAATATCAAAAATGATTTAAAAAAGTATCTCTTGTTACGATACAATAAAATGAACCGTTTCGAGAAAAACGACTTCAAACATTTTCATGTGTTAATACTGTTTTACGCTGTTTTATTTCCGCAACCGTTACTTTGCGGACCCATGTTTATTAAGACTTTTCTGCTTATTTTGGTTCATACTATTACCTCCTGAAATATTTTACACTCTTTTTTTTAACACTCTGTATAACAATTGGTTCTGACATATCAATATTAATACGTTTTGCCAATGATTTTAACAATGCCTTTCTGACAGCTTCAAAAAGAGCCATATACTCAGCTTCGGTAGAAGATACTGCTACCGATGTTTTGTCTTTTTGTATTCCAACAGATAGTGAACTTCTCCAAATAATTTAAATAAATAACCTGTTGTATTTTTTCAGTTTGATCACTACCACCCCCCACCCCAATAAGAATCAACATACCCACTCAAAATATGTTTATGATCACTTCTAACATAATTTAATTTCAGATTAATTGTGCCCTAAGTATTCTTTTTAGACTTTACCACAATTCCCTGTTATTTTTACCAACATATCTACTTAAAATAATAACAGCTGTGCTTAAATCTGGTCTAGTGCACAACATGACATACATTAAACATCCAATTAAATTACGACAAAGAGATTCATATTTATCTGAGTTTCAGAATAATCTAATTTATTTTGCAAAGGTGTACTGACAGGTTTATAATCTATCATATTAAATTTCTTTAATTTTGTCTGAATATAGGCACTTTGATCTTGAGTTATTTTTTCTGGAACTATAAATTATATTAGATTAAATTGTTTAGGGGAAAATAAGGGGTATATAATTTATGGAATATCAGGTTTAATTTTTTTAGTAGTTTTTAGGGGAAGTTTATTAAGGTGATTAATTCAATTTTAATACTTAAAAATAATTTAATTCTTATAAATCAACCATGCGAAATGTATTCATTAAATAGTTTTTAAAACTATTCATTGTTTCATTATTGGCGGTAGCAATTACGATATATATGATACACATTTTTTGATATATCTCCCCTATCTAAAATGTAAATACAGTGGTCAACAGGAGAATTTATAAATCCATTTTCTTTCAAAGCCTTGTCAAATGTTTCAAACCAGCACCTTGCTGCTTGCTTTAAACCACAGAACGCTTTATTCAATCTACAAACCTCATTAGTTTTTCATTTTACACCTTCAGAAACTGTCATACACAAAAAAGCGGTTTTTACATCCATATGCTGAATCAACAACTTGTGCTGATTTGAAAAAGCTATTAAAAATCTAAAACTAGAAATTCTAGCAACTGGAGCCAAAGTTTCATTATAGTCTACTAAATACTCCTGACAGTCCTGACTAAATCCTCGTGCAACTAAACGAACTTTATATTTCAATGGATTTCCAAATTCATCATTTTTAATAACAAATACCCATTTACAATCAATAACCGATTTCTTTTCAGGTTTTTAAAACTAATTTCCAGGTATTATTCATTAATAATCAATTTAATTCATCTTTAATAGCTTCCCATTTCAACCTATCATCTCTAGATTTAATTTCTTGATATGATTTGGGAAGTTTACATCTAACAGATTGAGCACACATTAAATAATCATCCTGTATATCGTTCTCGTTATAAGAAATGACAGAACGATGTTTCAATCTATCACTTCTCCTAAGTTTGGGATTTGTTTGTTTATCATTCCGCATGAAAGACTGGCCGTGCCTGTCATCTAACTTTAAAAGAGATTCATTAGGTTCTTGACCTAATTTGGCATTCACAGTTGAACTGTCTGTTACCTTTTTCTTCATACTAGACTTATTTACTGATATATTTGATATATCAGTTTTACTAGCACTAATTTTCAATACTAATTTCTTTATTATTTTGTACAGGTCTGGATTTTAAAAACTTTGTTTCATCCACAATTACATCTCTAACAACAACAAATTTTGCAGTTTCCATATCCCACATTTTATAATCGGTTCATAACCAACTAATATACCTTTCCAAAATTTTTTATCAAATTTTGGTTTCCTGGATTTACAATGTACATAAACTGTTGATTCGAAAACATTCAAATATTTTAATTGTGGTTTTCTGTTATGCCATAACTGATATGGTGTTTTCGCTTCTTTTACAGCCTTTGTTGGCGTTACATTAATTAAGAACGTAGCAGTAAGGACAGCTTCACTCCAGAAAATTGTATCTAAACCAGCACCAATTATCATTGAACGAGTTTAGTTTGTAGGCCTCCGTGGCTGTCGTTAATGGTCAGGTGATTTCCGGGTTGGTTGCCACGTCGTCGGTTTAGAACACTTGACGTTTCGAGAGACATATCGCTCTCTTCTTCAGAAGTTACTCTGAAACTGGGGATCTACTGGTCGTCGCACTATTTATATCAGGGGTGGTCACTGATCCATGATGTTCCAGTGGGGTGATTACTGATCCATGATGTTCCGGTGGGGTGGTCACTGATCCATGATTTTCCGCTGGATTGCTTTTACGGATGAGTCGTTTCCAAATACCGGGCAGATCTTCGCCACCGTCCCTGTTGAAATTGTTCGAATTTTTATGAATTTCTATAGCTTCTCTGTATAGTCGGGGCCAAAATCTTCTCTCTCTTACTGGCATGCTGGCTTCACTTAGCTCCACCGTGTGTCCCGTGTCCGCTCTATGCTCTGCTACTGCCGACTTTTCCCAGTTGTTATTTTTGAGGTGACTCTTGTGTTCCTTTAATCTTGTGTTGATGTGCCTTCCTGTCTGTCCTATATAAACCTTTCCACAGGAGCATGGGATGCTGTACACACCGGGGCCCTGGAGATGGTCGCTGTTGCAGGTCTTCGGAAAAGCTGCCACCACCTCCATGTATATATTGGCGAGGACTGGAGATAACGGAGAACCCATTGCTGCTCCCTCCGTCTGTTCATAGAATTGGAATATACACATGGAAGCCTTCGAGAAGAAAGCCCTGGAATTCACAACATTAAAACCTAAGTGCTGGCTCCGATTTGTTGACGACACCTTCATCATCTGACCCCATGGATGCAACACCGTAGAAAACTTCTTGGATCACATCAATGGGATACATCCAGATATACAGTTCACTATGGAAGTAGAAAAAAATGCCGCGCTCTCCTTCTTGGATATGTTGGTTGAGAGAAAACTAGATGGCACTTTAGGACATCGAGTATATAGGAAGCCAACTCACACTGACAGATATTTAAATGCTGAGTCTCACCACCATCCAGCTCAGAAACAGGGGATCATAGATACCTTGATTCATCGAGCCCGGATTATTAGTGAACCCAGACACTGGGAGGAGGAACTGGAACACCTATGCATGGCCCTGAGAGGAAATGGCTACACGAAAAGAAATATTGAACGAACTGTCAGGAGGAGACATACGCCCAAGGAGAAAAAGAAGTACCTGGCGACGACATATCTACCTTACGTGGAAGGCTGTACAGATAAAATCGGACGTCTTTTGAAGAAAAGAAATATCAACACAGTATTCAGCACTGTGAAAAAGGTGGCGGCAGCTTTTCCAAAGACCTGCAACAGCGACCATCTCCAGGGCCCCGGTGTGTACAGCATCCCATGCTCCTGTGGAAAGGTTTATATAGGACAGACAGGAAGGCACATCAACACAAGATTAAAGGAACACAAGAGTCACCTCAAAAATAACAACTGGGAAAAGTCGGCAGTAGCAGAGCATAGAGCGGACACGGGACACACGGTGGAGCTAAGTGAAGCCAGCATGCTAGTAAGAGAGAGAAGATTTTGGCCCCGACTATACAGAGAAGCTATAGAAATTCATAAAAATTCGAACAATTTCAACAGGGACAGTGGCGAAGATCTGCCCGGTATTTGGAAACGACTCATCCGTGAAAGCAATCCACCGGAACATCATGGATCAGTGACCACCCCACCGGAACATCATGGATCAGTAATCACCCCACTGGAACATCATGGATCAGTGACCACCCCTGATATAAATAGTGCGACGACCAGTAGATCTCCAGTTTCAGAGTAACTTCTGAAGAAGAGAGCGATATGTCTCTCGAAACGTCAAGTGTTCTAAACCGACGACGTGGCAACCAGCCCGGAAATCACCTGACCATCATTGAACGAGATTTTTCGGTGATTGTCCTGACCATACGTTCTGAGACACCATTTAACTATCAAATGGTAACTTATGCCTTTCTGCACACAATAGTTTTTCATTTCGTTTGACAAATATTTTCTGCCATTATCACAATACAAGTTAACAATTTTTAGATTGAAATGAGCTTGACTTTTTGAAACATAATCTTGAAAAACAGAAAATACATCTGATTTATATGTAATCAAATATGTTACACAGAACTTAGTATACTGGTAAATAATTTTTATTATTAATTGTAGGAGTGATGGGCCCACATTGGAGTGTACAACAAATAATGATCGTTTTATATGATCTTTATTTTTTGTTTTCTCAAATGGTAATCTTGCTTGTTTACCTTTAATACAAGCTTCACGCAAGTCATCATTAGGTATAATCTGGTCAATTTGGTTAATATCGTAAAATCATCATCATTTTCTGTTTTAACTACAAAAATTTAGACTTTGTAATATGACCAAATCGTTGATGCCATAACTTATAATTTGAATTTACTATATTTACTTGTGGAGCAGAATTAGAAATACTGTTAGTTACTTCTAATTCAATACCAATTAAATTATTCAAAGGCTTACCTCTCATTACGGTCTTATTACCTTTGTTAATTTCTACTCCCTTTTTATTAAAAATAATGGTCATTCCGACTTGTTGCTTCTCACG
This sequence comes from Monochamus saltuarius, assembly GCA_025584915.1. Classification (NCBI taxonomy): domain Eukaryota; kingdom Metazoa; phylum Arthropoda; class Insecta; order Coleoptera; family Cerambycidae; genus Monochamus; species Monochamus saltuarius. The sequence continues at coordinate 42,901,949 of CM046725.1, forward strand.
GATAATAAATTGTATGGCACATCTGGACCGAACAGCACATCTTCCAGAGTTCCTTGAATATTCAAATTGCTGGTAACTTCAATTGTACCCTTTTTCTCTGCAGTGATATAAGTCCTTGTCTTGGCTACTGAAATTTTTACAGGAGGTTGTAGTTTTCAACTTTACTGAATAGGTAATCTCTGTTGACAATATCATCCCACGTTCCCGAGTCCAGAATAAATTTCAATTCTTTGGTATCACGATTTTGGTAGTAACCGTCTCCAACCATAAATGCAAAACTCCTTGGGAAATCATTTTACTGTGGTTGACTCATTTAAATAGCTTGGAACAGTACGTTTTTTTTTCAGTTTCATACCGAAGTCCTTTTCTGAAGTGGTAACAATTTTTCTTTATATGACCTCTTCGGCCACAGTGATGACACTTTATAAAATCTTTTTCATTTATCAAACTATGCTTCTTTGAGGTTTCTCTATTTTCAACTTGCAGTACTTTAGACTTGTATCTGTGTCCTCATTTCTTAGTTTGACTTCGTGGTCTAGAAGTCTTGTTTTTACAAAAGCTTAAACAATCGTCTGACAACGTTTCAAGAGCAGTTACAATTCCATCATATGATGTTGGAAGGGTTAGTAGTAAATGTGATAATTTGTCACTCTCTTCCAGTTTTGCACCTGCCGCTAGCAGTTTCGTTGATAAATAATCAAACCAATTAACATGTTTTGTTAAAGCCATCTCACTTTGTAATATCAATGCTAACAATTTCTTTCAAATAGCCAATTGCGTAGCAACACTTTTCTTTCACAAATAGCGTCCAAACTAGCAAATATTTGTTTTGTAGTACTTTCCGCAGTCGCAACACTAAGCAGTGAGTCCGCTAAATATTCAATTATTACACATTTAGCAACTTGTTCAGCTTTAGACCATCAATCGGTAATCAGTTAAGGAATTTCATCATCTAGCACTTTTTTCACGTCAAGTTCTCGTAGTAAAGCCCATATTCTAAACTTCCATATATTATAAAGTTCACCATTAAAAGCGTTGATATTTCGTTTCATTTTTAAATTTTCCATTGTCCACTATTCAGTTATAACAAATTTAGTCCTCACAATGATTTTTCACTTAAAAGTTTAAATCACTTACAACGCGATCTAATAACACTTAAATCACTTGGTAGCCCCTGGTAGTATCTGAGCCCATAACCTATTGGGATAGGTTATATACAAAAAAAAACTTTATTGTCAGTTACTAATATCGTTCATTTTAAAGGCGACACTCGGAAGACACGTTGATGCGATGCAAAGAAGAAATCTTTATATATTAATTTTTATACTAAGTTTCTATTTCATACACACCAAGCATTCTGCTAATTCAACATTTTGTCCCTACTCGGCCGTGTTTATATCTACAGGCCTTGGCTTAAACTTAAACATTAAACAATAACTGTTTCTTAGAATACTAGTCTAATTGATTATTTTTGAAAGAATATTTCTACAGTTATGAATTGTTTTATTTCAATGTAATTTGTGGCACTACACACATCTGAAAGATAAAACTCAATAATTACAAATTACTGTCTAACTTTAAATGACTATGTGATAGATACCTTCTGGGTCTAATAAGTTTGCAGGTGATTCTTCCTAGCAAATACCAGTTGCTTTCTTTTAGTTCTGTATCATATCAAATACAGAAATTATAGTACATTGTTTACTAATTTACAGATGTAGAGCCCTTCTTAAACATATCTTATCCATCAGAAACATAAATAAAGTGCTGAAATATGTGGACACAACAAACTTATCATCATTTCTAGGTTATGCTTTAGTAATATTTCTTTTGTGTGGTAGGTTGAGTTCTGACTTTCAAGGACAAACACGTTCACATTATAATCAAAAAAGTTTTAGGAGTAGTTTTGTTCGAATTTATTTGTTGTTAAATAAGTAATCGATAATTATTGCAGCAGTTGGAAAAAATTAATATTCTTTACTTACACACTCTTGTAAATTATTTCGTGATAAACAAACGGGTACCTAATAATTATGTACACTGTAGTAACATAAAAAAAACAATTACTGAAGTTTTATTACATTATAACGGAACAATCTAAAAATATCGACATATATTTTACACAATATTCACGACGAACGAAGTTGTAACGGAAGTCTACGCCGGCGCTCAATGCTCCAAAAGCTTCAACTCAAGTCTAACATACGGATTCATCAACAAGGCGTAACGTTAGTCAGATTAGCGGAGGTTACGCGAAAAATTTACGCATCTGTTGCACTAATTTAAATAAAAAGCATACTCCTATTCACTACTATGTATAATACTTACTTTATGATATGTTAACTAATCCGTAGTACTGAAAAGTACAGTTTTTGAATATAAATACTAAATATACAATGGGAAACGCAAGGAACTAGAGGCCGAAGTTACGCGATTTTTAGACAGGTACAATACTGGGTCTAACTTTTGGCGCAAATATGGACGTAAATAAACAGCCTACCTAGCAACGCATGCTTCGCTACCTAGCAACGCATGTTTCGTGAATGAACGCAAAGCTGGTTAGGCCAACTAACGCGCTTTACACGGGCGTAAACTCGTTAGTCGGACTAGCGTACGCCCGTTTCATGAATCCGGCTGTAAGTGTTTATCGACAAGTCTCAATAACATGGAAAATTATAGACCTGTAACTGGGCCTGCTGCCTTTTCAAAGATATTTGAATATTGTTTTTTAAATAGATTATTATCGTTTCTTGATACGTTCAATATTTTAACAGAGAATCAGTATGGGTTTCGTAGCGAGATGTCCACGAGCACAGCCATTCATTCACTTTTAAGTAAAATATACCATTTTATTGAACTTGATGAGTGCCCTATTGGATTTTTTTGCGATCTTAGTAGGGCTTTTGATTGCGTCAATCACGAAAGGCTGATATCAAAGTTAATATCTTTTGGCATAAGGGGTCTGGCTCTTGATTGGGTACAATCTTTTCTAGAAAACAGAACTCAGTTTGTTGCTATAAAAGGTAGCAGTTCGGTACAGTACCCTGTACGAATGGGTGTACCACAGGGTTCAATTTTAGGTCCAATGCTTTTTTTGATATATATGAATGATCTCGATTTAATTTCATTAAATACATGTTTCACTATCTATGCTGATGATACCTCCTTAATCACTTCCAGCAGTGATGATACAAATTTGGAGGCAAATTGTAATATTTTATTAGATGACTTAACAAAATGGTTTTCTGAAAATCAGTTATATTTTAACATCAATAAAACAAAAATTTTGAGATTTCACAGTTCACAAAAAAATTGTAATACTTTAGATTTTACCATTGATAACACGCGTTTAAGTACTGACTCTGAAGTAGTGAAGTTTTTAGGTCTTTATATAGATAAACATTTGAAATGGCATGCTCACTGTGATATACTAACGAATAAACTCTCCTCCCTAACGTATCTATTCCGTAATTTGAGATATGTTTTAAGTATTGAACAGCTTCGCTGTTTATACTACGCGCAAGTTGAATGTCGTTTGAGATACGGTCTCTGTTTCTGGGGTAACTCCACATTTACTACTCAGGTTTTTATTGCTCAAAAAAGGCTGCTAAGATGTATAATGGGAGTTCCTAGATATTATTCATGCAGGGAAATATTTAAAAACTTAAGAATTTTAACTTTGCCCTGTTTATTTATATTTGAAATGTGTCTGTACGTGTTTCATAATAAGAGTAAGTTTATGTTAAGTAGTTCTTATCATAGATACAATACACGACAAAATATGGATTTTCATTTGCCATTTGCTAGAATCAATATAACAGCTAACTCTCACGACTGCGTGGGCCTTAAATTATATAATAAACTACCTGAGGAACTTAAATCAATGCAAAGTGTATATTTATTTAAGCGCGCTCTAAAGCAATTTTTAATGGAAAAATGTTTTTATACTGTTTCGGCATTTTTGCCTACTCTGTCTTAATTTGTAAGTCTTGACTATTCCTATACATGTATTAGTGTCTTTAAGGAAAATAAACTATTATTATTATTATTATTATTATTATTATTAACATCATTGTGCATACGTAAATTGCATTAAATGCATTATTTAGCGTTATTTATGTGCAATACTTATTATTATTAATATTATATTTGACAATTCAATGACAATTCATAGGTCTGACGTTTACCGACGTTGGTATCTTCTGGGAATGTCTGGCTCAAGGCTATACACATTTTACATGACAAAACAATGGAATTTGGACACTTTTTGGAGGCGTTTTTTATGTTAAATTTTAACATTTTTAAATGTTTATTTTTCAGAATGTGTTCATAATTAAGTATATTTCAATTTAAACATAGGTTTTAGCGGGGTTGACTACCAAAAAATCAAAATAAAGTGGATTTTCTGAAAAAATGGAAAAGCCTGTATAAGAATTGATGTTATAATCAGATTCTACGCGCCATCTAGTCTGTATACCAAATTTTGTCGCACCAGCTATGACGGTTTGTGAGATATAAGCACTGAAAGTCTTAGAGGAAACACCCGGTATAATTGTGAAAATTCCGAATACCAAAACGCATGTGAGCCGCTCATTTACTGTTACAAATATGGAGGATGAAGAAGTTCATTATTTGCAAATAATTCAAAATTATATAAACCTTCGGCCAGTTCATACTAAATTTTCGAATTTGTTTTTAAACTATCGTAATGGCAAATGTTGTAATCAGGTGGCGGGTAAAGGTATTATAGGAAAATTTCCAATGAAAATTGCAGAGTTTTTAAAATTGCAAGATGTGGTTATACCGGTCATTCTGTTCGCCGCACTTTTAATCAATAAATGTGTAGACATATTAGAGTTAAAAAGACATGGTGGTTAGAAATCTTAGGCTGTAGTTGAAAGCTATGTCGAGGATTCTATTCAAAATAAATTAGATTTTTCTGAAAAAATTTTTACATAATGATAAGCCATTGGCCAACATTGCTTCGGGTTCTGCTGTCTCGCGTTCTGCATTTTCTGTCAATACGCTTAATACAAACGATACTGACAATAAGTCTGCTTTACCAATTAGTATTAATAATTGTACGTTTCATTTTAATATAAACAGGGAGAGGATAAAGTTTGACTAATGGTCTTTTTATGATTCCATTTGCAGTAGTAACTTCTGCAACTCGAGCAACTCCGTCAGCTCCTGGATATAGAGCACTAATTCGGCCCAGACGCCATTTTAACGGAGGCAGTGTATCATCTTGTATTAAGACTAAACAATTAATTTCAGGTAAAACAGAATTTTGTAACCATTTTTGCCGTTGTTGCAACGTATGTAGGTATTCCGCATGCCAACGCTTCCAAAGATCTTGGTGAATTCGTTGCAACAGCTGCCAGCGGTTGAGATGTGATAATTTAATATGACTTAAGTCGGAGTTGGGCGCAGCAGTAAGCGGTTCCATAGTAAGAAAATGACCCGGGGTTAATACTGAAAAATCATTTGCGTCTGAACTTAAGGGCGTTAACGGGCGCGAGTTAAGAATTGCTTCGGTTTGGCATAGGATAGTGTAAAATTCTTCATATGTTAAAACTTGGTAACCAATAACTCTAATTAAATGTTTTTTCATAGACTTAACGGCAGCTTCCCACAGTCCACCAAAATGGGGCGCAGAAGGAGGTATGAAATGCCATTTTATAGACTCAGACGAAGCTGCGTCGCGTGTCAAATTTAGTAATTCTTTATTGGCTTTAATAAAACACGTACCGTTGTCACTGTACAAATGACTGCTTCTGCGGTTAAATCGGATACTAGTTCGATATGAATAGCCTTTGTCGACAAACATATAAATAAGCGCACATAGGGTTTACTTGTCTTAACTCCGCGATTTTTACTTAAGGTTATGTGAAAAGGACCAGCGTAGTCTACACCAGAGTGTGAAAATTACCCATTAAAGGTTGAAAAGGTTTAGTTTGAAACATTTTGTACATTTCGATAAAACATGGTTAATAGCGCGCCTAGCGGATAAAATCAAAAATTTTGAAGAGTAAGAACAGTCTGGAGACCGGCATGAAAGTATGTTAAATGTATATTTTCAATTATTAAATAAGTCAATCTACTAGTTCTAGGCAATAACGCAGGATACTTTTTATCATAAGCAAGCGAACAATAGTGCAATCTTCCACCCACTCTTAGAATTTCCTTTTCATCAAGGAAAATATTTAATTTTTGGAAGGGTTTTGGAAGTTTTTTATGTTTGGTAATATTAGAAATTTCTTCAGAGAAAGCCTTTTGTTGTTCATATTTAACTAAAGTCATTAAAGCATTGTGAAGTTCCTTAAAAGAAAAATGTCCTTTATGTTGTTCTTTAGGAAAGCGGCAATTATTTGTAAAGCGTAAGATATAACTTAGAATGCGTTTAATAGAATTTAGAGACGAATGATTACTTATTAAATTATCTAAAAAATTATTATCCACCGAAACAATGAGTGCAATATTTTTCTGTTCTTCGACAAGTACCTCAGAGGTATCAATAAAGTTATTTTGTAAATTAGACCAATGATCTTCGGATTTCTTAAGAAATTTGGGACCGGCCCACCAGTATGAATTGGTTAACAACTCGGAAGGAGAAGCACCACGCGAGGCAATATCGGCCGGGTTTTGACAAGACATTATGTGATACCAGTTTAGCGGATCTACTCTTTGTTGAATATAACTCACCCTATTACTTACAAAAGATTTCCATCTATGTGGATGACTTTTTATCCACGAGAGAACTATAGTGGAGTCTGTATATGAAAATATTTTAGAGAAATAAATTTTATTAGCGAAGGTTTTTAAAACAAAATCAATTAATTCAGCGGATAAGACTGCGGCGCATAATTCCAATCTGGGAATAGTCATAGTTTTTAACGGCGCTACTCTGGACTTAGAGCAGAGAAAATAAATGAAATACATATTATCAACACAAGTGCGTAAATATAACACAGAGGCATAGCCACGTTCACTAGCGTCAGAAAAAGCGTGAAGTTCTATTTTATTGTGGTTTAATTCAGGTATTTTAATATATCTAGGCAAATTAAAATTATTTTTTTTCATATATTTTTAGGTATTAACAATATTGTGTGAAACTAACTACTCAGTGGACAAAAGCCCCAACCTGCGTTGAATTACACCCACAATATCTACCCATATATTTCTTATTATTAGCTTTTGTAACATTTTTTACTGTTTAAGAAAGGTATTTTAAGCTAATATGTATCAAATCTCCTACAATTCCTATCAATGAAGTCATATGTATGTTCTCTGATACCAAACATCTAGGTATGCTAATACCTAAAAATATATGAAAAAAAACTATGCATAAAAGGTAAAATTTTTTATTAATTTTTATTTATTTTAGTAGGTTGTTATGATATTCATTGACAGTTAATCAGTTTGACGTTGTCGATATTTCATTTTGACATTCAATTTCAAATAATTTTAATTTATTGGTATAATCATCTTTATAGTTAGATATTTGACTCAAGTTAAAGGAGGCCACCTGATGAAGCGATCCTTATAAAACGTAGAAATAAGTGAGATCTCAATTATTGTGGTTGAATTTCGAGTTCCCACTCCAGAGGTTAGTAAATATATTAAATTTTTTAGATAATTATTGAATAGAGTTTTGTCTGTGGATGTTCATTAGCATACCTAGATGTTTGGTATCAGAGAACATACATATGACTTCATTGATAGGAATTGTAGGAGATTTGATACATATTAGCTTAAAATACCTTTCTTAAACAGTAAAAAATGTTACAAAAGCTAATAATAAGAAATATATGGGTAGATATTGTGGGTGTAATTCAACGCAGGTTGGGGCTTTTGTCCACTGAGTAGTTAGTTTCACACAATATTGTTAATACCTAAAAATATATGAAAAAAAACTATGCATAAAAGGTAAAATTTTTTTATTAATTTTTATTTATTTTAGTAGGTTGTTATGATATTCATTGACAGTTAATCAGTTTGACGTTGTCGATATTTCATTTTGACATTCAATTTCAAATAATTTTAATTTATTGGTATAATCATCTTTATAGTTAGATATTTGACTCAAGTTAAAGGAGGCCACCTGATGAAGCGATCCTTATAAAACGTAGAAATAAGTGAGATCTCAATTATTGTGGTTGAATTTCGAGTTCCCACTCCAGAGGTTAGTAAATATATTAAATTTTTTAGATAATTATTGAATAGAGTTTTGTCTGTGGATGTTCATTAGCATACCTAGATGTTTGGTATCAGAGAACATACATATGACTTCATTGATAGGAATTGTAGGAGATTTGATACATATTAGCTTAAAATACCTTTCTTAAACAGTAAAAAATTAAAATTAGTTATTAATGGCAATTCTGATTTATACCGATTCCAAGCGCAAACTATTTCATTTGACGGTTCATCATCCCAGTTGAGACCTAAAACCCATAATTTTTGTATCAAATATTTTATTGAGAACGTTACAGGAGTTAAAAAACCAAGCGGGTCGAATATTCTTGCTAACTCAGACAAAATATGTCGTTTTGTACAAGATTTTTCAATAGATGTAATTTTATATGTAAATGAATCCGATGAAGGTTGCCAACACAAACCTAAAACTTTAGTGATTTAATCATTATCCAGAGACCGAGAAGCGGGAATGATTAATTCTGAAGGTAAGTTAGATAATACTTCTGGTTTATTAGTTGCCCATTTGTGAAGTTGAAACCCACCTTTTTTTTAATAAATTTGTTAATTCACCCTGTAAAGATATGGCATCTTTAACTGATGAACAACCAGATACGATATCATCAACATAAGTGTCATTTTTCAGAATTTCTGAAGCGCGGGGAAAGTTTGACTTTTCCTCTTCAGCTAATTGTAAGAGAGTACGCAAAGCTAAATAAGGTGCGGAAGAAACCCCATAGGTAACCGTACGTAAACGATAATCTAATACAGGGCGTGAAGGATCAAAACGCCACAAAATGCGTTGATAATTTTGGTGTTCTGGCTTTACTACAATTTGGCGATACATTTTACAGATATCAGTAGTTAAAGCAACTTCATGTAAGCGAAAATTTAATAAAATTTGTACGATATCTTTCTGTAACTTCGGTCCCACAAAAAGGGTGTCATTCATTACATTATTAACTTTAAAAGACGCGTTGAAAACTACTCTAAGGCGGGTGGAACGACTATCAGGTTTAAAAATGCAATGATGTGGAATGTAAAAGGATTTATCTGAAGTTATGTCATTGGTTGCTATTTCCATATGATTTAAATCCAAATATTCTTGTAAAAAATTAGAATATTCTGTATAGAGTGCGGGATTTTTTAACAAACGGCGTTCTAATGAGAGAAAAGAGTTTAAAGCGGCTTCTCTACTATTGGAAAAATATGGTTCCTCGTTACGAAAAGGCAAAGCTACACTAAATCGGCCCGAGGAGTCTCTGGAAACTGTTTCTAAATATATTTTTTCACATAATTCATCAGCAGGCGAAATTATAGATTTTTTCGGAATATTTTCTATTTCCCAGAATTTAAGTAAAATTTCATCTAGCGCGGGTTTTTGTATTTGACATAAAAGTGTTTGAAGGTTAGAATGAAATTGGTTATTTTCAAATTTACCCATCAGTATATAACCGAAAATAGTATTGACTGCAACCGGTTCATTATTTTTTCCGAAAACACGACCATTTCGCAAAATTAATGGAAACTGATCAGCACCTAGTAGTAAGTCGATGGGGCGTGGTTTGTAAAATTCAGGGTCAGCGAACGTAAATTTTTTATATGATTCCAATTTTCTTTCGCGATAGCAGCGCGAGGAAGATCAGAACAAATGCGGGGCAAAATTATTGCATTTACAGGGAGAGAGGTATTTTCATTTACAGGGTGAACTAATAGAGAGACACATCCTAATTGGGAAGTTATTCCAACTTCACCGATGCCTTGTATTTCAGAAGAAATTTTATTTTTAGGTAAACCTAAGCGATTAGTGCATTTTTCAGTTATAAAACTTGTTTGTGAACCAGTGTCAATAATAGCGCGAAGTGTTTGGTAATTTCCCCAAATATCACGAATTTTAACTAAAGCAGTTGCGAGTAACACATCTAAAGGCGTTTGGGAAAAACTAGTTAGTGCTTGTGTGGCATTTTCGGATTGCGAAACAGAACAGAAGCTTCTTCACTAGTTGAAGGCAAATTTTGTATATTGTTGGAATCAACAGGGTGATTAAAATGCAACAACGAGTGGTGCTTCTTCTTACAAGTTCTACAAGAAGAACTAGACTGACAATCTATAGTTTTATGAACATGACTTAAACAGTTAACACACAGTTTATGTTGTTTCACAAACTGAAAGCGATGTTGAGGACTTTTAGCATTAAAGGCTGGGCATTTATATATAATATGATTATTATGGCAAAGTATACAATTGTGAGAAGTTGTAGTACTTAAAAAACGATTTAGAAGTAGACATATGGTGCATGGATACATCTTTAATCGATTCTTTAGAGCTACTTTTGGGTTTATAAGAGCGTTTTACTGTAATTAAAGCATTGCAATGATTAGTGAGAAATATAGAAAGATCCTTATACTTAGGCATAGTATCAGAAGTATCGCTGTGAAGCAACCCAAATCGGGTAGCAGTTTCTTGAGGTATTTTATTTAACAACATATGTACCAAAATAAAATCCCACTGGTCTACAGGATGTTGTAATTCTTGAAGGGCTTCTAAATTTTCGGAAAATATGTCTAATAAATTACGTAAATCATGTGGATTTTCAGAACGTAGTACCGGAGCTTCTTCTATAGCAGACCAGTGTGCTTGAGCAAGCAACCGTTTATTTTGATAACGCTTAACCAGACTGTTATAAGCAATTTCATAATTAGAGGCTCTCATTGGTAGACATTTAACTATTTTGAGTGGGGGACCTTCTAATGATGATATTAAATAACTAAATTTATCGATAGGAGTTAATTTAGAATTTCTATGCACTATTGAATTGAACATATCTATAAACGCGGGAAAAGATTCAATATCACCTTTGAATTTAAGTAATTGGAGTTTAGGTAGACTAACGTGACTAGAAATTTCAGCGATATTTACTTTAGGTTCATCTGTACAGAACAAAGCATTAAAAATGGTTTTAATTTGGAAGAAAGTTTTATCAAAATCAGCCATTACTGCAACATCATCTTTAAATTCATCTTCTTCATTAAAAATTATGTTAATTAAAGCGACATGGTGTTTATTAAATTCCGATTTAATATCCTCAATAGAAGAATGCATAACTTTAAACAAATCACGTGCGTTAACTTCGGTGCGAGCATTTTCTGCAGTCTGCAATATATTTTCAAGTTTATAAATTTCGACTTGGCGTAAAGCTTTAATTTTCTTAATCTTTTCAGCCATAATAACGATGAAAAGAGTATGCAATAATAATAAGTTCTTAAATATTTTATGCGAGTAGGTAAGCAAGAAACAATGAATAGCGAACACTGAAGCAATTCCTAAGCAGGTAAACAATGTCAAAAACTAGCGGTACTAATCGGAATTTGATAAATGCCAGCGATCAAATTTTTAACTAATACTGCGTGCGGCGACTCAAACTCAAGAAGCGTGCGCAATGAAATTTTCCCACTCCATCACCAAGATCTAGCGAAGCAAGGGCAGGACGAACCACGTGGAAATTGTAACGGCAATATTGAAACTAATATGGCGGCGATTTTTAAATACTGAATATTTTTTAAATTTGTAAAAATTACTTAATTGCATTCAAATATTACGTTATCCGGCTCGAAGGACCAAAATGAAAAATGTTTTTACTAAAATTCTCCACAGCTCTAGCTTAATGGAACTGGGCACGTAAATTTGAAATTTGAAAAAAGCGAAGCTTGCGACTTACCGAATTTCCAATGGTGATGGCTTCCGAGGGCCCTCAGTCTTCGTCAGAGCTATGCAATACAGCAAAGCACAGGCTAGCACAGGAACGGGAATCAAGCGGCACACACACAAGGCAATTTTTTAAAAATTTGAAGCAAAGTTTAGCGAGCGTTAGTATAGCGCGTTAGGTAGCGTCTCGAACATGAGTGTGTAGTATAGTAGTCGCAAGCCTATATCGCGCAAAAAAGTACTATACAAAAAGAAAACAAAAAATATAAAGAAATAGCGGGTTCTATTTGAATGCAACCAACAATTTACCTACTTAATTATAATTTATATTAAACTTAAACATAAAAAAATAATGAATACTAAACAAGAGTGGTCCACAAAAATGTAATGTAGATAGTTTCATGCACTGTGAAACGTTCCACATACAAGTCGTTTTCTATTTACTTTTACTGTCAACATTAAAATATATTTGAATATGATTTCAATAAAGAAATTTGAAAATGGTTGTAAATAAATTTCACAGATAGAACTTGGTGCACTTACCTACTTACCATTTCTCCATTAAAAATTGCTGTAATAAATTAATCCAAATGCAGCGATATAAGAAAATGCAATTTTCTAAATGTAATACTAAGTAAGCATTAAATTTAAGTGCAACACTAATAAAATATCAATTAAAATGCAGCAGCAAACCAATAGTTTATATTGATAATAGCGGTGGTCGGCCGGTGTCATTTGATGACATTACACTCATTACAGCCCATGATCCCATGAAATGCGAGACGCAGTGCGGAAATATTCCTCATTCTTCAAACTTCAAAACTATTTATTTCCGATGAAAATAATAAGAGTGCATATATGAACATCAAATACATTTAACGTACCACTTCAGAACCATGTAATTAATTTCATACCTATATCTAATGTCATTTGACAACGCCTCATACTTCTGACATAACGACACTTGTCTCTCCGGCGTTCTGGTTAATTAAATTGAGCTTAAGGCTATACACATCTTATATCAGAAAACAATAAAATTTTATGATAAATAAATGTGTTCATAATAGGTTCGACAATTTTTGTATTTTATAGAAATCAGCTGAAGAAAGTGGTATACTCGCGACAAGAATTCAGACGACTTACGTCAGACGAACAAATGAATAATTCATTATATTTTTATCAAAATATTTAAAAAACTGCAACTGAGAGTAACAAAACTATATACTACACTAAAAGTTTGCATTATATATTGCACTAAATTGCAAAAAATGATTGTTTTTAACGCGACCAAACATCGAAAATTACGTTGACAATAAAAACAAATGTGTAACGTCAGCCGTGACGTAAGACGTCTGAATTCTTGACGCGAGTATACCTAAATATGCTAATATATCAATCAATCCATTGACCAGCACTGAGGGCTTTCAAACTCCAAGGAGGCACTTCCCTGGCCAGCAGTCCTGCCTGTCTACCACACCAGTAGCTGAGGAGCTGTCCGAGACCACTAGCCATAGCCGCTTTTGGTAAGATTTTCAGCCCGAAGACTACTGCGCAGACGCCAACTGGGTACCAGCACCGAGGGCTTTCACTTGACCAGGAGACCATTCAGTTCATGGCCAGCCGTCCACGAGGAGAGTCCTGTCTGTTCAGCCCACCAGAGAAGCCGCCTTTGGTGACTGTACTAAGTCAAGTCTGGGGACCAGTGCGCAGCCGCCTACTACCTAGGAGCGTTAGGTGTTCCGCCGTCAAAGCCGCAGAGTCAGTTCCTGTCCAGCCAGCACCAGCAGCAGTCCAGTCCAGCACCGTCAACTAAGGATAGTAGGTAATTTGCGCATACGCTTACTGCGCATGTCCGCCAAGCCAAACGAGGGCTTGACGAGGTAACTACCGCCGTTGCTAGAGTTAGTACCGTTCCATCGTTCAAGCTTGCCTGTCCGCAAGCAGAGGAAGTAAGTAGGGAAGACTTGGCCACTGTTAACTTTGTGCTAATCATACCTTACTTTTCAGCTTTCCGTCCGTACTACGACAGGGTAGAAACACTGTTGTCCTTATCCGGCGTACTTTACCTCACCACGCGTTCGGCTCATAGGATGTTGTTACCAATCCGTCCGTATGAGTTGAAACGTGGGTCGTAACTAACGATACATTTTCTTACAGCTAGATGTTTCACAAGCCACGCCGTCCAGCCGTGCAACTCCTGGAGAGAAGCCCCGCTGTCAACGTTTGTTGTTTCTATTTTTAGTAATAGTGGCCAAGTATTTAGTTTAGTAGGTTAACTTTGCTTTGTCCGCTTGATTGCTTCCTTTTGCCTGATTTTGCACGTAGCTTGTATTAACCGCTTGTAGAAACCGCTACCCCGTAACCGCACCGCTGAATCTGTACCGTACCTGTTTACCTCGTATTTTGTACCGAATTATCTGTCCCGTGATATTTTTATTTATTTAAGATAACCATTAGAATTGTACCTTTAAGTTTGCACTCAATAAATGTAAATATTTATCAAGTGTGCCTTGTTTTACTGGACACCGAAAGTCTAATTCCTCCCTCACGACCCTCTGGACATACCGTGTCTTCACTGTAGCCGCCCCAGTAGTGGTGTTTCTGCACTTTAAACAGAAACTGGCGCCCGAGATTACCGCTGCCACCGCTCAGGCGTCATAGTGACACTGTGTCATCTTGCAATCACGACGTAGGTGCGTCACAATAGTAATTAAAAAGAAGACAATAGACACGTAAATAAATACTTATTTAAAATTTTAAATTGTGTTAGAATAATTAATAATAATAATAAAGTCAATAAATATTTCATAAAACGTAGATAATTCAAATTTTATTCATTGATTAATAAATTGACTCATGATTTTTCTTTCTGTATAGATCCAAAATTGTATCTCGTTTGTAAATGTCTACGCAGCAAATGTCAAAATGACGAATACATACATATACAGCATGTCCAAAAAAAATTACCTTCGCCCTTGTCTCAGAAACTGTAATACGAAAAAAGTTTAAATAAACAATCTTTGTAGATGTCTTTAAATTTGTCTGGTGGGTTAAATATGTATTCTGCATAGATATATAAAATTATATTTTCTCAAAATATACAAATTACATTCCTTTGGTGTTTTCAGTTACGTATAGATAGTTAGAATGTTTATAATTTGTATTATACTTCCTCGTCCTTTGAGATCACTAGATAGTAATACTTGCATTAGTAGTTCTGATCACACATTTGAAAGGAAATGATTTACAACTCTCTTATTTCCATGGTTATATCCTACCTAACTTCATTATGCTTTGTGTGTGTGGTTGGTGATTACACATTTTAATTTATCATATAAATACATCATACTTTTGTTTTAGAGAAGAACATGAGCAAGCATAAAGCACGAAAACGATCACGATCTAGATCTCCCGAGAACACCAGAAGCCTAGAGAAAAGGATAAAAATTCTTGAGAGATACATCGTTAAAGCACATAGCTTACTGAACGAAACGGAGGCCCATAAGAATAAACCTCACGGAGACTCACGTAGATCCCGAGAGGATACACATAAACGTTCCAGAACAAGTAGTCATGGTACATCCAGTAAACATCCCAGCGGATCATGTAGATCCCAAAAGATGGTAGACATAGTTTCCAGGACCAAACCTCTCGAAGAATCACGTAGATCTCGAGAGAATACAAATAAACGTTCCCGGACAAGTAGTCAGCCAGTGAACACCCTAGAGTATCACGTAGATCTCAAAATGTAGAAGACAGGGGCTCAAGGACACGTAGTCCGGAAAGTACAATAAGAAGCCCACGTAGGGCTGGGAAAAATCGACATATTGCTAACTCTAACATACATGCTAGAGAAACATCAGAAGGGTCAAGCAGCCCAGTAGGTTCATTGTATGAACCAAACCAACCTCACAACGAACGAGGCAGTTCTGAATCTTCGGACATGAGCCCACAGACTCAAGATTATGAAAACATTAAGGAGCCCATATTGGATATAGAATTAGATTCAGAAACTCTGTTGGCATGCCGCTAGATGGCAGTATATATTACAGAACGGCGAAGACAAGGAGAACGTGGATGCATTGGACAAGAAATATCCACGACCACCGAACTGTACAGCGCTGACTGCACCTAGTCTTAATCCTGAAGTAGGCCTCCTTCTAACAGAAATCAATAAAAAACGAGAAAGGCGGCTGACTCAACTACAGAAATATATAGGTATAGGCATGACAGCACTCGGAAAAGTAATGAATGATATTCTAAAGGCGGGTTTAGACCAAAACAACAACAAATTGGAACACTTAAGCGATGCAAGCAAGATGTTTGCAAATACGCACTACCTCCTGTCACTGGAAAGACGTTCAAACATAGCTCCATGCCTGTCTAAAACAGCAAAGGAGACAGCATTCACAAGTCCCATGGATGAATTTTTACTGGGCAAAGAGTTTAATGAGAAACATAAAAATCTAAAACAGATACAAAAATCAAGTGGAGAAATAAAAGCTACACCTATAAGCCATCATAAGACATTCCCAACTCCAACAAGTAAGCAGGCGCTTAGGCAACAATATACATATTTAAATATGAAGGGGCCCGTCTCAAGGACTGAGGAACTGGAGACAGAGAGGGCACCTGCCTCAGAGCCAAAGGGGAAGAGGACAAAGGAACTACATAGTACAGAAAAGGCAATAGAGGTAAGTACAGCAGAAAGACTAAAACATTGTCTAAAAAACTGGGAACAAATTACCACTAATAAAGTGGTTTTGAATTGGATCAAAGGATACAAACTCCCTTTCATTGTAAAACCAACAGGTAACATAAAAGTATCTAACCCAATAAGCCAAGATAGATGCCAGATTTTGGAATGTATCCAAGAATTATTGAGCCAAGGTGCCATAACAAAAGTGGACCCCAAACCAAAACAATTTATATCCCCCTTCTTTATTTCCAAGAAACCCAATAAAAAAGTAAGATTTATTTTTAATCTAAAACGGCTTAATATGCATCTACAACCCCTACATTTTAAGATGGAAGACTACCGAACTGCCATGAAGCTTATTCATGAGAATTATTTCATGTGTACAATAGACCTAAAAGATGCATACTATGCAGTCCCCATTCAAAAAAGCCATAGAAAATTCCTTCGGCTATTTTATGATAGCACATACTATGAATTCAGGTGCTTACCTTTTGGCTTATCAGTAGGGCCATATGTCTTCACAAAATTAATGAAACCAGTACTAGCAGCTCTTCAAAATAGAAGAATTATGTGCTGTCTTTATCTAGACGATTTTTTAGTTGTAGAACCAGATCCTGAAACATGTAACAATCATACAAAAGAGACAATCACGCTGATTGAATCCTTAGGCTTTACAGTTAATTACCAAAAAAGCAAACTTACGCCTGCAATTGAACGCCAATACTTAGGGTTCATATTTAATTCTAAGAAAATGACAATCCGAATGACGGAAGAGAAAAAAGCTAATATCTTAAAAATCATTAGCAAATTTATGGAGACCGATATATGTAGCATAAGAGACTTCGCGAGACTAATTGGTCTCCTAGTATCAGTATGCCCCGCTACAAAATATGGGTGGCTATACACAAAAAGACTAGAAAGGGCGAAGATACAAGCTTTATCGAAAAGTAACCAAAATTTTAACTCAAAAATGACTATTTCAAGAAGAGTAAAAGAAGACCTGGCCTGGTGGAAAACCACCATTCCGAACGGTGAAAATAACACAAGACAAGACAAGTTTCACTTAGAAATGTTCACAGATGCAAGTTTAACAGGCTGGGGGGCTATATGTGCCTCGCTCTTATTCCAGGAGACACCATAGGGAATAGTCAAAATATAAAAAGGTTCCTGAAAGGTATATTTAAATTAAGACCACCAGCCAGGCGGTACAGATTCACATGGGACCCACAGGTGGTTTTATCCATATTAGAAGAAAAATACCCAAATGAGACTTTATCATTGTTAGAACTCAGTAAAAAGACCGTTACATTATTGGCTCTTGTGACAGGGCAACGTCTTCAAACTTTAACAAGATTGAGAGTAGAAAACATAATAATAACGACAGACGGTATACAAATTTTGGTGCCAGACCATATTAAAACCAGTAGAGCAAATTCGGAACAACCATGTCTTCAGTTACCTTATTTTACTGAGAAACCAAGCATATGTCCTGCCAGAACTTTAAGCGCATACACACATGTTATATCATCATCAAGATTATATAAATCGGTAGTTCTCGAAGTAAATTTATGAATACCCCTTAAACCACGTTTTTCAATCCATGATGTTGCTCATAAGCGTTTGCTTTTTTTCTTCCTTTTCAGTATTAAACTCATTACTATAATTACACTAACTGTCGCGCCACAGGCTACTTGCCGGCCATCAATTTTTATTGATAATAGTAGTAAAACATTTGAAACAATGTAATATATGTACTCAACTTCTTTAAAATAAATGTTATAAAATAAATTTTGTAAAAAATATGATAAATGGTACAAACATCTTTTACAGTCTAATGCCGGCCTAAGCCACGTGCCGTAGTTGAACGTTCCGTCGCTTTCAGCGTTAAAGCGAGACCACATCTATACATTTCGTATACAGTTAATTACACGATTAAACGAGCTTACCTGTGATGTTCAATCGTGATTATATGAAGCGCCTAGTCCGAAGATATCACTACTAATGCTTGCATTAGTAGTTCTGATCACACATTTGAAAGGAAATGATTTTACAACTCTCATATTTCCATGGTTCTATCCTACCTAACTTCATTTAGTTTAAAGTGCGGGAAAAACCCTTTTGATTGGGGTAAATATTTGCCAAGAAAATATGGGCCGAGGTGGGAGGTGATCTCTTCGGACGAGGCGCTTCATATAATCACGATTGAACATCACAGGTAAGTTCGTTTAATCGTGTAATTATACTTCAGCGCCTCGTCCTTTGAGATCACTAGGTAGTTGTTTAAAGAGGGGTTTTTCCCTATAATAAATCAATTAACAGAGATTTGTCTAAACTTTATTGCAGGGAGGTAAACTTCCTAACATACAGTCTGTGCCTTTTTAACATTTAATATAGTTTTTGCAAATTCATGCTTGTCCTTTATCGGACAGTTGTAGAATTGTGCAAAGACCTGGGACTTTTCGGACCAACCTGCAGTTCTTCTTATAGTCTCAAGAGTTATGCCATTTCTCCACGCTGCAGACGTTGAAGCATGCCTTGCAGAATATCCAGTAAATATTAGTGTATCTATACCTGCTTCCCTTAGGGTTGTCTTGATCCATCTACTTAGTGTACTAGTTGTCGCAGTATTAAATGGCTTTTTAGTGGATAGGAAAAGGAATTCCTGTACTTCCTTCCTAATGATTCTCGTCTTCTCTATGTATGCGCTTAAAGTTCTGGCAGGACATATGCTTGGTTTCTCGGTAAAATAAGGTAACTGAAGACATGGCTGTTCCGAATTTGCTCTACTGGTTTTAATATGGTCTGGCACCAAAATTTGTATACCGTCTGTCATTATTATTATGTTTTCTACTCTTAATCTTGTTAAAGTTTGAAGACGTTGTCCTGTCACAAGAGCCAATAATGTAACGGTCTTTTTACTGAGTTCTAACAATGATAAAGTCTCATTTGGGTATTTTTCTTCTAATATGGATAAAACCACCTGTGGATCCCATGTGAATCTGTATCGCCTGGCTGGTGGTCTTAATTTAAATATACCTTTCAGGAACCTTTTTATATTTTGGCTATTCCCTATGGTGTCTCCTGTAATAAGAGCGAGGCACATATAGCCCCCCAGCCTGTTAAACTTGCATCTGTGAACATTTCTAAGTGAAACTTGTCTTGTCTTGTGTTATTTTCACCGTTCGGAATGGTGTTTTTCCGCCAGGCCAGGTCTTATTTTATTCTTCCTGAAATAGTCATTTTTGAGTTAAAATTTTGGTTACTTTTCAATAAAGCTTGTATCTTCGCTCTTTCTAGTCTTTTCGTATATAGCCACCCATATTTTGTAGCGGGGCATACTGGTACTAGGATACCAATTAGTCTCGCGAAGTCTCTTATACTACATATATCGGTCTCCATAAATTTGCTAATGATTTTTAAGATATTAGCTTTTTTCTCTTCCGTCATTCGGATTGTCATTTTCTTAGAATTAAATATGAACCCTAAATATTGGCGTTTAATTGCAGGCGTAAGTTTGCTTTTTTGGTAATTAACTGTCAAGCCTAAGGATTCAATCAGCGCGATTGTCTGTTTTGTATGATTGTTACATGTTTCAGGATCTGGTCCTACAATTAAAAAATCGTCTAGATAAAGACAGCACATAATTCCTCTATTTCGAAGAGTTGCTAGTACTGGTTTCATTAATTTTGTGAAGACATATGGCCCTACTGATAAGCCGAAAGGTAAGCACCTGAATTCATAGTATGTACTATCGTAGAATAGCCGAAGGAATTTTCTATGGCTTTTTTGAATGGGGACTGCATAGTATGCATCTTTTAGGTCTATTGTACACATGAAATAATTCTCATGAATAAGCTTCATGGCAGTTCGGTAGTCTTCCATCTTAAAATGTAGGGGTTGTAGATGCATATTAAGCCGTTTTAGATTAAAAATAAATCTTACTTTTTTATTGGGTTTCTTGGAAATAAAGAAGGGGGATATAAATTGTTTTGGTTTGGGGTCCACTTTTGTTATGGCACCTTGGCTCAATAATTCTTGGATACATTCCAAAATCTGGCATCTATCTTGGCTTATTGGGTTAGATACTTTTGTGTTACCTGTTGGTTTTACAATGAAAGGGAGTTTGTATCCTTTGATCCAATTCAAAACTACTTTATTAGTGGTAATTTTTCCCCAGTTTTTTAGACAATGTTTTAGTCTTTCTGCTGTACTTACCTCTATTGCCTTTTTTGTACTATGTAGTTCCTTTGTCCTCTTCCCCTTTGGCTCTGAGGCAGGTGCCCTCTCTGTCTCCAGTTCCTCAGTCCTTGAGACGGGCCCTTCATGTTTAAAGACATAGATTGTTGCCTAAACGCCTGCTTACTTGTTGGAGTTGGGAATGTCTTATGATGGCTAATAGCTGTAGCTTTTATTTCTCCACTTGATTTTTGTATCTGTTTTAGATTTTTATGTTTCTCATTAAACTCTTTGCCCAGTAAAAATTCATCCATGGGACTTGTGAATGCTGTCTCCTTTGCTGTTTTAGACAGGCATGGAGCTATGTTTGAAATAGTAATAGGAAACTGCTACATTTTATAAAACTTTTAATAGTTGAATTCTAAGATGGCGGAAGACAAATTTGTGTGAAACATTGCATCAACAAACTGTCGCGCCACAGGCTACTTGCCGGTCATCAAGTTTTATTGATAATTTGGTAAAACATTTGAAACATTGTAATACTCAACTTCTTTAAAATAAATGTTATAAAAGAAATTTTGTAAAAAAATAAGATAAATGGTACTTGACAAACATCTTTTACAGTCTAATGCCGGCCTTATACATTTTCATTGTAGGATAAGAACGCGGCGTATACCATGATGCTGTCCGCGATCTACGGTGTTTATTGGAGGCCAGTGAAGATGTGACCAGGACGTGCATTCAACTGTTTTTATAGATTTTTTTTCACACAGTGGCAGATCTCTTTATGTCAATTTGTTTTTCTACTGTTTATGTGCACTTGTTAAAAATTTTAGTTGCTCTTTCAATTATTGTTAATAAATACATTAGAATACATTGACAATAATAATAGCTGAAAATAAGTGCTAATATTTTCCACATAAAAATCAAGTAAACAAAACTAGTAATAGCATTTTTTTAACCCAAGATTCAATTTTTTACAAACAATATACCTAATTTAAAAATGTAAGATTGTATAACACTATTGTTCGTAAGAATAATTTTGCAAATATTAATTTATTTTTGTTACCTATACTTTCTTATATGGGTTTGATATAATAGTTTGTATCCATTTGTCTTATCCTCGAAGACACTGGACATACAAAATATATGATTTAAAAAATAATTCTCTAAAAAAATTGTCAAATATAAATTTTAGAATGAACTTGTTACTAAAACTTCAATTCGATTAAATTTAATATTCTATAGGAATTAGTTAATATTTCATTGAAACTAAGTATAAAAGTTGTGTGTACCGATTTAATTTTTGAATTGTTTTCTCTAAAACTAAATACGAAGCACAAAACTCAGATTCGTGTTCTGAATCATCGAAAAT